>JAUMJJ010000299.1:192500-792500 GCA_033556795.1 Tapera naevia | reverse complement strand
GGATTGTAGCTGGGAATGTGACAAGGCAGTGATGCTCAGACTGTGAGGGCTTGGGCTTTCAGTCTTTCCTGAAGGCAGGAAGATGAAAGAAACGTGTTTAAGAAGGTTGAAGACATAGGCGTGAGATACTGGTGATACGGGTGGTGTGACAGGAGGACTTGGACTGGGAATGAGTGGATTATAAAAGGGAGGATGGCCTTAAGAAGGTGAAAGGGACAACCTGGCATCCTACATATGTCACAGAATGTGTGACATTCTGGTTTCATCTTGGTGTCCGAGCATCTCCATCGTAGCAGTTCCTACAATGAGACATTCCATTTCCATTCTTTGAGCATTGTGTGTTTGTAAAATTGAATTGAGTCTCACTTGTGTGCCTTCTCCATGTGAGTTTAAAGGATAGAGCACCTTGTGAGCTGCTATAGTAGAATACTCTAAAAACCTGAAATCCTAGAACCATTTCAATGTTTATTTTGCGGTATCAAAAGCCTGGAAAAAGTCCTCATACAGAAGATTTGAGGAATATACATGTTTTTTATCTGGTTTGTGGGAGGAAATACTGGGCTTGACCAGAGCTGAGTTTCATCATGCAGGAAATTCAAATCTGGCATTCTTCTAAAAACCAACCAAACAAAAAAAAGGCATTCTGGGACCAAAGACAAAAAGTCTAGAAGTTCCTTTTTTCAGAAGGCGTCAGCAGGTAAAGCCACAGGGGCGGCCTTCTTGCATTCTGAAAAACGTGTGGGCATGCATGAGCAGTATCAGTCATTGCTTCTTCTTATAAGTAGAAATACACATCTATGTGTGTGTTGTTCAGCCTTAGTGTATCGAATATTCACATGTTTTTGCGATGAGTAAATCATTCCTCTTCTGCATTGAGTCAATATACTCCCATGATTAAAAACATACACTGCAGTAAGTTTACGTAGGTAATACTAAGATCGAAATGAAGGTGAAATGATTTTATTCTTCATGTAATTATTTAACTTTCTTATCATCCACGTCTTTAAAGGCGATCCTGACTGTCACCTTTACGATAATCAGTTAATAAATCCTCATGATTGTTACACCTTTATGCATAGCAGTAATCTGAACAAATTGGCTGCTGACAGCTGCAATAAATTGCCAAGAATGAGTGCTGTCAGAGAACAAGTTGTTTCTGTGAACATACAGGATAAGTAAATCCCATGTCATGCAGTTTTTTTCAGCTGGAGTTATTTGCAATCCAGTACAGCAAGATTTATAGCATTATTTATTGGTATGAAAAATGCCTGTTTATCTTTAAAATGACATTGATTTTTGCTCATATTTTGTGAAAATTATTATTATGAAATTATTGTTGTCTCCATCTATATCTATTTTCATCAGTGTTTATTGATGTTACTATCCTTTGTGCCATTTGGTGCAAATTAAGAACAAAAGACCTTGTGTATGGTATGTTCATTAAAGCCATATATTATTTTTTATCTGTAGGAAACTGTAACATCCCATAAACTCTTTGAACTGGAACAGGTGGCCCTAAAAGGTCATGGATGCCCCATTCCTAGAGGTGCTCAAGGCCAGGTTGCATGAGGCTTTGAGCACCCTGATCCTGTGGAAGGTGTCTCTGCCCATGGTAGGGGGCTGGAACTGGATGGACTTTTAGGTCCCTTCCAACCCAAATCACTCCATAATTCCATGATTCTGTAGATATCATAATGAAAACTCAGATCAATTTTGTGTGTGTGCATGTATGCGTGCAAAACATATAATGGATATTATGAAATGCAAAACTTCAGTGTTGAAAAACATATATTTTGATTTTCAATGCCCAATCTTGTCTGTTTAGTTCTGCCATAGCAATGAAGCCATGGAGAGGTTTTGGGGTGTACATAAACATAGGCAATATGGAACCGATGCTGCTGCGTTATTAATCTGAAAGCAAAGGGATACACTAGTCAAACTTTTAAACTGAAGCTGGATTTTTATATAAAATATTGATGTCTTTTTTAGTTTTATTTTTTTCCCACTGAAATTCATATGAAGTTTCAGTATGGGAGTCAACATTTTCTGAGAAAATTGAGTGCTGCTGTAAAACTGTGTATAGGTACTCGAACATGCATCTAATGTTGAGTGAAGGACACAATACGCTACTGCTGATGATTCTTACTGAATTTTTTTCTAAAGGTTCTGTGGAGACTGTGATTTGTATTCAAATACTGGATATTTTCTTTTTGAAGTATTGTTGCCCAAGGAAGAGGTTCTGAATTGTACATGTGAAAGTCTGAGTTCAGACATTGACATTGATGAAATCATCAATCTCTCAAAACTCAATAGAGATAAAATGTGTTTCTCTGGAATTCTGAATATTCCATTATTACGTTGGTCTTATACTTGTTTTTTTTTTTTTTTGTCTGGAGTTTTGCCAGTCTCCACAGTTGAAGTAACTTTGGACAAATATGTTATTTTCAGAGTTTAAACTTTATGGTTAATATGTTGTTATAATTTGGGTTGTGAACGTCATGAACAGCTGTTCTGTGCAAAAACAGGTGAGCACACAGCCAACACAGAATCAAAAAATCACAGAATGGTTTGAGTTGGAAGGTCATCCAGTTAAAATCCCCTGCCATGGGCAGGGACACCTCCCACTGGATCAGGGGGCTCAAAGCCTCATCCAGCCTGGACCTAAACACTTCCAGGGATGGGGCAGCCACCACTTCTCTGGGCAAACCTGGGCCAGGGCCTCCCCATCCTCAGACAAAAAAACATTTTTTCCTAAGATCTCATCTCTTTCAGCTCAAAACCATTCCCCTCATCCTGTCCATGCCCTCCCTGATCAAGAGCCCCTCCCCAGCTTTCCTGGAGCCCCTTTCAGTGCTGCGAGGCTGCTCTAAGGTCTCCCCAGAGTCTTCTCTTCTTCCAGGCTGAACAACACCAATTCTCTCAGCCTGTCATAGCAGAGCTGCTCCAGCCCTTGTTGCCTCCATCTTTGTTGCCTCCTCTGTATCCATTCCAACAGTTCCATATCCTTCTTATATCAGGGATTACAGAACTGGAAACAGAACTCCAGGTGGGGTCTCACAAGAGAGGAAAAGAGGGGGACAATCGCCTCCCTCAGCCTGCTGGCAGTGCTTCTCTTGATGCAGCCCCTGTGTGGGATAGTTCATGCGGTTACGTACGATGACTAAAATTAAATTATTGCAGATGCATATCTTTGTGTAAAATGAATGCTTTGCCTTCAGCATTCAAATCTAAAAATACTACTGGCAGCCCTGCACTGGACGACTCCTGAGGTGTGCTGAGCCATCTCCTCTTCAGATGTTTGACAAAGGGAGTTAGGTGTGTATGCTGCATCTCAGTTTGACCTTCAGTTATTCCCTGCCATGTGAATTATTATCTCTGCAGTTTTTAACTTTTTTTTATCTGAAAGCATAAGGGTACAGTATTCAAAGTTCTATACTGAGGTAGGAATTTTATATAAAATATTGATGTCTTCTTAGTTTTTTTTTCCACTGAAATTCATGTAATTTCACTGTGGGAGACTGAACATTTTCAGAGAAAAGACGATAAAGTTTCGGTTTTGCCTTCCAAATCTTAGAAATTTCCTCCTAACAAAAGCTTTGTCATTTACAGCTCTTATTGACGGACTTTATTGTCTCATACGTTGCAAAATTGATAGTTTTCCCCAATGTATAAACTGAAAATGATGCACACAAGATAGAGTATATTTACGGATCCTTCTTTTGATCCTCTGTCTCCTGCTTGTGGAAATCTACTTCACTGCTTGAAGTAAGGGTGGCAAAGTAAAAGGAAGTGTGAAGGAGAAGTGCAATGGCTGCTGCTTTCTCCGAGAAGTCGTTAGAACAACCTTCCAGTACTTAAAAAGGCTCCAGGAAATCTGGGGAGAGGCTCTTTATCAGAGGGATAGGACAACAGGGACTGAGGTTAGGTCTATGGAGAAATGTTCTCCTGTGAGGATGAGGAGGCCCTGACCCAAGTTGCCCAGAGCAGTGGTGGCTGCCCCATCCCTGGAGATGTTCAAGGCCATGTTGGATGGGGCTTTGAGCCCCCTGATCCAGTGAGAGGTGTCCCTGTCCATGGCAGAGCAATGGACTGGGATGGGTTTTAAGATCCCTTCCAACCCGAACAATTCCATGACTCTATGATTCTTTGAATCTATGAATCTGTGAATCTATGAATCTATGATCCGAGGATATGAGGAGTATGAGAATAAGTCTGAAAAGTGATTAAGGGTGTAGACAGGATTTGTGAGAGTTTCTGGAAGGCACCAGTTGAGGCTCTGTGAAAGCTCTTGCCAAGTTACTTGGACCAACTAGAGAGGGGAGAACCAGCTGGGAGGACATCAGGTTCATCAGAGCAATAGGCTGGTGTAGCAGATGGAAGTGATAATTTTGCTGCAAAGAAATTGTGCTGGTGATGGCACTAACAGAGCATGTCTGTAGTGTGTGGCTGTGCCTCAGGGACAACATAGGAAATACCACATCTTAAAACATCTGCAAGCACTTCTTTTCTGTCTACCTGATTTCAAAAGCAAACCTGAAGTTTTATTATGAAGAGCTAAACTAAGGGAAGTGTTAATTGATGATTTCCAAATACATCAACAGGATCTTGTCACATGGATTGTCTTTCTTTTAAGAAGCAAGGGACAGTTCATAGAATCACAGAATCATAGAATAAACTGAGTTGGGAGGGACCCAAAAGGATCATCGAGTCCAGCTCTTGTCCCTACACAGGACACTCCAAACATTCACACTGTGTGACTGGAGGGCATTGTCCGAATGCTTCTGGAATGCTGGCAGACTGGGCGCTGGGACTGCTTCCCTGGGGAGCTGTTCCACTGCTCCACCACCCACTGGGTGAAGAACCTCTTCCTAGTATCCAATATAAACCTCCCCTGGCACATCTTCCTACCATTACGTCTAGTGGTCCAGATTTAAGTATCGCTCAGTGACTGGAGAGGTTGTCTCGTATTTCATGTGGCTCTCCTGCTTCCTGCTTGCTGTGCGTTGCCGCACAGCACCGTTTCCCAGGTGCATCTGAATTCTGCAGTGAGACAGGGTTATCCCAGCTTTCCAGGGACCCTCTCCAGCTTCCCAAGCTCACCGCCACTCTTTTCCTCAATCAGTGTCCTATTTAGCTGAACTACAGTCTCCAGCTCCGTTGCGAGCTTTCCTGGTTTTCAGTCTATCACCTCTACCCACTGCCTATCACAAGCATCATGTGGGGTCTGTCATTCTATTTCTTCCTCATTATCTTTACAGTTATAAAAGCCATGCTCTGGTTCTTCCAAGAACTTCACGTTACTGCAGTCCTGTCTTTCTGAGCCCTGTCATTTTCTGTCGGTGCTTTGCAGAATTTCCCCTCTCCGTTTGTTTCTTGGTTTTACTGGAACATTGTACTCTGCTGATAAAGGATATGGAGTCTCACAAATTGTAGCAGTTCATGCCTCGCTGCTTCTGATGTGTGTCCAGCTCAGTTCTAATTGCAGAATTGCACAGTTTCCTCTCCTTGGCATCCTTTGGAGCAGCATAGACCTGGATCACAGTGGAGTTAAAAGGCTGTCTTCCCGAACAAGTCATGATGATAATTAAGTTGCCTGGGTTGTAGCCAAGTGGTGCTTTTCTGTCCCTATCACTTAGGATTGTGCCAATTCCTCTTTTATTCTTTATTTTGTCATGTGAGAAAATGATCTTGCTATCTGCTGTCTCTCCCTTGCCTGGCCACCTGGCTTTTAAGAGACCTTCTATGTCATGTCGCTACCTTTGTAATCCATTCATTAGCAAGGATATTTCACCAGGGTGCCAACGCGGTCTTACATTCCAGGTTCTGTTAGAACTAGAGAGGGGAGGTGATTTTTACCTCTTAGACATGCTGATAATAAAATACTACATATAGTTCTGGCTTCCACACTTTAAAAAGGGATGCAGGAGAAATTCACTGGATCAGAAAAGTTACAAAAAGTCATTTGAGGGCTGTAGGGGATGTGTTCCAAGGAAATGTATAGGGAGATGGAGGTGTTTAGCATTTCAAAAGGAAGATCAAGAAGACATATAATTATCGTATATGAGTACCTTCACTAGAAGAAAATACAGAGCATTAAAGGCTTTTTCTGCCGGGTAAGGAAAGGCATGAAAAGAACCAAAGGCCAGATATGTTCAAATAAAAGATAAATCAGAAATTTATGTGTAGTGTTTTGGGTGATTAAGACGCTGAGCACAGTTTCAGAGAAGAGGTGAGTTCCCCTTGAATCTTCAAATCTCCCTCCATGGGAGCTGTGCCCTGTTTGTGATGCTTTCACGCATGAGTTTGAGGCACTTAGGGTGTTTTTTCTCCTTTCTGGTCTGTCAGGGCCTAAAAATACAGGTCCACCCAGTGCCTGGGTAACACTCGGGTGTGAGGCTGATGTGGGAGGATGTGCCTCCATGCCTCTTCCTGAGGGACTGTCTGTCCCAGTGTCTGTGCCCATTTCTAGTGCTGGTACAGGTATACACTTGAAGGGACCATGTAGAATGAAACCACAGAGCAATGCAAAATACTCAAACTGGCCTAAAAAAATAAAATTCCTGGAAAAGTGATTTATAGCCATGCTTGAAAATCTATCTACAGAGCTAATGTAGATTTATTAATGTAGCTAATTTTGCCATAATTCTTCATGTTGACCTCTTCACAGGTAGAGCTTTTTCTTTCCATAGCAGTGTGTAAATAAGAGTTCCGTAAAAAACTGAATTCTCTGAAATTACTTTTATCTCCTGCTTTCAATGTGACAGCCGCCAGTCACATGCAACTTATGACCTTCTCAAAATGGATGCAATTTTTCATGGTTCTTGGTTTCAGAATGCAGGATAAAAATTTCTACCACCACAATGTTCATCTGCACCACTTTCTGGTAATGTTCAAATTCACCTTCATCCTCAAAGCATATTTGTTCTCCATGGAAACAGTTGTAGTGACAAATGCCTAGTAAGAGAACAACTTAACTGATGTAAAATCAGCATTGCTAAAGCTTTAAAGCTTGGAATGCTTGTATATACTCTCAGTAAAGTGTAAAGGGGCATTGTCAACCTGAACTTTTCAAAGCTATTTATCTATAGAAGTATTTTTTAACATCAGTGCTTGTAAGGAAATCTAATCCAAAAAGGAGTTTTGTGGGTTTTCTACCGGTATCCATAAAGGTTGTTCTAGGATAGGGTTAGTGGGGGGTTGCTTCACTGTTTTGGTCCCTTGCAAAGATCTTGTGAGCGCAAAGTAACACAGAATTATGGAATAGTTTGGGCTGGAAGGGACCTCAAAGCCCACCCAGTTCCATTCCCTGCCATGAACAGGGACACCTCCCACTGGATCAGGGAGCTCAAAGCCTCATCCAGCCTGGCCTTGAACACCTCCAGGAATGGGGCAGCCACCACTTCTCTGGGAAACTTTGGCCAGGGCCTCCCCACCCTCACAGCAAAACATTTCTTCCTAAGATCTCATCTCAGTCTTCCCTCTTCCAGCTGAAAACAATTCCCCTTCATCCTATCCCTGCAATTCCTGATCAAGTGCCCCTCCCCAGCTTTCCTATAGGCAAGTAGATCTAATAAAAAATTAATATTTTTCAGGAAAATTTGCTGTGAGACCAAACAAAGGTGATTTTTGTGTGTGTGTGAAAACTCTAGTATTAATGGGGAAAAAACGTGATTTTTACTATAGTTTCTTTAAATTTGAAGGTCTCCTCTTTTGGCTGAAATGCATGTGCTGCTGACACACTTACCTTGTGCCGATTGCTCCTTGAGCCTTGGCACCTTCTGTGAGTTAGATGGATGCACAGTGCATCTCCTGCAAGGCCAGAAGAAGGGACCTAGTGCAGAAGGAGAAATAGTGTTCATCTGACTGTGGGCACACAGAGATGCTCTTAACCAAGATTTCCATGTAGCCCAATGGAATAACCCCAGATTTTTGTCAAATTATCTGAGGATAATACCCTTCAGGGGATATTTTTCTGTAAAATGCTTAAGACCTTCACTGGAAAAAGTTTTCTGTACCCCTTGTATAGTGTTAGGAAATAACAACAAGGTGGTGATGAGCTGTTCATGGAAATCCATCAAGCAGCCAACAGTAACATATTTCTCAGGTCGATTGTTCTAATTGTGGTTCTATCAGGAATATTTCATAGCTGTAGGGAAGGTGAACAGCTGAAATTTAATACAGTTTCTTCTTTTAGCCTAAGAAATAGCACAGAGTAGTGATGTGACAAAAGTGCTGTAACTTCAAGAAATTGCAGTTTTACAATGTATTTAGGGTTTTTTGTTCCAGTGGAGGTAACTTTTGTCTCCTCTTTTTTGAGTGAGGAGTGGATTATTTCTGCATTTCTTGTACAGCAATGGCTTTCTGATTCTATTACTGATTTTCTTTAAGAGTTTAAACTGGTTCTTTCAGTGGTTATTGGTTAAAGTCTCAATGTATTTGCAGATATGTGTTTGAAGGGTGTCTATTTTGAGATAAACAATCAAAGAAAATTTAACACTAGGGGCATCTTAACCTACTCCAGCTTTGAATGCTTGATTGCAGTATTTGTTATCTTAAGGAGAGCTTTATACTCCTTTGTGCTTACCAAAGAGAAACTTGACAACCTATGTATGTGTATGAAGCTTGTGCTAATCATCGGTCTGCATTGACAGCAACAACTTCAGTCTTTCCTTACTGTTCATAATTTCATTTCTCACTCCTCATCACCTGAAACATCCAAAATAAAATGTAAACATTAAGCTCAGAGTGCTATGTCAGGTAGAATTTTTTTTCTTTGTAAAGTAATTGAATCTTGTTGCTGTACGAGCTTTGCAGTCGTTTAATTTTGGCAGCTACACAACAGACAGTAAATGTTTTAAGAAAAAATTAAAAGGAAATTTTCCTGTAGCAAATCTAATCTGGCTTTGATAGCACAGCGCCCATTTTATGAGGCCACATTTATTCTCATAATTGGCTATTTCCTGTCCTTAAATGCCTATTTATTCATGTCTGCCACCTTCTTCTCAGCTTATTGGCCCTGCGGTCATCACATTATCTTTCTCTTCAAAATCAATTGACATTTTATGAAAAGAGTTTGCTAGACGTTTAGTTTAGTGAGAGAACATGTGCTTGTCACGTTAAATGATCACTGCTAAAAGTAGGGTATGCGGTGGCTTAACTGTATGTAGACTATATTCATTTATTTCAACATTTTAATTGTTTTAATTTAGTGTAATGAATCAGTAGAATGTTACTTGGGGAGTGCTGTAAGGAGAAGTATCCCAAATAGTGCTTTTTCAGAGAAATACTTGTGCATTACCTTTGTCACAGGTGCTGAATTCCTAGAGATACTCAGTGTTGCAGTCTACGAAAGCTGAAACTTTTGAATTATACAAATTCAAATATCAAAAGTTTTAAGATGTTCACAGACTAATTACTAACCCTGAGGTATTCTTGTTTTAATTCAAAGCTTTTTTCAGCTCTTTGTTAGCAGTGATACTGTCTGTACTCAATATTCTGTTTTTGAGGATGTTACAGGGCTCTCTGCTGGCTGGCACGTTCGGAGCCGTTCATCATTAGCTCAGCGTTTGGCGCAGCCGGGGCTGTTCGGAAGGGGATCAGGGAGGGTTGTTCGGCTTCAGCCGCACGGTGCGGTTGTAAGCAGTCCCTGTTCATTACACTGGGAGACGTCTTATTATACAGGGGGTTGTGGCATTGCATTTTATCCAGGTTGTCTGCGTGAAGCTTTGACCCTGAGCCACGCAGAGCTCACTGTGAGAGAGCTGAGCCTTCTGAGTGGTGCTCAGGACGTGTTTTCCTATGCTCAGTTGTCGTAACTCTGTCACAATTAAGTCCACACAGATGTATTTATTTTTTTAGAGAGGATTTTTGCTCTTGTCAGATGGATGGGATCAAAAATGTCCACATCGAAACTTATCTTTATACGAGATAGATATATTAATATACATAATAATTAAAAATACAATTTGCATCTGAAGCTGGGTTTTTAAAATTCTCTTTGACTGGGTTTGAGCAAGGTGTATTGGATATCCTTGTTTATAATGTCTGCATTCTTTTTAGTATTTATTCTTCCATTCATAACAGGTTGTAGCTTTAAAAAAAAGAAACAAACAAGCAGCCCGGATTGAAGCTGAGGGGAAATCCTTCCAGAAGCTGGGATGGAATTTCCACTGATTTGGGTTTCTTTGTCCAGCTGGATGTGAGAAAGCTAACATGCTTGTTTGGTGTGAAGAACATCCCATGCTGATGGAGAATGTTTCCTTCCAGGTGCCAGGTTGACCTGTCAACCCTGAGTAAAGAACAGACCCACAAACTGGAGATACCACTGGAGGAAGGCGAGGGATACCTGGTGTTGCTGGTCACCCTCACAGCCTCAGCCACCGTCACCATCTCCGACCTCTCCCTCAGCTCCCTGGAGGACCGGAAGGAGCGAGAGGAGATTCTGAAGAGATATGTATGGAATTCTTCTTTTTGCCTTTTGTTTGCAAAATGTCTACTTATATAAATAATTAAAGTATCGAGGGGGTGAGGGGGGAATCTAAATATACCCCTTATATACTTATCACACTCAACCAATGACAGTCATTTAACCTAGTTACTAATATTATCACAGCTGATAAGGATAACATCAAGAAGGCCATGAATCCTCTGTACAATAAGGCATTTTTTTACATAGTAATTCAGCTATTTATATGATCATGTGACATGAAGTTAATTTAACTACCTTCCAATTATTTTTACCAAATATAATAATAACCAAGGGGTCACTCAGTGCCTGTACAATTTTTAATGAGTGTTTATGCCAAATGGTTTGAGATGCAGTAGTTTTTGGCTTTTGGGGGTCATTTATTGAAGAATAAGAAAACATATCTTTTTCTGCACATTATGTTTTGTCATCAAAATAATTGGTTTAAACATTTTTGTTTAAAAATATTCTGAAGCAAATTATTTTAATTTCCCAACATCCTCACGCTACACAGGATCTGTGTAGTTTTATCAAAGCAACAGAGAGGGGAGCTCTTACTCCAGCATTTGCCAATACCTAAATCACTAAAAGTAACTGTCTCACTACACACGGAGGAAGGAGGGGGGAAAAAAAGCTATTTCCACTTAAAATTACAAAGCTTTTATTGTACAATACTGCCAGGTGTTTAGAAAGGCTTCTCTAGACATTCAGCCATTAAACCAAGCTCTGACTAACAAAGAGCCGCTTAATTTTTTTTTTTTTTAGATTTTAAAATATTCCTATTCCATGACTGACATCCTTTCAATAACTGAATTTAATAAAGATGTACCTTATCAGGCTGTGCAGATAACATGAAGTGCTGGTACTAATGCTGTACAATATTCTTCAAACAGATTAGCAGGATGTGCGCTTCAGCAAATTTATTCTGGCTATCTCCCCTGAATCAGCTGTCTGCTAATGCTTGTACAACTCATACACCAATAGTGTTATCATAAACACAGTTTAATAGAGGTGACTTAGTGAGGCTAAACATAATATTCCTAAACCAACTGAGAGCTGAGGTATTGTGCACCATCTTCGAGAAATAATTACAATTAAGACTTATTGCACATTTTGGAACCCACCAAGACAGCCTGTGGTTGTCAGAATAGATATTTATAAATGTAATAAATTTCCAATGGGTTCGTTTTGGAGGTGACACACTTCTTGCTATGAGGTGCAATGCCGCCGCTTTTCTGTGGATTATTGTGTGTGATGATATGGCAGTCAAGTGATACTGATGGTTTTGATAATTTGGTGGCGGTATAGGAATGTGTTACCACTGCGTGTTATTAATCAGTTTTCCTAAATTCTCATTTTTTTTGTCCCTAGTGTAAAGCATAATTATGTGGTGAAAGATTGATCTATTTATTTCCATTTCTTACATATTCATGGATATCTGCATTTTATTATATTTATATTACTGCATACGTTTGAAAACACATATTTTTGGAAGATGTTCATATTACAGAGGCATGAATTTCTCATTGCATGTTTTTTAAAATTTGAGTATCAATAGACCTTTTTGATAATCTTTCATGTTTTTATTAAAATGACCATTGGCCAGCAGACGAAAGCAATGACAAGAATGAATGAAATTCAGATAGTTTAATTTCTCTGATGTTTGATTTGCCTTTGGTATTCATATCTCTACCTCGGAACCTATACAAAGAAAGAGGATGCAATTAGCAAGACGTGCTGGTCCCCATGGAGTGGCTGTATTTTGGGGTTTATTTTTTGTCCTCTTAATAAAATCTAGCTTCCTTTGGAGAAATGTATTCTGCACCCTTTCTGCAGCCAAAAAACAGTTAATGAGCTGACCTTGCCATCAGATCAAATAGCCCTGGAAAATGACTCTATTACTGTCATTTAACCATTTGTAGCTGAACATCAGAGCCTTACAAATTAAACAGGCATTACTGTTTGAACCATTATTTTACCACAATTGTCTGAAAAGATTAATTCCTTTTGGGGTGAGGAGGGGGGCGCATTAATGGGTACAGACCAAGAGAGATTGTATGACCTTTTCAGAACGGGTGTGCTGAACCCACGGTCCCCCTTGTCACAGTTTAAAAACCAGAAGAGCTAGTTTAGAGAAGAAGTTGTTAGCATTCCATTTTTATTATGACATTTCACAGTCATCCGATTTAATGTCCCTTGACCAGATTGTCCACCATGAGACGATGGGCTTGAAATGTTATTTAGAGCATTGATAAAAGGTGAGCAGTTCTAAGATGACAGCGAGTCATAAGGCTGGTGGTGTGACATTAATTTTCTCCATAACAGAGATGGAATAAGACGTCATGGTGACAAGCTGTCAATCAGTGCTGGCCCCTCAGTGTATCTCGATGCCATAGGACGGGGTATTGCTTCTCCCATAATAGAGCTGAACTGAGATGCTCTCCCTGACAGCTGCTGCAGCCATACAGAAAATATATTATACAGCCTTTCATTAAAAAAATAAAGAGGACTCATCTCCAGAGCATTTCAATCTCTTCCCATCTATTGAGGACTGAAAAGATTCACAGCAAATCACAGATTCCTCTGCTATGGAAATTTCAGGCTTCAGAAACCGTGCGGGTTTTGAGGCCTTCAACAACAATCATAAATAAGAAGGCAGAATATCATCTGATAAATCATTACTTAAAGTTATGTATTTAGAGTAATGCATTAAAGTAATTTGCTTCTCCCAGAGTCTCTGCTGTGGTGTTGGGTGTGTTTCCAGCCACTCCTGCAGTCTCCATGCACAGTAAATGAGTCTGAGCCAGCTGATTGCGTGAAATAAAAGTTCAAAACCAATAATTGTGCGCGATGCTGACACAGGTAGCAAAGTGGGATGCAGCTCTGGTGTCTCTTTGCACAATGAGCTTACCAGGATGGCTGAGAAGAGTGGGATTGCACAGCACTGCAGGAAGGGGGGCAGTCACTTGGCTTGGTCTCCCTTTGGTGTTTGCTTTGTTTTCTTTCTGCAGCTCGGTGTTTCTTTCGGTCATTGGGAAATCTGAGTGAAAGGTGGAAGCATTTCCTTAAATCCTTTCACTTTTTTCATGGTATTAGAGCAGAATTATCATTGTTGTGGTCCCAGTTCTGATAAGAAGCTCCCAAACTCGATCTTTATTGTAATAAACAAGAAGTGGTGCCAAGGTGCTTTTGAATTGTAGCAGTGCTGTCTGTGACATCTGCCACCTTCAGCTTGGGAAAATGCAGTGTGTGCTGATTCAAGTTGACCATCACTGTATTTAAGCTGCATGTCTGATGATTAATGTATTAAAGGTTATAATTTATTAACCATTATCATGTGATAACATGCATGTATTCATATGCATTTAGTGTGCTGGATTCCTCAGGTCAGCCTGCCAAAGTGAAACCTTCCTTGTAAGCAGTAAATGATCAGTTTGGGGCTTCTGAAATTAATACCAGAGTGTGATTTGCCTGTTATAATTGTCTTATTAATAACAAGACAGGGATGTATGTTATCTGTCTAACATTTTGGAGGGTAGGTTATCTATGCATAAACATACTATAGTTTTTGCAAGCTGACATTTAGTATTTCATTTGAGCAGCACCTGTGGTTCTCAGATCGGTGATGTTATTTATTCTGGATTTCCACAGTAGTCGATTGCCTTCATAATAAATTAAGGAACTATTGACTTAGGTGTTTTACTTAATGTTTGTGTTTTATGGAAATCTAGACATTAGCATAAGCAGTGGAAAATGTTTCACCTGCACTACTTAAAATTTTAGAAAAGGCCACGGGCATTAAATAAATTTAGTACGTATTTTAAAATACTTCAAAACAAAGCTGTGTGCTAGCATTTATGAACAAGACTTGCAAAAACAACAAAAAATTAGGCCACGTACATATATATGGTATAAAATCGATTTAAAAGTCTAGTTTTAGTCTCCTCTTTTGGCGTTGCTCCTTTAGGGTATCTAAAAAGTGAATGGTAATGCCAGGTTTGCTATTAATTGATTGCATATTCAAAGTTACAGTCGGTGTTCTATCCTTTGAAATTCTGCAACTTTTAAGTAGTATTCAAAGTAGAGTTTGAGAATTTCAGCACACCGCATCTAACTGGTGGTCCTGGTTTGTCACTTTAGTTATTTGGAAAAAAAGCAGCAACAGAACACACTTTGCAAGGAGCTTTCTGAAACTGGATGAATAAATGCAAATACTCTTTCATTTTTTCCCCCTCTTTTTCATATGTGTAGATACTACAGAAATTTATGCTTAAAAAGCAATTATTTGTAGAAAGAGCTTTCTGCCATGGAATTAGAACCATCTTTTAATTTATATTTTGCACTGATTATTATGGAAATTATTAAGTTGTTGTAGTTCTCTTTTGATTGTTTTTGCTCATGCTATTTGCTGTCCATCTGCAAGTTTATACACATGTATGTTATATAAAACTGGCATATAACAATCAGCTACAACAAAAACAATATTGGCCTTAGATCATTGTTCAAAATATTATTGAAGCCATCAAAGGAAAAATGCGATCATCCATCTCCAAAAGTATTCAAGGAAAGGAGTGTTTTATTGTTTGCATTAATTTAGTTAATATGATGCTATCATTTACTATTTTGACAGATAGCTTTTTACATAGACTTAGATGACTAATTCAGTAGAATTAGTGTTAAATTAAATCATTCATATTCTAATTTTCCCTTTGCATTTTTCATTGGTAGGTTAAAGTTGCAAAACACTGAAAGAAACACTGACAACTGTACATTCTTCAGAAATAATATTTAAAAAGTATGACTATATTAGACAGAACTACACTAGCTTGCACCCGAGATGGTGAGGGGACTGTTAATACTGCTTTTGGTTTGTCTTATTTGCAATCCAGATTTATTTTTCTTTCTATTATTTTTCAGAGTCCAATGATGATGTTCCATGACATGAAGGATGTGGGTTTTCTTCAGGTGAAGGTCATCAGGGCAGAAGCATTGATGGCAGCGGATGTCACAGGCAAGGATTCATTTGGTTTCTGTGACAGTAAATACCGTAGTAAGAATGGGCATTTTTAGAAGTAAGAAAAAAAAAACAAAAATAAGCCGGAAACAGAGGTTTACCTAAAGATTATTGTCTGTTTGTGCAGTCTCACCTTCCTCTCATTAAGGCAAAAAATCCGCAGGCAAATTGAACTTTTGAAAGCCAGGCAGCGAGCTTTCCTAACATAAGCTGAGCCCTACATAGGTTATTTCTCTAGAATGGTGAAATGCCTATTTTTCTCCATCAGAGGTCCTGGAAAAAATGCATCAAAGGTGTATGTGGGGTGCTCTAGTAGATAAAAATATACATAATTATCCAAATTAAACCTGAAATACAGAGGACAAGGCAGATGAAACGTGCTTGACATAGAAACTACTCAAAAGTTGTTGCCAAAAGCACTGCTCGATATCTGCCTGATATCTAGCAAGCCTGCTGTTGGTTTCAGACATTTCGAATAAATGCATTTTCCTGAACCCATTGCTTATCTGTTTAAGAAGGGAAATAGGAAAATCTTTTTTTTTATTTTATATTTTACGTGTTATGAGCTGAATGGATAATTTAACCTTTTGCTTTTCAAAACAAAGAACAAGTTTTTCAGCCACACTGACCATATTTCTCCAGAAATTATCCAGGTTATCTCCTGTAAGTACAATCACCTTCAAAATGCACAAGCTGAAAGGAGCAAGATGAGCTGCTTCTGTGACAGAAAACAGCCATCTCTCCTTTAAAAATAAAGGGGAAGAAAAGGGAACTTTAGCTGGTTTAACTGCCATTTGGATGTAAATGTCTGTTACAGGAGCTGACGTACATAAATAGCAGCATGCTCACCTTTAAATAGTTTTTTTTTGTAAATTAGCAAGAGTGCCAGTATTGATTTTTATTTTTCTCAGGCAAGATAACAGAGCAAACATCTTATTGCTTAAACTGATCATCCAGTTTGTTGCACGTAGAATAACAGATTCTATTTTCGGGGAGGCTGGAGAAATACTTCTAAGGATTCCTCACTCTGCTTTGACCTTATAATCCAATGTGGTCTGAACAGAGAGAGAGATTAAGTTATTCAGGGGCAAATGGGATAATTCAGTCTCTGACCTCGTTCAGTCTTCGACTTTTCCAGATCAACATGTCATTTGTGCTGGTTGAACAAATTTTTTGGAAATACATTTGATTCAATTAAAGATGTACAGAGCTACCAAACATTTTCAGACCGCTTTTAGAATGATGGTTAGAAGGATGGGAATAACACTTAATTCTTTCCTGCATCCTACATGCTTTGTTCATTAGCAAGAAAAGAACGTTTATACTGCAGATAGGTTTTGCAAGACAACAGTGCACTCTGGACATTACAGAAATCACTGTGTGATTTGGACAAAAACACCTGGTGTTTTGAAAAAGAGGACAAAGAGTTTTTATTAATTACTGTAATAGTTTATAGCTATTTTTAGTATCTTGTGGGTATGTATGGATCACTCATTTCAGATTAAACTTCCCAAGAATTAGAAGTATTTATTTGCCTATTGTCAATAATTGTTTTCAAAGCCAGCGTAAAATTTGACCCTCCATTTGTTCAACTGAGCAGCACGGACAGAGCTGTCATCGCTGGTGTAATTTACACGACCAAGCATTGCTTGTCTTGCTAACAGCTAAGGACTAGTTTGCTCCTCTTACTTTATTGTTTATTCAGAGTTAATCTTTTGCCCTCCTCAGAGCCTGAAAACACCTGTACAGTGCCTGTGTGGTTTGTTCTGCTTCCTGGGTGCTGAATGTATCTTGTTTCATGAATCTTTTCTTGGGAAGTAATAAATCAAAATTTATTAGTTTGGGCTGAATGGATTTTAAAAATCCTTAATATTCCATAATCAAGCATAAGCACAGACAGGAAAAGATTTCTGTAATCTTTTAAGTAGTCATCAATCTTACTACAGTTGCAAGGATTTTTTTTTTCCTTTCAAAATGTGAAAATTTTCTTTTGTTACCACACATTCATTGAGCAGCGTTGTAATACTGTATTAACTCCACGTGAATAAAGAGCAATTGAGACTCCCGTGGAATGAATGAGCAAAAAGCACAAATTACTTTTTAATGAATCTCTCAATTCTTCTCCTTGCCACGGAAAGCCCGTAGCCTTGTTCTGCTGAATGTGACTACAGTAGGTCACTTCAGTTAAGCCACTGATAAATTGTGGATAGTTGAGGGCAGTTTTTTCTCCAGCCTCGATACCCACTGCTGGGCAGTGCTCTTCGAATCGTTAAGGTTAGAACAGATATTTTTGAAAAAATGTAGACTGAGGGTAGTAGCTCAGGCCTTGGTTTACAATCCCCCACTTACACGTGGGTTGAACTAGGTGACAGGGTGGGATGAAATTAAATTTTGGTGAAGTTGTGTGCAGGGGAAGAAAGTAGGCATGACCAGTTTGAAAGCGGAGCACCATTTGAACATGTCATGGCCTAGAAAGTAACAACAAAAATACCCCAGGAAATGACAAAGTGGGGCTTCTCTACATTCTAGGAAAGAAAGGGTGTGCTGAAGGGTTGAGAGATTCAACACCAGTGCCTGAAAGTTCTCCTTGATCCTGGGGAGAGCTGTAAAACAGGGCATCTTCCAGGAGCAGGGTCTTTGAAAGAATTGCTGGGTCCAGGAGGATATTTCCCCCTGAAAAAAGTCTTTCCATGGGCAAAACACAGTTTACGGCTTCCTGTAATGGAAAACATGTTCTGTTGGAAATCGAGGTTACACCAAATACCCCTTTCTGGAAAATACATAATTTTTTATATATTTTTTTTAAACTATAACCTAAATAATAGGGAGATGTGGAGAGTGATGTTTACTTTTTCCTTCTTTTGCCGAAAAGAATGTCTCATTGAATCTTTGTTGTGCTTTAGCTATCAGTGAGAGACTGTTTCTCCTTAAATCCTCACCTAAAGGAAGTTGAATTTCCCCCTTTCCCCACATCTTTGCTCACTTGTGGCTCCTCTGGAAGACAGGCAGACCCTCTCAAGGGTTCACCTGCTTGCGGAGCCCTGGCATAGCCTATGTTGACATCCTTTGACGTGAAGAAAAATTCTGATGGGTAGTAAAACAAAGTGCAATGGACTCATCATGCCAGTTGGCATCTGAAATTACTGTGTTTCTGTTCACCTAACCTGCATGAGTTTTGGAAAGCAGTAGACTCTTCACGGGGATGTAGTTCCACTTTAGGCAATGATCGCGTAAGTTTCCTCCTTCTTGAGCAAAACTGGGTACCACTGGGTCGTGGTGGAAGGGTGCTGGCTGCATCTCCCATATGGAGGCAAATGCATCCCTCCTTTTCCCTGAAATGAAATAAAATACAAAACCTCTGCCTTATGGGTGATGAGAATCAAGCAGGGTGGGAAGAGATGTGCCACAGGTTTGATAGCATCAGGAAAAGTGCTGTTTTATTAAGGAATAATAGTTAGCAACTTGGATTCATTAGCAGAGCAAAACCCAAGCTCTCTGCACTGGCCTGCCTAGAAAACAGTTTGTTTGGCTGTCTTTGGACTTTAATTAAGATGTGTTCAGCCCAAGCCCCCTGGCTCCCCTCTCCCCTGCCCCCACCCTGCTCGCTGTGTCACAGACCGGCGATCAGACGCTTTCAGATGGTCCAGCCCATGACTTTGACCTTCTGCGTGGTCCGGCGTTCCCTGGGGAACCGTTCAGCTCATGAGGTCTGATTTCACACTTCCAGGATGCCTCGGCTCTCTTAACAATGACAGGGAGACAAAGCCCTTTAGAGCAGGCCGCATGGGGACTTGTTTAAATTGGAAACTAGAGAGGAGTCAAGGAACAAGGTTACAGGCTACAGAATGGTGCTTTTAATAAAGAGCTCACAGCTCTGGTTCAGCTCAAAGAGGGCTACCTCTGTACAATTAATTGAGACGTTTATCTGGAGCATCTTAGGCCGCTACTTTCTCACAGAATTATGTGATAAATATCAGCTAAGAGGCAAATGAGATGTGCATGAAATGAATTTTTAACACTTTGATTACTGTGTCTCCAGTCTTCATTAGAAGTAAATTTATTTGTATTTCTGACCTCATTATTAATCAATTGTCTGCAGGGGGTGTTTTAGGGTACCGTGATTTCAGAACCTGGTATGTCAGACAGATTTTACTAAAGAGCCCAGTGATATTTAGGTTTACAGTCAAAAGCTTTTCAGGCTTCTCCTCCTCTCAAGAACAGAAAATTAAGCATAGAAAATGAGGCTTTTTTTTTTTTTAATTTTTCAGTTTTATGTCTGGAATTCAGCCCCTCTTCTTAAAAAATTCCATGTTAAAATTTTGATTAAAGCACTTGAAAGCAGGATGGAGGTAACAACATGGTTAAATATGCACAATGTAAATGAATTTTCTAAAATCTATTCTACTGAAAAGTCCTAATACCACACGTGCAAAAATAGTCTTTGAAATTGTTCTTCAGATGCTAGGAAATGTCAATGTGATGTACACAACTGTTAAATTCACAAAGGTATGGAAGCCCATGCATGTAAAATTGAAGGAATAAATTCAGAGGCCCTTTGGAAATATGGTTCTAAAAGTAATTTGCTCTGTCAATTAGTGCAGCCAGATTTCAATATACACTTGAATTATTTTCACAGAGTATGGATGTCTACAGGATAGGCAGTGTTCTATGGCAGATAAAATCTCACCTGGTCTGATCACGTGGGTCCCCTGAAGGCATCAGTTCAACATTATATAGGGAAAATCTACTTTTCTTAAAGAAATTAGCAGGTTTATGATACAAATGGCAAAATAAAGGTTTAAAATATATTTTTAGTTAACTGTAGCATTTAGACTTAAATATACACTGAAAGGATGGCTTGTGAGTTTTAGTATTGTTTTTCCTGTGAATATTCCTGTGGAAATGAGTTTATCATGGTTGTGGCACTGCGCTGAGTCAAGATACCTTCCACATTCATCCTATCGGCCCGTTGCAACCTGATTGCAGCAGCACTGCTAAAGAGGAATTATCATTTCCATTTTAAAGATGGAAAACTAAGAAAGGTTAACTGACTCAGCTAAGGCCAACAGAGCAAGTCCTTGTCAAAGCTGGCATTTGGCTGGGGTCCTGTACTTAATCCATTAGATAAGGCAGCTTCTCATGCTATTGAGCCATTCCTCCTCCTGGCCAAAGGTCAGGCTGGCTGCTCTGTTCCAAGCAGCTGGCTGGCAGGGAGCTTGGAACAACATTAGTGACATTAGCGTCTGCATGAGTGGCACTGCCCCCCAGAGTCATGAACTGGCTGTCTTGTCTTCCCCCAAAATAAAGGCCTTTTTTGGCTGTGGGGACTTAGATCCATAATGGACAGACATGGCCAGCAGTAGGGGAGAGCCGTAATAGCCTATGAAATATTCAAACAATACTTCAGCCTTCATAACCACATCAAACTTGGTTGAACTTTGGGAAGTTGTGGGTTTTCAACTTGACTTTTATAAGCAGAAATGGAATTGAAATCTCTTATTAAATTTTCAAGCTGTCTCAAACATTTTTAGTAGTCTTTGCGGTTCTGGTTCAGTTTTGATAATGTAATTTGAACAATGTAGAAATTAATGTAATGCTGAGCTCAGAACAAAGTCAGTGATTTGCTTACAGTCAGCTCAAGGTCTAGCCAGTTCTGGAGCTGGCTTTTTGCCGGTTTGTATTGTTTTAAGGACTGATCAGTGGCAGGTAAATGCTAAATGTCATCTATATTTATCCTGCCACATGGTTCCTCTTGTTAAGAAAACTGTTGAAGAACCAAAACTGGAAAATTAGAGGTGTTGAAGATCAGATTCAGGTGTTTAAGACCACGCTGAGGTATTAAAGATGGAGTTAGATGAGGTTATGAGCTCCCTGCAGGGAGGTGTCCCTGCCATCGGCAGGGAGTTGGAACTGGATAGGCTTTGAGGTCCCTTCCAACCCAAGCCATTCTGTGATTCTGTGATATTATTTTTGTCTCTGGACATATGCTGAAGCGATGCCTGCTTTCTGTAGCCATGGTTGATGTGTCTCTACAGACCTGGCACCTCCCACTGGATTAGTTTGCCCGAAGCCTCTTCCACCCTGGCTTCGAACACCTGCAGTGGTGGGGCATCCATGATTTCTTTGGGCAACCTGTGCCAGTGCCTCACCAACCTCACATTAACAAATTTGTAGATTATATGTAGTTTTCTGGAGACAAACGCATGTATCTAATAGAGTTTTATAATAAAAGGATATTACATTTTATCTTATACAAAACGTGGCAAGGAATAAATGTTAATTTAAGCTTTGATAGCTTTTTGTCAATTAAAACTCTGCTTTGTGTACAAGTGGAGCTAGAGAATGAGTGCAAAAGTGCAATTATGTGGAACTGAAGTCCCCGTTTGGAAGAACCATTGAGCCCCAAAATGAATTTTTGCTGGGAAAACATTCTACCAAGAATTGAAAATTTTTATTTGACACCTTCCCCCTCAGGGACCTCTGAAGGACATATCTGTTTAACTTGCCCAGAAATACAAATTATATTTTATTGCAGCTTGACAGCTGTAATATTCGGCTAAAGTTCATATTTATACAAACGGAAGGAACTTTCAACTAATTGGTCACATACCATTCGATCTCTTCTCAAGAAGCATTATTTTAGGAGTTGAATTTAAGATGATGCTCAAATTTGTTGTTTTATCTGCCCAAAAGACTGCAGAGTCCAGGCCACCTCCAGCCTGGAAGATGACTTGCAGTGCCATGTGTCTGGGACTGGTCCACCACTTCTAGAACATCACTCCACAAGGGTTCACAAGCCACTTAATGTCTTTGATGTTTGCTCATGCGTTCCAGCTTAGTGAGTTAGCTGATCTGCAAATGTCAAAGTCCTGTGGCCTTTGGACTGATGGAAGGGGCCTTTCCTGAACTTTTGCAATAACAAAACTAGGTGATGTGGTGCTGTAGCCATGTGAGAAGAACAATAAGAAGCTGTGGAGATTGAGGTTTGATATTTTGATTTTTTAAATATTTTGAGAAGAAATTAAAAATTAATACTATTTCGGTCTGTTTACTATGATGCAAAATTCGTAGAATCACAGAATCACAGAATGGTTTGGGTTGGAAGGGACATCAAAGGCTGTCCAGTTCCAACCCTTTGCCATTATCCCACTGGATCAGGGTGCTTGAAGTCCCATCCAAACTGGACCTAAACACCTCAGGGACTGGGCAGCCACCACTTCCTGGGGCAACCTGGGCTAGGGTCTCCCCACCCTCACAGAGAAATATTTCTCCCTAAGATCTCATCTCAATCTCCCTTCTTCCAGCTGAAAACTGTTCCCCATCATCCTACCCCTGCACTTCCTGATCAAGAGCCCCTCCCCAACTTTTCTGGGGCCCCTTTCAGTACCGGGAGACTGATTTAAGGTCTCCCTGGAACCTTCTGTTCTCCAGGCTAGACAACCCCCAACTCTCTCAATCTGTCCTTTTGTGGGAGCTGTGTATTCTATATACACACAAAAGAAGAGTTGTTTGGTGGCCAGCCTTCTGAGTTCCAAACTGACTTTGTATTTTTGTGATGGACTTCCTGGGCTGTGGAGGACTTCGAGTTTTGAAGCAAATGATAAAGAAGACCTCTCTAATTCTTAGTTAGCTTTCTGACATTTCCACCACTGTTGTAGAGCTGGGCTGGTTTCAGGTGATGGGTGTACTGTTCATCCAGGGGCATGCGGTTGGACTTGATGATCTCAAAGGTCTTCTCCAACCAAATGATTCTCTTCTGTGATTCTGAGAAGATGACAAGAAAAAGACTAACATTTTGATTAATGTGTGTACAGTGTGCAATGTGTGGGACACTGTTAATTGAGGTAAAATACTTTGCTTAGATGTAAGCAAAGCAATCTCAGTTTGTGCTCTGGTCTCGCTGACTGAACAGACATTAAATGCAATATGGCAGATCACGAAGGATTTCTGTCAATGTGTGACATGATTAATGAAGTGAGAAACTTCTAAAGATGAGTAGTTCTTTAATTTTTTTCAGTGGAGTTTACATTGAAAAGCAGAATTCCTCCTCATTCTCAGATCGTCCAGGTCTGTAATGGGTAAAGGAGAAAAAAGGCAAGGGGGATCCATGAAAAGACAAGCTGCTTTCTCTTCCAGATTATTATGTGTATTATGTAAATTAGCATTTTATTTCTGTCATTTCAGGAGCTCTTAGGACTGTGTAGGTAGAGTACGAAAGACATGACATGTTACACCAACAGAATGGATTAATGAGATTTGTTTTACTTCATATTGAGGTTTATTACAATTCTGATTTTGGTCAGTGGGAAGGTGTACTTTGCTGGTTTTCCTACCTGCTTGTCTCATGTATTCCTCCAAACAGCGTTACATGTAATAGTGATTAGTCCCACCAAGGCAAGGGATTGATTGCTCAGAATCAGAAGTGCTGTTTGAGGTGGTGCTGGGTGCACACTCTTGATGTGTTAGGCCCTTAAGCAAGAGATGGAATGTTTTGTTCTGTGCGTAGCACTGAGCTCACGTTTAGGGCTGTATTCAGAAAATGTTTGTGGATGTCCTTCTGATCAATAAAGAACTTCTAAAGTCACTGGAGTAGTATCTGGTGGCCTATGAAAGACATGGATAAGGGAGAGAGTTGGAAGATTCTCAGTAGACACAGGGACCTGGGTAGAGTTCCTTGACATATGACAAATGGTAGATGACAGTTGTGACTTAGTCTGTAGGGAAGGACGTACTTGTGATGACAACATAATTTGGAATCAAGTAATTGATTCCAACGCAAGTCTGATCAAAGGTTTTTGAGTGCACTTTTAGAACTGCAAGGTAGAGAGCACATGCTTTTCTTAACACTTGTGGTTATTTTTTATAAAAATGAGGAAAACCATTTATCTATGAGTTTCAAATTACTAGTTTTGTTAACTAGACAGAAGTTGTGTGAGGTTGCCTTGATTAGAGCATGCCTACACGGAAGATTTTTATCAGGGATAGGATGAGGAGAAACAGGTTCTAGATGAAAGAGAGAAGGTTGAGATGAGATCTTGGGAAGAAACGTTTTCCTGTGAGGGTGGGGAGGCCCTAGCAAAGGTTGTCCAGAAAAGTGGTGGCTGCCCCATCTCTGGAGGTGTTCAAGGCCAGGTTGGATGGGTCTTTGAGCACTCTTATCCAGTGGGAGATGTCCCTGTCCATGGCAGGGGATTGGGACTGGGTGGGCTTTAATGTCCCTTCCAACTCAAACCATTCCCTGATTCTATGATGCTATGTGTTGTGTTTACTTTTGAATAGTGTAGTGATGGATATCTGTTGTACGGTCCTGAATTTCTTTGCTCCTCCTAGAGACCACAGAGATCTAAGGACACCTTTTAATCTTTTAGGGCTCTCTTAATGCTTTAAGTGGGAATGATCCCATTATTTCAAATACTCTTGCAATGCAACAAGTTACCTTGGCTATCAGTGAGAGTTAAGATTGCAGTTATTATTTCTAATAATGTGAACCTGAAAGATGACAGGTGGGTATGAATTTCACCAAATCCTTGTGCATTGCTCTGGCTTTATCTTTCTGGATCATGTTTGCTTATTTGGATTGGTATTCAAATGAAGTTTCCACTTACCATATACTTAGCACATCAATGAAGAAAATTGCCTTTCAGATATGCAGTTTGGTTATGAGTTATGGCATGCAGACAAGTGACCACAGGCTATCGTGAAGGGCTTTGCACATGCGAACTTCTTAGGCTCCTCATGTGATAAAAATAGTGTTCCTGAGTAGAGATGTTCATAGCCAGGAAACCTGTACCTCTAAGCCATGGTATTTGGGCCTTCCCTCGTACCATTTCACATTTCTTTTTCTCAAACTATTTTCAAGTTTTGGGAAGATGAAATACAGAAATGTTGAGTGTGAGAAAGGGATTCTTTTATTTCTGAAAACGGTTTGTCTTGAGTTTGATTGAGGACCTCTGTGATTGATGTGACATTTAGCTTTTTTAAGTGGTTTGATATCCATATAAATCTATAAGGAGAGTCATTGAAAAAGCGCATGTCAACAGATGCAGAAAACAGATGAATGTGGCAAATACCTTCTCTTTGTTTACAGAAGGTTGCCTTTAGTGCATTTTCCGGTGTCCGCATATGATTAATAAGCACTAATCACATCATGTACCATCATGTGCAAATACCATTGATGATACTTTGAAATAGGAGTCAAAGTAATATCACCTAGGTCACCTGCTGTGTCAGTTATTTTAACTATATTCTGGATGTTTCTATTTCAAATACTCAAACATAAAGAACTTAAAAGAATATGATCATTTAAGTGTTCTAACACCTTACAGGCTTGTGACCTAGGAGACCATTGAGATATTTGATATATCCATCTATGCTGACTAATGAATTCATTATTTTTCAAGTTTAATGGGAAAGATTCAGTGGTCTGTTGTTTTCTAGAAAAGGTAAATATCAACTCTAACTGTAATTCACAATGTGTTTAAAACAATTATTCCTTATCATTAAAGTTAATAATATGCACATTAACCTCTGATGTACCCTGAATCAATACTGCAGTGTGGAAGATATGACCCCTGGACAGCTTTGTCTAAATATTGATTTCATTGTCATTTGTATAAGGTATGAAACAAATTACATGCCTTCCTAATATCATTAATGTAGCCCCATTGAGCTGCTCAATTTATGGCTTCTTATAATGCATGACAAAGCATTATGGAGTTATTGAAGACATCATGAAATACAATTGCTTAGTGTGCTAGATTTGATTGTGGAAGGCCAATGCCAACACTCAATAGCTTTCAAACACTTTGCTGTTCAAAAGATGTCCAGAGACAAGAGCGAGCAACTAGTATGTAACTCAGTTGTTTGCTTCCAGTAGACAAAGTTCCCTTGGGTTATGCGAGGAACAATTTACTCTACGGCTTTCTACTTCTATATTTGTACCCTTACATGAAAATAATGCATACACTTGTACTCTGTGCCAAAGGCAAAGGTTGTTCTCTTCAATTACTGGAGGAAATCAAAATAGGTAGGAGGGATAGCATCTCTCTGTCTTGGCCAGCAGTTGTAGTGGTTATTATTACTGTCATAATTTGAAATATGAGTTAAATAATGGACTCCACACTATGATTTCTTCCCTTTATTGTGTCTTTATTGCAGCTGTCTTCCACTGTGCCCCCCCATGTTTTCATTACTGCTCCTTCCATCATAGCTGTTGCTCAGATCTTCCTTGCAACACCTTCTTACCCTTCCAGGAAATTTTGGGGTTGCTTTGAAAACCTGGAGATATCAATTTTCTCTCATTTTTCTTCCTCTGTCTTCAGAGAGATATTTTTTATGAAAGATATGAGATATTTTATGAAAATATGAGATATTTTTTAGGAGGGCAACGAAGATGGTGAAGGGGCTGGAGCACAAGCCCTATGAGGAGCGACTGAGGGAGTTGGGGCTGTTTAGTCTGGAGAAGAGGAGGCTCAGGGGAGACCTCATTGCTCTCTACAACTCCCTAAAAGGAGGTTGTAGTCGGGCAGGGATTGGTCTCTTTTCTCAGGTGACCGGTGGCAGAACCAGAGGGCAGGGACTTAAGCTTCGTCAGGGAAAGTTTAGACTTGATATGAGGAAAAAATTCTTCACTGAAAGGGTGATTGGTCATTGGAATGGGCTGCCCAGGGAGGGGGTGGAGTCACTGACCCTGGAGGTGTTTAAGGGGAGACTGGATGAGGCACTGAGTGCCATGGTTTAGATGATGGTTGGTGTTAGTGTTGGTGTTAGTGTTGGGTTATAGGTTGGACTCGATGATCTCAGAGGTCCTTTCCAACCTTGTGATACTGTGATACTGTGAAAGCAAAGCGCTATTATCCACAACATTTGGATGTCTGCTTTCCTTCTTCTTTCCAAATACAAACCTTGACTTTGTGCATATCCAATAAAACACACAAGTTTCATGCTTTTCCTCTAAACTTTCAGTCAGGATGAAGTTTCTTGCTCTTTGCTCGGTGTCGAAGCACTGCTCACCTGCAGTCATTGTCTATAATATGTGTATTTCACATCCAGGGGCACGGGCACACACACATGCACACACACTGAGGCTTCCTTTCCTTGTTCGTTTTGTTGAAATTAAAAAAATAAAACCAAGCTCCATATCCTGTCTAGGATACCACGTCCTTTATCTGCATTTTACATTTTCAAAGCAGCATCTTCATACTTCCTCCTGTGGTGGCTTTCATGCTGAGGGACCTTCTTGTAAATATATGCAAAGCTGCTTCATTGTGCTTTAATGTATACAAAACTCTCCACCACGTTCCAGCTTCTGCTGTGCCAAGGCCACAGCTCATCATTCCAGCTGATACCGTCTCATTGTTTAATTGTACTTGCCCATTTTCTCTGGTGTTAGGCTTTTATCTCAGGCTGTCTTTAAGGCTTTTTGATTTTAAGGAGAGAGTTTGTACAGCGTGAAATGTGTAGGGCAATAGTAATCTTTGGATAAGTATCATAGGTGCTGTGTTATTACAAATAATATAGAATAATACATTTCCTACGTATCAAAATGCTCTAATTATGTTATCATTACAGTTAAAGTAGGTTTGGCACCATTAAAGAAAATTCTCTTAGCTGTCTCAGAAGGGTGCTTGGCACCTTTTAGGAACATGCTGTTTTCTCATCAGAAAAGTCTGTATAGTAACTTTTTTCCCTTTTAAAAAAAATACAAAAAAAATGTTCTTTTAGTGAAGAGCTTTAATAGGTTACGGAGATGAACAGCCTGTTGTGATCTTCTTGCATGTAACACAAACCATAGGACTTCCCTGAATTAATTCATGAAAGAACTTAGGATGCAGGCTTAAACTAATTTTTATTTAAACATTTCTCATGGTGGGTTTCCTTAGTTTGTAAATTTTGTCCTGAATTTTCTCTCATAGGTAAAAGTGACCCGTTCTGTGTAGTTGAATTGAACAATGACAGACTGCTGACACATACCGTCTACAAGAACCTCAACCCAGAATGGAACAAAATCTTCACATTGTAGGTGTTGAATTTTCTGAGTGTTTGGGGTGGAGGGGGTGAGGATTTGTGTGTTTTTGGAGAGAGGGGGTGTGTTTGGAAGGCAATGTGTGGGTGAATCAAAGGTATCTACTGCTGATTTAGAAGAATAGTGATGACGTATTGGTATTTCTAAACAGAACAGCTGAATACTTTCTTAAGGATTAAGTACATTTTTTTTTTAAAAAGTGGAAAAAAATGTAGCATTTTAGAGATGAAAATGCAAGGTCTCTTTCTTGTAAACCAGGTATGAGTAATGCAAAACACTGCAGAATACTGATAGCTTTAGTCATAGTTTCAAGAGTTCTTCATACTGGATTTGACCCTAAGTTTTGGGTGGAAGAATGGATATTGTGATTAGGACCTTCACTAAAATATGGTTGTTCACTTTCATAAACATTATTTAACAATATGAAGGAAGGAGTTTTAATTCATTTATACTTTCTGAATTGCGATCCCTGTGCTTTTCATTTGTTCTTCCCATTTACCAGCTGCATTTCTCACTGTACTGTCTAGTGTCACACTAGTACACTCTTCTGTTGAGTAAAATGTGGTCTTAAACATTTAATTTATTGAGAAGTGATGCGGTTGGGGGTTTTTATCCTTCTGTCATTTTGGAAACAGCAAAAGCTTCTGACAAAATAGAAAAAAATTCTTCCACAAACAAATGCTCCTGCTATTTGCCTTGCTCTGTTGCCTTCTTTTTCTCCCTGCTCATCTCTATCTGACTTCATTGCGACACCAGTGGGTACAAAACCCATCAGCTGCAGTTTCTCCACTGCTGAAATCAGCTAACAATCCCCTGCAAAACCTTCTACTGGTTTGGTTGTGCTTTATCATCAATGAAAATGCTGTATTTTGGCCTTGATCTCAAAACACAGCCTGACTTTAATTTTCTTTAATTTCCCCTTCTGAATTTTCATTTGCATTTGGCATCCGTAGCTTTTCGTGCCCTGCTCTCAGGAAAGTATTCAGGACAAAAGAAAAGGAATTGCACAAACAGTTGTACTTCTCGTTAACTTATTGATGTAGTTCTCATTTATGTACCTGCAAAACCACACTAAATTCTTCATTAATTTATTTTTAATTATCTACTAATAGAGCCAATAACTAAGCAACCTCTGCTGCTCGACAGTGCTCTCTACATAAGAAATTGCCTGATTTTGTAGAGGACAAAAGGCTAATCGGGAATCAAACAGAAAAACCTAAAAGGCCTTCAAGAAGAGTTTTTGCCTCTCTTCTGTATATATTTGTGTTGACTGTTTTATTTATCTTCAGATTTGTTAATTAATTTTGGGCTAGCAATCCAGTTTCATCTGGAGGGCTGTATTTTACCAAAGTTAAACTGCTTTTCTGGAATTCATATTTCCTGGATCAGCCATTTGATCAAAGATGGGTTCTCTCAAACAATTCTGTTTTTTCCCTCTGAATAAGGAATGTCAATTTTTCACTTGAGAGTTTGCAATGTACAGTGACATTTGGTGTGCATGGTGGTGGAGTGTTTAATAACTCGCAGGCAAAAAGCAGCACTGGCTGAAAAATGCATCACTTTGTGTTGCTCATTCCTAATTTGTTGTAATGACTGTTTTATATTTATAATTAAGCAAGGATTTTAGAATTAAAGAGCTTGTTCTCAGTGCAAGGATGTGCTTGTGGAGCTTGTAATTATTTCTGTTTGCAAGCCCATGGATTTCACAGTATTTGCAGTTAGGATTGCTGCAGGGATAGCAGTGTTTCAGGGGTATCTTTAACAGCTCCAGCCCTGCTGCTCGCGGCTGTAAATCCCCCCAGTGCTGCTCCGCGCTGGCTCTCCTTGTAGCTCATGCTGTGCAAACCCCAGGTAGGAGATTTAAAGCAACATCCTTTGGAAAACTTCCTCACAGAGAGAGAGTGATCACTGCAGCCTTAGAAAGCACATTGGTTATACAGAGGGATGACTTCCCTACTTAAGTTCTGCTCCCTGCCATGGCTTGGAAAAATAGGCAGGTATCTGTTTTTTGCTAACCTTTCAGGCTTTTGTCCTTGGCACCCGCTGCTGTAGGTGACTTCTCCTCTCTTCTGTCTGTGCTTCCCCCTTTGTAGCAATATTAAAGACATCCACTCGGTGCTTGAAGTGACAGTTTATGACGAAGACCGCGATCGGAGCGCTGACTTTCTAGGCAAAGTTGCTATACCACTGCTGTCTGTAAGTTTCATCTACCTGACACACTGCTCTGTATTTTTCCTGCTGAAGGCGTGGAAAAAAAAAAAATTAGAGGGAAAAAAAAAAATAAATTTCCAGCTCTGTGTCTGTCATTTCTCAACCCAGGTCTGTAATAAGAACACTAAAATTTTAACATACTCAATTCGCAGCCATGTTGAATCCCATGATAGTTAATTTTTCCTGACAGACTCGGTCCTGGTAATGAACAGGTACTTGTCAGGCTTGCCACAGTTGTTTTGGGTTCTCTGTCAGTTTCAGCAGCTGGGGGTCAGGGGTCGGCGGGGGGGGTATTCAGCGGAGACCACCAGACAGACGGCTGTCATGTCCTTTTCCTGCAGATTCAAAATGGTGAACAGAAAGCCTACGTCTTGAAAAACAAGCAACTGACAGGGCCAACAAAGGGGGTCATCTATCTTGAAATAGATGTGATTTTTAATGCTGTAAGTCTTAACTTTGGCTTTTTTGTACTGCTAAAGAGTTCAGTTTCATGAAAGCTTTTGTTCCTGATTTGTAGAGAATTTCTGTCATTCCTCATTTTCCCTAAACCTTGATGTATACTACGGAATACTCCTCTGCCACTGCCTGGCACACCCACTCTTTTTGTTGCCGCTGCCATCACTGCCGGTGTAGGCAGCAGCAATTCCTGCCTCTCTGTGCATTTGTTTGTCGTGGGCTTGGCAGCCATGGCTTTGAAACTTCGTAATTTCTGCAAATTGAAGCATGTGTTATTAGCAAGGAGTGAGTAAGCTTGAAATACTGACACCCATTTTAATGCATAGGTGAAAGCCAGCATACGAACCTTAATGCCCAAAGAACAGAAGTACATTGAAGAGGAAAACAGACTGTCCAAACAGGTAAAGAGTAAGGAAACACTAATCCTTTCCGAAAGCCTTCATATCAAGTGTGCACATCCAAATATCTAGTATCATACTGCTGAGGGTAAAGAATAACATTTTCATTACCCGTTTACAAAAGAATATGATAGGATGGAAAAGGTAGAAACAAAATACATGGGTTTATTGTGTCTCTTCTATAAATTGCAGCTTAATTTCCATGAAATACGTGAATAAGAACACAGTTGAGACCATCAGGTTCCACACATATCAGATTATGGTGCAGGTGCATGTAAACTAAGTCTTGCATAAATTTTTGCTGTTAACCTTGACCCAAAAGGTCTCCATTTGTTGCAGGGTAGAAAGCCTTTCACCATTCTTTTGGCCAAATCTTTAAATAAGTTAGTGGAGTAAAGTTTGAAGCTGAGGTGAAAGCAGAGCCCTGTGCATAGAAAATGTCTGGACCCTTTTTCTTTTTTCTATTGATATTTCAGCCACACAAAGCTTTAATGTAGGTAAAGAAATTAACACGTCTTAAATTTTTCTCCACTTGAAACATTTTTGGTTCCGTTTTCATGTTCCAGAAATGATTTATTTTATATGGAGAAACCTGGGCTTTAATTGGACTGTAGGAATAAGATTTTTGTTGTTTACAGCGAAATGGCAAAGGTCTCAAAAATGTTTTTTGTTTTGCTGAAAGCTCATAGACTTGAGCGTGATTGAAATTATCTGCTGAATGAATTTCATATCAGTTGTGATGTGTATTTCATTAAAAAAGTTTTCAAGGGGCAAGATATTTCTTTCTTCACTGTTGTAATACAGTTCCTAAAGCTGTGTTTGGTTTTACTCTTCCAGAAAATAGGCAGCCAGGGCTGTTATTTGAGATTCCTTCTTCTCCCCTCTTTCATAACGGAAGTAGAATTGTGATTTTTACAGAAGGCAGGAAGGGTAAACTTTAAATACCCACTTAGGGTTGGGGTTTTTTCAGGTTAACTTGCATAGGACACCCTACCTCAATACCACTCAGGGCAGGGGAAGAATCTATATCCAGAAAGGGATCGATATCCAAGGCTGATGTGGTTGCATATTAAAACATCCACATTTTTCAGGAGTGAATGTATCCTAACTACCTTGCATTTCCTGTGCTACTCTACAAATTAAATCATTCATTGATTTGGTCTCTTCTTTTTTGGCCAAATATGTTGTCAGTTTAGAGGATTTTATTTAAGGCTGTTCTCCTGAATAAAAAAACCAGCACTGTTGTCTTCTCCGTATAGATTAAATGTATGTTGATAAAGTAACTTTGATAAATACATAAACCCATGTGGTCAAAACACTTCACAGCAGAAAAATTTTTTACAAATTAAGGAAAAATGGAATATGAAGGGTGCAGGAGATCTTAATTATATTATAGCAGTAATTTAGCATATTTTCAGGTTAGTATCCTGCAGCATCTTCTTATTAGTAAAGGCCAAAACTCATTAAGCAATTGAAAACGAGGAATGTCTTGCCTACTTAATTTAACTCTTAAATCTTAATAGCAAAATCACCCATAAAGTTTTGCAAGTGGCTTTTTAAATTCAAACAATTTATGTACCATTTAGAATTAAAATTCAACAAATATCAATTGACATAACTGAGAAATTCTCCCTCTACCAACTGTCTAAAACTTTAGACTATCTTTCTCAATTTAGAGGGCTTAAAATGTTGCCATCTCAATCTTCACCCAAATTAAGAATGACAATATTGTAAGCATGAGCCTCTTCTGAAGACTTTGGACTAGTGAAACGTTTTCCTTCTTTCATCTTTTTAACAGCTACTCTTAAGAAACTTCATACGGATGAAGCGTTGCATCATGGTGCTCATAAATGCCGCATGCTACGTTAGCAGTTGCTTCGACTGGGATTCTCCCGGAAGAAGTCTCGCTGCTTTTTTGGTATGATCTACTTTATATTATTGTTGATCACCCTCGTGCATTTGTGTATTAGATGGAGACATAATCCAGAGTTGATATGGGGTTTTATTTTTTTTGTCTAAAACTTTGCATTATGAAGACACCAGAAATCACGTTTATTCATGTTTTTTTAAAAAAAAAAAAAGGTAATTAAGTTTAAAATGTCTCACAAACAGGATGGAAACTTGGGTTTTTTAAATTCACAATTGTACAAATAACGTAAGCAAGTGATAAAACTCTACCTAGAGTCAGTGAGCTACGGATGATATATTTTGAGCATCTCACACATTACTGCTGCTAAATTTTGCTTCATTCCCTTATATATTGCACATTTACTATAAAATTCATTTTGGCTATTTTGTGACTTCTTTTACATTTCATGAATATGAAATCATTGTTAGTTTGTCCTCCACTCATCAATATATGTTTTGCCTGTAACATTTTTAGAAGTACAAAGTTCTGGACCCAAATTTTTGCTTCCTTACTAAGAAAAAGAGTTCTTGGTGAAATGTCAAAACAAAACAACTAAACATAAGTCCTGCTAAGTAAAACAAACCCAACTTTAAAATCATTAATTCTAACAAATATCTTTTAAGCATGAAGCTCTGATCATAATTCTGGTTTTAGTCAACTAATTTTTTAGTCATTTAGGTGAAACTACTATCTCTCCATAAACATTAACTTCATTAATATTTAGCTTTATTTTTATTAAAATTCCAACCATAAGTTTATACAACGTCGTCTTTCCTGAATGAATATATTTTTAAAAAATCATATGAACTGCAAACCAGTCTTGAGTTCTTTCTTGCTGTTTGCATGATAGAGTCCAACCAGTAGTAAAAAAATGCGTGCATGAAGACACTTTCTGGAACACTTAAATCTATTAAGTTGGCTGAGATGCTGAAGTGATGAGACTCGCCACCATGACTATAAACAAGGAATAGTTTTGGCTTTACTTTGAATAATTGTAAAGGGGTCTGATGAGAGTGCCCCCAGGATGGGTGCCTGAATCTCAGATGTCTTGAATTTGTAGAAGTCAAACCAGGCAGTGGAGCTGCCTGTGCTGGGACAGTAAAACGGGGTACTCTGTGTGTCACTAAAACGTGCTGTTAGGCAGGGAAATCTCTTCTAGCCAGGCATTTGTACTACATGGCTTGTTAAACCCTTCTATAAGTTGTCAAAGGATGGCAGCAGACTCTCGGTCCTCCACTGCAGCATTCATCAGGAGGGCAGGAAACACACATGCTGTTCTAACACCCAAAGTTTGCATACTTTTATTGATGTCTGTAGTAACCACAACATGTGCAAAAATCTAAAAATCTTCCTACTGTTTGCTAGAAAAATGAACTGTAATTTGAGTTTGAAATTACTAAAATTTCATAGGAAAACACAAATTTCTACATAAAACTCAAATGTTCATGTTGCAATTGCTACTCCAGTTATTAAATACTCATCTATCTAGGTCCAATTTTAATATGGATATAGAACACCTACCTGTTACCAGCAGAAGAAAAGGAAATGGAAAAACATCCTCTTCTTTGGGGTACATTGTTATTTCTTTCTCATGGTCCACCGCTATGGCCTTGGAAGTTGTATTTCTGTCAAATTGTAATTGTTTCTGAATGTAGAAGAAATTCAGTGGCATAATAAGTAGCTGGGAACACAGAAAACACAGGATTTGTGCAGGGTGGTCCATAGTCAGTATATGTCATGATTGTAGTTACAGTGAATTGCAGTAGAAATGTGCTCCTGAGGGATTTTTTTATTTGCGTTCATATTAGATAGATAGATAGATAGATAGATAGATAGATAGATAGATAGATAGATAGACAGATAGAAATATGTATTCATATTTATATTTATATATAAATATATATCAAAAAACTAATTTTCTTAGCTTTTAGTATTTGTTTTGTTATGTGGTGTTTGTGGTAGTTACAGATATATTACGTCTGCGTCAGTTCTGTGACTTCACAGATGCATTCCTGCTCTTGCATCCAAAGTGCATCTTCAGCCTTTCAGCCTTATGTTTGTCTCTCCCAAGATCAAATTGTCACTCTGATGGGCAAAAAGTAGCTAAATTTTTGTCAGTCAAGTCAAATCTACATGAAATTCCATCGTGGCCATAAGCTTTGGATTTTCCTGGACTTCTGTAGATGTAGTTTTCTAACAGTTTCAGAGGCCGTTGAAACATCTTGAGAATGGCCCACTCGCACATGTAATGCTGAATTATGCTTGCACTAAGGTTACACTTGAATTTAATAGAGTCTATAAAAAAAGCTGCACTTATATGTATCATTTTCATCTCTTCACTATTACACAAATCGTATCTCCTCTTGAAGTTGTCTCCCAGAGGTTAGAGAATGTCACAGTGAAATGTCAGTGCCAGAAAGGAGATGAGAAATAGGCCATTCCGGAGGTTTCCAGCTCTGTAGGCAGACTAATAAATAATGTACGAGAAGTAAACTTTCAAACCAACCATTTCCTCCTTCCTGTTGGATTTGAAGACATACCTTGACGGATGACATCCCGATACATGTTTACAGCTATCTCACACAGGTTGTATATGTGAAGTCTGATTTTTCAGACATCCCATTCCCCCATTTTCTTGGCATTATGGTTACAGGTGCCCTCATTTCGTTCCACACCCCATGTCTTTTCCTTCTGATGAGGCTGCTGTTATGGAACACAACGGGTGAAGAGATTCTGACTGAGCAGCTCAGTTTTCAGACATGTAATTGTTGAGGGAGATTTGGAAAGGAGGTTTTCTCTTGGAAATCCACAAAAACCCTTGATTAATGTGGTGACTCTGTCCCACGCTGGAGTTCTCTGCTGTGTGTTCTTTGTACATTGAGATGTTCGTTGCAGCTCTTTTCAAAGTCACAATGTTGGTCGGCGAGACTGAGAGCCCATTGCAGGGGCTTGCTGGTTGTTTAATCTCCAGAACTCGGCTTTCTTGAACCTTCAAGTTATGTAGGACATTTCAAAAAAGAAAATACTTTATTAAAGGCTTAGGATTATTCTTTCTCAGGCGTGTTCAAAAGCTCAGTCACTGGAGATGCCTACGCTGCACCTGGAAGAAAGGAAGCCCAGAAGTTTTCAGTTATGTTCTAGATTATGTGTTTTCTCAGCAATATTTTACCTGTTTCTGCATCAAGCATGGCATTGCCAGGCAGGCGAGGAAGGGGATTGTCCTGCTCTGCTCTGCTCTGCACTGGTGCAGCCCCACCGTGAGCACTGGGTGCAGTTTTGGGCACCACAGAATAAAAAGGATCTGAAGCTACTGCAGAGTGTCCAGAGGAGGGCACAGAGCTGATGAAGGCTTTAGAGGGGAAGAGCGTGAGGAGCAGCTCAAGTCACTTGGTCTGTTCAGCCTGGAGAAGAGGAGACTGAGGGGAGACCTCATTGCAATCTCCAGCTTCCTCACAAGAGGAGGAGCAGGCTCTGATCTCTTCTCTCTGATCCAAGGGAATGGCAGGAAGATGTGCTGGGAAGTTTTAGGTTGGACATTAGGGAAAAGGTCTTCTCCGAGAGGGTGGTGGAGCACTGGAACAGCTCCCCAGGGAAGCAGTCACAGCCTGACAATATTCCAGAAGCATCTGGCCAACCCACTCAGCCCCACGGTGTGAATGTTGGGGTTGTCCTGTGTAGGGACAGGAATCAGACTCGATGGTCCTTGTGGGTCACCACTTCCAGCTCAGGACATTCTATGATTCTATAATAAGCTTGTCAACTTTATTGATGATTGGTCTGAATGACTTAAGGTTTTGATTCCATTTGTTTTTTCCTGTGCCTCACTAATTCATGGCAGAATAATAATCACTACCAAGACATAGTTTTTTGTATTTTCTTGGTAATATAACCATAACATAGTATTAGCTGATACTTTTCTGATATTCAAAGATAAGTAGCTCGTGAAACATAAGTAGATCTGGCTAGAATTTGATTTTAGATTTGAAATATCTGAAGATTTAATATTTTCTCCCTCTTTTTCATATTTATTTCCTGTTACATAAAGGAAGTATATAGCAACAATTACTGTTTCAGTTACAAAACAGTTTTATTATATCACATGCCCTGCTACGTCTAGAGGCTGATCAAGAATATATTATGCGCTTGTGTTTCTTAAGCACTTCAATGCAATGGAAAAGAATAGAATACATAGAGACTTTGCTCTAAATTCACTTGATTTTCTGTATTTAAAACAGACCTCTGGATTATTTTTCAGTTACTTTTTAGATTTTTTTTTAAATTCTCTAATTAATATGATAGGTTTTAGGCAGAGGAACTTTATTAGAGTATGCAAAAGTAGATGTTTTGTCTTTAGATTGATCTACTGCTGGCACAGAAATGTCTGCTAAATTGGGCCTAATTTCCATCAGCTTCTTGACCAGACATTTGTGTTCTTGCAGATGTCAGTGGGTGCAACGTAGAGGGAAAAAAATTGTACACTCTTTTTTTTCCAGTACTGTCATTTCTCACTGTAATGAGCACAAAAATAATTGGACAACTGAGCTATCAGTAAAAGGACACACTTCAACGTGAGTCAATGAATTATTTTACGGGACAAACTTTAATCTTTAAATGTGATTGTAGATAATTTGTGCTACCATCTGTCCATTTGGAATTCTTTTAGCCTTTTCAGTCGTTATACAGTAAGTGCTGCTGTGTTTAACATTAACATTTGATATTTTACACATTTAATTTCTGTACTGCTCCGTGGTCCTTGGGGAGCTTCGCTCTAGTGCTACATGAGAGAGACAAAGTATTGATCAGTTAACATTTCAGCTACATTTATGTATGTCGCAAAATTAATGAAAATGCCAGACAAAAATGTCAGAGTGCACAAAAAGGTAGAATTTAAATTTGGTAGTTTAATGAAAAGTTTAAGATGTACATTATCAAAAAATGTCCCCTTGCCTTTAAAGTACAATTCATAACTGAGTAACTATAGGGAACCACATATTTTACTTAGAGGAACATTGAACATGAAATATGAGGGGATATATAATCTTCAAAGTGTTTGGTAACCCAAAATGGCCTCAGTAAAGCACTTTAATTGCCTGCTTGAACGTTTAACTGTTACTCATAAAATAAACTTGTTTCCTTCCTCATTTGGAAGTAGAGTACCCTCACCTGATCATGTGCACACTGTTCAGCATGTCCTCAAATTAAAGCTTCCTATGAACGTGTTCTATTCCTGTTCCCTTTCCTCTGAACCTTTCTATGCATGTGTGTTTGTGCGCGCAGAGAACAGTTTTCTTTCTTCAGCTTTGAAGTATTGATAAAATGACTTGCCCTGCATCCAAGTCATTTGTCAGGTCCAACTCACCTTCACTTTGTCTTCTAACGTTACACGATTCATGTGAGAAAATGACATAACTGTGTCCCCAGCCTTTGATTGAGTGTCCATGCTCTTGCACACATACCATTTAGTTGTGGTGGTGTCATGCTAATTGATTGAAACCAAGAAGGAAACAGGAGAAAAAAGACCTGGTCCCCAGTAGAGGAAATTATTCAGTAAAGTACTTTTGTCAATTTGGTTAGCTTTTCCTTATTAAAAAGGGAAGTGATTGCCACTTCGTATTTCAGAATCAACTTTCACCCAAAGCTGAAGGGCAGAGATGATATTTTGAAAGAGACTTGACATGGTACCATCAGGAGTGGGAATTCATTTGTATTAACTATTTTTTCCCATACATTAATTATAGGAGAATCACAATTTTACATATCTAAGACCTCAGAGATTCTGCTATTGTTGATACCATTATTGAGGATAAAACATATAAACATCTGCAAATTGCTTTTTACTAAACCTGGGTGAAGTGGACTATCAGATTGTCTTTGCCACCTCTTGTCTAGAATTTGAAATCGGAAGAAGTGCTGGTAAGGGAGTTGCAAAAACTTCTTCCATCCCTTAAAAGCACCTTTCCAAATATCCCTGTTGCTGTCAGAACTGCCTGTTCTCAACAGAGAGATTTGCAAAGGTAAAGTGACATGGCAGTGGCAAGACCAGGTACAAGATTCATTTCTGATTCAGGTTGCACACGTGTGTGAGAGCCCTTCAGGTTTTTGGCAGCTGCATCTTCACCAGCAGGAAGCAGAATGAAGTAGAACAGGCTGATGTGCTTTTGCCTTTTTTTTTCAAATGTAAAGCAGACAAAAAGAAAAGTGATCTAAATCCTGCTTTCTCTTTCCCAATTTTCTGTAGACCAGCAGAACTAATGTGAGACTGCTGAAAAAAACAGAGTGAGAGCTGAGCTTTCTGTGATCCTTAGCTGTATTTTGTGCCAGGTTTTAGAAAGTGAGATAGGAAAGGGGAAAAAAATACAGCAGATTCTGGTATATATGGCCATTGAGATCCATTAACCATCCATACTTAAAGAACATGCCAGCTTCAGCAGGGATTTTAAGAACCCTCTACTTAAATACAGCAATGGAGGAATGATGGTGGTGTGGATATACATGCTATCATCAATCGACATCTTGTCTTTGACACATCTCAAAGCCTGGGCAATATTCATATACTTAAAGATTTTTTTTCGGTATTTTATTTTATTTTTAAAGTATGTTTTCATTGTACTTCCTTCAAAGAGTGAATGCATGCTAGTTAAACCAGTTTACCAGTGTGGTTCATTGCCAGGTGCGGAGTTGGTGCTGGTTTTGGTCATCAGGGGAGGTTTAGACTAGACGTTAGAAAAAAAATTCTTCACTGAAAGGGTTCTTAGGCCCTGGCAGAGGCTGCCCAGGGAGGTGGATGAGTCTCCATCCCTGGAGGTTTTTAAAACACGGGTAGATGAGTTTCTCAGGGACATGGTTTAGTAAGGGGACAGGTATGGTTGGGCTCAATGATCTCAGAGGTCTTTTCCAACCAGATGATTCTATGATTTTATGATTCTATGATTCTATGATTCTGTGATCTAGAGCATCCTGTGTGCGGCCCAACTGCTATTCCAAAGGACATGTGCCTGTCTTTGACTCTGTGCCACTTCTGCCATTAGAATCTAAGCAGATGCAGTGCTCACCCCAGGTTGCCTAAAATATCTCCATCTCAACTTCTCAGTGCTTTAATTGCTCCCTTACATGTTTATTTTGCTTGCATATCTATTTTTGATACTTACATATATCCTATTCTGAGTTCTTCATAATTGTAAGGTGTTCCATCTCAAAACCACCAATGCAGTGAGGGGAAATGCCTTCTTTATTTTACTTTACCAATTGAGGTAAAGAGGATTTAAGGTTTCTCAAACAGGAAATACACAGCAAAGTAGAGAATTGTTATCCCAGGTCTTGGACTTTTCCTTTCAGTACTAGACCATTCTTCCCACCTATTTTTCTTTTCTCCCTGCTTAGAAAACTGACAACTTTGCATTGAATGTGTTTGATTATCAAAGCTTTAAGAATGTTATTATAGCTTGATACATCAAAAGTTCTGGTGCAGTAGAATGTAGCTGATCAAAATTATGGAAATTAACAAAAACTATTAGTTGTTTTTAAGTATTTAATCTTACCCAGAAAGTTCTAAAAAGAGCGCTGAGATCTCCTCCTAAGGCAGTGATGTGACTGAGACTTTCGGTAATCAGTTCATGTGAGTTACATTCTTGGTCTGGAGTACGTTCCCCATAGTGCAAATTCTGTGCCAGGGGATCCCCAGCCCTACGTTCATATTGTTCCTAGAAGAGAGGCAATGGTTGTGTTTGTCCCAGTGTGGCTGGGTGTCCAGAGAGGGGCCGCATTGTATTGTTGATTCTTACTTACACTTTTCTATTGAGTGTACAAAACTCTCTTGACTCTATTTTACCTACATATTTTTAGATATTTGTCAATGTATACATCTAACTATATATATATATGTTGTTGATGGATACGATATATCACATATAAATGATATCATATATATAATATCTATTAATTTTGCACTTGGAGACTTCAGACAGCAGCAATATTAAATTTGGATAATTATTTATTAACTGTTTTCTAAAGGAGAAATAAATTGTGTACCTTACTATCATCGGCTTCCCCAAGTTCCTATATCACGGTCGCTGCAGGAATTCTCAGCCATTGAAGCTTTCATTACTTAAATAGGGCACATGAGTGGATTTTAAAATATCTTACCTTTTTGTCGCCTTTTAGTTATGAGTCATATGAGAGCCAAGACATTATAGAGTCATGTTACAAAGCATGTTTTACTTTTCCTTTTTATTTCATGAACAGCAGACTTCATAATGGTTTGCCTTGAAGTGAAAGGACTATGGCCCACACTGATTTTACTGGGCCATTCAATAGTAAATATAATATAATGTAACATTTTGCAAAAAGCTTCAGTGTAGTAAAGAAAGAGGCAATAACCAGGTATGTCGCGTGCTAGCGACAAAATCCCAAGTAAGGAAAATCAAATAGAGAAGCAATGTTTCAAAGCTTTTGAAACTATAGTGTGTGAAAGAATTAGAGAGGCAGCCTGCTCAGCAATGAAGTTACCAATTTCTTCATAATGCTCCTTAAGGAATTGTCAGCATCCTTATCCCGATAGAGCCGTTGCTTGCTCAGTAGGTAATGCTGTGAGCATCTGTACCTGGCTGGGAGAAGGAAGAAAAAAATGTAATTTTTAACATGCTGGACTTTACTGGAGTGAAAAAAATTAGGGTAACTTTGTAATGCTTCAAATATTACAGAACCATGGAATGGTTTCGGTTGGAAGTGAACTTAAAGCCCATCCAGTTCCACCCCTTTGCCAGGGCCAGGGACACCTCTCACTGGATCAGGGGGCTCAAAGTCCCATCCAGCCTGGCCTTGAGAACCTCCAGGGATGGGGCAGCCACCACTTCCCTGGGCAACCTGGGCCAGGGCCTCCTCACCCTCACAGGAAAACATTTCTTCCTAAGATCTCATCTCAATCTCCCCTCTTTCAGCTGAAAACCATTACCCCTCATCCTGTCCCTGCGCTCTGATCAAGAGCCCCTCCCCAGCTTTCCAAGAGCCCCTTGCAGTACTGGGAGGCTGCTCTGAGGTCTTGTCAAGCCTTCTCTTCTCCAGGCTGAGCAAACCCATCTCTCTCAGCCTGTCCTCGGGTGGGAGGTGCTCCAGGCACCAAGGTAATTTCTGTGGCCTCCTCTAGACCCGCTCTAACAGATTCATGTCTTGATCCTTAATCCAAATATGCATCATGAAAATATTTATCCTGCTTATGTTGTTTAACATACCATTTTGTAATTCAGTTTTGATTGCAGAATGTGAAATCCAGACCATTAATATAAAAAAAGCTTAGAATATATTTCCTTCCTACTAGTGCTGCACATGCCATAAAGATCCATAGAATCGTTTAGGCTGGAAAAGACCTTTAAGGTCAGCAAATCCAACTGTAATTGGTTTTATTGGTCAGCAAAGCCTCAAAAGGAAAAGGGCTCAGAATAATCATTGGAAAAGTTACACAGGAAGTTTTGCCTTCTTTTTCTAAAAGGGGTATGTCTGCCACACACAGCTTTACTGTATGTTTCTGGGAAAAGAGAGCTGCTGCATGCTTCCTATTCCAAAAAAAAACCGGGCTGGTTTGGACAAGAGAGAGCTTGAAAGCTTGCTTTCAACTTGGAAATAGCAGCTGGGTGGCAGTGCTGCTTCTGACGATGATGCCCTAAACCAGCAAAACCGTCAGGGAGAGGGAATGATGAGTCTGTTCCCTCTGGAACAGGAGGAAATTGATGTGAAAACCATCTGTATCATTCTGCTGTCCCCTTTCTCATGGCCCCTGTGTTGTCTTCCACAGTGTCAGGTGGACTTTCTACTCAAGAAGCTTTATTTTCACCTGAATTCCATTGAGATTTATGTAGGAGAATTCCTGTGAAGGAACCAGGCATTTACAACTAAACCGGGAAAGGTGGTTGGTTTTGCAATTGGGTCAACTTCCTTGTGACAGAGGGTGAAAAAGCAGTAAGAATTGCCCTTTACTTGATATAACGTGTCTCTTGTACTGAATAGACCGTCTTAATTTCATGTGAACAAACTGGGAGTGTGATCTTATGAAAGAACACTTCAGAAGTTTACAACTGGTGGGTTTTCTTATATGTTTCTTCTAAACTAGGCATATCAAATACTTCTAAATACTTCACATTATTAACTTAAGCTTTATTGTATAGTTTAGTCAGAGTAAATATTGTTTTCAGGGTGTTTTCCATACCTGAAGAACTAGGATTAAATCCATTCTTTCAGAAAAATGCTGCTTACCTGACCGACCTTTCCATGCACATTTCCTCCTTCCCTCCAGGGTTCTGGCCTGAGGCTGCACATCTCAGTGGTGTGGCTGCGTTGAGCATATTACTATCTAGGCAGAATGTTTGCTTAATTTTCTTAATTAAATGCCAAACTGATGGTTGCAAAGTTGCAAAGAAAATCCGCACTGTAGCCTTAGCCATTATGGGCAAAGTTTGTTTTTTTTCCACGGTCTGTCTTGTGCAGTAACTTTTTGTACTGGTGATGGTGATAAAAGAGGAGCAAAAACTGCTTTGCTGGTGCTTTTAGCTAAGTATTAATGCAATAAACTATGTTGTCTAGACAGTTTCTTAGTAGATTACACACTCATAGAGCATGGGAAAGTATTATTTTTTTGCCAAATCTTGTGCTTAAGTGATTTAGCTTCTGCAGGAAGGGAGAATTTCAGTTGACCTTGAAATAAAAAGCCTGTAGACCTCATAATCACCTGTTTGATATCAACAGCATTGGGTTTTTTTCAAATTATTTAATTTTCAAGAGAAAAATATCGTATGTTTATGTTGCAAAATCTGTTTATAACTGGGCAATCAACAAGGAGACAAAATTTAAAAGCATAATTTATTTTGTGACATTGTGACCAGATTTGTCGCTTAAGAGAAAGAGGAATTAATATCTGTAAGCCAAGTGGCTGCAACTGATGCTGGATAGACTTGGAACTGCATGGCAGATCCTTGATGTTCGTACACTTCCATGAATAACATCTGCACAATTAATGTAGCTCTGAAGTTACAAGATACCAACTGCTTTCCAGAGGCACAATTAGTCTGAGAAGAAGCCGCTCATTTGTAAAAACAAAAAAAAAGATGCCACGAATTATTCTTATTTGAGACTGACCACTGCTCTCACACCTATTGTCAGCACTGCAAAGATATCTGTTAGAACTGGCATTATACAACAGGAAATTCTTGGGCAATTAGCATGCAGCACCGATTGAATAGGAGACATGATTCCCTCTCCACAGCCGTGTAGTAGCTGTGATTAGACGTGCCCGTGTTCCAGTTCTAAGTGACTTGCCTCTGTACGTAGACACTGCTGGTTAATGAACAGAGATAGACACTTCCTAACCCCATTAAAAAAAAAAAGGTAGCAAATAAATGTGCTCAGAAATGAATGAAATTAGTTCTGTTTTGATATCCTGAACACTTATTTTGCATACACTGCTAGAGGAAGTGCCACTGTATCTTTGGGAAACCTGTGACTGAAAGAAGAATCAAGCCAACGTTAATGCGTATCTGTGATTCTCTACACTCAGTACATCTCCTCTAAATCATAACTTGATGGGTAAACATGTTAAGCTGAAGGTAAATCTCTGCTTTAATAGTTGCCCTGGCAGGGCTGATACAGGAGGTTTTGCTCTTTCTTTATATTGCTCCTCAGTTCTTAAGTATACGGATATGCGGTGTCAGTTTAGCCTGAGATGCTCCTTTCTGGACTATTCTCACCTTAATAAAGTCGGCTGGTATGATATTTCTGTTGCTACGCTGTCTCTCCTGAGGTCTGGCTCTTTCCAGTGCTCATTTATAAGGGAGAGGGAAGATCTCTTTCTTATCTCAGAGCAGAAGGCACAGGTGTGCATATTTGAAACTATATTCCAATGACAAATTCTTCAATTTCTTGGAAAAAAATGTATTTTTAATAATTAAAATCGGCCAATTCCTTTGAATCTAGGTGATCATTATTGTAAGGGATACTGTTAATGACTATTTAGGCCTGTTTTCCTTAATAAAGGATGAGTCTGTTCTGCTTAGTATGCAATATTGTTTTGCTGGTTTTGCTTAAAAACCTCTAATACTAACAGACACTACATCCCTTTAACATGACTGGAAAATTTAAAAATAGGTATTTTTAATATTTGCTGCCTTCTTAATTATTACTTGCTTAAAGCTCCACTGCTAGCAGAGGGATTACAAGTTAATAAAAATGTCATAGTATTAGTATATAAAACACAATATAATTTTCCCAAGATAATGATTAAAAGCGCAAGGCCACATTAACAACACTTAATGCTTATTCCCTAAATGCATTTGATATTCATCTTTTCGGAGTAGTATCACAAAGTTGTAGTAAGTAAACAAAGAAACATTCCTGAATGCTTTTTTTTTAAAGAGGAGGTAGCTGATGAAAACTCTTGTTTGAGCTTTGTTTCTGTATTATGTCACTGGCTTCATCACATTACAGCTAACACATCAATCTGAACAGTGTTTTTAATATTGGATATTAATATTCCCTAGTGAAACTCTAGTGAAACACATTAAAAAGTTATTTATTCATCACAGGCTATTAGCTAGAACATCTAGTGCACGGGTAGGTAATTCCTATTGCAGTATTTCTTCCGCATACAAGAATCACTTTGGGTGTAGCTTGTGGTTCTTTAACCTTTTAGGACATTTTTGCTTTGTTCCAAGGCTACCTCAGTTATTTATGAGCTACCTTGATTCCATCAGTATGAGGTACATCTCTGTAACTTATGGATTTACATCTTCACTGTTGGGTGCAGAGAGCTCTGTCAGCATGGGTAATGGGTGGTAGAGCATGCTGGAGTTACCTACTGCAGATATGAGAATCATTTTGGGTGCAGACTGTGGGGTTTCAACCTTTTAAGACGTTTTTGCTTTGTTCCAAGGCTGCTTCAGGTTTTTGTGAACTACCTTGATTCCATCCAGATGGACAAGATGCAGCTCTATAAATTACGGATTCACTCAAGAATACTTCCTCACTTATTTGACACAGGGAGCTCTGTCCACCCAGATTATGGGTGGCAGAGCATACTGGAGTTGCCTACCGCAGATACAAGAATCCCTTGGGGTGTGAGATGTGGGTTTTTTTAACCTTTTAAGACATTTTTGCTTTGTTTCAAGACTGCTTCAAGTTTTTATGAGTTACCTTGATTCCATCAGTATGAGGTACATCTTCTATAAATTATGGATTCACTGACTTCTTTGCTTGTTTTACGGGGAGGGCTCTGTCACCCCAGATGATGGGTGGTAGAGTGTGCTGGGGTTACCTACCGCAGCCTGGGCTCTCTGCCGGGCTGAGCAACCTGCACCTGCAAACCGAGCCATCTCCCATTCCACGCGGCAAGAACGGCTTCATTGTCGGGGGAAGAAACGTTTGTTTCTGAGAGAAAATCATTCCAGATCCACTTCTGAGTGAAAGGCAGGGCTGTTATGGCTCAAGGGATATTAGGCCTCACTGCTTTTCTGAGAAAACAAATTTGCTGTAACTCTATCTGTAATTTAGTACCACATGGGTGCAAATAGAGTCTGCATTGTGCAGAACAGGAGGCAGAAGTAAGTGTTTGTTAGAGCCATGAAAGGGTTGGGTAACCATTGTATTTCCGAAAGTGGCCTTATCAGTCATAGGTTAAAAAAAAAAAAATCATCATGGCCTTACCATTAACCATCTGATTTGAATTTACTTTAAAATTAGTATTGAAGGTTTCTGTCCACATGGAGAATATGGCAAAATCACCAGTTTGCCAAAAGTGAATGCATACTTTTTGTCTTGACCAACAACCTATCCAGTGCATGGTTATGGCAAACTCTACTCATCTCTTACTGCAAGGTTTATTTTTCCTTATTTAAAAAAAAAATATATATTTTTATTATAAAGATAATTTATTTTCCCGTATAATATTCCATATTTAAACGGTCTGAAGTTCCACTTTCCTGAAGAATACGGTGTCAAAATATTTTAATAAAATTTCCCTTTCATTGGTTGATTCTTAATATTTGGCATTTGATAGGAAGAAATAATATATTAATTGTATTAAAAGTCTGTCCTGCAGGCATAGGGAAACTCAGCCCTTACAAATGAAGCTGGTCCAGATCACTCAAGTATTTTATTCCATCAAAGAACATTTTTACAACTATGTGCTTTTTTGCTGCCTTACATTCTGATTAGGTAGCAAAAATGTGGACTATTTTATTCGTATTTTTCTCTTGTTTTCATTTGCTTTTTTTTTTAATAGATGAAATTCCAATCTGTTTGTAGGAGTTTGATCTTGCTGATTAGCAAAGTTAGAGTTGAGAACTTAATGTGGTTTCTAATCATCTGGCAGCTGCCATTAGTGAGTGACAATGTAGTTAATCCCTGCCGCCGCGCAGCCCTGCTCCTCCAAAGCAGAGGCAGCCACCTCCAGGCACACTCCCAGCTGAAGCTGGGAGCAGGGAACACGTATCTGACCCCAGGATCTGAACCTGGGAATCTCTGGTTAGCACGCTTCATTGCCGCTGGGTCACTGCGCTCGCCCCTCTCTGCTCCTTTACTTACGATGTCTAATACGCCTAATTTAAATTAAATTATTTTAATTAAATCATCCAACTGTTTCTCACAGTGCAAGATAGTTAAGAACTGTAGCTGGCTGTTTAAAATCAGGTATCTTATCTTGATCAGACCCAAATTAACCAGTCAAAGACAACTGTGGATTCGGCAAAGGCAGAGCAAAAGGAATAAGTGAAAAGACACAAATTCAGCAAACCCGAGAGCCACAGCAGTGATTTTTGCGTCAGCAGCCTTCCTGCTGGCATGTTTCTCTCAACGTTGTGCCACAAGCACTGGGTTCATGGCTTGCAAGGAAGGCAAGAGGCTGAGCAGGGAGCTCGGGGTTTTGGGGTGGGAATAAAGCTGATCCCGGTTTGTCTCCTGGTCTGAGCAAGCCTGTCGCTTGCCCCTGAGCGAGTGTAATGAATTCTCTGCTGCATCACGGACAGGGTGTTCCGTAGGAGCCCCTCAACATTGGATGACACTGCAGGCTGGCATTTATAGTATTTTCTGCAGACATACACACTTTCTAACACTTCATCTATTAAAAACCTGGAGTATTCCCCTCCCCCAGGTCATGGAGAGCAAACTAAACCCCAAAACCCTGAAGAATTCTGATGCAGGAGGAGTGCTTTAAAACAGGCTGCCTGTGCTCTAAACTGTGGTTATTGGTTAATTAAATTCCGTTGTCTGCCTGGAAATGATATGTATTGCACTTTTTGAGTTCACTATAGGGTCTGGATGGTGGAATCCACACCCCATGCACCTCTAGAGCACAGGACTCTCTTGTTGCTCTGTGATGGATCTCGTCTCTCCCTGCTTCTGATTTTCAGAACAGCTAGTTGAATGCAAGTTATAAATCAGTTAAAAAATGACAGATTATTTCTAGGGGCATTTTCAGTGTTCACCTTTATGATAGTTGCATTTTTTTAAGTTAATGCAGTTTAAAAATCATTTTAAGTTTCCCAACACGAAGGAAAGAAATGAGATATTGGATTGGCAAACAAAGGCTTTATTGGTTTATGACAAGTAATCCATCTTTTTACGTTAGTGCAGCATTCTACCCCAGTTTATTTTTCATAATTGATAATTTGTGAGTCATATATTTGTTATCCATTCTTTTATGGGTTTCTAAATAGTGAATGATGTTAAAGGTCATTGAGCTTTCATAAAGAAAATGTTTTTTATTTTATTTTTTAAGTTTTGATTGGTGTTCTGGAGAAGTTCGTGAACATTTCAGTGAAATGTACAAAGAAAAAGTGATAGCCATTATTCCAGTAAGAACTCCATGCAACTTAATCTTACAGCAACTCAAAGAGGAAAGGAAAGTTAGGACACACGTGAAATACTATAGCAGGGTGAAAATATTTAACTAGAATTATTTTACATTAGAAGTCAGTTATGATTTATCTAATAGAGGTGAAGACTTAGTATTTGGAAGTACACGCATTGCATATGCATACAGCAAAATTAAGATTTTATATTTGCATGCAACTGATTAATTTTGATTTTTTTCTGTATCAGAAATATTTTTTCAATAATCAACAAGCCACTGTTTTCCTTCTAACAAAAAACTGGGGGGAGGGTGTGGGTGTAGACATGTGCCATCCCCACTTTTTGGAAGAATTTAATATCAATTACAGATTAAGAAAATTGAACAAGGAAAAAAACCTGTATCTTTGCATTTAAAAGACTAGAAAACATCAAAATGAGGTTATATGTTGATACATTAGTTTGTCGCAGGCAAGTAATTAATAAAAATATGTGGGTATATGATTTAAAATTTAGTTATCCTAATGGGAAAGATAGCAGGAAATTTTCCTTTACTAAAGTCTCTCTATCAACTCATAAACATTAACAATAACTGATCACAAAGCTTTCTGATGCAATTAAACATTGGGAGAACTGAAAAAAATACAAGTAAGTTCAATCAGTGGGGAAGGCAGCTTAAAGTAATTTACAGACAACTGTATAGGAAATATAAAGGATTTTAAACTTAAATATTAGTTTCAGAGCAAATTTGTTATTAATATACTGCTACAACTTGTGAGGTTCTCCCTTCAACATTCATTTAAATGTCTTCTGACCAATTCAATTATAGTGAGACATTTCTATTTAGAGAAATGATTCAGGATTATCTTCTTAATTAAAATAGAATTGAGCACATTTAATTGTGATGTAGTTTTATTATTATATGTAGACTGTCATTAAAATAATGTAAACAGTTTTTTTCCCTATTTCTAAAAATAAGAAAAAGAATAGCCGATGCATTTTGGTACAACTGTTCTTGAAATCTCATCTGAAAATCATGAATAATTTAATATTTTTTAAAAAAAATTTGAACCTCAAATAAATAATAATATTATTAGGATCAATAAATTTTGTCCTTAGGAGATACTTTAGGTGCCTAAGAATAAAGCAGAAGTTATGTATCATTACTGAACACTATTTATTTCATCTTGTAGCATACACCAGTACTGTTAGTTCTTCAGTTGTATAATTTTTTTTAACCTAACCTTATGCTGATTTTTTTTTTTTCTTTCTCATATTGTTTCTGGTCAAACTGGAATTAGTTAGTAATGTAGCCTACATTACTAAGCACACGTTACTAAAGTGTTTTACTCTGGATGCTTTGTTCAACTGCTGTTATAAAATAAAGCATTTTTTTCAGATAATCAGGTTATTAATTTTAAAAATCGGAATTATTTGAAACAAATAAAAGTAAGTCTTGATATTTAGTCCCTGAAAAGATTTCAGGACTCAGGCAAATGGACACAAAAAAAGGCTAATTTTAAAATTCCTCCTTTGCAGCGGTAGTAAAATGTGTCTAATTGTACTTAGGGCAGGGTGATGTCCTTTTGTCAGTATGGATATAAAAATACAACCTGTAAATGCAGAATTACTTAATTCTGTATCTGGAAGAGAAAATATTCACGGTGATTACTCTGTTATCCATTTAATAATCAGTATGTTTTTTGTGGTTTTATGCTGCTCGTGAAACTGTCCCCTCTAATAAAAAAACAGAACAAAACCAAAAAAAACCCACTAAAAAAAAAACCAAAACCCACAAGCCAAACAAAAATAACAAAAAAAAAAAAAGAAAAAAAGTGTGTTTCTTCACAAGCCAGACTGTACTACTTTAGAATTGCTTAGCTTGCCTGGATCTTAGCCTCTCATAAATGTAAGAGGAAGCTGCTGCTGCTATTTCAGTTACCATTATCTGCTGTTGTGTGCTGCAGTAGTGCCGCAATAGTGGGCACACCGTAGAGACCCTTTCTCTGAAAAGTTAGCAGCCTGAGCCTGTGCTTTAAATTCACATCATTAAGTTCAATTTGAATCTGTAGGGCTCTCCCCAGGAGTGAATTTGCACATATGCATCAGTGTTTGCCATAGCTGCCCTCCTTGGGAAGAGATGGATGTGTAAAAGATGCAGGGAAGAAAAAAACCTGCGCTTAGATTAGCAGAGCTTCCCAAGCTTCTCTTCATTATTCCAAAACATTGAAAATACAGTAGTATTGTAATTCTCAATGCTGTTGCACTGTGTTGAATGATACATCAATTGTACAAGAGATATAGGATAGAAATATATTTAAAACAGTGTAAACTCGTAAATATATTTTTATATATATTTGATACGGTAGTCTCTGTCTGGCAACTCAATGATTTTACAAGCTCAAGTTGTAATTGTGGTATCTGAATGTTACGTTTCAGTAGTTAGGACCAAAACTATTCATCAACAGAAATATATTTGAAACGTGTATCAGAAGACTGTAGAGTTTATTTAATTTTGTGTTGGTTAAAAAAGCAAGTTAGGCTATTTTTCATGATGTTGGAAATCATTTAAATAAAGAAAAGCAGAAAAATATAAGCAGCACTGTAAGAGATAGGATTAACTTGAGTATTAACCTTTATTTGAAGAAATTTCATTAAAACATATTTTCTTTAAGCTGAAATTAAGAAGGATTTAGTTTGGTGATAATGCTAGTTCTGTCCTATTTCCTCATAAAACCAGGATTTCTTCCTCATCTCCCTGTGTGCTGTTCTCCTCCTGAGCCTGTAGGTAGCACCCTTGCACCACACAAAAAATCACCTCCAGTTTTTAACACAACGCTATTTAGGTCGAGAAGTCTTCACTTGTACAGACCTCTAAACGTAGCTGGCACTATTTGCATAATTTCCAGACTTTGATAGCAATCTGTTATCTTAAAACTGTTGCCCAAAGAGTACGCATTGAGTGTTTGGCCTTGTGACCCACTCCCCTCCTAGGACGTATCCTTATTTTCTGTGGGACGCGTGGAGGAAGGCACAACAGATCACTCTCACGAGGAACCTCAGAGATACAATGCTCTCTCATAATTATTTTAACACACTGTCCACCAGGCATTAACACACAAGCAAAAGTCTACATCTCTGTTTCATATATTCTTTCTGTTCCACAAAATACGTGGAACTTGTGGTCCGTTTTACCTGCTGAGTAGGGCAAACTCTGCAACTGTAAACTGATTCCATTCGTATTCCTCAACGTGTGCTTGCTCCAACCCTTTCCCAGGCCAGCAGCAATCCCTAGAGGTGCCAGCTGCTCCCTTGGTCCTCATGGAGTTCCACCAAATCCCTGGCAGCACAGGTTCAGGCCATCCCAGGATGGCATCGACTCTGCTTTTGGTGCTGGGGAGGCGACTCGCTGCCGATGCTGCTATTCCTTGCCTTTTCAGCTCGTAAAATATGCAATAGCAAAAATGGAATATAGGCTTTATTTTTAAACCCAGGACTGTGCAGATAGAAAATTGTTCTGCAAATTATCTCTGGAGTTTAACTTTTTCTCTTTTTTTTTTTGCTTTGCCACAGTATATTCTTCGTAATATCAGTACTTCCATTTCCAGAACGTAGAGATAGCATTCCATCTCTTAAAATGACAGTTTATTTTCCATCAGAGTTGCTCTTCTGTCACTTAATGCAGAATATCTCCGGGTTTGTTATTTTTTCTTCTATGAGGTTGTACTAAAGAAGATCTGATTATCACCCTTATTATCCATGATCACCATATGCTGAATTAAACTGATGACATTTATTCTATTTTCCTAAGATTTCATTTTAACAAGATTCAGTAAGTAGGGTTACAGAGAAATCATAGAAAGCTCTTATTAGTGAAAAAGTTACTGATTTTGTCTGTGTGCTGGACTATGATATTTGAGAAGGAAACAGTGAGCGTCTGGGAGAGCCTCGCATGAACAAACTGGTTTTTAATCTCATTGTCTGAATTAGAAGCAGCAAAGTGCGGTGCAGGTGGGAGGGAACTAACCTTTGACTCACTGTAGCCTCAGAAAGAGATCGGGACGATCAGCATGGGAGTTTCCAGCCTTTCCCTTTCTCTCCAGAATAGAAGGCATTTTTGTGGTGGAGGAGAGAGGCATGGATTGAGTTCCCACACACACCGAGCCACTCTTTGTCTGGGGGTTGTTTTTTGTGAAATGAAAACCTCCTCATCTTACAAATTGTTACAGAAACCTGACCATTAAAAAATACTGAGAATAGGATAATTTTTATTGGTTGTTTTGCCTGGGCGAGTGCTTGACTGTTAACAAGAAAAGCTGACTTGTTTTGGAAGGACCAGGTTCAATTTGTCGTGTCAGTGGCCAGGTTAGAAATGCTCATATCATAACTCGTTAGACAAGGGAGTCATTTTCCAGCACGGGCATCCCAGAGGGAAGAGGGACACCCAGGATGGGCATCCCATCAGGACTGACTTGTATCAAACCAGATCATATACTCCTATAGACAGGAGAAGGGAAAAAAATCAGTGTAAGGGAAGGATGCTTTTCCATCTATACACTAAAAAAAAAAAACCTTGGTTTAATATCATTCTATTTTTGCAAATCTCCTGTTACATCCTCACAGCAATGCACATCCTCAGGTCAGATATTTTAAATGCAGGTTGTACATAAGCATCAATTTGTGTAGCAAGGAGAAACTACCAGTGTGCAGACATCGCTGGTAAAGGTTTTTCTGTATACTGCATTCTCTGTATTTCTGTTCTCAGAGTGTGGAAAAAATAAGGCTACACAAAACATGATAGGAAACCATTTAACTGTTTGTCTGGAGGAGATGCTGTAAGTTATCTTTTTTAAATTTTCATAGTTAGATACCAGTAAGTAGAAATCCGTTGGAGACTGTAGCAGAAAGATTAGAGAAATACACTTATGTGCCTCTATGCTAGATTCCTATAAACTTAAAGGAAAATCTCGAGCGAGGATATAAAATAATACCTTTTTATTAAACCTATGCAAAACCTACAATTTTGTTTTTTTTCTGCCCTGTTTCCTGTTTTATTTAAGTGGACTAATTATGTGTAAGAGTTATTTGGAATATAAGCACTACTAACATAAGCTCTCATTTTGCATGGGATATTAAAGTGATGTAAAACTTGAAATTCACAACAACATCTTAAGAAAAACAATCATTTTTAGTGTCTGAGGTCATTTAAAATTTACCTGGTAATCTATTTTAAGACATTCTGTCCTACAATGACACTCAGGCAATTAGATCAAACTCTTTTTCAGTTAAGGGCAGGCTCAGTCCATGTGAATGTGTTTACCTGAAATATTCCTTCTCTTGGGGAAGAATATCTTCTATTATCAGGAAGGTCCACTGAGTGAAGAACCAGCGATTTGTCACTGTCAAGGCACAAGATCAAATTTTCAAAGAAAAAAACTGGAATGCAATCACAGGCTTTCACGAAGCAGACACTGAGTATTGTGGTCCTATTTTTAATGTATTTTTCCTTTTGAAATCTGACACGGATGAACATTATTGAAGTTGTGTTTTAAGGGATTACTGGTATTACTTTGTTGTTTGATGTGAAAAACCTGTGGCCAGATTCTGTTCTCATTAGGCTTCTTTTACACCGCGATTTTAACTGTATTGGATTCTCCACTTGCTTACACCCTTTTTTATCAAGTTTCAGTTATTTTGTTGCTGAGACTGGTTTGCTGGGAAAGATTGCCAGTGACATCATTCTTTTAGGGGAGAAAAGATGACGTGTTTTAACCAGGGCACTTCTATTCGGTTCAGTTCGGTGCTGACAGGATCCAGAAGCCGCAGATTTCTGTATTTCTGATGCCAGGAGGGCTGTCACTGGGTCCCCATTGCCATGTGCATTTATGTCATTTGTATGGCGTGTCCTGGCTAGGAAAGGGTTTTCTAGTGTTGGGGTAAGGGTTGCCTGGAGTTGTAGTGTAGCAGAATAAAGGTCCAAGAGAAGAGAATTAAAGAGGCTTAGAGCCAGTACTTTGCGATCTGAAATCTTTGATCTTGATGTGGCGGGGTGTAAATGCTGCTCTGTCTTTGGCTTTCTGCTCTCTGTGATAGCTGAACCCTTTCAGGTTATTTGTGTCTTCATAAAAGGAAGGCAACCGGTTTTTTTTTTCACCCACCTGTATTGAGAAATCTATTAGCTAAGGGACCCAACTATAAAATATTCAGCCATTTAAAAAACATCAAACAGGGTTGTTTGGGAATGTCAAAGTTATTAAAAGTTGCAAGCTGATCTGTGGAAGACCTCTCTCACACCATGTCTGTCCATTTTCCCCTTCATCCATGGTAATTGTGTAGAGGTTACCATCCATGTTTATCAAGGAGTGCAGGGATAGGACAAAGGGGAACGGTTTTAAGATGAAAGAAAGGAGACTAAGATGAGATCTTAGGAAGAAATGTTTTGCTGTGAGGGTGGGGAGGCCCTGGCCCAGGTTGCCCAGAGCAGTGGTGGCTGCTCCATCCCTGGAGGTGTTCAAGGCCAAGTTGGATGGGGCTTTGAGCCCCCTGATCCAGTGGGAAGTGTCACTGCCCATGGCAAGGAGATTGAACTTGATGGGCTTTGAAGTCCCTTCCAAAACAAACCATTCCATGATTTTATGTTGTAGGGATTACCAAGATGCAATTCCACCCAAGAAACCTTTTTGCTTACATGAAATCTTCAAAAGAAAACCAATCAACAGTAACACTGCATTATAATTTGTCCTGCCACTAACAGAACAGAGCAATCATTTTACTCTCAAATGGTGTATATTAATTTCTGACATTAATCAATAAGTTTGCTACCCAACTTTTCTGTTCATGCCAATAAAACATTTACCTGCAGATGCAGAAATAATCATACCCTTTAGGTAATATAAGGATAAATCATGGTTATGAAGCTGTGGCTAGCAGAATAGCCTTTCCAAAATTGCTTTTTATAGTTATAAACTTTGCTTCCCTTTGTATAAATTATGTGAAATATCCTCTTGTTCTTTCTTTTCTACTGGGAGTAAAAAGTTTAGTTTTCCCTCCTAATGGTGTGGAAACTCACGGTTCCCATTCATTCCAGTTACCCAGAACAGACTCTCCTTTTCTCCCCATGTTCACTGTAACTGGTGAAATCATCGTTCATTCAGTTGCCTGTGTTTTTTTCCTCAGGCCATTGTGGTGAAGAAAGGGCTTTTTTGACAAAAGGAAATGTCGATAGTTGTTAGGAGCTCCACGAAGAAGATGGTGAAGCCAAGGACAGCTGACAGTGAAACTGAGTGGCTGTCTAGTGATGGTCCCAAAAGTGAGCACTGGAGATCTAGTTTGGTCTCTGCCTGGCCTTGGACAATCAACTCTGGCTTAAATTCTGACACACTGAATTTGATAGATTAAGGCATAGCAGAAGTGATGTACTTCATGCCCTGCATCCTCAGTAGTGTCTAGTGCTTATGCACAGAGATTAATGGCTTTTTCCAGTTACTTATGGCAGATATCTTACAATTTATCTGGCACTTTCCAAAAAACGCAGCTCTGGTCGTAGATTTTAATGCTGCATCTCACTGAAGACTGGAATATTATAATTTGTACATATGGAATTAGTTTTCAGCTTGGGAGTTGAGTATCTGTGTTGGAAGATGCCCTTTTTAATTAAAGAGGATTGTCAGTATTTAGGTTTGTTTCACTTTCTCATGCAGTAGGTAGTCTTGGTCCCCTCTGTCTTTACCACTAACGTACATGGTACTCCCTAATTTGCTGGGGTCTGAAGCCTGATGTCAAACCCAAACTCCTTGTCTGTGCTGCCAGCAAGAGAGCAGTCCCTGTATCAGAACCCGACTGTGCTTCTGCTGGACCAAACAGGGATCCCTGGGGATGTGGCTGTTGCTGGATCAAATCACAGCTTTGCTTCTAGACATCCTTTCTTGCGCAATGGGATATGCAGAAGTCAAGCCCAACTGAGCACACCTCAAAAGTGCTATAGATGTTCCCTCAGTTTTCCTTGGATACTTCTGAGACCCCTCCTTAATTTCTTGCTTTACAGTCTTATTTCAGACCTTTTGTGGGAAAGTGAACAATCTTCAGCTTTTTTGTTTTTCAGTCCTATCATGGAACGATAGAATCATAGAATGGTTTGACTTGGAAGCAACTTTAAAGCTGATCCAATTTCAACCCCCTTGCCATGGGCAGGGACACCTCCCACTGGATCAATGGGCTCGATGTCCCATCCAGCCTGGCCTTGAACACCTCCAGGGATGGGGCAGCCACCACTGCTCTGGACAATCTGGGTCAGGGCCTCCCCACCTTCACAGGAAAAAATTTATTCCTAAAATCTCATCTTAATCTCCACTCTTCCAGCTTAAAACCGTTCCCCCTCATCCTGTCCCTACCACTCCCTGATAAAGTCATTACTCTCCTGTAGAACCTATGAACTCCGTGGAATAATTAATGTTAAGTTACCAGGCCAGTGCATAAGTGCATAAGATCTTTGGAATAATTTCAATTACTGTTACGGTGAAGTAAAAATGCTTGTTAAGATATGTAGCTGTGAACGTTTGGAGGTGTGTTTTCATGTCCTACTTTTGATGTGGCATTATGTTATTGCCTTCGCATATGTGTGTTAAGGTCAAAGTTATGAAATGGCATCACACTTTCTCTCCTAGCAAGAAAAATTGAAAGGAATGGAATTTTGGGATGAGGGGAAAGAGAAGGAAAAGAAAAAAGACTGCTTAATTTTGTTCAGTTTACGCCAAGTTGTTTTCACATATTGATTATACAATTTTTTTCAAGTAAAATCACATGCAAGTTAATACCTGTCTGATTTTTACCTGAACGATAACTCACAGTATTTTCTACCTTAGCAGCCTGTACTGTTATTAAAAGATACGCCTTACTAACACAAGATTCACTATATTGTAAAGGAATTATTCTTGATTTCATCTTGGCGCAGAAGGTGTTTGCATTTTCTTTGTCAAAAGTAGCATTAAAATCAAGAAGGAGATTGTACCCTTTGGACAACTTTTATAAAAGAATAGTTACATCTTTATGTTGTCTTGTTATTCACTAAGCCAAGTGAATCTGAGCTGGTTTATTTCACAGCTATTTAATTTCACTTTTTTTTCTTCTCTGTCTGAACATTTAAATAGACCTTTTCTTTCCAAGTCTATTTAAGCAATGCAAGACCTAAATCAATCCTAAGTGGCAACCACTTCTCAGTGTTGTGTGTGGCTGTGTGTTAATTAGCTGAAATAGATTATCCCCTGGTGTGTGGTGTAGTGTTTGTGGTAACTTTTAATGTGCATAGTTTGCAGTGGATTTCGTGTTTATTTTCATGTACTGAGGCAAATTCTCAGTATGTCTTCAAATTATCTCCTTGGGGGTGTTTTTTCCTGAGCTAATCCTGGCAGACTCTCCCTGCCAGATACGCCCGTCCTCAAGAACAGGAGAACACTACACATGCAAGAACCTCTGTGCTTGGGGCTGTATGCAAATTTAATGCCCAGCTCATTTCTGTTTCTCTTGCAAGGATGACAGACATTTTAACAATAACTTTCACATTTCCCCGTGGAAATCCCATTGTATTACTGTATGTATATGAGCGCATACATGCATTTACTTTGTGTACATGTTTGAATAGGGTGTCAGGAACACCTATACTGGTAAATATCTTTTATGCCCTTTTTGTATATTTACATATAGATAAAATGTATGTAAGAAAGCTCGTGTCAAGAATGCAGTTGTCAAACAGCTCTTTATCAGAGATGTGGTGAGATCCCAGGGAGACTTATCAGATACTAAAATATAGATAGGGTGGAAAATGTGATAAACAAGAAATTGACACTGAAAATAATTCCACAGCATTTGGGGGTTTCATGCCTTCGTATGGTGGTGAAAAGCAAGAGCATAAGAAATCAGCTTTTGTTTTCTAATGTTGGAAGCGAGCACAGTGAGTGCAAATGATATTCCAGCAATTGCAAATAGACCTTTCTCTAGATATGTCGCAATCTTTGGAATCAAAACAAATTCTCCCTGGTGCCCCAGGTTTTGGAAGAGCTGGGAGTAGCTGAAGAGTTACTACTTATTTTTATCTGCGTTTTAAAGGCCGTAACCACAATGTGGGCACCTGGACATCAGCATTTGTGTATAGGAGCTGGAAAAAAGAATGTCTTGACTGTCTGGGGCGCAGCACAGCGTACCCATGGCTCCTCTCCTCTTCCCGTCTGTCTGTGCTTTTGTGTGCACAGGCATGTCTCTTCTCAGAAGGAATTGCCAGAGGAAAGGGTACATCCTAGTCCCACATGGGAAATGTTCCTCCATCTCTGTGAAACCAACATTCAGTTACACTGGTTTGTTTGGTTAGAGTTAGAAAGCACAAAAGTCGCTCTTCAGAAGGACTTTGAAACAGAGATTCAAGAAATATGGAGGGAAGTTTCAAAGATATTTTGAGAAAGATAACTCATACCAATGGTAACAGTATTTTTTTCTCTACATGATAATTTTTTTCCTCTGGAATTCCTGGTATACCCATCTTTCAAAGTCATATTTCAATAAATCTTTTCTCTTCTTCTCTGTTAATAGTCTTTCATACTGCATTTTGGGGCTTAAAAAGCCATCATTATTGCAACACTATTTTTCGCTTCAGCGTACCATTAGAAAACTTGTTCTGCTTTCTCTTTCCTTCTTGAGTTGGGGATGGCAATTTCATGATGGTGGTGTGCAGGATAAAAAAACAACAAAAAACACCCACCTACTGAAGTATTTAAAGATTGCCATCACAGCTCAAGAAGTTCTGTAAAACTAGTAGTAATATATTCAAGTACAAAAATATACTGGAGAAGTAATTCAACCAATTGTCTTTCTCTTTATTCTCAGAAACAAAATTGTTATTCACATGGAAAGATACAGCTAAAACTATGTGTAGACATAATTGTAAAATATATGGTTATAAATTTTGTTTTCAGTACCTGTTCTGATGTTATATTAAAGAAAATTAAAGAAAGTATCTCATCATTGAGGCACATTCAACACAAAATGGTCTACCTTGTCAATTGTGGCACAGGTTGCCCGAGGAAGTCATGGATGCCCCATCCCTAGGGGTGCTCAAGGCCAGGTTGGATGGGGCTTTCAGAACCCTGATCCAGTAGAAGGTGTCCCTGCCTGTGGCAGGGGTTTGGAACTTGATGGGCTTTAAGGTCTCTTCCAGCCCCCAAAATTCTATGGTTCTATGATTTAATGTTTTCATCAATAATGGATATTAGCAACACTGAATAGTATATAATAAAATGACAGAAATAAAAGAAGTGATAGAACTATCTGATGAGATTTTGACACCACTTTTATTTTTGTAGCTGCATGAGTTGATTAGTTTTAAAATGTAATGAGTACATACAACATTCCAAAGCGTCTGTTGCTTCAGCATGTTTTTATACTTACTGGTGTTACTTCTCCTTTTTACTTCATTATTATGCCTTCCTTTGTTTCAGATTGTATTTCTTCTGTTGCTTTCTTTATCTTTTGTGGTGCAATATAATAACTTGCTTCAACTCTAGTTCCCAAACTGTGATTTGTAGCTACTTTTCATAGTATTTCCATATAGTTATAAATCCATATTAAACACCGTGGATTTAAAAGTTTGATGATAAGGTTGTGTGGTAGTATGGGAGAAAATGTGATAACTTAAAATGGCCTATCATTTCAAAAGCTTGAGAAGCAGTGCTCTAGGCAGTACAAACTCACGGAGGTATAGCCTTGTCTTGAATGATTTGAAGGTAAGGTGAATAACTCACGGCGTGCTGTCTCATCCTTACATAGCCTGCTTCACAGTCAGAACATGACTTTGTCCTTATCGTGCTGAAATAAAAGAGATTATCCAAATTCCTTGGGGTGTGGGGAGGCCTTGGAGAACACAGCAGTGACTCCTATGGCATGTCTTATGCAAGCATTTCCTTGTGGTTGCTGCAGGCTGAGGATTTTATGCTCTGCTGTTACAAGCCATAGAATCATAGGATCACAGCATCATAGAATCATAGAGTGGTTTATGTCAGAAGCAACTTTAAAGCCCATCAAGTTTAGCTTCCCTGCCATGAACAGAGACACCTCCCACTGGATCAGGGGCCCCAAAGCCCCATCCAGCCTGGCCTTGAATACCTCTGGGGATGGGGCAGCCACGGCTTCTCTGGGCAGCTGGAACAGGGCCTCTTCACCCTCACAGAAAATTCTATTCTTCTTAATATCTCATCCCAATCTTCTCTCTTTCAGCTTAAAGCCATTTTCCCTGTATTATCACTGCATTTCCAGAGCGGGGTTGAGTCTTGAGACTTAGGTTTCCCCATTATTTACTGTGTTTTCAACCTGCCTCAAGGACAGAGCACACCATGGTCGTTTGTTTCCTGGAAGCTGTACTTCTTGTTAACATGTGGAGAAGCACTGCTGGGAAATTTCAGGTAGAAAAGTGGTATAACCCAGCATGTAAGGATATGAAAAATTCCGTGATGCTTTAGCAAGAGTTGTGATTCATTCAAAAAAATGCTTTCTACCTTGTTTCAATACCTCACTGAAAATTCTTTAGTGTTAAATTATTCACATCCCCTCAATACAGAATAATAGATCACAATCATAGAATCACTGAAGATGGAAAAGACCTCTAAGCTCACTGAGTCTGACCATGAGCCCAACACCCTCATGCCCTCTAAACCATGTCCTGAAATGCCACCTCTACATGTTTTTTGAACACCTCCAGGGATGGAGACTCCACCACTGCCCTGGTCAGCCTCTGCCAGCACTTCAACACTGTGTCAGTAAAGAAATTATTCCTAATATCAAATTTGAACCTCCCCTGGTGCAACTTGAGGCCATTTCCTCTCTTCCAACACTACAACCTGCTTTTAGGTAGTTGTGAAGAGCAACCTCTTGAAGAAAACTCCATTCCAGTGGGCCTTGATCCTTGATGTAATGTATTGGATGGCATATAGAAATATTTAAAAATAATGCTGAAGAGTTCTGGACTGTAATTAAATAGAGTTTTAAGAGACTGAAGTAGTTTATAGATTATTTTATTTATACACTGCAAGATATAAAGGAAACCAGCAGGATTTTCAGTGAGGTTTGTTACTTGTGGCATGATAAAAAGGCTGTAATGTTCAGAGAAGATGGAAAAATATTGATAGATTTCCACTGAATTTGGAATTTTATCTGTTTTTACCCATATCTGTGAAGTCTTTTTCATGGTATTTTCATACAAGGTTCCAAAATTAACTACTGAGTAGTTAACTGTAGGTGTGGCATTCAAACAAAAGCCCCCTGACTTTTAATGCTGCCATATGCACTCTGAAATCACGTAGGAAAAAAAAAAAAGGATACTCTAATAAAGCAAAAGGAATAAGACCAAAAGAAGATTTTCCAGCCCTGTCTGTAAAATTAGTTTTCATTTCAATAAGAGTAGATGTTATGTATCAATTTCACCCATGCAGATCAAGTACAAAGTAGTAGGCAGCTTTTTGACTTTGTCTCATTTCTTAACTATGCAAAGATTTAAATGATCAGATGAGGCACCAAGAAATGAAACCTCATCCCCATGATATTACTAAATGATGCATGTGACCCAAAGGACCTATTGTAAAAGGTGTAAAAGTAGAATTTAAAAATGTGGAACGAAAGACTACTTGCTATGTAAATATGTAATTGTATCTGTGTATGCATAAAATTATGTAGTGTTTATTTATCTTTTTATTTGGCACTTATTTATTGCAGTTTCTCGTTGTTTTTGGTGCTATGACCAGTATCTTCCAGCTATGGGGTTTTACACCTTGCCAGTATTCCAAAAAAAAAGGAACCGTGAAACAGATCAGAACCGTGTTTTTAGTAGTTACATTCCAGTAAGGGTTTTCAAAGACCCAAGAAGAAGTTTTGTGGTTTTGAGATGTGAAGAGGGGACTGTAGGAAGGGACTCTTGGTAGTTTGTTCTATTTTGGACAAACTATGCAGTTGTGAAAACGTTAATGAGGAAGAAACCTTTTGTGATTATCTCAGATCTCCGTAGAGACATTTTCCAATAACTCAGATCCTGTTCTGGTTAAATCCGTTCTTTCTGCCTGATATTTGTTGTAGGATATTCTAGCGGTACTGTCTGCAGTTAAGATCTGTGATCTCCTCTGTTGCCTTTGACTTTGTCAGTTGTCAAACTCTGGGGTTTAAAATTTTCATAGAGTTTATTTATTTCTGAATTAGAAAACTGTAAGATAATGCTCACATTAAATCATTTGCAGACATTTTAGGGATGCATTCCTATATTTTTTAACTTACTAGGGCTTCCTAAAAAGAGGTCTTCTTCTGATGTTGGTGTTTTGCCTGTTGTTTTCTGACTGAGCATGAACACTTATTGGCCAGCTCTCCTGTGTGTTGTGAGAGGCACATTAAATGTGTCACTCTGCCTACCATCTTCTCGTGTCCACTGCTTTCCCCTACCAACAGCCTTGTTGCTCCATCCTGAAGCACTGAGGGCTGCAAATGGTTCTCTGGAACAAGGCCGGGGGAAGGATGCAGGAATGGAGAGCTAGAAAATCCCCTGTGTTTTCCTTTTCCTCTCCAGACAAGGTAAATGAATAAGGATCCTGATTTGAAGCTAGGGCTTTCTAGGAGGGAAAGAGGAGTGGAACAGAAAGGCATCCTATTAGAAAGGATGGGAAAGAGCACAAGGTAGGGCTCTCCTGAGCATCTTTACAATGTGCAAAAAGAGACAGGAACAGGAGAAAGACAGAAGAGTGCAGTTAGTGAGGTGAGACCCAGTATCAGAGAGTGAGCTAGTTTCTTCCCGTAGGAATCAGGTAAAGATGGAATAGGTGGAAAATAAGGGAAGGATGGCAATCAGAGCTGGTAAGAGGTCTGATGAGCAGCAGGGTAGAGGGGTCTGTACCTGCTGAAATGGTATCATAGAACCATTAAGGTTGGAAAAGACCTCTAAGCTCATCCGGTCCAACCGTCAGCCCAACACCACTGTACCAACTAAACCATGTCCCAAAGTGCCACGCCTTCACATTTTTTGAACTTCTCCAGGGATGGAGGCTCCATCACTGCCCTGGGCAGCCTCTTCCAGGGCTTCACCACTGTGTCAGTAAAGAATTTGTTCCTAATATCCAGTCTAAACCTCCCCTGGTACAACTTGAGGCCGTTCCTTTTCATTCTATCACTTGTTACTTGGGAGCAGATCCCAGCCCTTTCCTGGTTCTAACTTCCTTTCCAGGAGCTGCAGAGAGCCATGAGGCCTCCCCTCATCTTCCTCTTCTCCAGGCTAAAAGCCACAGGTCCATCAGCTACTCCCAGAATCCCTGTGCTCCAGACCCTTCCCTAGCTTCATTGCCTTTATCTATACACTTCCCTAGAGGACAGGTAGAGGAACCCCCGACTATTGCATAGTTTTTGATGTGCATCAGCAGCACACACATGTAACCATTGTAAAGACAGTGGCCAAACACTGCCGGTTTGCAGGGCATTGCCTCAAGTGGTAAACACCGAGTCGTGGCTCTGAAGAGCCCAGGCTGGCTCACAATCCATCAGTCTATTTCAACGTGGCAGGTCAATTCCACAACACCTCATCGTAATTTTAATATCCTAGCTGAAACCATCCCTGCTTTCCTCTCTCTGATGTCAACAGAAACTGAAGTGCAAATCAGGACTTAGAGAAGGAGTGACATCAGAAGGAAGGTCTGCTCAAACCTCAAGTCTGCTTTCTTGTATATTATTAAAAATACAAGGTCAGTAGTTATACCATACACACTTCAGCTGCTTCAGCTGTTGTAATCCCAAGGCTGAGTCTCCAGCTTGGTCATTGGTATTTTGGCTGCTAGCAATGCAAAAGTAGAGAAGGGAGGGTTTTCACAAAGGTTTAAATCAGCCAAGCAGTAGTGAACTTGTGTGCGGTCAAGAAAATGTACTCCTTTTGCCCTAGGGATGACATCTTCTTGTGTTTAACAGGTTGCGATTAATAAACACATTAGAACGTCTACAAAATTGTAAAAAAATCATTTAGAATGGGAAGTGGTGGAATATTTAATAATCAGAGCATCTGCAACATGATATTCCACTATTTTGGTTTGACTGAAATGTTCTGAGACTTGAATAGGCTGTTGAAGTATAGAAACCATATACTGAAAATTCCAAGTCCTGCTTTATTATCGCTTTAATTTGGGAAATATCTAATTCCAGAGGTTGGTCCTTTCAAGGACAATACTCTTCTGCCTAGCATGTGTAGCACATTTAAGCACACACAGACAAAGTCTGCCCTTGTTTTGACACCAGTGCTCTCATCACTATGTTATTTTGCAGAAGAGTTGAGAATGCAGCAATGGATATTAAGAATGATGACACGCTGTTCTGTAGATAGCAATAAAATACTCTGCATTCCCCTATTCACCTTTTAAGGATGTGCTTTGAAATGAACATCTATAAAATGTACTGTTCTTCACTGGTTAGTAAACATTATTGATGATGTTGCTGGCACAATAAATGGGTTTTTAAAGCTGTGGAACATTTCTATGTTAAAGTGCAGCTAAACATGTTGGAGTGGCAGACGTCTAAATAAATGAAGCGTAATGTTGCTGAAGCAATGAACGACTGAGAGGTGAGGGAGATTCTTTGAAACATCATATATTTGACGTGCACAACCACACTTCCTGCAAGCTACTACAGAATGGAGAGAGATGATCGTAAAAAGGGAAACAGTTTGGGCCGCAGCGTTTGCTGGCTGGAAACAGTAATGATAAAAACAATAGGAAAGTTGCCAGGGCACACCTCTCTGTGCTAAATATGATCTAATGTAGTTGGTGGAAATACAAATATTATTAAATTTATCAAAGAGAAACAATTGGCAGGGCATGTTTAGTTTAGCATGAAAATGTACATTTCCCTGCAGAAACATTACCTCAACAAAAGCAGCAGGAAACAAGTTTTCTGCATAGGATTGTAAGAAAGAAATCTTGTTTTGTTGGGTATGTTTGTCTTCAGAAATTACATTACAGATTCTAGATTAAAAATTTTACTTCTCAAGATATATGGCCTGAAAAGTCAGAATAAAGATCTCAAATATTTTTGTAGGCTATTTAATTACATTTTCTTTCTTTTGGATAGATTGTGTCTTGTCTAGCTTACTGGTGCCCATAGAGCTTCCTGTTGCTCCTGTGAACTTCTGCGTGCTGTCCATCTCTGTCAGTCCTTTCCTCACTTCTTTTTTTTCCAGCACCTGATGTGTGTGGTTGCTTAACTCTAACCAGAATGTCGAGAGGTTCTCTGCAGTTTCCTAACAAAAACAACTCAGTTTTGTTTTGCAAATCTACCACTGACATTCTTTTTTCCTGACGCAGCACCTCTGTTTTCTCCGAGATGCCAGTTTTGTGCTTCCTTGGGCAGTTATGCAGGTATTGAGAGAAGCTTTTCACAAGACTGGAGGTGCATCAGCTGTCATTAGGTGTGACGAGCATATTTCTTATCCAGGTATCTGAATCCATGTCCTGTACAACATCCAGCAGTTCAGGATGGTCATCTTGCAGCATGTTCTTGACGTATCTGGAGCCATTTCTCAAATGCACCCGGGTACAGCTTTGCAGACCAGAGGAGTCTAGGAAAGGCATGAAGAAATAATCTCAACCAAAGACTGAGTAGTAATACAGTAGTAACCCTCTTTTAGTTTTGTTTTAAGCTATTTTTATTTATTCATTTATGACTGATTCTACCAACCTGTAAAGGGTTTATTAGTAACGACCTTTCCACTCCTCTGTGCTGTGCTTTACCTTAAAAAGAGGTAAATTGAAAATATACAAGATAATTTACATTTCATAAAGTATATTTTCACTATTACTATATTTATCTCATTGAAATGTTTTGAGTTCATGAGGTTTATGCTGATAGCAGAAGCTATTTTTTTTAGTGGTAGTGCAATTTTTAACTTTTAAGTAGAACGATACAAACATACTTTAGCTTTCTGGGGATCTACTTTAGTCTGCTAGGGAAAACTGCTTAAAAATGAACTTTGAGAAATTTATGTTGCAGAATATCATTATATAATTATATTCTTATATAATTATATATAACATATATAAAATTATATAATTATATATAATAAAATTATAGCTACCCTACTAAGGAACTAAAAACATTTGCTTGTCTCAGTGGTCTGCACCAAGAGACAGCGTTAAACCTGCAGAATTCAGGTTGTTTGAACACCTAGAGCTTTCTCTCTTGTCTAAACTAGTATTCTCTGATGACGTCTCCTTTCTACAACCTACAGTCTTACTCCACACAAGGAGATTTAGAGACTTAGTAAATAGTGAAGGAAAATATATACCTAACATGCTAACATGTGGGTATCTTGGCATCTAAATAACTTCAAAAAGATCACTTGGGATAGAAGAGGAGAATACTACGTGATGTCCGTAGGGAAAGAGTAAAACATTGTAAAGAAACAAGAAGTTGGTAATAACAGCTCTGTGTTAAATTAGAGTTGCAGATAGAAACAGGCAGATGTTGCTGGAGATGCTACGTGTAGTTCTGCAGGTTTTCAGAACTGAGTTTCGGGGGGGAAGATCAAGAACAGCAAAGGAGACAATTGTAAAATTACAAGACAAAGAGTGGTAACATAACTGAATTAAAATTTATTTACATGGAAATACATTAAAAGGTAGAAAGAATTTTCTTACATTGTGTGACCAACTTGCAGGTTAGTCCATATGTATTTAAAGAAAGCTGTTCAGTAAAAATCTTCAGTTTCCTTATTGTTTTACTGTTACACCCACTCCAGACATAATAGAAAAACAAAATTAAGCAGGTTATTAATCAGAAGTATGAAAATCAGTTTGGAGGGCTCACTAAAGTTAACTGATGATCTTGGAAACTTAAAATAAGGTGACACTGGACCAAGTTCCTTGATATCAAGTGATAGTTGATGGCAAGTGGCACCTTCTAAAATCACTCCTTGTAAAAAAGATGTTAAAGAAAACCACTAGGGAAAATTGAATGTCTATATGTATTAGCACACTAATGAATGGATATTCTCATCATGTTGAAAAGCAGTGGCCCTTCCTCTTGGTGATTCTTCTGTCATCCAGTTCCTTGGCGCCTCTATCTCTTCTTCCAAAAAAACCACCAGAATGTTTAAGAACAGATAAAAAAAAAAAAGAAAACAGAAGAAACAATAAGATTGCGTGAGTCAGCCTTAATTTCAGCTCCGCGTGAAGGGACAGACTCAGAAAGAGGTTTCTGTGTCTGAACAGACACCTCCAGGGCATCAGAGATAGCAGTGTATTGATGCAGCAATCTCCAAACAGTTGTGGAAATAAAATTATAGGATTTAGTCCTAAGTAAAACTTTAAGCCAGAGTACCTTCAATGTAATAAGGTCAATACAGTTCCAGTCTGTGAAATGAGGCTTGAGAACAGCTTGTGGATGTGTCTCTGCTCTACTATAGAAGCCAATATTTCTGTTCATTCCAGACATATGGGTGGTTATCAAACTAAAAATCAGTATTTTTGAGTTTTATCACGGACTGCCAATATAGACTTCAGCACATGATTTTAGTCTTCTTTCTTCTTGGGTTTTCCTGCTGACTTTTTCAACTGCCAGACTTCCTATTACCCTAGTGGTCCCTTTATTTTGCTTTCGGTTATTTGTGAATGAGTAGTGAGGAGGGGTCGTTTAGTCTTTCTGTAGTAGCAGATGAACACAGCTTAAACATTTATGAGGTTTAAGTAGTTCAAATTCAGCTTTTTTAAGTAAGTGACATATTTTTCTTCAGAAAAGATAAGTCTGCAAGTCTTTTATTTCCCGGTATATGGGTAAAGGTGACTATTTCTACCCTATCAAATGTTTTGTAGTGTTTTCTTAAAGCTGGATGATTTTCCTTCATCTACAAAAATGGACAGAGGATAAAGCAGAAAATGAAAAAAGAAGTTAATCTGATGCTGTATGGGATGTAAAATACAGCATTTGGAAAAACTTCCATAAGGATGTCTGGGGAACATATCTGTTGTTTGGACTACAGTGAAGACATAGTAAGCTAAAGAAGATACCCAATAACTTTTTTCCTATACCCAGCTTAATAACTTTTGAAGGACAATTTGATTTTACAGTCTTCAGGAATTTGGGATGAACAGGAGGCAGGTTCAAAGTCCATCAGCCCTTGCTTGGTAGCTTTAGCTGTAAGAAAGGAAGGGGGTAATCATTACACATAAATAGCTGTAGTTATCTAGCATGATCTGTGTTGTGATTTTACACTTCTCACAAAGTCAACACTTTAGGTTTTTCTTCTGAAGTGACACCTACTTTTACACTTTAAACAGTCCCACCCTCCCTCATAGCAATGCAATGGTAACAGGAGAAATCTGCCAGATTCCAAATTTTTGTGTAAAAGGAACGTAAACACAGATTTGTGGCACAGATCTGTGTGTGCAAAAGAAAAAACCTAAATAATAATGTGACAGGTGCTTTTTAGAAATGCCTTGCGTATTTTGACACTCCCAACAGAAACGGCACATGCGGTATTGTAACTGGCAGCCAGTTTTTAAGGAATTTTAAAATTGGGAAGGAAAATTTGATTATCAGGACAAGAAGAGGTGTGTGCAATAGGGAGCGGCCTGAAGTACATCTTTTTTTTTAAAAAAAAACAAACTGTGTAAAATTGGACACTTTAATTAGAAATTAGCTTGAACCTTACAGCTGATGACTACCCTTCTCAGCAGAACTATGCTAGGTCAACCCAAGTGTTATACATTAAAGCAAAGCAAAATTGATCTGGGGAAAGGCATTAAAAGCAGTTCTTGACTTGAAAAATAATTAATGTGTAGAATAGTCTACAAGGTAACGTTGCTGAAACAACAGCCTGGGTCATTCTGTGAACAGCTGGATATTGTTTGGAAAATGCAGTATTAAAATGGGATGGAGATTCGATAAACCTAATAGGTCAGTTCTCAGACTTGCCTTTGTTCTAACATATCCTCGTTGGGTATTCATTACTTGATGCTGGATGCCATTGCTCGTAGGGAAAATGCTATCAAGTTCTCTTAGTTTTCTGCATTTTAACTGTCTGGGAGAACAAATCTGTGTTGAGGTGCCTTGAGAATGGCAAAAGGCTGTGTGTACAGGAATGGCATCAATGAACTCTATTTTACCCTTCTAATTTTAACCTGGATACTAATTATGCAGCTCTAAAAATGCAGATCAGAAACGCTTTACTGAAGGGGGAAAAAAGGCCCAAGAGATTCCAAATTTTGCAAATATTTGAGGATGGGGGCTGTCAGTTTGTTTCAATGTAACTTTTGCGATGTGAAACTGGTTACAGTGATGGGAAATTTATATCCGTAATTCACGTGCTGTTTAAACCAGTGCTGCATTCATGCTCTGAGGTTTCTGTTCCTGGAATCGTTGATGTTCTCAAAGCAAAGCCACAGCACTTCTGGAAAATAAGATGAAATTTGAGTTAAAAGTTGTAAGGAAAAAAATAACTAAAAAATGAAATTAAGATTTTTCAAGCTTTTAACTGTAGCTTTTTATTGGTGATGTTAATCTTGTAAAGATTCAGGTAGCTTATGTTATGATATGATTGGACAATTGTATCATCATGGATGTTGTTCAGATGGAATAACCATCTAGCTGTAGATGTGTTTCAAAAACAAGGCAAGTGGGTTGAAGTGCATCAAGTGAGTCACATCTAATTGTCAGCCTTGTTTCTTTAATGACTTGTGCTACACCATGCTTAGAACAAAGAAGTGAGATAGACAATATAGAACTGTGAGTTTGTTGTGCAGGTTATCAACATGGAAAAACCATAACCAGAAATATCCTATGATTATTTTTTTTGCTGAGTTTTCTTCTAGGTTCTTCTAGACCCAAGTGCTCTGATGAGGGCTGTCAGAGGTATTGGAATACACCAAAAGCCTCATCAAGACTTGATTTAAAATACTGCTTCATCCAGCCTGTTAAGATCTTATTATTACTTATCATGGAAATGTCTCAATTTTCTTGGTCTACATGAAAGAAATAGAAAGAATTAGAGTAAAATTCTAAGTCATTGTGAACTGGATTGTTCTAATCCCAACAAAGACAGAGAAGATGCAGAGAATTCTGTAAGCTTGTTTCTGAGTTAAAGGAAAAGTTATTAAAAGATCAAAAATAGTAATTACATCTCATTTCTTAAATTACCAAGACCTCAGAAATTTAAAGAAATAATGTACTATAATCCAAGGTTGCACTGGAAATCTGTTGATATAATGCAGGAAGGAATGAAACAACTTTTTTCTGCGGTTTTTTTCACATGTTCCTTGTTTTTTCTATTTTCAAGTTGATTTTTGAGTGATACTTTAGAATATGTTCAAAAGGGACGTGTCTTCCAGACTTACCTGAATGAGGGCATCGCATTTGAAATACATTCCTGTAAGTGTTTACATTAACAGTAGTGTGTCTGAGATCTGATAAAGTTAAAAGAAATACTTCCTTTTAATTTTTTTTTTAATAGAAGTGTCATCCAAGATCAGAGAAGCCATAGGTGGCCATAGGTAACTGAGTAATTTTGAAATGGAAGAAGCTACTGACTCTCCAACATAAGAGAGAAAGTATTTTCAGATGTTTCCTAGTACAAACACCGTGTGGGATTCTAGTGGAGCCATAAAACCTGTACTACTCAGTAGACAGTGTGTACCATGAGATATGTGATTGTCTGTGAGAGTGGATATGCCCTGGCCCAGGTTGCCCAGAGCAGTGGTGACTGTCCCATCCTTGGAGGTGTTCAAGGCCAGGTTTGATGGGGTTTTGAGCCCACTGATCCAGTTGGAGATTCCCCTTGCCCATGGCAGGGGGGTTGGAACTGGATGGGCTATGAGGTTCCTTTCGACACAAACCATTCTGTGGTTCTATGGTTCTATGATTTTATATTCCATTCTTTGTAGTCTTCTGAGAGTACATCAATGGGACAAAGCTTCAGGAAGTTCAGTTTTCCTTTAAAGGGTAAATGAATGATCATGTAAATGGAACGCAGTGAAGCTGCAAACATCAGTTCTGTAACTGTGCCAAAACACCAAGCAGACAACTGCTGCATTTCCAGGGTAGTCAGGAGTTGGGTGATGCATATAAAGCAAGCATATAAGCAATGTGTAAGTGTGGCTGAAAAGATCCTCTTTCTGAATAATTAAACACACGACTTGGAGAGGAGGCAGCAGTGAGGGTGGGTGCCCTGCATGACACGGCAGTGGTGAGCATGGCTGTATCTCACCACACTGCTCAACACATCACCGATCCCAGCTCTAGATGCTGCCACTGCAGAACTCAAAGGCTCTTGTGTCAGCCTGGGCCTGACCAAAGGGCTCACCCATGAAGACTTCTCCTTCCGTGTCACAACCAGAAGCAGCCCAGGGAAGCCGAATATCTTGCCTGCTGTCAGGCCCCTTTTTGGTTTTGTCTGGAGCAGTATAGGTGAGCAGTGGACTTGCTGGAGAGCAGCTCTGCAGAGGAGGACCTTGGAGTGCTCGTAGACACCAAGTTAGCCATAAGCCAGCAGTGTGCCCTTGTGGCCAAGAAGGCCAATGGTACCCTGAGGTGCTTGGAGAACCATGTGTCCATCAGGTGAGGGAGGTTCTCCTTCCTCTCTACTCTGCTGTGCCCTAGGGAGGTCCCATCTGGATCCAGATCTGCACTCCCCAGCTCAAGGAAGACAAGGAGTGACTGGAGAGAGGCCAGCAGAGGCCATGGAACGATGAGGGGACTGGAGCATCTCTCTTATGAGGAGAGGCTGAGGGAACTCTGTCTGTTCAGCCTGGAGAAGAGAATACTGAGAGGAGGTCTTATCAATGCTGATCAATATCTGGTGTGTGTTGAGGCAGGAGGATGGAGCAGGCTCTTTTCAATGGAGCCCAGCAACAGGACAAGGTGCAATGGGTACAGACTGGAGCACAGGAAGTTTCACTTGAACATGAGGAAAAACTTCTTTCCTATGAGAGTGCTGGAGCACTGGAACCGGCTGCCCAGGGAGGTTTTGGAGTCTACTTCTCTGAAGGTATCCAAACCCACCTGGACACATTTCAGTACAACTGCTGGAGGTGGCACTTCTTTAGTAGGGAAGGTGGGCTGGATGAACTCCACAGGGCCCTTCCAAACCCCAGTGTTCCAGAATTCCGTAATCCACCTTTCAAGGTTGGTGCGAGCCTGCAGGTTCTGGAAATGTCCCTATGTGTCAGCTGAGAGCATCTTTTGCTCAGTCTGGTGACTTTCACTGCACACAGGCATTTCCATGGAGTGAGCAGTTTCTAGTTGTTATCAGAAGGTTCCCAAGCAGCGGTGCTCACAACCCTGACTCGCTGTTTGCTCCACTCTCTCCTGCACTTGAGGATGTGGGTCAAGGTCTCCTGTGTGGGGTACTCCTGTTTTTCACATGCTCTTCTCTGTTGCCAGTTAAAACAAGATGCAAAATGAAAATTAAAAGGAGCTGGGAAACACAGGGGTTAATGCTGTGAAGTCTGTGGGTGCAAACAGGGTTCTGTTAAAAAATGAAATGAAATGGGGTGGAGGTAGATAAAAAGAAATCTGAAATAATTGTTCTGTAGAATATGGCCTTTCTACATGGGCAGAAATCTTTCTCTTCACTTCTGTCTGAAGAGGGAGTCAAATAGAGAATCTCATCTCTTAATTAGAAAGGAAAATACTCATCAAACACATCTCATCACTGGAAAGCTAATGATCCACAGCTGCTAGTCTGAAAGGGCAGGCTTTTTTTCTGAACAGTAGGAAGTGTTAATCATTTTGGATGAGATTTCTTTTTAAAATATACTGTAGTTTGCAAAAGAATAGGATATTCAATATTCTAACTTAAATTATTTTTGAAGTGTTGTACATCAGGGATAGTGTCATGTGTCTCCCTGAATGATCATTTAATGCATGTGTCTCTCACTGAGAGTATCAACTGATGTGGTGTTGTAAATGGCCAGTTCACGCCTGTGACCCTGAAAATCTTGATCTCATGGGGGAGAAGAAAAAAAGTCCTCCCTTATATTCTTCGGTGTAGGAAATGGCAGCTATATTAAACTGTAACCTTTGAGACTCCCACTCCTCCCTTAAAATATCTGGCTCATTTCAGTAGTGATGAGGATCCTTTTTTTAGACAGAGTTAGAGCCATTATTTCCTTGGAAGATATCATACCGGATACAGTCCATGTTCCACTGGATGCTTTACAGCCCTGGGCAAGTCCCAGAACTGCCCTTTTGTACTCATTCCTTAGTTTACCTTGATCTTTTTTTTTCCCCTCAACTTGTGTAATGGATGGATTCATAGGTTTTCCTCCCCTTTATGTATGAAGTGAAGGTTTGTGCATGCCACTTCCCTTCTTCTCTCTCCCCCAGCTATCAGGCTTTTTATGGCTAAAGACTGAGCCCCTGGATTTTCTTGCTGCTCTGCACCAGACTTTGGGGTTGCTCATGTCTGTTTAGAAGTTTTGTCTAATACTAGGAGTCTGCTTATTTTCTCCCATGTGCATTTCATAAGTGTATTTCTGTTCTGGAGGAGATAGTGAGGCCATTTCATTTGCAGTGATGTCACGATGCTAATGCTGCATGGCAGACGTCTCATTTTTGTGGCAAATGCAGAGTCCTTGTTTTCCCAGTGCCTGGATGAAGCAGATGTCTGAAGGGAGGAACTGGTTAGAATTCAGCCAGACAAGATGGAAACTAACGTGGCAGCTCAGTAAAATCGACTACGGGTGACAGAGGGTATAATATCCCCCTTTTTTAAAGTTATATCCATTCAAGTCATGAAGAGGTAATACCTTAATATAACACTTTACTGTCCTACGGAGTAGAGTAGTGTAAGAGTTAATACTCCTAAAATCTTCACATAAGGAGTGTTTGGATGAGAATTCATTGCTGTTCTGAAGTGTAGGGTACACAATGACTGTGTTCCCCAGCCTCCAGCGAGGTCCATATCTCCTCATACTGTCTAGGTTAATGGTTGCTTTTTTTCTGGAGAAGAGGTTTATTTGGATATTAGTTGATTTTCTTTGCATCTTTGTAATCAATGGTCAGATGGGACCATAAGAAAGACTGTATGCATTGCCATTTCTCAACCATGGGTATCTTCTTCTTAGTTTTTTGGGTAGTTGGGTACTATTTGTTGACTTCCAGAGCTTCCTTCAGCATTGACTCCAGGAATTTCTGGGGTTAAAGGGTGCAGTTATTTTTTGCTTTTCTTTTAGATGTGAACTCAGTTTCAGGTTGGCTTTATCAAATGTACTGCATCAAATTCCCACAGATCTTGCTCTGGGACAGGTAGTTTGCATGTTCATGGAAGAACTCTCAAATTCCACGAGCTGTTGTTTGCTTCTCATTCATCACCGTTTCTAATAGATTTGTTTTTAAGCTGAACAACCTAAAACATGACAGTTTTCTTTCAAATGAAATATTAACTATTAGAAGTGCTAATATCCTCCTACGTACATCACAAGGGCTGTGTTTTTGGTTCTTTCAATATTTATCATATTTGTCTTACAGGATTTCCATATACACAACATTGTCTAAACAAGAACCCAGCAGACTACTAAAATCGCAGTTTTCTGTTTAGTCAGTTTTACATGCATCCTGGTGACTTTTTTGGGAAAGTGTGCCTCTTTTGAGTTTACCTAGCTGTTCACATTACTTTAGATTTGCTTGCACACGACCTTCATTGATTTTACAGGCGGTAAAACCACAAATATTCAAAAGCTTAACTATTTGGATGAAAAAGGCTTATCAAGATTTCTGGGCTGCATCCAAAGCAGTGTGACCAGCAGGGTGAGGAAGGGCATTCCGTGGCAGAGGGCTGGGACTGGATGGGCTTTAAGGTCCTTTCCAACCCAACCCGACCCATTCCGTGATTCCATGAGTCTATGATTCCAGTTGTGTTACGTAGTGTGATTTGCTGTGACATTCATTTTTTGGTTTTGTCATATTAGAAGAAAACAAACCCAAGTTATATCTAGACATGGATGAAATGAAGCATAATTTGTACATAGGTAAAACTGGATGTAAAAATCAGTTTTGTTTGACTCCATCTAAGTCTAAATATTTTTCATTCTTTCCTGCAAACCAATAACTTTGTACCAGCAGCAGAAGTGAGTAGTATCCAGCTGGACATGCCTCTGCCAGACATTTACAGGCTCTGATAAATGATTACTACTTCCAGGTTTCAAAAAGTAAATCTGTACTGCTTGATGGGTCTGAGGCTGAGTTCCAGCCTGTGAAGCCTGTGAAGCCTGCTGTGGTGCACAGAGCTGGCACTAGGAAGGGGGTTCTCCCGGGCTGTGGTCTCTGTGTGGACCCCAATGCTGGAGAACAGCACCAGTTTTCAAGGTGCACATCTCTGGGAGACGTCACCTGAAGACGGTTCTGCCAGCCTGCAGCCGTGGAGCGCTCAAGGTTTTTGAGGAAGCACTTTAACAAATCAAAGGTTTCAGAGAGGTGGATTTCAGTGGCTTCTCAGCATTCCTTATAATTCTGTTTTCTATGATTCCATGGTCATTTACCGTGCTTTCATTAGAATAGTTGTACCTATTTGCCTTTTAGTGTAATTTTCTGGTGTTTTTCCAGGGAAAAGATTTCTTCAGATTTAGTTGTGTTTCCTCTAAACAGCAAATAATTTATATCCATGGAAATAATTGCTATATTCTTTCTTGCAGTGTGGACTTAATTTTATGCCATCTTGCATTATTTTGTCCACACAAGTATTATACATGAGAGCACAATTAATATTCCTCTTAGACTACACTGTTTTCCTTTTGCAAGAATTAAGGTGCAAGGCAATGAGAAGTGAGACCATTGCTTCATGCAGGTAAGTGGCTCTTCAACAAAGTGGTTAAATGACTTTCCTGCCTAAGGAGATGTGAGTTTCTTTAGAATTGTTTTAATTTGTTGGTCTTAACTGTGTCGAAGAGTTTATTGTAATGCTGATTTGAATCACTTTTTTTTCCTGCTCTGTCTTCTAGCTTTTTCTTTTTGTGGTATGGAACTTTGAGCTCTACATGATACCACTGGCTTTGTTGTTGCTGCTGGCATGGAACTACTTCTTGATCATATCAGGGAAAGATAACAAGCAACATGATACGGTAAGACTTCTGTACTTCAAGCGTGTACATGTCCTTTTCTCTTTTTTAACTAGATAAAATTTTGTAACCGAGTTTAAATTTGACATCTTTTTGAAAATGTCTTGATTCACAATGCTCGATGGACAATTTTCCCACCTGCAACTTAATTTTTCTCCAGCTGTCCAATAAATGTGTCTGTTTTTGTTGAAAATGGCATGTAAAAATATAGTGGAACATGTGCTACCCTCAGAATCTGGTCTGTGTGGGAGCAGAGATGAGAGGCTTGTTGGTCAGGAGAAGGCAAATTCTTTGAAAATGATTTTTTGTGGCTGGGTCCGTCTGTTGCATTTTTTATTTCACATATTGAAGTTAAAGGTTAACTGATTCCAATTTGTTAGCAGTTTCGGAATGTATCACATTTCATTGGATTTCACAGTTTATCATTAATATGTTACAATTCATTGAGCTTAATATAAACCTTTTCTTATTTTATTCTCCTCATCTAATGTCCTCATTTAATTCAATGTATGCAGTTGTGATAGAAAGTAGGAAATACTGGTAACTGTTATTTAATTAACAATAAGTGTGCTTCATATTTTCAGAAGTGTACATCAAAATTCAAAACTGTGTTTTATGATGTGCAAATTTTCTTGTATCCAGGTAGCTTAAGTATTTTGTATATGTTTTGTTGCTTATTAATTTGATATGTGTATCAGTGTTCGTATCCCAAAAGCTGTCTAGAACATGATCTGAATGCATGACTGCATGGGTGGAGAAAACCCAAAATGGGTTAGATAATTGGTCTCAGATGGCAGTGGTTGATGGAGGTCAGTAAGATGCAGAGAACCACAGCACCCAAGGAACTGTACTGTTCACATCTCCATCAGTGTCCTGTAGGAGTTGACATGAGTTCACTCCCATCAGGTTTTTGGCATGTGGGACCAGTTGATATGGTGAATCTTCCAGTGAAAGAGACCTGGGAGTGCTGGAGAAATGAGCCAGTAGGAGCCTCATGAAATTCAAGATGGAAAAATGTGAAATCTTGCTACTTGGGAGGAAAAATCCCTTGTTGTGATACAGTCTGGGGACTGATTGACTGGGGAACAGCTGCCTAAACTGGGCCTGGGTGTCCTGGAAGACAGGAAGGTACACATGAACCAGCAGTGTGTCTCAGATGGCAGGGTCCTCCAGCACCTGGGACTGCCGTAACAGAGCACACCAGCAGGTTGAGAGGAGCAATTAGCCCCGCTCCTCAACACCTCTTAGACTACATGGAATGATAGAGGGATAGAAAGAGAGGATCACCCGAGCTAGAAGGCACCCAGAAGGATCATTGAGTCCTACTCTTGTCCCTACACGGGACACTCCCAACACTCACCCTGTGTGACTGAGGGTAGTGTCCAAATGCTTTTGGGATGTTGGCAGAGTGGGTGCTGGAACTGCTTCCCTGGGAAGCTGTTCCAGTGCTCCACCACCCACTGGGGGAAGAACCTCTTCCTAATGTCCAATCTAACCCTCCCCTGGCACACCTTCGTGCCATTCCCTCAGGTCCCATCATAGGCTGCAAGAGAGAAGAGATCAGTGCTTGTTTCACCTCCCTCCCTTGTGAGAAGGCAGGGAACAGCTCTGAGATCCCCTCTCAGTCTCCTCCTCTCCAGGATGAACAGACCAAGTGACTTCAGCCATTTTCAGAATGGTTTGGTTTGGAACGGACCCTAAAGATCATCCAGTTCCACCCCCCACCATGGGCAGGCATGCCTGCTACTGGATCAGAACAGTGATTCTTCCATATCTAGAATAGTGTTCAGTTTGGGGCACCCCAGTTCAAGAAAGACATTGATTAACTTGAGTTCAGCAGAGGAATGACAAGAGGGTGAGGGAGTTTTAGCATTTGCCCTGTAAGAAGCTGAGGGAGGTGGGCTCAAAAGAGCCTGGAGAAGAGAAAGTCCTCTACTATATAGAAGGAGGTCGTCAAGAACGTAGAGCTGTACTTTTCAGAGAGATGTATGGTGGAGTAGACAACATGCATGATATGAAGGAAAAGGGGTTCAGACTGGAGAACCCTCTTTGCCATGAGGATTGTTAAACACTGGAAGAAGTTGCCCAAGGAAATGTTCCAGTCTTCCATAAAGACCTGAACAACCTCATGCAGCACCTCAGGCTGCCCGTGCCTTGGGGAGGAGGTTGGAGATCCCTTCCAGCCTGAATGATTCCATGACGCTAGTGTCTACCAACTGCCATTATTAGCCAGCAGAGGAACTGATAAACCCTGATCCTGGCACTAGTATTACCCATCCACGTCACTAGGAACATTACATTTCCAAGGGTCATCTAAAATTAAGGGTGGGGATGACAGTGGTATTCCCTAATCCCGAAGATTTTATATTTATGGAAAGAGCCTAAGATCAAGATTAAAAATACGTATTACTTAATTCACAACCCTTGGTCTCCTGCTGCCTGGAATGCTAAAAATTTCTTTTACCTGAAGATTTTGTGAGTTAATGAAATCCCTTGTGAATGGAGTGATTTCACTTCTGAGCTGCAATACACTTCATTTCTCTTTGAAATACCACCTGCTTGTGAAGATCAGTTGAGTCATGCAACTTTTCTAACAAAATAATGAAGCTATTGATGGGCTTTCTGTTGAGGACACCAAATACTACTCTAAAATTGTTTCTCTTGCTGAGATGGCTTCAGACCCAGCTATGTAGCCATGTTCTTCCAAATGTTTGATATCCCTGATGTAATTAATTACTATTTTTTGTTAAGGTTTATCAAATTTGGGACATTTTTAATGAAATGATCTTGGTTATCATCATAGTGAGCATCTGTCTCCTATGAAGTGATCTGCAGACTTACTGGATGCCTTTCTAATTAACTCACAGATCTTCAGAAATGCCACAAGTCCTTAGCTCAGGTCATTAGCAGAGTATCATTACATTAGGAGTAATTTAAATATTTCTGTTTTCCTATGCAGAGTGTAAATATTAACTAAATTAATTAAGCTGTGTTTCCTAGTGGATAGAAAATGCTTCACGATTCACACGGCCTGGCTTCTGTTCCCAGGTCTCCAGAGACTCCTTGTGTGTATCAATGAAGTCATTGACTACTTATCTTAGGAATATCATCTATCTTTAGATGTTTCTTTGAAATCCTCAAGCTAACAATAAGACAAAAAGATAAATGCATTTGTTAACATTTCTTTATTTCTCAATTACGACAAAACAATCATAGTTGAAAATTGTATGCAGTTTCTACTTTGGAAATGGAAAATAATTAAATTTGGAACTTTGCAAAGTAGCTCAGAAGAGTTTGTATCCATAGTGACTGCACTCTTCTGCAGGTCAATGAAGTAGTCGTTGCTGAGTTTCTGAGCAGACATAGCAGATGGGCGAGCCTTAACTCAACTCTTTTGACTGTCTCTCTAGACGAGGTATCATCTGCTCTGTCCTCTTGGGCATCAGTTTCTTTGTAATAGTTTGGAACGTGTTTTCTTGTGGAATAACTCTCTTGTCCAGTGATCTGGGTTACTCTCTCATAACCGTGTACTGCTCATTTGAGTGCCAGTATGATTACTGTACCATTTACTCTGACTCCTAATAGGCTATACACAAACAAAAATGGGACTCTCTAACTATTTAAGAAATTAAGAAAATCAACTACAATCGCCTAGAAAACCGTTCCCTTCTGAGCTAACCCACGCCTGCACACGATGTTGCCAACATCCAAACCGATTCCACAGATCATTTCCTGACAGATATGACTTTCACATCTTCTACTGATAAAAAATGGGCTTTTTTGAGCTCCAACTAGATCTTTGGGTAGAGGCACGAACCATGTGGAGCCAGGTCTGATGAACAGGGTGGGTGCTCAGGCACAACTGTGTTGTTAGTGGCTGAAAATGTCTTCACAGACAGAGCACTGTGGGCTGCTGTGGTGTCTGGATGTGAACTTACCGTTCACTTTTGCACACCAGAATATTCCAACTGAAGGTGAGCAAACATCTCAATTTGAGCATATATCCACTCGCACTGTGAGTGAAGCAATTGAATTGAGCTTTGTCTCACTGTGGCTGATTAGAGCATGTCCTATAGCCATCTCTGCCTCTCCCCTTCCACTCTTGGTTCCCAAGCTATAGGGTCAATCTCACGTTTGTGCCAGACCTCATGCGTGCAAGTCCTTTCTTGAATTAAAAGAGCAATGATGCTGGGGCAAGTGGGAGCCCCAATTGTGTTTTCTAGGGTGAGACAAGTCTATTGGAAAGTCCAACAGAGGAGAAACAGCATATTAGACGTTATTAGTTTCATAGAATCATTAAGGCTGGAAAAACCCTCTGAGCTCATCTAGTCCAAGCGTCAGCCCAGCCCCACCGCACTGACTAAACTATGTCCCCAGGTGCCACCTCTACACACTTTTTGAATCCCTCCAGGGATGGAGATTCCACCATTGCCCTGAGCAGCCTCTGCCCTGAGCAGCCTCTGCCAGTGCTTCACCACTCTGTCAGTAAAGACTTTTTTTCTAATACCCAATCTAAACCTCCCTTAACAGAGGGGAGGTTTATGTTGGATAATAAAGAAATTTCTTCCATCTTTTCTTGGATTCAGCTACACTCTCCTTGTAGGATGGGTCATCGTTGTGGTTTTATTCAAACATTGGCACAAATTTAAAAGAGAAGCATTGCATTCACCATCTTTTATATTTAGATCATGATTAGCTGTTTTTCTGAAAGATATTCTTTCATGAAATACAAGCCCCTGCATTAAATGTTGTTGTAAGCGGATGTAGGTAGATGGAGATTTAGTGGATGGTTCTCTAGATTCATCTGTGAGAATTCAGAACCAATCTAAAACAAATGAACTTCAGGCGCTGAGTCATGTGGCAGGTATTAAAAAATCACAGAATAAATATTTCCTTCCATTATTAAGCAAAGGAAAAAAATGTCTAAAATGACATTGTTAATGCCTTCCTCTGAAATGTGCAGCAAAATTTTTGCCTGAAGCTTACTTAGCTGCTTTCTCCAAGGATCCTTGCACTTCCTTATAATCATACTCCTAACTATCTGATCTCACAAAATAATTTATTTTTAGCACAACTGCGGTTCTCATATTAAACCATCATCCCCTGAGCACACAAGGCTGGAACTGCATGGATCGTGCTGCTTTTATTTTTTTTCCCAGCATTTTCTTCACATCCTTTGAGAGAGAGGAAAGGTATCAACTGCTGCCACTTTTCTGTCCCCACCACCTGCTGCTCCTTGTCACCTGTGCTCAGCCTGTGAGGAGGGGATAGACCCTGATACTGGCCCGTACCTGTTGCTGTCCCTGTGCCTACAGCAAGCATAGCAGAGCACGTCATGTTGACAGACCCCTTGGGATGCTCAGAGAGAACGAGGATGGAGGGAGAGAAAAAGCCTGGTTTATTTCATAGCAGCTTTGACTCTCTAGGAACCCCAGATCACGTCTCAAAATGCATGGACGTAAGATTTCACCCCACATAGAAATAATTGAAAGATCTTTAGAAATATCCAAACTAAGTGAAAGTGTGATAGGCTTTAAAGCTTCTTTTCAGTCTTTTTAAGAAACTACTTAATATTTTGATGTTTTCAAATGTGTTCTACAAAAAAACCCTCACCTTTATAGCTTGGAGAAAACAGCAGCACTTCTGTCTGGGGTCTTTTTTTCAATTCTATTTCTAAGCAAAAGTCGTAGTTATTAGAATTGCATTAAGTTGGTGGAAAAAAATATCTTTTTTCCTGCTTTTCTACTTCAGTCTGTGTTCTGACTGCCTGCTGGAGCTGCGTAACTTAAGGAATGGTCAGATAATCCCTCAAAGAGATTAAAAATGTTCCCACTCTCCAGCTGCTCTTGTCCCCTTCCGTGAAATGAAACAGTTGATTGTGTGGTTGGACTACATCATGTTATGAATGAAACCTGGTTTGCATAGTTATCAATTTATTTTGGTCCCTGTGTGTGTAAGTGTGATTACCTTGATCAGGATAAAAGGAGACAATCTTTCAGTTATTGTGTCACTGCAACAGGCACATTAGAGACCGGTGATGAGTGGGGTCAGAATTAGGACTGGTGCTGTTTGAAAACTTTGTTACAGACATGGACAGTGGGATTGAGAGACCCTCAGCAAGTTTGGTGAGACACAGAGCTGTGTGGCTTGGAGGACACGCTGGAGGGAAGGGATGCCATCCAGAGGGACCTGGACAGAATGGAGAGGAGGGACCATGTGAGCCTCATGGAGTTCAATAAGACCAAGTACAAGGTCCTGCACCTGGGTTGTGGCAATCCCAAGTACAAATACGGGCTGGGTGGAGAATAATTTGAGAGCAGTCTGGAGTGCTGGGGGTTGAGAAGCTCAACAGGAGCAATGGATGGGCTTTGAGGTCTCTTCCAACTCAAACCATTCTATGATTCTGTGATCTCCCGGTGACACTGCAAGTTCTTGTTCTTCCGTGACTTAGTAGTCAGCAAAGAAAGAGCCTGGGTTATCTTTGCCTCAATCCTGTCATTGAGGAAGAAGGGCTGGAAAAGGATCGGACAGGTCTGGCAGGTCAGAATGAGTTGCACAGCTGTATTGACAGCAGGGACTTAGGTTTTACAACTGTGGGGATCCTCCTTGAATATCGAGAACTGCTAGGAAGAGAAAAGTCCCACCTCAGCAAATGGGGCAAAATCTTCCTTCCCAGAAGGCCAACATGATGAGGGGAGCATTAAACTAGGAGTCACTGGGGAGAGAAGTAATGTTGGTTCACAATGAAGTGAGGAGGTGAAGGTCTGTGTTGGCAAGTAAAAGGTGCAGGATGGACAGGAGGGACCTCAAAACCAATCAAAGGGGGAAGAGGAGGCCCATCCCAGGTGCAGATGCTTCTCTCTGAGAAGCCAGTATGCCAGGTTGTCTTTCCTGAAGTGCCTGTACATTAGTGTGCACAGCACAGGAACCAGTAGGAATTAGGAGGTCCATGTGCACCTGTGTGCGTGCATGATCATTGTGATGTGGTGGGATTGCCCACATGAACAATCATGCAATGGGTGTACACTGGGAGCAACTCGACAATGTTTATAAATACCTGAAGGGAGCAGAAGTAGAGGCAGGCACTTCTCAGTGGTGTCCAGTGACAGAACAGTATCCATGGGCACAAACTGGTAGGCACAGAATTCCATCTGAACAAAAACAAAAGAATTTTTGTGGTGGTCACAGCCAGGACCAGGTTGCCCAGAGGGGTTCTGGAGTCTCCATCCATGGAGGTATTATTTATTATAATCCTGGGCAACCTGCTCAGAGGTAACCTTGTTCGAGTGGAGGGGTTGATTTCAAGATGTCCCTAGTGGCCTCTGCCACTCCGGTTCTCTGACTGAAGATATTAATCTTTCTCTCCTTTTGGTCTATTATTTAGGATTTTTTCCGATTTAAAATTTTATATAAGAACAATGCACATGCCTAGAGTTACCTGTTTATTTTCTTCTACCATGTGTACCCCCATGGAGAGGAAGTTTAATCACTTCCGTTCACATTCTGCCTTTATAGTTAATACTTAGAGCCTTTAAGGAAATATTAAATAGCTAATTTCCTCTTGAAGTTTCAAGTTGCACATGTCATTGCATAGAAGATGATGGTGAGCAGCTGGGAGTTAATGTGCCGTACACAAATTCTTATGAATCTCTATAATAGAGTAGATACACATATTATTAATCTTGTAAGAGTGATATCAAGTGACACAATGCATCTTTTAATTTCACTGGAGACTTTTTACGAAATAGGCTTTGATGGCTTATTTTTCTGGAGTAAAATTTTCTTTTAAAAGAGCTGGGCATGTTTAGGGAGAAATTTAGAGAATAGAAGAAATGTAACTATTGGAAAAGACAATCCTTCATTCTGAGTTTTTAATGAGTTTCTGTGGGTTCTTTTTATATAGGCCTCCAATATGAAATGTATACTCAGATTTTTTTATTTATCTTTATGTGTCATCTAGGAAAAGGGAACCACAGGAAAGCTGAGGAGGGGATCTGGATCAAAGAGTGCAGGAATAGGATGAGGAGGAATGATTTCAAATTGAAAGAGGGGACATTGAGATGAGATCTTCGGAAGAAAAGTTTTCCTTCGAGGGTGGAGAGGCCCTGGCCCAGGTTGCCCAGAGCAGTGGTGGCTGCCCCATCCCTGGAGGTGTTCAAGGCCAGGTTGGATGGGGCTTTGAGCCCCCTGATCCAGTGGGAGGTGTCCCTGCCCATGGCAGGGGGTGGAATTTGATGGGCTTTGAAGACCCTTCCTATCCAACCCATTCTCTGATTCTATGATAGATAGGAAGGAGAATGCTTATGAATATATCCTTCTCATTGCATTCTTTCTTTCCGCAAGAAAGGCTCGAGTTAGTTATGCAACCTCAGTTCAGCTGCAGCTAGAAGAGCCTTTCTGGTGAGAGTCTGATCACTGACTTATTGGGGCAAGGCAATATTGACTGTCAGAGATATTGGTGGATCAGTTGCTGCTCCTTTTTGGGGCAGAAAAAGCTGCTTTTTTTTTCAGTCAATAAAGAAACCAGCTTGACAAGGAAAATGCCTTGATCTAACTGCTTATTCCACTGAAAACTGAGTACCGAGAAAGTAAACAAGGTTATAACTTGGGTTTTCTGTGTTTCTTCACATTATGGTCTGAAAGCATAGAAGCATAGTTTATAAATTTCCTAGCTAAAATGGTCTCAAGGTGTTTTGTCTGCAGATGAATATAGAACAAACACCAAGTTGTTCAGATCCATTTTGTGTGCAGTACTGAGGCTGTTTGTGCCTGAACTCATGGAGTCACAGAATCATAGAATGGTTTGGTTTGGAATGGATGTCAAAGCCCATCCAGTTCCACCCCCTGCCATTGGGATCAAGGGGCTCAAAACCCTATCCAACCTGGCCTTAAACACCTCGAGGGTTGTGGCAGCCAGGACTTCTTTGGGTAACCTGGGCCAGGGCCTCACCACCCTCACAGTAGTAAATCCAAAAGTCCTCTCTTACCTGAGAGTCAGCAGTGATTCCTATCTGAGGACTAAATTCTGGCTAAGAATTTATGGCGAAAGTCAATATCATTTTCAAGGTGCTATAGATAGAGAGTATCTGGAATGTGATTTGCGCAGTATGATACAAAAGGGTGTTTTCAGGTTGGCAATCACATCTTGACTTCATTTTGACTGTCTTTTCCTGAGAAATTTTGTGTCCAGTCTGATAAAAACAGCAGCAGCCACAAAATCTCCCAAACACAAGGGCTGGTGGGCTGGTGAGGTAATACAGAATTAGGGACAGGACAGTTTGTGTCAAACCAGTCTGTATGGAAAATATGGTTACTTTTATAGAATTATTTTCAATGTTAGGCAGAAAGGATTTTGCCTTGCATTTGCTAACCACTAACTGGACTTGTGATCCCCACTGCACCTTGAAATAGAAAGCGAACCTGATTCTGTTCCTCCCAGGGCCAGTTGGCAATCAGCACATCACTGTGAAAGGTGCCACAACATCCAAGAGCTGCTCTGACAACACGCCTTACTTCTGCCAAATTAATCAGAATTGCAAACTTTCTCTCCATTCATTGTAATCAATAAGATAAATTGTAAAGGCTTTTGCAAGTAAGTCATCTTTCTGTGTGTCAGTCTGTTGGAGCACAAAGACCACCAGCAACGCATACTTGAATATTAAATATTCTGTCTTCATGCTGCTTGTTCTTTCTACAAGATCCATACAGTCAGGGACAAAATAGCCACCATAGCCTCACTGTGGAACAAGATTTTTTTTTAATAAATCAGAAAAGAAACATGAAAATGTCAGCTTAATCAAGCATTTAAATTTTATTAATCAAGTCTAATTTTTATGAGTGCAAATAATCGCTGAAGCTGGACAAATTTGCTCTAGATTGCATCAGAAACATAATTTTAATATTTAATGGCCTGCTGAATTTAAATGGAGAATTATCTTTATGAAACATGCTCTTCATAATTTGCCATTAAATGAGAAATGAACAAATCAACATAAATCTTACATAAAGGTTATTTAACTAAATGTTGGTACTATAAATATTTTAAATGCACTATGCACTAATTTAACAGTTGCACACTCCACTGCGTAAAGGTATAAGTTGGGCAGAAAGCATTTCTCTCCTGAAGTGTGATAGAAGGTAATACTACAAGTGGTGATCTGAGCTACAGCTAAAAGAGGTGTTCCACACCACAGTTAGAATCCCTGTGTCAGAGCCGTGCATAAAGGATCAGGGTATGGAGTAACTCCTTGCTAAAACTTCACATGGTTCATCCCAGCAGCAGGTTTAGAATCCAAATGCACTACAGAATAGCAATATTTTGACTGCTTTTTGTTGCTTGAAGACAAAACACCAAAATACCAAAACCTTCCTCCAGAAGTCTCCAGCATTTAAAAGAAAATGTTTTTTTTCCTATCTAAACAAACTGATTTTTTAATTTAAATTTTGCCATATCTTTTCAAATATAGCCTTCCAATGTTTTGGAAATAACATTCAAATTCACTCCTCATAAAGGCCTTTTTTCTATAAGACTTTCTTCATGACTCTTTTTTGCATTTGCATCAAGATTTACGTGGCAACAAGATTCACTTGACAGGTTGTAGTGGCTATAATAAATAATCAATATCATATAAAATAACATCAGTTTCGTTTCTAGGAAAAAATCCCATAGTCATGTGAGTTTTTATTCATCTTTGGTTTGGTTTTCTTTTGCTTTAGCAGTTCAGCCTGGACTTGAAGAAATTTGAGTTTTTACTGCAGTTTTAAAATATTTACCAAAATACATCAATAGCCTGGAAAACAATTACAAATTTAAATGAAATTGTAATAATATGTCTATTACATACATGGTTACATTGTCCTGGTTTCACATACGTAAAGTACATAACACAGCTTTTTTTCTTACCAACATCCTTGTCAGCTCCAAATTTGAATGTAATAGACTTGTGTCACACCCACAAGGTGGAAATTATTTGGATAAATGCTGCTTTCGTAAAAGAAGTATCTCCAGTCCTACTAGAACCTGAAAACTACTTGAAGTGATAGTATCAGTGAACGATTATGTTGAACCATTGTGCTGTTAATAAAGTAGTTTATTGTGAGGTTTTACCCTAGAATTCCAGCTCACAAAATTTTGTGAAGGTGTTATTTTTACTAGCCGTGCATAGCAAACTTGCCCTTGATGTTTAGCCAAGCAAAGAATGTGGGGGTTTTGCTGTTCTCCTGAACTAAAAATGAAGCATTCTGACATTCCAGCATACAGTACACGTCAAAGCCTTTAGATGGAGACATACTTCAAATAAACACCTTATATTCGATTCACAGTGCATTGTTTTAATACAAGAAAGAGCTAAAATAAATGAGAACCACGTATTGGAGGAAATATAGAGAAAAAGGCCCTGTGCCTTTTTATGTTAAATATGACTTAGTCCTAACTACATTGGCAACTGAATATTGAGGGCGTATAAAGCTGACAGCAGGAAAAAGGTTACATGTTCGTGTATTATAAACTGTATTTACAGCCTGTGCAAGGTGCCAAGAAATTTATTATACTGCAAATAAAAATTCTGTTGTTGACATTACAGAACTGCATGTAATCAGTTGCATGCATCAAAAGGCGTCTGATAGCCGTATTAAAGTCTCATTTCCTATTAAGAACCAGGCTAAATTACAACACGAGCACTTCCCAGAATAATCTAACAGAATGCATTCTGTAAGAAGAAATAATTGTACTTGAGTACTTCTGTAAAAATGTGTAAGTATTTTAGAAGTAAATTACTAATACTTTTAATTTTTAGCTTGCTGTCTTCTGTACTGCGATGTATTCAACCTTACTGGCAAGCTGATCACGCTAATTATTATTACATCTAGAGGTTCAGTTATCTTGATGATTACTGCAGATGAAATACCCCAAGGTCAACATGTTAATAGTATAAATCAGGTTGGTTTTATTGTAGATATAGTACACTCTCATATCAGAATCTGATAATTTGATTTTTATTTTGCTTATCATGTGGTTTAAAAAAGGTGAACATTTTAATTAAGCTGTATCTCCTGTAAAGTTTCTCCTCGACAATTCCATGAACAACGCAGAAGTCATGTTGTGAAAAAGAGCTGCTTTAGCCAGCTTATTGGTAACAGACATCTTTGCTTCAAACCCAAGTAGCTGGAAGTGACCTGAGAAAGCCCCAGTGGTTTTACGCATCCTTCCTAATCCATACACACGGCACAACTTTATGTTCCGTTTAGACATAAATGCTGAGTTGAGTGGCACACAAGCCAGTTTGTGTTTGGACAGTATGAATTAACATGAAATCCAAACAGTCCTGAACAGTACAATGCCAACCACGTTCATTGCACATCTAAAATGCATTTAATTTGGAACGAAATATCATTCTCTCTTTCAATTTGTCTTATGAATCTTATACCTATACGTGAAAATACAACTGTCTGCAGGTGTTTTGACACCATAGCAGGTAGTACAGCATAACATGTTTCTTTTGTGTTTCGTGTGAAACCACTTAAGTTTGAAGGACTGCATTAAGTAAGGTATAAGCAAATCTAAAGAAGTCCTAATGGGCATTGCTGAGCATTAAAGAGAAGCTTTAAGGTAACAGTCATCAGGGTTATCTGCAGAGGTGGTGCCTCTCCTTTTATTTTATTTTGCATATTAGTGCAGAGCAGATATTTGATCTGGTTAAGATGTAAAGACACCTTCTGTATCTTCTGTGCACATGTTCCTATAGGATCAGACAAAGAACTTAGAAGACAATTCATGGAGTGACTTGCGGTTTGCACATTTTTTATGGGAATCGGCAGGCTGAGAGATACTTGTGATTGACAGTAGTGTTAAGTTTTGATGTGTCAGTTTTCTCTGGAGTCTTTAGATTCAGGAGGTATTTAAAAGTTATGGGGGTTTCATTTAACATGCTTGTAAACGGCTGGAATCAAACCATGCTTTACAAGTGTTGAGGTTAGGAGTGAAAATCATTATCCCATCCTGTTTGTTAGTCAATAAATCATCTTTAAAACTGAGTGCAAGTGCAATTAAGTGCCATCTTCCCCAGAAGGTTTCTTCTAGCCCCTCATTCTATTTGTTTGGATTTCTTTGACGTAGCCATGGTGGTTCTTCTTCCTCTGGCAAACTGGTGTGATGTAGCTGTTGCCACTGCCACAGAACAGAGGTTCATCTGGTTCCCTGTGGATCATCAATTGCGCAATATTTATAGACTGAGTTTCTTGAAGAGAGTGGAGATGGATCAGGAACAATGGCAGTGTGCAGGAATTAGACTGCATGTACCTTCTAATTAATAAGCTTTCAATAGGGCTGTTTTGCACACAGGGATCCTACTTTGCAATGTTTAAACATCCTCAGCTTACTATTTGGCCATGGAATAGCTGGCGTTTTATTTGAGGCCATCTACGCGTGTTTTTTAAAATGTCATGTGTATTAGTATTACATTCAAGGGACAGTACCAAGAATCAGGTTCTTTCAAGACCAATATGCAGCATATAAGTCTGTGACAAGTGACATTACAGAAGGTCATGTCACTTTTAACTGCTTGCATTAGATCTTTCTGATTTCCCCAGTGCCCTTCCTTTGTTTGATTAATACTACTTGATTTCAAGCAAGGTATCGGAAGGCATAATTTAGAGTGAGTATTCTAGGAGCAATCTAAGATTTTTGCCATAGAACTTTTAATAAAATAACTCCTAATGTTTCTTTCTATCTTCCTGTGCTTTTTCCTGTCCTCCCTCTCTCCTCTCCCTCTTTCCCTGCCTCCTCCCTCCCCACATCATCCCTCCCCCAGGTACAATGCTTGACACAGAGGTACAAATAACTGCTGTGTTCCTTCAAACCAGAGCAGCACACGTGCACTTTATTTGAATAGCAACGAGGCAGGATGAAAGGAGAAAAAAATCCATTGTGCATTTTTTTTTCCTACAGTATTCTTACTGCAACGCTAAGCTGAAATCTGTTGCTTAGATTCTCGGTACCTCTCTTGAACAACCTTGCTTTGTTCTGCAGAAATAGATCATACTTCAGTACATGGCTTTTGTGAGGCTTCAGTATATGGATTCATCATCTATCACAAAATTATGAAAAATCTACTTTCTTGTTTTCATTTGTATCAAAGTTCTGAAAACACTAGTTTTCATGGTTTAGTAAATTGTACCATTGTGCTCATATTCATGTTTTTTTAAGTCTTCCTTTGAATTTCAAGACAAGTGAAAGTGTGAACTACGTTTCATACGATTTAAAGCATTATTTATTCATCTTGGGCATAAGAACATTTTTAACTACATTTTATTTTGATACAATAATTAAATTTTGTTTTCCTTTCTGGACAATTCAGTACTCTAAAGATCAATGCAATTAATGACGTTACTAACCTAGAACAAGAGCGTAGACTGGTAGTGTGTTTTGAATTAAAAAAATGAATAGGGGAGGTGGAAATCTGGGCTTGGTACTAGGCTTCAAGAGATTTCAGAGGACTTCTATGCCCTTTGAGCCAGTCAACATTTTGCCACACTATAAAATCTCGTGAAGTAGTTTGAGATCATTACATGAGGAAGAAAAATAATGTGAGTTTGAAGTATTATTATCCAGATAATTTAGAATGGGTATTGTCATGCAAGTGATTTCAGTGAGGTGCCATCACCTGCAACAACTGTAGAGTTTTCCAGTTTGCTAATTGCCTCCATGCTAACTTTAGAGCTAATGTGAGATAGGCATTTTGTTGCTCAATCCTGTCGCTCAATCCTGTCAAGATAAGGAATTTCTGGGTATCCATAAAAGAGATCTATAAGTGTCTGGGGAACATTACGGTTGAAAAGCAAGAGACTTGGTGAGTTTAGTCAGCTCAGGCGTAGGCAGTACCTGAGTCAACAGATTCAGGTTTATACCTTGGGCTTTAGTCACCTAATGATGTAATTACAGACAGCTTTCTGTGTGGCAAAACTGATTTAAGACTGTTTCCATCTCGCTGCAGCCCTTAACAGCCTGTTTTCGTTCTCTCTTCTCCGTTCACCATTTTCTCAGTAGAGCTGATGCTACACTTGTGGAGTTGCTCAGTAAACAGAAGAGGTCACCGAAAGCATCAACAATAAAAGTTTTAGGGTGGGTTTTTTAAAGAACTAGATCAGCCCAATGGTGTATTTTACAGCTTAGTTCCCTAAACACTTGAAACAACTCAGGGAAGATGACAGTGAGCTACCAGGAGAGGAGAGGAGCAAGGAGGTGATGCAGCGGCATGGCAGACTGAAAATGCCTTTGCTTCCACAGAGAAGTCTGTGAAGATAGGACCTTTTAGGCACCTCCAGATAAGATACATACTGAGCTAAGACAGGGATTCAGAAATACATCTGCCTGGCTTGCATCAGGTAGGAGGCTGCAGGAGATTTGCTCAGTCAGGCTTCTCCTTTTAAAATTGATCTTCTGGACAGGAAAGATTTCAAGAGCAATTGTTCCTTAATTGCTTAGGTCATGCTTCTTCCTTGTGCTTTTGGACATGCTCGCTTACTGTTTCTTTGTATGTCTAGTCATTCTTTTGATTCTAAGCTGAAGGACAAAGCAGCCAGTAAGAATTGGAGCTTCCTTCCTTTCTAAAGTTCCAGACTTGTTAGAGGTGTTTTAGGACTGGGCTTAAACAAAGATGAGCAGATGAAGCTGGAAATGTCCTGAACTGTGCAGTTGACTTGCCTGGATGCAGAATGCACTACTCTACATGCATGTCAAATCAATCTGTGTGGTGTTCAGATTTTACATGGGCCCATGTAACGTGATTAACTGGGATCTTGGTGGTTGCGCTAACATAGAGAAAAATCTGATGCACACACACTTCTTTTTTAAGTACTTCTCTTTCCTGAATTTGGCTCTTCGGTGGTGTTAAAGTCCATTTAACACTTGCACATGGATTTGGATGTGATGACAATACCAACTGCAGCTGAGTTTGGTGGTGTAATTATGAGGTTAGAGTTTTAATGTGTTTTCTTAAATGACAAGTGCACTAAAACCATTTTTAGCTTCACCTATATATCGAAGTAAACTATTGCTTTAGTAGGTGGCGAGTGTGTAAAATTTGCCAGAGTATTAGTGTTACATGTCAATGATTTTTTTCTTCCCTAGTCCTTTTCATGCATAGTTTATAATGCATAGTATACACTTTTTGCATCCATGATGTGACACTGAGTAGGTGGATCTTTGCTGACCTTCATTATGGCTGTTCTTATAGCCTAATAAGTACATATATATAAGTAATGATCTAAAAAGCCATGTTATTTTCTGGCTGCCTTCATTTCAATTCCAACAACAGGGAATTTTCCAAGCAAGGTAGGCTGAAGATTTGATCACAGTGTTTTGAGAGTGGGATTTGTGAATTCTAAGTCTTAATCTGCAACTGACCATCTTTGGAAAGTCATTTAATCTCTCTATAAACTAGATTTAATAATGATTCATTTCATGCTCATGATGTGATTTGTAATTATTAATATTTGTAGAATGAATTGAATGTATGTGCATGTTTCATAATGTTAGACTGAAAAGAGTGTTTAAATGGAAAAATGCATAGTCTCGTCTGGCAATGAATGTGCTTAAAGTTGGATGGGCAAGTTGTATAAAATCACTATTAAGAAACAGAGTGCTAATGCTGATAGAGCATATGATATATATCATTATTGTAGATCATAGGGAGATAAGCTAGTATGGATTCATTTCCAGCTTTGCATTCTTCAAAAATCTCTTGGTAAATGCTGTAAATTCTACTAAATATGTTGCATGTTTCTGTAGGCAACAGTAAATTTAAAACATTCGTGTGTGCTGCATAGGCAACAGTGGAGCTGACAGAGGTTTCTTTTTGTTAAAACATTCATACATTGAATTTTGAACTACCTTTTAAACACTTAAATTGTCAAGCAGGCATTTCGTACAAGAAGGGGTTTCAGTACATAATTCCCTAATGTAGGTCAATTAAAGATAGAACACTTCCCTAAATTTGAATCTCTAGATCAAATGCTTTTTCCTAGTTGCACATTTTCCTTCTGTACATTTATCTCAAATGTTAATAAAGTTTTCACCTACAAAAGGTTTGCAATTGACAGAACAAAACTCTTCCTTTTTAAATCATGACAACTACTACTGTTTCTGTCTGCAGGTAGTGGAGGACATGCTAGAGGACGAGGAAGAAGAGGATGACAGAGATGACAAGGTAATTATCTTTCCTAACACTTGGGTATCTGGGGATGGGAGGATTTAGACATGACACTGTTTTTACAGACAGTTAAAAAAGGACTTGAAATGTTTTAGTCCAGAAAATTGGACAGAGCTGTTTATCATCCTAACAATGCTACACTATGTTGCTGGGAAGGATAGAGGACTATAAATCCTGCCTTTTTTTTTTTTTTTTCCTTCTTGGTCCAGAGCTGGGTCAACTATTTTTTCTGCCAGGAACAAAAATAATTCAGCCTGTCTGGAACTTGATAGCTCTTGTGAAGATAACTGCAGTGACAACTGTTTTTGAAGGACAAAAATTTGTCCTGTCTTGAGTATTACAAATAGGGCTGCAGTTTAGAGAAAAAACGGTGTAAAAATAGCAACTCCATACTGGTTAAAGATGGGATATTGACATCTATAATTTTCAAAGAATTACTTGGCAAAAGAATGGCTGAAGTGCTTTGCACTCTCTATGACATTTAAATAATCACAATTCTCATAGACATCCACTTGATTTGAAGTTGGCACCCTCACCCAGCAAGCCAGGAAACTGTTGTGGATCGTTCCGCTATTTGAGCAAACGCAGTTCAGTTTGGAAGCTGCTGGTTGGGTTGAGGATTGCAGCCACTGTAAATAACAGCTCATTTCCACATCTTATTGAGCCAAGCTATGGGACTGCTTGGATTGGTTGTCCCCCAGGGAGAGGGAAAAAAACGGAGAAAAGAAATTAGAATGACCTTGCACCACCAAAGCAATGGCGAGCGCTGGCGGGATGGCTTTCTGGTGAGACGAGTGCAGTAAAGACAACACTGTTGTTGCTGGTATTTTCATACTAGAAAGGTAATATTTGTAGAAATAAAAAAAAAAAAGAAAAGGGGTAAAAATGGATGATTTTACAAGAACTCTGAATTAAAGTACAGATTATTTTGACCTTCACAGATGTTTCCCCGCTACTGTTGTAGTACAGCAATGAGGTTTTTTTTCCGAGAGGAGAAAAACAGTGTGTCTTAATTTATGCCCTTGACCTTTGTTTCTAGTTGAGATGTACAGTTATATACCACTGTAAGAATTCATAAGCTGGCAGCAGCATTTGAAATGTCAGAAAATTCACCGTGATTAGTTAATCCCCTGAATGATTATTTTTCTGTTAGCTAAACCCTAAGACCAGAGAGATGATAAAAAAAGGATATTTTCCTCATTCGTTTGCCAGCTCAGACATTTTACAATTGACAGAAAGTTATTATGTGAAATTCTTCTATACATCACTTAAATCATTAGCTACATCTTTTCAGAATTGGCAAACACTGTAGCAACAAAATCTTCTTTTATAAAACACGTATGTGATGGTTTTTAGCACTAAATGATGTGAGCATACACTTCAGGCAATAAAATATATGATTTATTGCAAAGGTCAGTCATGTAGCTGTGGAGAGCTTGTATTTTAACTCAACATGCTAGCTTTGAACCGTCATTTCTCTTCTGATAAACACTGATCTGCCATCCATTTGAGGCCATTTTCTCCCATTTCTTCCTGCTTTATTATTAGAGCTGGTGCAAAAGTATCATCCCAGTAGTGTGTGTATCCCCATGTATTTTAATAACTGTGATTAGATCACAAAGAATAGTGCTTGACTGCTTGTAGTTTGAGCCAGCCTATGTAGTTACTGCTTAGTGGTGTTTGGAAATTGCTAAACAAACCCCTTTAAAAACGAAGATGAGGGCGGGGGTCAGCCCATCACCCCCAATTCTCTGACGATTAACAGATGCCAGGCAAAATGTGCCCAATTAGAAATACCTCTCTAGGTTTCAGCATTCTGATCTAATATCCAGCTTTCTCAAGCTGACACCAGAGTTCAAACGTTTTTCTAGATCTTGTTACCAAGGTTGAATAAAAGTGAGTGCTGACATTGCCGCTTGTGTTCAGTGAGCCCTTTTATTGAATATTTAAGAGCTGTCTTTCTACACAGAAGGTGTTTAAGTTGATTTTTATAAATTCAAAGCTGTCTTCATTATTGTAAACATTTTGAGTTCTTGTGATTGAATATGCTGTTTGAATGGAAAGAAAATTGCACTTCTTGAAATAAGCATGTACGGACTACCATGTATACTCACTTCTCTTTACGGTGGGCGGTTATTTTGCACTGGGCTAGAATGTAAAACGTAAGCACATGATGAAGACTGAGTTGCTTGTTGTTAGAATCCGGCAGGGTGAGGTTTTTTTCCTTTCTGGACATACTTTGTTCTACTGCTGTTCCTCTTGCATCTTTTTGTCAAAATAGAAGGGTGCGGTTTTGTACTATTTTGAGTCACATACCTGTTTTCTAAAAGCTGTGTGCAAAATGAAGATTGTGAGAAAATCAATTCATGTTTTATAACACCAGCTGGTATTGGCCTATGGCTTTTATTCTACTGTGTTATTTTTCATACGGTATAATAGAAAAGTCAGGTAAATGGGTCTTCGTATGTGATAAAAGTAAAAAGATTAATAAATGTGCCAAAACCTTACTTTAATTGAAACTGAAGCATGTGTTGCAAGTATGTAAAATATGTCCCAGATGTTTGACCATGGCCAGTGCCTTTGCTTTCCCTGATTACCACAAGGCAGCGATTAGTCCTGTAACCTTTGGACTTTACGGTAAATGGGGTATTACATGGCACAGAACAGGAGCACCTGTTTTCCATTCAGTGCAGACCCCTGGCAGGCTTTACCTAAGCCCATCCATGTGGTTTCACTTAGCAGATTGTTGGGTGATTATGAAAAGTGTCTTTCTTTAGAACCAGCTTAGATATTAGTCACTTGCTCACAGTGAAAGGGCAACTCTTTGGCTGCTTGGTGAGGCTGGTGTGGGCAGGCACTGATGTAGGTGACAGGATGTGTGGTGGAGGGACATAGCTCAACGTCCCTAAATTGCAGAGTTACAGAAGTCATAAACAGAGGATGATGGATGCTCCAATGTGTGTAATTAGTTGAAGTAATGTATTTTATTAGTAGGAGTGTGTAATACTGATTTTGACAAGGTAGATTTGCACTTACCGTATTATTTAGTCCTTTCTCAATGTTCCAGGTTTTAGTGGGGTTTTTTTTGCACCATCTGCTGCAATCAAGGTAGACAGAACTGTCAATTTAAGGTCATAGGATATTTTTTTTTACTGCAGAATATTAACTTTCATCTTCAGTTGCAGTATTACTGATACACTAAAATGGCACATATGCATCTTAGTGTATCAGTTACAAATTTTGTTTGTTGTATTATGTATTTAGGAACTTAAAAAGATGTTGCAGTTTGTTTGGCTCAGGCATTTTTCCTTAGTGTAAAACTATTTTTTCCAAGAAATAGCACTAGATTCTGTGTTCCATATGTTCTGTACCGCTTGCTAAACCTATGCCAACCACAGATTTACAGTTTAATCTGATTTCTCTCTCCTTTTCTTTTTGGCTCTCTTCCAAACACTGGCTTACGTGGCATCTTAACAAATAAGGGTCAGTTAAATGACATGAAGTCAAATTACCAACAAACTACCAAAAGAATTTTGACACAGTTGTGATATAGTAACGTAGGAGTCAATGCGCATAATCTATGTATGTAAGATTTTGGTTCGTCACTTAAGAGGTTCAGGTGTGTTTTCAAATAGCTTTATTCTTTGAACAGGCTCCAGATAAGATTTCAGAAAATCACAAATAATTTCAGGACAGTGTTGTGCTGGAAGCCCTCAGCATGACACAGGATCAGGCCAGCAAGCAATGCTACTAGATTTAAGGGGAGGAAGATGCATAGAATGAGCAAAAAAAATATATTTTACCATTTATTAGAAGTAATAATATTTTATTAATGCAAAATATTCAAATAATTTACACCTTTGGCTATTCTCTCTCTAGGTTCTCGTTCTTTGAAAAATTCTTTGTGGTTCTCAATATTGCTATGTTTCAGGATAATTGGAAGCTTTTTAATGAACAGTATTTGAGACAAATTAAAATAAGTTTTAAAGCTTTTAATTAACCTTTCTGAATGGAACCAACATTGTTTTCAAGCCAAGACACGTTTGTAACCTGTCTCAGAAGCGTGTCCCAGATTTTTACCAAGAGTAGATCATGATGAGGAGGAAAGATAACTCCAATGTAGCCTATATTTCTATATTCTATAAAAGAGGAGACTGTAATCTATTGTAGTGGCATTTATTTCCTATAAAATAGATGGTGGAAAAAACAATAAAGAAATATGGACTGAGTGGAATGAAGAGAAAATTCCAGAACTAATAAATCCATAAGTTCACCTGTAGCTTGATTCCACCATTAAATTCTAAAAGAAGACAGCACCTAAATATAACTGTAAAGCATAGAACGGGTTGGACGGGGCCTCAAAGCCCATCCAGTTCCACCCCCCTGCCGTGGGCAGGGACACCTCCCACTGGATCAGGGAGCTCAAAGCCCCATCCAATCTGGCCTTGAACACCTCCAGGCATGGGGCAGCCACCATTTCCCTGTGCCAGTGTCTCACCACTGTCATTGTGAAGAATGTCTTCATAATGTCTAATTTAAATCTTCCCTCTTTCAATTTAAAGCCACTCCCTCTCATCCTATCACTACTTGCCATTGTAAAGAGCCTCTCCCCAGCTTTCCTGCAGTTCCCTTTCAGTGCTGGGAGCTGCTCCTATGTCTCCCTGGAGCCTTCTCTTCTCCAGGCTGAACAACCCGGACTCCCCAAGCCTGTCCTCATAGCAGAGGTGCTCCAGCCCTCAGATCGTCTCTGTGGCCTCCTCTGAACCTGTTCCAACAGTTTCATACCCTTGTTATAAATAAAAACTATCAACAGCTTCCAGCAGAAATAGTAGCCACCTGTGAAACTTCTATCCGCTGAAATCTTTGCAGGACTATGAGCATTTACCAAATAGACCTGTAACAGAGCAAACTGGAGTACACAGCTGCAGATGTCAACGCAGTTTGATTTCCTCCTAGTTTATTCATGCGTGATAAGGTTGATAAGAGGCATGTGGCACATGATAGGAGGAATGATGGTGTAGACTGCTTCAACCCATACAGTGGAATATCAGCTGGTGATGTTTCTGGTCATTGGATGGAGTAATGGCTATGGAGTTACTTTTGCCTGTAGCCAGCTTGGATCAAGTGAAGCCTTTGTACAGGAGTTTCTGCAAAGAGCTGTTTTCATCCTGCCCTGTCCTGGGGCATAGGATGAGCTTCCCGGTCAAAGTGAGCACCTTTGAAAAGAAGTAACTTAGACAGCCTTCTGAGAGTTTTAGTCTTAGTGAGATCAGTCCTGAGATACTGTTCAAATTTAGAGGAGCAAAATGAGTATTAGGGAGAACAGAGCCTGGGATTTATATCTGAAGTTTTTCGCTGGAGGAGGTGTATGTGAGAGGGTCCCTGGGGGACTGTGGGTCCATTGAATGAACTACACTCATCCATGTATGTGTTTTTTTCCACCTGTGACTAATAGAGTGTGGGTAATGTTCTTCATTTGTTAAGTAATCCAAGTATAATTTAATAAATTATTAAATCAAATGAAGAATATGTCTTAATTATGTTAGCTGATTCAGAATATGACGTAATTTTGCCCTACATTTTTCCTCTACCCTTAATGTTGTTTCATAATATAACCAAACATACTGAAATTCTTTGAGACCAAGCTAAGGTTTGTTTTTACTTTTCTCCCCAAAACCTAACTTTATAAAATGAGCTGTGTTTATAACGTCTGTATGGTCTTCTCTTTGACTCAGGGGAAAGAAATCATGAGCATTGAAGGAAATGACCAAAAGTTTTTACTGCTGGGAACTCTTTGAAACCTTCCCATGTGTGTAGGTTGGTTTACTCCTTAGCTCCAAAGGCCTCTCTCTGTTATGTGGCTTCAAAAGTGGCAAGAATGGACCATTCCTTATTTTCTAGCAGCATATGTTAGTGTAGTTGTACATAGAATCATGAGATCTGGGTTCTGTTTAGGGCACTACCATGAGCCACTTGCAACTCCAAGCAAGCCACGCGGTCAATAATACAAGAGTATTTGCCAGCTGCCTTCAGGTTTATTCATAGATCCCCAATTTAGACTTCCAAAGAGAAGCCCCAAAAACTTGCTTTAGAGCTGTCTTTTGAACTTCTTGTACAGCAAAGCACAGAACCCATAATACACAGCGAAACTTCACCTAAGTCACACAGAAAGCAGTGATAATAATGTGTAAGACACAGGTTTGGAAGCCTGGCAGAAGAAATGGAATGGTTGTGCTGGTGTGAGGATGAGTGCTGTATGGGTCTCTGGAGGCAGGCGTGTGAGTGACACTGTGTATTTGAATGAGAAGGAAGGGCCCAGCAATGTGCAAAATGGATAGCATGTGTCTTTTGGGTTTTCAGCTGAGATTTGATGGTGAGGCTTGCAGCACAGGACAACATAAAATGTACCTTTTAAGCTAGGTGTGTGCCTTTCACTTGACTAAAATACTTGTAAGAAAAATTACAATCTCAACTTGAAAAAAATTGCCAGGAAGGTTGATCAGGCATTTTCATGCTTTATGGAGGGAGATACAGGAATATGGGAAAATAGTTTGCTGATTTTGCAAACATTATGCATATATTTTGAGTTCAGTTTGAAGTATCTGTGTGTCAAAAGAAGATTTTATACTGTATTGATGCGTGAATCAGTGGTGAAGTTGCTGGGCAGATAATCCAGGTAAAGTCTAGCTCTGACAAAATGAAAGAGGCACTCTCATCCCCCTGGAGAAGTGTGGTGTGGAATTTCAAAGTTTTGGGCAGCAGCATCCACAAGGACTCAATGTGATGTGGTACAGAGCAGAGTCTGCCACAACTCAGGTTTCATTTGCTGGCAGATAAAGAGGCAGGTTCAGTGTAAATAAACCTTGTAGACAAATTGTGCATGTAACTAGCTTCATTTTACTTCATTATTGTTTCATTGATATTAATTTTGTGCATTTAGTGATAACTACTAGAAAAATTCCAAAGATGTTGCCAGTAACCAGGACAGTTTCTTTTCTAATGAATTCCTGTGATCACCTGCCTCAGAAAACTTTAAATGCACTTCCATTCGGACAAGTCGACTGGTTCCGCCAGTCCCAGCAGAAACGCGTGGACATACAGCTCATAACAGATAACTTTAGGTACCTAGAGACCTTCCAACAGGAGTTTTGTTACCAGGTTTATTCCACTCCACTACCCTGAAGTATACATGCCTTAATGGGGAAAAAAAAGATGTATTAGAATACAGATGAAGATGATCCAAGGGCTGGAGAACCTCCCATATAAGCACAGGCTGAGAGAGTTGGGGCTGTTCAGCCTGGAGAACGGGAGGCTCCGGGGAGACCTCAGAGCAGCCTCCCAGGACTGAAAGGGGCTCCACGAAAGCTGGGGAGGGGCTCTTGGTAAGCGAGTGCAGGGACAGGACGATGGGGAACAGGTTTCAGCTGAAAGAGGGGAGATTGAGATGGGATCTTAGGAAGAAATGTTTTCCTGTGAGGGTGATGAGGCCCTGACCCAGGTTTCCCAGAGAGCTGGTGGCTGTCCCGTCCCTGGAGGTGCTCAAGGTCAGGTTGGATGAGGTTTTGAGCCCCCTGATCCAGTGAGAGGTGTCCATGCCCATAGCAATGGGGTTGGATCTGGATGGGCTTTGAAGTCCCTTCCAACCCAAACCTGCTATGATTTGTGTTAGATTGGATGACATAATCTCTGTAAAGAACAACTTTGTCCACTCCTCCATCCTACACTATCTCTTCCCACTTTCTGTTGGAACAGAGGTTAAAACAGTTCTTTTTTACTTTGTTTTTTGTATCTTCTTGGGTTTGGTGCCTGTTGGCATCAACTGTGTACCACATATTAAATGTGCTTATTTTCCAGTACTCTCCATCCAGCCTTAGAGATGATTCTTTAATCACAGGAACTCTCCCTTAAAACAGTTCTATAGATTTTAAAGTGTAACTGCAGGGAAGAATATATTGTTTTCGGTGTAGAAGTATATAATTTTTTTTGATATCCACCCTCCTGCTAGCAAAGACTTGAAAATAACCAGAGGCAGGTGACTGCTCTGTGAAGGATGAGACTTTCTTAATTCCTGTGAAAATCTATCTCTGTACAGACGGTTTATGCAGCTTGGTGGGAGGTCTTGATAGCACGTGGAAGAGGCAGCAGTCTGCAGCCTTCAACAGAAGTTTACTGAAGCCAAGTAGCTGGTTTGTGAATTCCCATGTTTATCCTCACAGAGCATCCTTCCCATGGGGCAAGGACCAGCCATGACTGCTCCTGCGTGGTGTGGACTTAAGAGAAATCAAGAGTTGGCACCAGGTTCTGGGGGGCCATGAGGGTTTCTGTAGATCTACTGGATTCTCTGCTGAGTCACCCAACAAGGGTACAGATGCCCACCCATGAGTCTTGCTGGAGCAGCTCCGAGTTGAGGAGCCTGCGGAAATAAGAGCTGGAACAGACAGAAGGGATGCAAACATGAAGAAAAACAAAACATAGTGACAACTTAGGGAGCAGGAGTGGCCAGACGTTGAGCAGGCAGGGTTTGTAGAATCACAGAATCATGGAATGGTTTGGGTTGGAAGGGACATTAAAGCCCACCCAGTTCCAAACCACTGCCATGGGCAGGGACACCTCCCACTGGATCAGGGGGCTCAAAGCCCCATCCAACTTGGCCTTGAACTCCTCCAGGGAGGAGGCAGCCACCACTTCTCTGGGCAACCTGTTCCTGTGCCTCAGCATCTTCACAGTAAAACATTTCTTCTTAACAGCCAATCTCAATCTCTCCTTTTTCAGCTTAAAACCATTCCCCCTTGTTATGTGGGGAAGGATGCCAATATCCACATCAAGAGAAAGCAAGGAGGCAGGGAAACCATAAAGCCCTGGGTGGAGGTAGCCTGAGAGAACATGTGTGGGTTGAGCATCCATGGAGGGAAGCACAGACCTTATCTTTAATCTCATATTCTTTAATTCTGGAATGGCTGGCTTTGCCGTCTCAGTAGTGCTTTGAATGCAGTCTTTAGTGTACAGTTTAGATGATAGACTCAAAAATCAGAATTTATGGCATATGGAAAAGCAATAAATGGTTGTTTTAGCACTGTGTCTTAGTTTAAATGTGGCTTAAGGACTGGGGTGGTGCCTGTGTTATCTGCATGATCAGCAAATGCGTGCTTGACTGGTTCAGGAGCAGAGGAGGTAACACGATAGGTTAACATGCAGCTGTAGCAGTCTGATAATGCACTGTTTTTATTGATTGCCTAACTGAGTAACTACAGTGGATATTAGGTTTGCTTGTCACAGTGCTTAGTGCCTGGGGTAGCTGAGCAAGTTACTTTTCCACTGAGTTGACCCCAAAGTGCCAGAGACTTTCAATCAAACTCCTCCGATTTCATACACTGGCAATTCCTTTCCTTTTCTAATGGGCTATATTTAAGAAAATGTGTCACCTTTTGCACCGTGTAATACTAAATCAGACCAGAATTCATGCACAATTATGTCAGTGGAAATCTAATATTACAGACCTGCTTATCTCAAGATAGCACATGGAAAACTAAACTTGCACAACTGACAGATTTACTTGATTCTACAGATAAGTTATTTGTAAGTAATTGAGCTGGGGAATGTATGCGGATTATTTTCATACGTCTCAAAAAATATTATAAGAAAAATGGCTAATAAATATTTAAGTATTGTTTCTTCTTTCTCCTGTTTCCCTTTTTATCTTTTCCTGGCCTGCTCAAGAGCTAAAGTAACAAAGTCTAGGATGGGAAAAACAGGTTTTATTTTGGTAAACTTTTTTTTGTTCTGAAGGCTAATGAGTTTAGAAAAACAAAATGGACACCACTCGTTTATGTAATGTCACAGATATCTGATGGCATCTGGCTAGCACAGAACTCTGAGGAAAAAAAGCCTTCTGTCCCAAAAGTATTGTTTTATGGTTTTCTTTAACGGTGTGAAAAAGCCAAAACACCGTTGCTAATCTGGAGCTTTCTTGCAATCAGAAATAGTAATTTAAGATTGATTGCGGAGCAGATGTTCTTTTTAGTATTTTACACAAAAGACTGGTGCAATTTCTCCTACATTCACCTATACTATAGCGCACTTGTATCCCTATAATGTGCAACATTAGCTATAGTTTAAAAATAAGTATGTAAAAGTTCTTTGTTGGCCTTTAATGTCTGCTTGATTACAATCATAAATACCAATAGAGGAAGAGTAGATAGAAAACTCTGGAATACCTTCTCTGCTGCTGAGTAGGAGGCCAGTTTGTGGTTGGGTTGTATTTTCTTTTTTTTAATTTTGGAGGAATTTTACATTTGTGCTTATGTTTATGTGCACCAAATCATCTTGATTTTCTGCAAGGTCCCAGAGCTGCTTTCCTTACCACTTTCAAAAAACAAATGCTGCCTGAATATTTTAGATCAATACATAGCATACAGTGAAGATCAAGAAACAGTTTACTCAGCTGTTTTTCTGAAGTATAATACACACCCATGCATTTTGATAGAGGAATGGTTTGCATAGTAATAGTTGTGGTTTATGGACAGGCTATTAAAAATTAAGACCATACAGTCTGTTCAGGGAAAGCTTGAAGCCGCATTATCAGAAATCACATTATATAAAGTTAGAGGCCAAGAGCTAGTTTGTGACTAAATCATGTTTCCAAACAGCTCTTACATTGTATAATCCTTTTTACCCATCTTCCTCGGTATATATTGATTCAGAAGAAAATATGTTCTAACATTGCAATTTTTTAAAAAGAGTTCTGTTTTGAATTTTGACATCTTAATGCATAAATACAGAAATGTCATTTCCTGAAGTGCTGAATATTTTTTTTTCCCCAGTGAAATGCTGTCTGTTTATTTGAAAATGGACTAAAAGTGTTCAAATGACAGCCATATAGTCCTTTTGTTGGTTTGCTTTTGCACATCCATGCCTGTGAACTAAGGAGAAAGCCCTTTCCTGGCAATGCAGCTGTTTGACACTGCATCTGTTGATCTGGCTGAAGAACAGCAAACTCTTCTTTGGAGACTGCTTGAAGAGCAATATAAGGGAAAGTTCAAAATGTTTTATATCTCCAAATTTGATAATGAGCTCAGGTGTCACCATAGGTGACCATTGAAGAAATGCAATTTGCTTTTAATGGCCAGTCAGCCTTAAAATCATGGAATAACTCAAGTTGGAAGGGACCCAACTCTGCTCCTGGTAGGACTACGCAAGTCTAAACTGCATGGCTGAAAGCCTCTTCCAGACACTCCTTGAACTCTGACAAGCTTAAGAGCATGCCCTGGCAGCCAAAGGGGCGAACCGTGTCCTGGGGTGCATCCAGCACGGTGTCACCAGCCGGGCGAGGGAGGGGATTGTCCTGCTCTGCTCTGCACTGGTGTGGCCCCACCTCGAGTACTGGGTGCAGTTTAGGGCACCACAGCATGAACAGGACATCAGCCTTCTGAAGAGTGTCCAGTGGAACCCCCAAGATTGGTGAAGGGTCTAGAAAGGAAGTTGTATGAGAGAGGCTGAAGTCACTTGGTCTGTTCAGCCTGGAGAAGAGGAGACTGAGGGGACACCTCACAGCCGTTTACTGTTTCCTCACAAGGGAAGGAGGAGGAGCAGATGTTTCTCTCTGGTGACCAATGACACGACCCGAGGGAACGTCAGGAAGATGTACCAGGGGAGGGCTAGGTTGGACATTACGAGAAGGTTCTTCTCCCAGAGGGTGGTGGAACACTGGAACAGCTCCCAAGCGAAGCAATCACAGCCTGACAATATTCCAGCAGTATTTGGCCGAGGTCCTCGGCCACACGGTGCGAATGTTGGGGCTGTCCTGTGCAGGGACAGGAGTTGGACTTGTGGATCTCTTCCAACTCAGGTCGTTCAATGATTCTGTGAATCTTCCTATGGAAGCTGTTTTCAGCTTCTGCTGCCACTAGCTGTTTTTAGATGCCAGGAAAAGCAATACATTATACAAGATTTGATGAAGTATGTAGAACAGAGCTAATTTTTTTTCTAGATTACTAAATCAGAGTAGTTCTAAAAGGCAGAAATTATTTATTGAACCCTAGAGAATTTTTTGAATCAAATATATTGAGATTTTAAGTTATTTTTCCTGAGAAAACACTGTTTATATTTTTTATTGTCAGAACAGTGGAGAAAACTTCACTTGCTGGTGTTTTTTTTCCTCTGTTTTGTCTCAGGGATTGAATTATTGAATTTCCATTAATGCCCAAATCCTCAAATTTTTGCTCTGTGGTTCATGTTTTGGTGTCAACTGCTGAAGTCCTTAACTACGACACAGGAATTTCTGTTTTCTTCAATTTACCAGGAATAAAAAGACAGTTCTAATATTGTATTTCCAGATCATTCACAAGTGTTACTGGAAGTGCCTCAAGCACACAAGACTGTTTTACAGATTCTTCTTTTTTATTCTCATTTTGCAACTGAGACCGTTTAATGTCTGGTTTCAGATCGTTAAGATTCAGCAGTCCATCCACGTGTCCTGAACAAGCGTGGAGAAAGAAAGGTCTTTTCTGCTTCCTTTAAATATTTCTTCTCCTGTCTGTTTCCCGTGCTTTGGCCAAGCATGGTGCCAAAGCCTTGGGGGAATGAGTCCATGAATGGTGCTGTTTGTCACAGGTATTAATAGTTCCAGGAAATTACTGTTTGATGAGGAGCAGCGCAATGGAGTAACTCTTTGAGCAAATACAGGGAGAATGAGCCAGGGGAAAAGGTACAGTGAGGGCAGAGTGGAGAGAAGAAAGAAAATATCTGTATGCTTGTTTCACTGGGAGAGGTGGGGACAGAAAGTGAAGAATTCTCAAGGACGTTGTCTGCAGAGCTCTGTGTTTGTAGAGCATTTCCAATCAGAGGTACAACTTGTGTGAATTATGTCCCTAAGAGGATAAACACACAGCAGCTTGGGGCACAATGGATGGAAAGCTGCCCATCAGAAACGACCTGGGGGTGCTTGTTGGCAGCAGCTGGACATGAGCCAGAAGTTGCCCAGGTGGCCAAGAAGGCCAGCAGCATCCTGGCTTGGATCAGCCGTGGAGTGGCCAGAAGGAGCAGGGAAGGGATCGTTCCCCTGCACTTGACACTGGTGAGGCTGCACCTCGAGTACTGGGTTCAGTTTGGGCCTCTCACTCCAAGAAGGACATTGAGGGGCTGGAGCACATCCAGAGAAGGGAAATGAGACTGGGGAAGGCTCTGAGCACAAGTCCTATGAGGAGTGACTGAGGAGGGTTGAGCAAAATGGGTGTTGGTCTCTTCTCCTAGACGGCAAGTGACAGGATGAGAAGAAAATCAGAGGAGATTTAGACTTATTACTAGGAAAAATTTCTTTACTGGAGGCACTGGCAGAAGCTACCCAGAGCACTGGTAGAATTTCCATCCCTGGAGATGTTCAAAATATATGTGGATATGGCACTTTTCACATGGTAAGTGGGGTTTGGTCTGACTTGATCTTAGATGTCTTTTCCAACCTTAATGATCTCGTGATTCTATGATTCTAAGTTGTGGCCACGTCAATACAATTCAGTACGGATTTTTTTCCCCACAAAATACCCTGAAGTTTGGAAATCCTTACTGTGTGTGCAAATGCTTTGGGTAGAAAGGAGGTATCCAGTCTCTGTGGTTTCACAACATAAGACCTGAAGATCCCAGGTGGAAAAGATAGAAAAAAAGGATTTGACCAAACCAGACTATGAATTCAATTAAGATATTTTAGGGAAAGACGTAAGGATAGCAAAAAGGGGACAAATCCGTCAGTCGAAAGTCATAAGGAGAATAGGAAGGGATTTCTGCTTTAGCAATTAAAAGAAGGAAACAATGTATGCCTACTGCACCTGAAAGTGAATAAAATTAAGAACTACCTGATTTTGGAAGTAAAGCAAAAGAAAATCTGCAAAATTACCGGTTGAAACAAAGACATGCTGCACTTCTAAAGAGTAGTTTGGGGAAGCAATTGGAAGTGATGTTCAGACTATTAAGAGAATTATGAAATGATCTTACTGCTCTACTGATATTTATTATCTGAAAGTCACTACAAAATACAAAGATGCTGAGAGATAAAAAAATGTGTTCTATTTCTATTTCTAAAAATGAAGAAGGGTTCAATGCTGATAATTGCTATTTTTTAAATCTGTTGTTCTCTGTAAATGATACAACAGGTTTGAAGACAAAAGTGCTCAAATGTGGGTTTGTTCCCATTTTCAGACACAGAAACTCAGAGGACTTCATGACGAACCCTTGGGACAGCTGACATCAGTGAGCACCACATATTCTGTATATGCTTCCCTTCATAAAATCCACTTTTGTATCTAAAAGTCTTAACCTCTTTGCAAATCATGAGATTTACTGAACATATTTACAATCCTAGTCACCACTACTGGCATTATGGTATAAATCCGTGCTTCTGTTTCAAAGCCTATGATTATTTTTTATCCAAATGGCCCCAAAAATCAGTATCAGACTAGGACACTGCAGATGGTTTCTGTATCTCCTGTCAGCTTCCCGGGAAGGTGAAGAGAGAAATTAGTTTTTACAATCTGTACTTGAAAAAAACCTCAAAGAATAATATTATCTTTAAAAAAAAATATTATCTTTTTTTTACAATCTGTACTTGAAAAAAACTCAAAGAATAATATTATCTTAAAAAAGATAGTAAGAAATAAATTAAGAGTCTGCAATCAGTGGGATCCTGCCCTATGTTCTTATTTTGATATTCCTTTTTTTATTGTAGCGATGAATAAGGTCATTTTCAAGGATGAGGTCTGTAATGACTTCCATGGAGTCAAAAAGGATATATTTCCTCAAGGAAGAAACTAAACAGCAGAAATATTGTTACAATTATGCTCTAGTAAATATCCTGCTTTGCTTTCTCCATCAGGTATATGGAGAGAGGTTAGTCAAGGACAGTGAGCACTCCAACACTTGACACGTGTAGGGATGTTCTTTCCCTTTTGAGATGTTGATACCATCCAGACACTGTACTTTTCTTCTGGGCACTATCAGTATCTTTATTTAGAGTTTTACTCCAACAGGGCATGTAAGGACAGAAGAAAGAAACACAGCCACAGATCTGGCGTGAGTTTAAAAAATACTATAATACACTAAACAGATTACTGGCTGTAAAAAGTTTTCGTGCTTAGGAAATCTTTATTTTCTTCCTTCTCCCTCCTCTTTTCCATGTATTTTCCTGCTCGTACACTTTAGGAGGAACTTGGAATTGTGATCAGATATGCTAAATTACCTCTACTATAAACTGCATATAATTTGCAGCATTCGGTTATGGCTGTAGTTTTTACAGGTTTAGATATCATTTAAACCACTTTAGTGGTGACTGAGCTTTTTGGGATGTTTATTGAAAGTAACATTTGCGGTAACAGTAAGGAAAATTGAATGTGATGTGGCTGAGATGTAAAGATATCACTTCTTCATAATGTTTCAGGTGAATAATTTGGATAGTATATTTCCTTTCTAATTAAGATATTTTGGTTTGCTCCATAGTATTAGAGAAGGTGAGGAGAGAAAAGCTCAGTGCATCCCTGTTACTGGTATCAGCCAAAGGATTTATGCCACACAAATGGAATACAAAAAAGCTGAAAATAAATGTGATGTAATAAATAATAGCCTTTTGCCGTCGAGCAGATCTCAGTCCTTCTGGCACTGGGACTGCATGTAATGACACAGTGCTCTGCATAATGGCACAGTCATACTGACAGGGTCTTCTAGGCACTTGCAAAATACATTTATGGACACAACAGCAACAATCGAGAAGGGTAAATAGAGCCCGTGCATGAAATATAAGAAATAATGATGGTTACCGGCGGGCAAGCTGGAATGATACTTTTCTGAGATGTGGTGCCCAATTTGTTGCAGAATATTTGGGCTTGCTTTGTTACCTTGCATGCTCAGAGGCAACTGATAACTTAGTGTTTAATGCTCTTTATCTTCCTCACCCACCTCTCAGGTGCAGCTTATTGTTTTTCTGCCCCCTTACTTCAAGGTAGACTCATCCGCTGAGGATGCTGGGACCCACCAGGCTCTGCTCTGACAAATCCCCCTTTCCTTTTCATGTGCAAACAATCACAGAAGTCCTAATAATGATGGCCATTATTACTGTTGATAATTATTATGAATAGTGTTAATTAATAATATTGATAATATCACTTATTAATATTGAAATGGATAATAATAAAGAGCTTGATCCATCTCACTACAGCGGGCAGCAGTTTCAGGCACAGCCCTGAAAGGGCTTCTGGTTGGGCTGTGCCAACTCCAGTTTCTATGGAATTTTCCTTATATTTGTTTTGCATTATCCTAACACATTGAGGGAAACTCCCAGGTGCTTGCAGGAGCTGAAGAAAAATGCCTTGCACACTACACACTTCCATGCTCCTCCCCTGTTTTTCAGCAAGCCTTGTTAATGATTTCCCTCCCTTTCTCTCACTGTATCACTGTATTAATATTTCCCACTGCATGCATTAATATTTTCCACCATGCAGGAATCAAAATCACTAAAGCCAACACAGAGGGAATGAAATTTTGGGGCTGAGGAAGTGCAGTAGGATGCTGTGTGGGGACTGTGCACTCTGGAGTGCCAGCTTCTCCAAAGCTCAATATCCATGTGAGGATGAAGCTCAATAGCTCAGGAGGAAGAAGAAATTCCTACAAAGTTTTGAGGCATGGACTGGTAGGAGCTGATTCCTTAGCTCTTCTATCATATAAATAGAGAGTAAAGCAAATGCAAAGGAAAATGCTGTCGTGTTTTTATATGTGAAGCAGAGATTCTCAGGTGATTTTCCATCTGAGATTTCCCCTCCTCCCGAGATCTCAAGATTTTCTTACATGTTTGTTTTCATGCATTCTGTTGTACAACTGTGTAATAAAATGAATTTATTTCAAAGTATGGGTAGGAATAAAACATAAAATAGCTGCTAGGATGTAAGTATTGGTGTGAGGAACTAACATTACAACCACATCATGCATTTTCTTAACCCCAATTGTGATAACCAGAAAAAAAAGGCAATAAAATCAAACATCTATTCATCTGGGATAGAAATGGTTAGCCAAAAGTAGAATTTGCAAGGTTTTCTCCTTTCAGGAGAAATCTGTGCTGTAGCTGGAAAACACTTAAGTGACACTGTTCATTCAGAAAGTTTGTTGGAAGCTTATTTTCTCTCTATGGCTGAGGTGAAAAAACAGGAGACATGGCGGGGCGGCAGGGGGGTGCGTCTGTGCAATATTTTTAGCAAGCAGTGGACTCCACTTCTCAGTATCTCTTTTTCTAGGCTACAATACCAACAATTGCACAATTCTGTCTATTGATTTGTTGTTCTCCCGCTACTGCTCTGACGGGTTTTAACAAAGATGCAAGTATCTCAAATAAGAAACAAGAAAGGTTTCTGCTCATACGTGTGTTGCGTACACTCAGTTTTCATAGCAACTTCTTCTCTCTGTTCTGGCAGAAACTCTAGTTTGAGCTCCTCAAGAGGTTTTAACTAGGTAAGCTTTTTCTCTGAAATGATTGATAGTTGTTCTACTCGCTATTTTGATAATTTCAGAGAAAAATGATGGTGTATATGCTTAATTCTGCTGTGAGTTTTATTAAGCTCTTCATGTTAATGCTGTTTTGGCAGCGAGTTCCAGAAGTGAGTTTTGCATTATATGTGAAAAAGCATTTACTTTTATCAGTTTTAACTCTACTGCCTTTCAAATTCATGGAACTTTTCTTTCTATCACGTTATAAAAGTAATTAAGAGTCCCAATTTACTTTCTCTAAACCATTCATTATTTTGAATATCTTGATTATGTTCATTCATCTTCTGTGTAAATTAAAATGTCCTAGCACTTTCGGTTGCTCATTGTCTTGTTTTTCCTCCCATGATTTTTCTTTATTTCATTAGCTCATGTCTGCATTTTTTCTGGATTTGTTGTTTTATTTTTACTTTTTAACTTAAATTCAGTACTTCAGTTGAAATTGTCTCATCAGGATGTAGAAAGGCATTATGTAAAGTAAAACCACAAGTGTTAGTCATTCATCTACCTTGTTACATTCCTCAGAAATTTGACATCACCTCCTTGCGTAGTTCTGTCGTCTATAAACTTGGCATCTAAACCTTCCTTCTTTTTGACCTGAATCGATAAACATCACCTCTAGCACAAATTTTGATGATAGTTTGCTATTAATCTTTTGAAATGTATCTGCTCTTTTATCTGTTTCTTCTTGCTTAATAATTTTGATATTCTTTTTCTTGAGTCTAAAAACTTCTTTTAAGCACAATATAAACAATCATTTTCTTTCACAATATTGATTTTTCAAATTTTATTCAGTTCTAAAACGTTTGAGAAATCAGTAATAAATACTTCTAGAAATTTTGTGTACGCTACTCAGAACTTTAGAAAATGAGCTACATGAGGCCCCTGGATTTAAGCCACACTCCTAAATTCTTGCCTATGTATTCATTGTGGAACAGCTTTGGGAGGTTTCCATAGGGTTCATGACAAAGGGTCTGCTTCAAATCAAGCGTTGGTAAAAGCAGTTGTGGAAAGAACCAATAGAAAGATCAATAACAGATTATCAGGACTGGATAGTATTTGCCCAGAAGCTTTGAGGAGGAAAGAGTTGAACCAGAGGTGTGTAAGTGCTTTGTGTCCAGAGGAGGGCAATGAAGACAGTGAAGGGGCTGGAGCACAAGCCCTACAAGGAGTGACTGAGGGAGTTGGGGTTATTTAGTCTTCTCTCAGGTGACCAGTGACAGAACTAGAGGGCATGGACTCAAGCTTTGTCAGGGAAAGGTTAGACTTGATGTTAGGAAAAAGTTCTTCCATGAAAGGGTGATTGGCCATTGGAATGGGCTGCCCAGGGAGGGGGTGGAGTCACCGACCCTGGAGGTGTTTAAGGGGAGACTGGATGAGGCACTGAGTGCCATGGTTTAGATGATGGTTGGTGTTGGTGTTAGTGTTGGTGTTAGTGTTGTGTTATAGGTTGGACTTGTTGACCTCAGAAGCCCTTTCCAACCTTATGATACTGTGATGCTGTGAAGCTTACGTGGGCTTATGTGAGAGTGGATTAATTCATGGAAGAAAGAGCCATTGAGATTTATTGGGAACAAGCAGCTGTGGAAATTTGTGAGTGACAGTTCTCTGAAATATTCTGGGAAGCTGAAGTATCAGCTTGACCTCAACTTGCTCATTTTTGTGGGTATGTTCTCTGGACAACTCTGTTTCTGCACAGGCACCTGCCCATCTGGTGCCTTGCATGAGCTGTCCTCCCCTGTATTTAATAGCAAAGAACTGTAGTTTGGGTACAGTCTGCGTATTTCTAAACATCACAGCAATCTCTGAACTGGACTACCTTTAAGGTCCTATCCAACCCAAACCGTTCCATAATTCTATGATTCTGTGAATCTGGTCCTGTGTGAGAGGCTGTTTTAATCCAATGCAGCTGCTGGTCGTAGTCTCTTCGACAACTGTTGAACCACAAAGCCTAAATAACTCAAGTGTCCGTGTGCCTCATCTCGAACTGAGGGGCTGGAATAGAGTAGCTCTTCTTCTATCTGCTCTCTTGCATGTTTTCTCTGGAAAAAGGTTGAATATGGTATTAACCTCTCAAGCAGTTGTTTCAGTGATGATAAAAGTTCCACAACCCTTCTCCCTGTTTACTTAGCATTGCTGTGCCCTAGATATGACAGTGTGTGCAGATACAGGAGAAATAATGAAATCTAAGCAGGAGAAAAAAGACATTTTATGATGGCAGCTTTATTCCCTGCTGTTGTTGGACTGTAAATGGGTACCGAGTTTGCAACCGAGGCTGAAAAGCATTTAAACTTTGTTTACTAGACAATAAATAATACAAAGACCATTGAAAGTTGAAGAAGGGAGCTGTCATCCAATTCTTGTGCTCTGGCTGGTGGTGGCTGCTTTTCTGAGTGTCACTAAAATAAGCAATGAGTTTAAAGTTTTGGAAGAAAGTTTTTTCTTCTTTTGTGTGGAACCCTAATTTGTCTTCTCTGCTGAAAAAGCCTATTTTAATAAAATAGGTTATTCTAAACAGATTGCACCTTGTTAGAGATCATGAACTGTGTGGCACCCTCAATTAGGTGCAGTCGGAGAAGCAGGAGGTAGCACAGAGCTCGTGCATCTGTGGGCAGCTGGTGCTGGGAAACCCTTGAGGCTGACATCATCCTGGGTGGATCCCTGGTGTTTGTGAAAACGTCAGGAAAGGATCAGAGTTTTGGGAAGGCAGAGATGCTTGCCAATTCTTTTTACATTTTTCCTGTTTTCTCCCCTAAAAATAGCTCCCTGCTCAAAGGGATCTTACTCCAGTAGGGGTACATCACGGGTTGAGTGCCAACTATTTTCAAGCCAAATGCTGTTGGGTGCCCCTTTTGCTTATTCTAGAGTCAGCCTCATTCATTAATTTGCATAAAGCCTAATATCCACTCTGAATGGTTAAACAGCAATGACTTGTTAGTTTGCTGTCAGGCCCATTAGTCCCTGTGGGTTTCCCAGCCCTCCTCCTCCAGCATTTGTATATCTGTGGATCTTGGTTCTTCAATGTTTTTAAATAAGCAGGGTGCAAGTTAGGAGTTGATGGGAAAAAAATTAAAGTGGGGAAATACCTGTCACGTGATGACTGGTTAAACTACTTTGTTCATTTGTTTCTTTAGGAAAGCAGATAAATTCTTTTTTTTTTTTCCTGGAAATTAGGTGTCTCAGATGGTATTTTTTGTCCTTTACTTGCAGTATTTAATATAAATAGTATCATTTGGGATCCAGTATGCTTCTTCTATCATGAGTGCTTAGAGGTTGAGTTAATATGGCCTGAAAATGACAGATTTTTTTTTTTGTTTCTTGGCATTATATTTTCAGACTTCATTCCAGTATTACAGTCATCATCTGGATTTTGATTTTAGCTACACTCTGCTTTGCTTTTTTATTCCAAGTGATCTCCACTCATTATCATTTCAACTAAGCAAGCTTCATTACTAATTTTTCCAAAGTAAATTCACCTAAGATGTCTAAAGGCAAGGTGGTAGCTTTTCCTACAGGTCTTTTATTCTAAAGTAATAGATACATACATACAGTTCACAGTCAAAGCTTTTCCTTTGAGCTACAAACATTTTTCTGATGAAACAAATAGACATTTGTGTAAATACTTGCCTTTGAGTTACTCTTTTTCTTTCTGACACTGTAGACTGCAGCACAATACCAGAAACACGAGCGCTTCACACGAAGTTTGCATTCAGAGTATAATTTACTATGGTCCAGCATAAATAACTGCATTTTTACTTCTGAGACATTAGCATGCTGAAGCATATTTTAAATGAATGTAGAACAGACTATTGTAGTGGTTAGACATTAAAATAAGAGCACCACATATTACCCTTCATTGTGATTTCACGTATTCGTAGACCCAGCCCATCTTCACTTAATGGCTCAGCTTCAGAGCTTTTCCCAAATTTGTATTTTCCTAATAAACAAAGAGGGATTTCTTTTCACATTATTTGAGAGAAATAAGCATATATAGAAAATTGGCAGGGTAGACCTTTCAGGAATTTTTCTGGATTTTCTTCAAAGAGGCCCAAGAATCTTTGCTTACTCATTGCTCCTCAACTGCTGCACCCCTAGAATATATGTAAGGATATTTTCTAGGTCCTGCTTTTTTCATCCTTTTTATATTGGTTTTCCTACAACGCCGAATTGTTTTACTATGATATGTAATTTTCAAAAAGCACAGCTTGAATGTTTATTCAGGGGAATTATGTAAAAAATGAGTGGTTTTGAAAGGTTTTCTTTCTTTCTTCAATTTATTAATATTTGATAGATTGAATAGTTGTAGCTACATTTATATGTGCATAGTCTTTGTAATATCACTTAGACATGGTAGGATTTCTTCTGAACTGAAGTAGAAGAGCTGGTGGTGGTGTGCTTTTTGGGTTTGAATGTTCATGATTCTTCTGACCAACAACTTGTTCACCACCATGGAATCCCAAACTGCTTCCAATATGATTTTCTTTGAAAGTGCAACTCATATGAAGAATGTCATCCAGATCTCACGGATTAGTATTTTTATCTTAATTGCTATAGATTCATGTTTGGAATTAAATATTTCAGATTTAACCTACAATTACTTGCTGATCTGAGCACAAGGCCAGGTATTTATTTTTTTTCCAGTCAGGTTCCTTAGGAAAGTGTTTTTTGTCTAAATCTTATGCACTTGAATGATAATGAGTGTTTCAGATTTTAAGGCTTGGTCTTCAGCTGGTGTAAACCATCTGGGCTCTGTTGCCCTCAGGATATGGTAGCACCACGCAGCTGCTGAGAATCTTGCCTCTTGTTTTCAAGTCTCTCTGAGCCTATCCCTAAGAAAATAATTTCATTTTCCTTTTTTTCACAACAACTTGCCATTGAGTTAAATCACTGGAGTACAAAGCGGCTCAAAAGTTCAGATTGATTGTCACAGAAGAACATAGTTTGAGCAGCAAATATAAGTATGCTAATGGCATTTCTGTAGTTTCTGCTCAACAGTCTGCTTGACTAGGCAGGGGTAATTTAGTATAAAACTGTGTGTGCCAGTTTGGGTAAGGATGTTTCAGGTAAAGAAATCCCTTCTAATTTCTGTGAACCAAAACCATCAGTATTCCAAGGCACAATTATATGAATTGTGAAATAAAAATTGTTTTGATCTAAACATACTGTAAATAATTGTGTGCATAAGAGAGAAACATCAGAAAAATATCCCTCCTTAAAAAAAGAGTTGGATGTTTTAGCCTGGTAACCAAAGGCAGAGGAGGGGGAGTAAGACTCCTCTCACCGGTCTTTAGTGATATGCGATTTAGTTATGTAGGAGGAGAATAGGGAAAGACCACATTCCTCCTCCTGAGAACTCTGTCAGGAAATAGATTGTATTAACTTTAAAATAGTCTGTATTAACTTTAAAATGGAGATCTAAGGCTGGGGTGCTGAATTGTCTTCTAGATCACTGTTTGACTCTTTTTATTCATTGTTACGGCAGCAGTTCATGTGGTGGTGGCTGCAGCTTTGAGGTCACCCTGTGTCCTGCACTGGAGATGCAGGTCTGTTGGCATCAGAAGCAGTTGCAGCTGCTGTCTCCTAGGCTTGCCAGGTGCAGCTGATAAATCAGTGTTAAATCTTTATCTCTGTTTGTTTAGATGAACTACTTATGTAAGAATTATAAGATCATAAAATCCTGTCAACACAGGATTGGGAAATTTCCAGAGACAGTAAAGTAATTCCAAATGCAGACTTTGTGGCAGAGATAGTGTCCTTGCCTGAGATGGAGGTGATCTGGAATAGTTAGTCTTTATCCTCAGCCCAAGAACCTGTTTATCTTTATCATAATCTTTTCAAGGAGAAAATGAAAATTATGGTTTACATACACACACCAAAACATCAAATTAACGTCTACAACTTCTACATTCAAGCCAATGTATTTCAGAACTGCAACTGAGATCTTAAATTACTGTAACTCTGGCAGAACTCTGTAATCTTCCTTTCATGTCAGTCAGTGACAACTGTATAGATGTTTGTTGAACGATAAATTTTGAGGCTACTCTAAACTTTCAAAGCAGAGAACTATATTATTTTGATGAGGCTCTTGTTGGTAACGAGTGGCCAACAAAAATGTGTGGGTGTGATTTAGATAAGCATCTCAAAAATTCGGGCGTTTCACTAACAGTGATCGGCATTCCCTTTCCAGTTTCTCTGTTTCTCTCACTCTCACCTGCATGCAGAATTAATATACTAGATATGAGGTTTTTTTCACCCAACTTTCTTTCCAGGCTCTTGTGTAGCAGGGCTGTTGTTATACAAATAACTCTTTCCAATATAACTAGTCAGCTCTTTCATTACCTTTTTCAGATTATTAAAGCTTTGAGATGTAACTTTTAAATCCATCCTCCCTCACGTTTGTATCACAGAACTTGAAAAGCTGCATTAATGACCACATTACAGTTTTGCATTCAGCATAGAGAGAGGTTAAATGCTGTTAGAACTACTGGAATTTTACAAATCCAACCATAAAATCACGGTCTGTGTTTGGAAGTAGAACATCAGGACTGTTTTTTAGAGAAATCAGCTATTGCAAACAACTGCTGGACAACACACCAATATTCCTGTGTTACCCTCTGTTGGATGACATCAGTGACAGGATACAAGAGGAACATTGATGAGATCACTATCAGTCCAGTATATTTCTGTCTTGCTTAAAGTAAGGAACTCTCTGTTCCCTTGTTAAAATGTAGTAGAACAGAAGGGGAGAAAAATAGGCAGCCAAGAGAAAAATTCAGGTTTTTCAAATTTGACCATGAAGCAAATGCAACTGGTGTATTCTTATCACCACAGTGCTTAATCACTCAATGCCTTAAGTCTTTAAGTTTCCTTCCAAAATAACATCGAAAAAGGAACAGCACTATTTGGCATCATTGACTTTTTGCCCATGAATTCATTGTGATGAACAAACAAGCCTCCATCCTTTTCAAGTAAGTTTTTTGCTTAAAGGATTTATGAAATGTAAAGGTTTAGCATTAACCAAAAAAAGGTATAATGCAAGGCAGATTTACATTTTTGTTTCCCCCACTAGATGGCCCTTCAGCAAAATGGCAAGTCACTGGATTAACTAGCAGCATTGCATTCATGTTTCTGTGTTTTATCTGGAGTGTTATCTTTACAGTCTTAAAGTCTTCAATGAAGGAGAGATCACAAAGGAACAGATTTAAACAGCATTGGGCAATACTGTGGAACTTAGAAAATAGAAGCATTTGCAAATATTCTCCCTTTGATAAGAATTTGCATAAGAATTGCTATTAAAATGTTATTTTTCTACTTTGTAGAAAGCTTAAAGTATCATCTTTTTCCCTAGAATTATTACTGCAGTTCTTGCCTTTTTTTTTTTTGCTATTTTATATTTATATTCTAGCACTGCAGCATTTCATTACACACAAAAAAAGTCATAATTTGTCATATAGGTGGGTGCCAAAAAGTCACAGAAGGACCAAAATGATTTTTATTTGCTCCCAGTATATGTTTGAAGAAGAACAGATTGTTGTAATAATTCTGCTCAGAGGCATGGCGTCTTCATAAACAGTGAGTCTTCTGTGTTTTCATCCACATGTTTCTGTGGTTTCTATTGTGCCTGTTTTCTGCTGGTTTAAATACAGAGTGCTGACTAGGCCATAACATTTTTTGCTTCTTTCTTTAATAATCATGTCAACAAGTGCTATTTCTCTCTGTAAAACCCTACTCTTTTAATGAATACATGGTTTCCTCCATATTTTAGAAATCCTTAGACTGATTTCCATTTGGCATGAGCAGTTATTTTCAGACCTGTTCACGCACATGTAAAGATCCATGCTAGCAGGTAGGCTTCAGGGATGACACATTTAGCATTGGCAAGCAAGTGATAGTGTCATAAATATGCGGTCACTGAAGATGTGGTGCCAGGTAATATGGGCAAAAGTGAAGCCCAAAGTTTAAAGGCTCAGTTCTGGTTATTTCATAACCCTGGGATTTGATATCTGGTGTGAAGTTGTGCCAGCGCTGACATCAAGCCCACTCCGACTGCTCCTTTTCACAATGGCGTGAGTACCACCCAGGCCTTCTCCTTAGTTGATGTTAAGGGATGGATATATGCTGGTACCTGTCTGTCTGGCACATTATCAATTGCTATTTAATATATATATAAGTCTGAAGAGTTATGAACTGACTTTTTGGAAGGTTGGAAACTTCTAAATCGTTACGGTCCCGCTGAAAGGCTTTAAAGGCTTCAAGAGTCTTCCCGTACTTTTTTAGCTTAAGACGTTGCAAGACCAACTTCTTATGGTGCTCTTTATGGCAGCCTCAAAGAGGGAAGAGCAGTTAAAACAACCAGATGCTCTCAGTTCATTATAGATGTAATGGAGGAGGACAGTTTCAGGTTACCCTGTGCACCTTCCCAGGTCCTGTAGACAATTCAACTTTACCTTGTGATGGCATCTCCACAGTCAGCTTCAATAAAACAATATTGTGGTTGTCTGACCTATTCGTGTTTTCCTGAGAAAATGATAAAATAATGACTTACCTTTGTATCCATCACCAGATCTAAAGCCTTTTGATAGGGGTTCAGAACACCCGGAGGGGTTCAAATGCCTCCAGAGCTGAAATAGTGTTCGCTTACTATGTTCTTCCTGGTGACTTTCCCAGAAAGCAGAGTTTAGAATCTGCAGGTAATTGCTAAGGACATTAGTCCTCAGTGACAGGTTTTTGAGCAGTGGCCAGACCATAGTACGGTGTTCAACAGTTGGCATCTGCCTGTCCTCCCTGGGAGGTACTAATGAATCCTGCCAGGAAAGGGCTAATGCATTTCCTACTGGCACTTCTGGGTCTTCATCATCTGCATGGAGAAGTCTACCAGGGCATTGTGGCCAAGACTTGTGCCAAGGGAGGAAACAGGGCCTATGGATGGGCTCCACTTTGGAGACCAATGATCAGTTAAAGTAGTCTGCTGACTTGTGTCACAAAAGTAATATTCTTCTATTCAAGAAATAGTGGTTTATAGGTTTGTTACTAAGGGTCAAAGACTGATTAGAGGGGTTCCTCACTCACAGCTGTGGGTCTATGCTTTTGCAGCCACAGTAGTCCAGTATGACACAAGCAAAGAAGAATGCACAGGAAGGACATGGAGCTGTTAGAACAAGTCCAGAGGAGGCCACGAAGATCATTAGAGGGCTGGAGCACCTCTTCTACAAGGACAGGATTGAGAGAGTTGGGTTTGTTCAGCCTGGAGAAGAGAAGGCTCTAGGGAGACCTTAGAGCAGCCTCCCAGTACTGAAAGGGGCTCCAGGAAAGCTGGGGAGGGGCTCTTGATCAGGGAGAGCAGGGACAAGGTTAAGGGGAGTGGTTTTAAGCTGAAAGAGGGGTAATTTAGACAAGATATTAGGAGGAAATGTTTTCCTGTGAGGGTGGGAGGCCTTGGTACAGGTTGCCCAGAGAACTGGATGCCCCATCCCTGGAGGTGTTCAAAGCCAGGCTAGATGGGGTTTTGAGCCCCCGATCCAGTGGAAGGTGTTCCTGCCCATGGCAGGGGGTGGGACTGGATGTCTTTAAGTTCCCTTCTAACACAAACCGTTCTATGATCAGATGATTCCATGATCAGAGCATGTGTCTTCTGGTGGCCAAGTGATTGGACTATATCATTTACAGCCTACCACTCTTGCTCTTGGTGGTGGCTTCATACCCTCTCTCTGTACCTATCACAACTTAGTCTGGCTTTCTTTCAGTGTCTTTGGTTTGTACAGAGGTATTCCAGCTTGGACAACAAGGGGTGTTTGCAGATATTCCATCTGGAGCTTCTCTCATTCCCAGACAGCACCTCCTAAAACTCTCAAAATTCTTAAAATCCTCCTGTGTTTTTTGGTTTTATGATCTGTGTCTTTCTCTCCAACTTAGCTATTATTAATAGGACTGTTATCTACCATAAAATATTCAGAGCTTTATTGTCTGTACTAAAAATGTCTCCTTTCACATAAAGTTCTTCTTTTGTTTTGCTGGCTTAATTCCATTAACTTGATAAAGTTTTAGTTTTGTGTCTGGCTTATTTATTTCTAGTGGGGCTAAAGATATAATCCTTTCCTAAATCATTGTATTTCATCATGGCATCGAAGCATAGTCCACTAAATGAAGATCGTCAGACAACACGGGTTGCATTCCAATTCTCCACTGAATTAGCTCTACACAGGCCAGAACCAATCATCGACTGTGTTTGTTTTAATTTCACCAAATGTAAAGCATGGTTATGGCTGAAAATGAGTATACAAGAGTTAAGTATTATTATTGGTCAAGCAGTATATCAGTCTGTATTCTACAACTCCTGTGAAGGAGGGAATTGCCTTTTGGTTCATTCCTTTTTTTAAATTCATATCAGACTATCAACATGATTTGATTTGCTTTCACAGTTTATGCTTAAAGCCATCCCTAGCAAACATCTTGCTTTTCAGATACCTTAAGCCTACTGCAAACAAACAAATCACAGAAATTAAATAGCAGTAAAGCTGTTGTTAGCTTTGTATAATAAATTTTATCTACTATTTAAATGGCAATTATTTCCAGGAACCTGGCAATTGCAACCACACAAATGATGAAATTGATTCCAGTCACGGAACATCATTCTTTGGAAAGGAAATACCAGTAGCATTTCAAAAATGGATTGTTAAGAACTTTGGTTCACTCCAAGTGGCTCATGTGTTGTATTTGCTAACACAGTATCCTGCTGAAAGAAAGCAAGTGCAACTTTTCCCTAGCCTGGATTATCTCCACATATTTTTGGAGCAGGAAATAAATAGCTGTGGGGCATGTAAAATTAGTTTAAGCAAAGCCGGACCCCGATCCTCCTGACCGCCTCCTCTTTTCTGTGCTGTTTTGTCTATCCCTGCCTTGGAACATGTCAACAAATTTTCTTCAAGCTCACAGGGTGCAGGGGGTTGGAAATAGTGATTCTTTCTCTGTCTCTTTCTGTCTTTTGGGGTTTTCGGGAGGGTTTTAGGGGAATGGTTTAAATCAGATGTATTTTCAGGAAAAGGTACAAGTTTTGGTTGTAAAATATTTGTAAAGTAAACAGCCTTGGGACCTCTGAATGTAGTCCAAGTTGAGTTCTGCAGATGTCAGAAAGGGTGGTTTTGTTCTGGTGAGGTACTTCTTTTCTCACATAACTTAGTTGTAAATCAAGATAACTTTGCAGAGAGGCTGCAAGATATTGGGCTGCTGGAGCAAGTCCAGAGAAGGGCAACAAGCCTGGGGAAGGGTTTGGAGTGTGTCTTACATTGAGCAGCTGAGGGAGCTAGGATTGTTTATCCTGGAGAAGAGGAGACTGACAGGGACCTCTCTACAAGTACCTGAAAGGAGGTTGTAGTGAGGTGGGTACTGGTCTCTTCTCACAGGTAACAAGTGATAGGATGAAAGGAAATGGCCTCAAGTTGTGCCAGGAGAGGTTTAGTTTGGATATCAGGAAAAAATTCTTTACTGTCAGAGTGATGAAGCCCTGGCAGAGGCTGCCCAGGGCAGTGGTGGAGTCTCCACCCCTGGAGGTGTTAAAAAAATGCACAGACTTGGCACGTGGGAACAAGGTTTGGTAAGCATGTTGGTTTGGTCTTGATAGTGGGACCTGGTGATCTTAAGGGTCTTTTCCCACCTTACTGATTCTGTGATTCTAAGCTGTGTACCTGAGGGCAGTAATGCTCTTGTTGCTGATGTTTCACCAACATAATAAATGTTAAGGAAATTACTTCACAAATGTCTCAGTGTTGCTGTGCAGAATGGTTGTGGTTGATAACAGCAGCTGTGGTTATGGTCATCTTCAAAAACCAAAAATACTTCATTGTGATAGAAATAATTATTAATCTTTATTGAGAACTTCAGCTCTTCCACATTGTCTGATAAACTATCTGGTTTGCTGTGTTAGTGGTGTTAATTCTTTTTTTTAAATTGCACCCAGTCACTGGGGTTAGTTTTGCCATCTCTATCAGTCTGTCTGCCTGCCTCAAGATTTGTTTATTTTTAGAAAATCTGTGTTCTGTATCTAAATATTTTCGATGTCTTTATGAGAAATCTTGAAAACATAGCTGCAGAACCAGTGTCACTGAAGTGATTTCAGATGATTAAATGTTAAATGATGTTTTCCTCATCCAATCTGGTTTATTAAGACGGAAAAAATGACAACAAATTAAGTAAAGCAATATACTGCTGCTGATTGTGCATCAGGATAAGAAAATAAAAACTAAATGCAACATATGCTAATTTATTAGATATTGGACTTTGGAGTCAGTTATGGACATTGTTGTATTGTGTAGTTCGTGATGGCAAAATATTGAACAAGATTTTTCATCAAATATTTTACTAATCTTGAAATATTTTTCTTCCATTTCTTACTTTGAGGAAAGTATCAAATTCAAACTAGATAGGATAGTATGACAGAAATCCACTGGACTTGTGTTAACTTATGTAATCTGTGAAAAACATGAGGAGAAATTGTCATTTTTGTCCCTGGTGATGCTTTATTTTACACTCACCTAACGCAGCATTTTGGTGAGAGTACTGTTGGATTTATACCTTGTCTCATTTAAAGATAGAAAGCTTTTTGGATAAACAGAACATGTCATCAGGGTGGAGGAGGCTCCATTGAGGAATAGTCCATGGAGTGCATTGATGTACCCAGGCAGCACCTGGTCGGTTTCTTCTAGGAGGCAAAAGTTTACTTGAGAGGGCAGAAAGGAGGAGAACATTGACTGATGGCAGATCTATCAAAGACCCCAGAAAACGTCTTAATGAGGGTGGGCCCTGCTTTTGAAGTACCATTATGACCATGTGACTCGCCTGGTGGATGAGAGGAAGGCTGTGGATGTGGTATACCTGGACTTCAGCAAGGTCTTTGACACTGTCTCCCACAGTAGACTCCTAGGGAAGCTGGCAGCCTGTGGCTTAGATGGGAGCACTCTGTGCTGGGTTAGGAATTGGCTGGATGGCCGAGCCCAGAGAGTGGTGGTGAATGGTGTCTCATCCAGTTGGCAGCCGGTCACCAGTGGTGTCCCCCAGGGATCGGTGTTGGGCCCAGTCCTGTTTGATATCTTTATTGATGATTTGGATGAAGGGATTGGGTTCATAATCAGCAAGTTTGCAGATGATACCAAGCTGGGAGGAAGGGTTGATTTGCTAGAGGGTAGGATGGCCCTACAGAGGGACCTGGACAGACTGGAGAGATGGGCCAATTCCAATGGGATGATATTTAATAAGTCCAAATGTCGGGTACTTCATTTTGGACACAACAATCCCATGCAGAGTTACAGACTGGGGACAGAGTGGCTGGAGAGGAGTCAGGCAGAAAGGGACCTGGGAGTGCTGGTGGACAGGAAGCTCAACATGAGCCAGCAGTGTGCCCAGGTGGCCAAGAAGGCCAATGGCATCCTGGCCTGCAGCAGGAATAGTGTGGGGAGCAGGACCAGAGGAGTTATCGTCCCCCTGTACTCGGCACTGGTCAGGCCTCACCTTGAATATTGTGTCCAGTTCTGGGCCCCCCAGTATGGGAAAGATGTCAGGATACTGGAGAGTGTCCAGAGGAGGGCAACGAAGATGGTGAAGGGGCTGGAGCACAAGCCCTATGAGGAGCAACTGAGGGAGCTGGGGCTGTTTAGTCTGAAGAAGAGGAGGCTCAGGGGAGACCTCATTGCTCTCTACAACTCCCTAAAAGGAGGTTGTAGTCGGGATGGGGTTGGTCTCTTCTCTCAGGTGATCAGTGACAGAACTAGAGGGCATGGACTCAAGCTTCGTCAGGGAAAGTTTATACTTGATGTTAGGAAAAAGTTCTTCACTGAAAGGGTGATTGGTCATTGGAATGGGCTGCCCAGGGAGGGGGTGGAGTCACTGACCGTGGAGGTGTTTAAGGGGAGACTGGATGAGGTACTGAGTGCCATGGTTTAGATGATGGTGTTAGTGTTGGTGTCAGTGTTGGGTTATAGGTTGGACTCAGTGATCTTGGAGGTCCTTTCCAATCTTATGATACTGTGATACAAAAGGCACTCTTGTTTTGAAAAAGAAAAAAAAGCCCCACATTTTTAGGGGCACAAAGAATCTTGATAAATTTAACAAAAATTGAATTATGGTAAGGCTTTTACATTACCATAAATTGATGCCTTTGTAAATGGAAGTCCAATACTGCATAGAAACCTGGGTAAGTAAGGAGAAAATGAAATTACTTCTTACAATGACACCTTCAACACATCTTTCATTTTGTCCATGGCTGGCATTTTCTGTGCCTCTGGAGCCATGGGCTGCGCTGGCTGTATCGTAAAAGCAGTCGAACTTACCTCTCCCCTGTATTTCATGGTAGTGACACTGGAATATTAATGAGGGAAAAATAAGAGAGAGTGAGCAAATGTGCTCACCGGCCGAGCAGAAGGGTGGAATGGGTGACGATATAGGACACAGATACATCTGACGACTGAAACACATATTGGAGGCAGAGGGGAGCACGTCTGTAGGATCTGAAATGTTTCTGCTTTCTCCCTGACTGCCTCTCACATGGAATGTTTATCTTACCTACACCAGCACAAGAACTAGCGTTTCAACACACTGCACTTATTCCACTTTTCGACTCTTACCACTTGAATGAGCACAAAACATATGAAGTGGGCGCCTTCTACACATTTATGAAACAGAGAACTGGCGTATTGAAATAAATATTTAGAAATTAATGCAATGACAAACAGAATTTTTTGTGTTCAGCCTTTATACTAAAAACGCATGTGCATGGCTTTAAGGACAAGAAAATGATTTCAGATTGCCAGGTTTTAGCTACTTTTACGTGACACATGCACTTTTGAAACCTAACTGATGGATACACTTCCCTTTTCCTACAGTTAGAAATTCTTTCATTCAACTACTCGTTTTCCTTCTTTAGGATGGTGAAAAAAAAGGCTTTATGGATAGACTTTATGCCATCCAGGAGGTGTGTGTCAGTGTCCAGAATATCCTTGATGAAGTGGCTTCCTTTGGAGAAAGGATCAAAAAGTAAGTGCTGACATATGTGCTGTATTGCTCTCCAGTACTCTTCATATTTTTTTCCAAGATGAGGTACAAAATGTTAGACCTTTATACTTTAACTTTTTGCAGAGGGGTCTGGTTTGGGATGATATGATCTTAAAAGTCGTCTATATTTACTTTGCTTTTTGAAGGACCTCAGTGAAAAATTTGATACATTGATTTTGAAGTTTAGGAATATGTTAAATGGGGAAAAAAATCAGAACTAAGCCTTTGAAGTAAAACAGAAAGATAATCCTGTTGTGAGGCCAAACAGTAGTTATTTAAAAGTGTCATAGAATCATGGAACTGTTTGGGTTGGAAGGAACTTGAAGCCCATCCAGTTCCACACCCTACCACGGGCAGGGACACCTCCCACTGGATCAGGGAGCTCCAAGCCCCATCCAGCCTGGCCTTGAACATCTCCAGGGATGGGGCAGCCACCACTTCTCTGGGCAACCTGGGCCAGGGCCTCCCCACCCTCACAGGAAAACGTTTCTTCCTAAGATCTCATCTCAATCTCCCCTCTTCCAGCTGAAAACCATTCTCCTTGTCTTGTCCCTGCACTCTCTGATAGAAGCCCCTGCCCAGCTTTCTTATAGGGCCCCTTTAAGTTCTGGAAGTAATAGTAAAAAATGCAGCTTTGATAAAGAAAATAAGCATAGCTGAATCAGGGTTTCAGGTTTTAAGGTTGCACATATGTTCAGTTGCTGGGAAGTGTTGTGAGTTAGTAAAACTTTTCCTTCTAGAGTATTTGTAATTTGTAACTGATTTGTAATTAATACATGATGCATCAGAATTCCCAACAGATTTAGGCCTGAATGCAGAGAGGTTCAGAGATTTCCTACGGGGTGTTTGGTCTATTTTTGGAGTGACCAGTGAACAGCAGTGTCAGATTTATTATCTGAGATGAGACAAGTTCCAGAAAGACAACTTCCAGCCATCAGCTCTGATGCAGGGACAGGATTGACTGGGCTTTCTGCCCCTGAAAGCCATCCTTGCTGCATCAGAAGCTGGGAGCAGTGCCTCCACGACTGCTTTTCCACTGTGGGCAGAGGGGGCAGGCAGAGACATGACCCAGGAGCCACACTCAGATTGAAAACCTTCAAAAGAGACTTTGCTAATGAGCAGTGTGTCATACCGGAGAGCTGAAGTTGTGTCTTCCCCTGTTCTGGAAGTGACATAGGTGCATGAGACACCTGCCTCATCCACTGCTGGCTCACTGCTATGAGACATCACCTGTGCAAGGGGTACAGCCCCAGTGGAAATACTGTCTTCTGAAAGTCAATTTTAGGATATGGACACATTGGGTGGAGGTCAGCCTGTAAGAAACATAGGGATCATCTCTCTTGCTGCTCTGCCTTTTATTTATTCCCAAATCTACCAGCAGTTGCAAGCCTATCAGGATCACGATGAAGAGGAGGTTGCCGTTTCCACGTTTGAGAACAAAGTCCCTGATGGGAAAGCCTGGGAAATATTCCCATGGGGACACTTCCAGTTCATAGCAGCAGAGGCAGCCACAAGCACATTGCAGGAGTTTTCGAAACAAGCAAAATAAGCCTCTCTGAAAGAAGACTTTTATCAAAAGACTGCTAGTGGAAGCTGTCTTGATGATTAAGTTTTTCTAATTGTGCATTTTTGGAAGTAGGGTTTATTCTATTCCATAGCAGATGAGAGCAACAGAATTTTCTAAACTGAGTGAGACTGAATCTTCCTATAAATCTTTGTAATTTGTCCCTAAAACTATAATGGGAAACCTGTACTGAATGCTGTGCTAACACAGCACATAAGGAGTTTTGCTAAGTGAGGAGCCAGTGTTCCCACACATGGCGTGTCTGTGATCCATTGCACAAAGCCGAGCCACAGGAAGGCGAGCAGACCCTCAACCTTCTGTTCATCCCAAATGCAGGCAGAAGAGGGGAAAAGAGCAGGTGTCCCCTGAGGAGAAAGGGAGTGATCCTACACCAAGTGACACTGACATAATGCTCACTCTGGAGGCGTGTCAAAATTACCAGGGAGAAGAGAAGACAAATAAACATAGGAAGCCAGAGCTCGTTATGAAAAATATGGCTAGCAATTCAGATAATTGCAATTATTCAGCCAGAGAAGCCAGAATAATGTGATCACACTGATTGGGCATGTAGCTTGTGATCATACTGTAAGGAGTATCATCAGACTACTTAGAGCCAAAGCCACATTTCCTTCTGGATAAATGTCATGCAACACCTTTGACATGGTGATGCCTTCATAGAAAAATCCCGTTGAGCCAATCCCCCTTTAACCAGAGCTCCCTTGGGATGTATGTATGAATTGGCCATCCTCTCTTACCTGCACGCAGAGGTTGGAGAGCAACAGGATGGCTGTTTCAACACTCATTAGCTTTTATTTCCTCCCTGCCCACACCTCAACCTCTGCAAAATGAGCTGACCGGTAGCTTTTTTTCAGATTGTAGAGTTCAGGACTCCTGTTAAGGATGTTTAGACCCAGGCGTTGTTTTGGGAAGCTGATGTCCTGAACCTCTGATTGGATCTCAGAATTTCTCTTCCTATGTCTGTATCATCTATATCATCTATATCATCTATATCATCTATATCATCTATATCATCTATATCATCTATATCATCTATATCATCTATATCTATAGCTATATCTATATCTATATATCTATATCTATATCATCTATATCTATATATCTATAACTATATCTATATCTAATCTATGTCTAAGTCTATATAATCACCTATATCATCTGTATCTATATATATATCTATACCTATATCTATAAAGTCTATATCTAATCCTGTATCAATCTCTGTATCTATATCATCTATATCTCTATCAGTTTCATATCCTCCCTACTGTAAGGACATCACAAGCAGTTAAAGGCTGAGCGGGGGACTTCCTGTTGGCTTCATGTGCACTTGCACCCCCAGGCCAGAATCAAAAAAAAATAGGATTTATCTGTATCTATACAGTATATCTTATATTATGAAGAAATAATTTTTATTTGATTTCATTTTACATGGAATGATAAAGTGTTTTTTTTCTTTTCCTGCAATGTGCTTTATCTTATGCCACTCCCTCTCCTTCCATCATTTTTCTCCTTTATCTTTGGCCACCCAAAGTATTTTTTATTTTCTTCTTTTATCCAGTGCTCTTGTATCATCACTATCTTCAAGACCCACTGTTCTGTGCCCCTCCTTTTCCCTATCCCTCTCCTTCTTCAGTGCATGGATAAGTTTCCAGCTCTGGAAGCCCACACACTTGCCTTTTCCATAATGTGCCCCCCAGGGCAGGAGGGATCCTGCTTAGGGGTGCAAGTGCATATTGAGTGGAAGGGAAGGCCCTTGATCAACCTTTAACTGCTTGTGCTTTCCTCATAGTAAGGAGGAGATAAAACAGAAAGTCTTAGCAGTGCTCCTCTAACTCTTACATCCTCCCTCTGCACTGGTATTGAAGCAGGGAATCTGGGTTACCTGTGGGAGTATCTCTGGGGAGAAGGGATCTGTGTGTGTTTTGCCTGATATTGAAAATCGAGGTTTTTTTCTGAAAAACTCCATTTCTGAAAAGAGGAGTGCTTCCACTGGAAGACATGCAAAGCTGGGCTGGAAGAGATAACGTTCAGTAAGCAAGTGGGTGAAGCCAACACCTCCTTTCCTTTCCAGTGGGAGAGGGTCCGAGCCCAAGTTAGCTCTGATGTCCAGCATCCATGTTTTCATTTCTAGTTCCAGTTTGTTCTCGCTGATGGAAACCAGCACTTCTCCCCCTGTCCTGCCCATTATTTCTTCATTTATTGGCTCTGTCGGGTGACCAAAGATCTGAAATTTGTTGATTTTTCTTTTAGTACCTTCAACTGGACTGTCCCATTCCTGAGCTGGCTGGCAATCGTTGCCCTCTCCGTGTTCACCATCATCCTGTATTTCATTCCACTAAGATACATTGTCCTTGTCTGGGGTAAGTAAAGCCTTTTTTAACTGTCAGCACCGTTTAGAAAAGACTGGTTTTTAAGTGATGACTTACACTGTCAGTACTTTTCTGTATTTATGATCATGAAGCTGCCCCATGATGGAAACAGACAGGTTAGTTAAAAATCACAATTGCGTAAAGATTTAGGCCCACCTGCAAATTGCATTTTTCTTGGCCAGTATTGTAGACTTCATCATACAATAAACATGTAGCCGTGAGGATTGTTCATATATCAAAGTGTAGCTTTGTCTAGATATTACTCTGATTTATTTTCACCACTTATACACAAACAGAGGCATTTCAATCTATGTAGTGCATTTAGGACAATATGCCTTTTTTAGTGCAGTACTTTATCTTGTGAAAGTGTATGTAAACATAGCAACAAGAAACCTGTTTAAAGGGTCACCTTTAGTCTGACAGAAGTGTATACGTGGCATTTGGCTGGTTGATAATGAACAGAAACTGCGGGGGGAACAGGGGGTGGGATTGTGATTGATCCATGCTCTCACTTCTTGTCCTTATATTAATTCTTTATGCTGATTTTAAACAGCTACCATTACCACATCTGTTGTAAATAATGCTCCACGTTTTCATTTGTACATTTTTTACACATCTTACACCAGCAGCAGCTGTACCCTTATCCAGTCTCAATCAAATCTCTGGTTAAGTTTTTTTTTAAGAAAAGAATAATAATTATGTTTTTGTAAAAAAATATGAACTCAAAGGGCAATATAAAATGATTGAACTGACTCCAAAGTATATAGTTGTTTTATATGAGTCCATATTAGTAATCTTCACACAGAGTCTTCACAATTAAACGCAGCAGAATATACAAAACGAAGAAGAACCAATAAGGAGAACTGGAACAAAAAAATTCTATGGAGAAGAACCAATGAAATGGAAAAAAAACGATAAGGAGGATTGGAAAAAAACGTTTTATGTAACTGAACAAAACAAGGGTGGGACCCCGTCTCGCAATTTTTTTTATTCCCCACATAACTGGTATCACTTGGGAGGGGGGAAATTGAGATGAGATCTTAGGGAGAAATGTTTTTCTGTGAGGGTGGGGAGGCCCTGGCACAGGTTACCCAGGGAAGTGGTGACTGCCCCATCCCTGGAGGTGTTCAAGGCCAGTTTGGCTAGGGCACTGATCCAGTGGAAGGTGTCCTTGCCCACAACACGAGTGTTGGAACTGGATGGGCTTTGAGGTCCCTTCCAACACAAACCAATCCATGACTCTATGAATCTGTGAATTCCTTCCTTAGGGAGCTTCTTCTCTTGCCTTCTGCTGGGAGGCCAGACATTCTCAGCATGAAATGTGTTCACACAGAGACATGTCATGCTGTGTGAAACTTTGAGCAGCTGTGACTCCAAAAAAGCAGTATTCCAAAGGCATTCCTGTTTTTCCCACTAGTGTGTTTCTATCCTCCCCTGTCTATTTACATTTCTTCATCCTTTTCATCTATCCTGCATTTAAAACCAGAAGACGTTTTTTGTCTGAATTCTGTCCATAGGAAATTTTGACATGGCCTGTAGCAGTATCTGCCCATTCTGTTCTTTGGGAAGACAGAGTTTTATTTAATGACAAGTTATCTGTGTTACGGCTTGTCTTTTGTATAGCTGTCTAGGAACAACTTTGGCATTCAAATCCCATTTGCAAGACTGTAGAGCCCTGGTAGCTGCTGCAACTGTTTATGTAGAAAAGAGCTTGAAGAGAATCATTTCAATCTGATAATTATTAGGCTTTTTTAAATGTCCTAATGCCCTTGATGTATTTTACTTCTCCTCTAGTGTCCCTTCTCACCTGTTCAGCTCTTTTCTGTTCTTGAACCTTCAAGGTGACTTATTCATGTATTTACTCATGGGGTGACTGGCTGTTTTCTTTGTAAGAGATGATAAGGTAAGGCCACATCAGCTTCTGAATTCAGCTGTGGGTGGTCCAGTGGCCACATGCAATGAACAGTGGGGTAGACCTTGAATTTCTCATCCACTTGCTAATGCAAAGTGTCTCTCAAACAAAGGAGTTTGGATCTCAGATGTTCTTTCTCAGTGCTCAGTGTTCAATCACCAGATAAAGGGATCACAGCATCTCCTATCTGCACTGCAGAACTGAAAATTCATGCAGTGGGAGGCCATGGGCGTTATCAAAACTGCAGCTTGCACCCTCCGTCCCGAAGCTTTATATCCTTGCTGAAGCTTTCTGAAAGGCCTGGGCAACAAAGACTTTGTGGAAGATAAACTGTACTATCTTATTGCTGATACAGCCTGGATAAATTACAATGAACAACACATTTTTAACACTGTCGCGGCTTTCTCCTGAATATGTGAAACTCTGTGCTCTTTGTACCATTCCTCCCCATATTTTAGACATGTTCCCAGAGCCCATGAACACGTTTCTTGTGTGTAAATTGTTCAAATCTGTCCTGGTATGTAATGAGTCTCATTAAAACCCTGCTTTCTGCTTAGTTCCGGATCATTTTATTGGTGCTTCTGAATCATCAGTCATCATTGTTAAGACCAAGTTTAAGGGAGACACAGCATCCCTTCTCTGCACTGCCATCAGCTCATCTGCATCTTTCATTCCTGGATAGAAGTGTGTGTAAATTCATCCTAAACCCTTCACGTGGTGCAGGCTTCACTGCTTCCCATATGCTTCACCATCCTTAGCATTAGGAAGGTGGTCCTTCTCTCCTTCAATTCAGCCCATTACTGCTCATCCTCTCTGCTACTGAAATGGAGCATACTTTATTCCTCTCCTTTTTGCAATATCCACATAATAACCACCGTTTCTGTTACATTCAAAAAAAAATATATATTGGAAGGAGAGTTTGAAAATGTTCCTACATTTTTGCATTTTGAACCACAGCAGCAGATTTCTACTTTCAGAGGCTGAGTTTACAGCTCATTCATTCATTAATTCATTGCTAATATCAGACTTTGAAATGGATCCTACAATATTTTTTTTAGAACTTTGCCAAAAATATATATTTATTTGAAAAAGAAAAAAGAGATGATGGTAAAATCTGAACTTTCACTTTTGCAGGCATCAATAAATTTACAAAGAAGCTTCGAAGTCCATATGCAATTGATAACAATGAGCTGCTTGACTTCCTCTCCAGGGTTCCATCAGATGTGCAAGTGGTGTGTATATTTTTTTTAAAGTCTCCTTACAGTAGTTAATTTGATATGTGGCATCATGACTTTCTGCTTTTTTTCTGAACAGATTTTAAAGCAGTTGTTTTTATTAAATACTATGTTCTTTGGGACTAAGAAATTTGAAACTCAAGCTGGGAGTAGTCCATGAACCTTTAGGAATCTGCCAAACTGTTTGCAGTGGGGAATTATCTTTGTGCCACTGAGGATTTGTAGGAGCACTCGTTATAAAGAGAAGTATCTGGGAGGTGGTAGTGGGAGCTGGGGTTTGTGCTAAGCAGCCTTCAGCACCCTGCAAATCTCAGTGGGATAAGGCATCCTGTACAAAACACTGGAGCTGAGGCTGCCAGGACGTGCAGAGAGGGGAATAGAAAGGTGCAACGACACAGAGCAGTACAGAGACAGCCTCTTCTTTCCTGGGGTGATAGTTTTTGCTGTGGCCACAGTTCAACCGTGCCCACAAACTGCAGTAGAAATCAGCTGGTTATGAATCACAAGCTTTTGTAATGCCATACACAATCTCTGGAGGAGGTGTGAGCATTAAGATAGAGCTAGGCACATAAATCACCTCCACTATCACAAAGATTGTATACTTTCCATATTTCTGGGTAAAGGTTTTGATTTGGAGCTGATATAAAAACGAAGTTTGGGTGCACATTCCCCCTTTGGGTTGGATCCACTCTGTGGGAGGCCTTTGAAAATGTCATGGTTTAGCCCCAGCCCAGCCAATCCCAACCCAGTTCCCTTCCCCCCTCCAGGTAAAGGGGAAAGGGAAATGAGGGAAAAAGACTTTTGGTTGGAAACTAAAACTGTAACAGTGTTAATGAAACAATAGTAATAATAATACTCATAATAATAACAACAACAATGATGACAAAGATGATGATGAAGAAAATGCTATTAATAAGAAAATAATAACAGATACAAATGTACAAATTTTTCTTCCCTTCAATGACTACATCACCACAGACACTGCAGGGCAGGCTCAGGGAAAGGTCCCAGACTGGACTCACAGCAGGAAGGAGCTGGACTCAAGAACTGGATTCATGAATGCACTGATCTGGGATCAGGGGCAAAAAGGCAGACGAGGTCTTCACTGGACGTCAGCCACTGAAGAAGAGAACTTGACCCTCATGATCCCTCAGTGTTACTCCAGCTATGACATATACAGGAACAAATACTTTGTTGGTCAGTTTGGGGTCACATCACAGTCTGCCTCTCCCTGCAGGTGCCAACCTTTTTCCTTCCTTTCACTTATGGCATTCTACCAGCTTGAGAATGGTCTTTCTTTCAATAGGAATAAGTGTAAGCAATGGCCTTTCTGCATCCCAGTGGCCCGTGTGATCCCTCCTAGTGAGAAACAGTCTGAAATACATACAGTGAACTCTCAGACAATGAAATTATTCAGACAAGGCTGAAAACTGATTCTACATTGTCTCAAACCAGAACAGAAAACAAGCAAGTTTTTAAGAAGCAAGACAAAGAATATTCATCCAGTTCATTAAAGAGGATAATCTTTGTTCTCTGTTAGAGCTCACAGAGAAAACAAGAATCATGGCTTTCTTAAAGTTGACGTCAGTGCACTGTTCGCCTTCCTGGCAGGATCCTCCTAATGCTGTTTTTCCTTCTTTTCCTAGATCTCTCTTACTGTTGTTGTTGGATCATAGCTGCAGGTCCCATGCAGTTTGCAGTGGAATAGCTTTCTTTTTCTTTCTCTGTCTTTTACACTGGGGAAAAGCTAGAAATCTTTCTTTTTCTAGCAATTCCACCTGACCAATTTCTTTCTGAATGTTGTGTTTAAACAGGTGCAATACCATGAACTGAAACAAGATCCCAGTCACAGCCCAAGCAAGAGGAAGAAAAACAACCCTAACTAATGTGCTCCATGTACTGGCGGGATAAGCATCGGCTAGTTGAAGATAGAAGAAGAAGTCTACAACCTAAGCAGGATTTCCTTTCTCTAGGCTTTTTATTTAGTTCGCTTTTTTATCTAACGGGGAGGTTTTGTAAATATTGTAAAAAGGCATTCCTTGTTGACTGTATACTTCACACTGTAAAGACATGTTTGACGAAGGTTTCAAGTAGGGTTTTTGCCGTTTGAAAGCCTTGTTAGAAACAGCAGTCAATCCAAAATGGTAAATATGCACTGCTACTAGATAGTCAAGGGTACCTGAAGTACTCAAACAATGCCAACTAAACCTACTAATGGTGTAAATTTGACTCTGACTCAAAAAATCTGTCAGATTTTATTTGCGAGTATTAACATTTTTATCCAGTAAGTCACCATTGCAATTTTCTATGTTTTATACATTTCAAGAGAAATACAATGTAGGGGAGCCTACTGCACTTATGTTTTAGCCAATTTCTTTGATCTTCAGACCTTGACGTTCGCTCCTGGTGCAATGTTTTCCTGTGCAGTAGGGCTGCTCATAAGATAATGAGAAACACCAAGTGCAAATCTCTTTCTGGAGCTCCCAAAAGAAGTTCCTGCTGTTTATATCATTCCATTATAAGACCTAAAAATCTCTGTCTCTCTCAAAATACTGCCAGGTTTGTAACTGATTGCCTACCTGATTTTTTCTATATGTACTGGTAATCTTCATTTGTACTACATAGTTTAGTGAAGAAGTTCATAGTTCTGCTGTAATGGAAATACTACCAAACTAACTCCATATTGCTTTGGGTGTCATGCTATGAACACCTTTTGTGCACACAACTTTTTTGATATTGAAATCTTGCATAAAATGTTTTTGCTTTCAAATCATAAGATCATATTAATGCGCTTTATGATATAACACATTACCTGTTACCAATGTGAAATACAGTGTAGAGGAAAAAAAAAATGCAGTTGTGGTAAAACTGATATACTGGGTTTATTTCCTTAGCTAATAACATAGTTCATCTGATACGATTGTGCCCGACTGCATGGAAACTGCATTGTTTCATAAATTACATGGAGCATAGACAAGAAATGTTTACATTTCAAATGTCTTAGTGGTCACTGCTTAACGAGTGCTTGGGGATATATTCTAGTAGATGCATGTAGATTTTCACACTCAACTCCCCGTGTAGTGAGCACAAACTTCATTCCTAAAGGACTACCTGTGCACAGCTCTCCGTTTTAGCTCCCGGTGACTTTAAAGGGGATTTTTGCCCGGGAGAGAATGCCAGGACTGCGTTCTGGAGAGGAGCTGTCCCTGTGGTCATCTCTGCGTTACCTCTTGTTGGTTGCAATTGTTGATAAAGTTATATTGCACTACTCTAACAATACTTTTTGAAAAGATTATTTAGAAATACTTTGCAAGAAAATGCATATATATTTGTCTAAAGAATTCTATGTTAGCTGCATTGCTCATGAAAGGTCATCCTGCATTTGTTTGTTTTATGGGTACGTTGACGGCCAGTTTCTGATATGAGGTTTCTTCAGATATTTCTGTTTGTACATTTGTAAGAATGCGAATCAAATGACTTCTCTGCAGAAAGTCTTAGACCCAAATATGCTCTTGTTACATCATGACTTCAAAAGAATTTACTTGAGAACATTGTGTAACGACTTTTTTGCTGTATGTTGCCCAAAAAGCAACGTACTATCGATGAAGTTGGAGTCACTAATGAGCCTGTTCTGTTTAAAAACAGCCACACTTTTGACTTGACAATGTGCAAACGTTTGTTGCCTGTTGTCAGTTTTGCAGAGTTCTTGGACATGCTGCAAGCCTTCTACCTTCTCAGTGTTGCCCATCGGTCTGCGTGCGATTCCCTGTTGTAGTTTTTTTTCTGTATTCTATTTCAAATGTCTACTTTGGTGGTTAAGGTCCAGTTACTTACACACGTTTACTCTATTAAACACAGTTTTGAGCATCTCTCTACAAGGTCTTAGGAAGCCTCTTTCTTTGAAGTCCAATGTCATCATTTTCCTATGAGTGGTGTGAAGGGCAAGTGAACAAAACCATTGAATTTCTGTGTGCAAGTTTTGGGTATTTTAAGCCTCAAAATACATAAGTGGAAGAGACAAGGAGAGAAACGTGTTTGTTGAAAATTAGTAAATTACTTTAATGCCTCAGTCATTTAGAGTTGATCTTACTGAAAATTCAAAATATAGAAGCAAGGCTAAGGATGCATGTTGATTAAATGTGATTCTCCTGCCACAACAGGACATTTTAAAATCACATTTTAAAATAATTTGTCAGTGGACCCTTTTTCACTATCTGTAGTTTGTCTACTCTGCTTTGTGTTGAAGGCTTCTGTAGAGAATCAGCCCTGCCTTATGCCGTAAATATTTCAATGCATCATCCATTTCCAGATAGGTTATGAAGTCAATTTCCAACCCTGTTAGGTTTGCTTGGTATTATTTGTAAAAAACTTGTCCATTCATAAACAGTTGCAAAATAATAGCATATCTCATAGTTGTGAAACTCTTTCTGCTTTTGAAAAATAAAATTTAACAACTTCATTTGAGTCCAGTGAAAATGAGTAACCTCATTGGTGTTTCACACTTAAAGTAGTCATCAGAGTGCTTAGGATCCATCAAGGCTAATAGTCTGAGAGGTTCTAGTTGCATTTCTGCTGATAACTCCAAATTCAGAGCTTATTTACCCTGTTTTTACCATTGTTTCTCTTTGTGGTTAGGAACAGCTAAGTGTTTTTCGTAACAGCTGTCAAATTTAACCTGAAAAGCTACTGTAAGTTAGCATTTTAAATCCAAATGGGTAAAAAACCCAAGCTTTTCTATTGCAATTAAAACGACAGTGGAATAATAAGAAAGTAATCAGCATGCTGCATACAGAATATCTGCTAACGTGAATTGTAAGAGCAAAGGCTTTACCAACACAAGGAAGAGCTGTTCTACCTGCCAGCAAAAAAAGTACTATGTGAACATAGGATCATAGAATCATGAACGTTTTGTGTTGGAAAGGACATTTAATCATCTAGTTAACCCCTCTGCCATGGGCTGGGACACCTCCCACTGGATCAGGGGGCTCAAAGCCCCATCCAGCCTGACCTTGAACACCTCCAGGGATGGGGCAACCACCACTTCTCTGGGCAGCCTGGGCCAGGGCCTCCCCATCCTCTCAGGAGAAAATGTCTTGCTAACATCTCATCTCAATCTCCCCTGTTTCAGCTGAAAACTGTTCCCCCTCATCCTGTCCCTGCACTCCCTGATCAAGAGCCCTTCCCCAGCTTTCCTGGAGCCCCTTTCAGTACTGGGAGGCTGCTCTAAGGTCTCCCCGGAGCCTCCCCTTCTCCAGGCTGAACAACCCCAACTCTCTCAGCCTGTTCTCAGATGGGAGGTGCTCCAGCCCTCGGATCATCTCCCTGGCCTCTTCTGAGCTTGCTTCAACAGGTCCATGTCCTTCCCTTGCTGAGGACTCCAGAACTGGGTGCAGGGCTACAGGTGAGGTCTCACCAGAACAGACAAGTGTTTCATTCTAGGACAGCAAGAGCACAAAGTGAAGGAAAGAAGGGAAAAATTATTTCTCTCATCAGCACTAGATCACATACCTGCCACACATAATAAGGCTTTTTCATCTCTCTGCCTAGCAGCCAGAGATCCCTGCTTCATGGGAAAGGGGCAACTTCTACCTGTGCCTCTTTTCATTGCTTGGCTGCTGAAGTCTTGTTGACAGCCAGACACAAGCTTCTTTCCATTTCTGAGCCTGCTTCTCTTTTGAGGACAAACTTTTCCTCCCAACTGGGCTAATTTCCAGATTGCTGTGCAGCTGCCTCTGTTAAAGACAGCTCATCTCCCCACCCGCCACCAAAACTGGTATCACAAATTCTCAATTAACACCTCCTCCTCCAGAATTTTTCTGAAATCTTACATAGGTGAAAAAATGAAAATTTTTACATCAAGCAGGTTGCAATTATAGCTATTTTTCACTGTGGAACACTAGATTTCCATTGCTTTCTGCCTAATTAAGGCATAGCATAAAAGGAATGTATCTTCTGACTCTGAAAGGGGAAACTCAGCTGCTCCCAGGTAAAATGCAATAGTTAGATATTGACCTAGAAAACGTGAAGGCTTGCACAAAGTATCCTGTTCCCTATCCTATCTCTTACAGAAGTCAAATGCAATTGGTTGAAAGGTTCATGCAGCTGGTAAGCCAGTTAAGGACAAAGCAGAAGGGGTGAAGGTGAGGAGGAGCCTGGAAAAGGGCATGGAGATCAAGAGAGAGACTTTCACGAATGCTCTCCCCCTGTGTTTTGTGGGGAAAGAGAAGGTCCTTCATACCAGAAGACTAATGTAGATGTCAACATTCATCTCTCCATGTTTCTCCACATTATCATAAACTGAATATTTTAGATATTAATTAAAAAAAAATCTGTAAACAATCATTTTGAAAAAACTTAAATCAGTCTTAACTGTCCACTGCATGGGACATGGAACTTCTGGATAATTCCTTTTTTCTCTGTAAGGATTAATGCTCACACAAGGTCAGATTTGGCCACACTTCGAACTGGACAAATTCCCCATCAGTGAATCCTGAGCGTCCAAATTCAATTTCTGAAAGTCTGAAAATTAGTGCTTTTACAAATAGGACCAAAAACAGTATAATCATTTTTTCCCCTCCTTGTCATTCCTCATACTGAATGAAATTTAAATGTCATTTTTTTTTATGGTTCAGATTGCACAATATAGAATCCTGAGATTTTTAGTTAAGAGTGATGCAGTAATAAATATTTTCCCATTGTAATACAATCAAAAGCAACTCTTTATTTGCTCAACCTGTACTTAAATTACAGCAAGTGACTAAAGGGAAGGCTAAAATGGCGTTCACAGATATATATTTTGATTAAAAATTTCTGATTAATATATTCTGCAATAATTTTCAGTATTGCACGACTTGAAAACACATTCCAAAAAGTTTTTGCATAATTGCAGCTGATCTATTGTAGGCTGTCACAATAAAATCCAAAGCCTTTTAGAGCCATGACCAATGAAGAAATATCCCTAGCGTAAAGTAGTAAAGGACAGTCAAAAACATTGAAAGACCAAGAAAACCACCATCAAATTTGTAGAGAGTGTTAAGCAGTGGGCGGTTGCATGGAATAGAACAAGAGCTGCAACTCAGGATCATCCTGTGTCTTCTTAGTGCATGCCATTGCAATTGCCACAGGTACCGGCACTTAGAAAAGAAAATTAATATATCATAGAATCATGGAATGGTTTGGTTTGGAAGGAACCTCAAAGTCCATCCAATTCCAACCTCCTGCCATGGGCAAGGACACCTCCCACTGGATCAGGGGGCTCAAAGCCCCATCCTACTTGAACACCTCCAGGGATGAGGCAGCCACCACTTCTCTGGGCAACCTGGGCCAGGGCCTCACCAGCCTCACAGCAAAACATTTCTACCTAAGATCTGATCTTAAACTCCCTTCCAACTGTTTAACAGTGTTCACCCTTGTCCTATCTCTGCACTCCCGGATTCAAACGAACAAATATCTTGTGGAATCATACCATTCCAGGATATTACTGGAACAAGAGAGGAAAAGAGGTTTTACTAACTTGTAGCATCAGCAATTTAACACAGCAGGAAAGATTTCTGGGAGAAGCTCCTCAGTTGACACTGACCCGTTTTAATCTGCACCACAGTAGTCACGGGCTGCTCTGATCATCTACCAACTCACCTAATGGTAACTTGGAAAGGGGTCAGCTTTTTCCTGAGGGGGTGTTGGGAAATCTCTTGTCTAGTGGTGTTGTTATCACATTATATTGACATGCTGGAGTATGTCTGGAGGAGGGCAATGAAGGTTCTGGAAAGCAAGTGTTATGAGGAACGGTTGAGGGACCTGGGCTTGTTTGCTGTGGAGGAGAAGAGGCGGAGAGGAGACCTCATCATTCTCTGCAGCTCTCTGAAAGGAGGTTGTAGTGAGGTGGGTGTTGGCCTCTTCTCCCAAGAAACAAGTTACAGGACAAGAGGTAACAGCCTCAAGTTGCACCAGGGGAAGTTTAGACTGGACATTGGGAAAAATTTCTTTATTGACAGAGTGGTGAAGCACTGGTGGAGGCTGCCCTGGGCAGTGGTGGAGTCCCCAGGCCTGGAGGGGTTCAAAAAACCTGTTGCTGTGACATGCTGAAATGTAGTTTGATCAGCACGGTGGTGTTGGGTTGATGGTGGGACTGGATGAGCTGAGAGGGTTTTTCCAACCTCAATGATTCTATGATTCTATAATTATATGATTTTATGACTGCCCTCACTAATTCGTGGTGCAGCACACTGACCGTTTCTCTCATTTGCAAAAGTTTATGCCTCAGAAACCAGCCTGCTCAGTGCACACCTGTCCTTGAGTCACAATATTAAGGAAGATGTTTCGCTGCCTCCTGAACAAATATGGCAACAAAAGTGAAAAATCTATTCCTTCTCCGCAGGGTAACTTGCCCTGGGACGTGTAACAAGCTCGACAAGCAGTCACAATCGTATCAGGAGGAGCTGTTGCTCATGGGCATGAGATAATGGCTCCATCAGAAGGAGTGGGCCTGGAGACTAAAGGAATTCCATCCCTCAAATACAGTTCTGTTTGCAGGCTGAGGAAACACATTGGGGAAGGGGAGGAGAAACAGGGAAGGGCTCATAATGTTACACAGAAGATTTAATTGTGAATTCACTAATTATAAAATATAACTTAATTCTTGCAGATTTTTTTTCTTTTATTAAAAAACTGCCAGTTATTTCATGGACAGAAGTTTGTCTGTGTTGTGTTTCTAGAATTAAGTGTCTCACAGAAGAATGTTCAGTCACCGCAGTCTGCTGTGCCAATATACAGGATGGGGTATTGGAGAATGGTTTGAGAGCAGCTCTGAAGAGGAGGACTTGGGGATGCTGGTGGACAAAAAACTCAGCATGAGCTGGAAATGTGCACTCACAACCCAGAAACCAGAGGCGTCCTGGGCTGCATCCAAAGCAGTAGGACCAGAGGGGAGGGAGGGGATTCTGCCCCTCCGCTCTGCTCTCGTGAGACCCCATCTAGAGTCCTGTGTCCAGTTCTGGAGTCCTCAATACAGGGAGGACATCAGTCTCTGGGAGGGAGTCCAGAGGAGGTCACAAAGATGATCTGAGGGCTGGAGCACCTCCCATCTGAGAACAGGCTGAGAGAGTTGGGGTTGTTCAGCCTGGAGAAGAGAAGGCTGCAGGGAAACCTTAGAGCCATCTCCCAGTACTGAAAGGGGCTCCAGGAAAGCTGGAGAAGGGCTTTTTACTAGGGACTGCAGGGATAGGATGATTGGAATTGTTTTCAACTGGAAGAGGGGAGATTGAGATGAGATCTTAGGGAGAAATATCTTCGCGTGAGGGTGGGGAGGCCCTGTCCCAGGTTGCCCAGAAAAGTGGTGGCTGCCCCATCCCTGGAGGTGTTCAAGGCCGGGTTGGATTGGGCTTTGAACCATGATCCAATGGAAGGTGTCCCTGGACATGGCAGGGGATTTGGATGGGCTTTAATGTCCCTTCCCACCCCAAGTTTCCATGATTTTACATTTCTATAAAGGCTGGAAAAGAGTTGGAGAAGAATTACGGTGGCTTACAAGGCTGTAACCAGCCTGTCTGTATTTTCCCTTCACAATACTGACACATCCATCCCCTCAGTGTCCTTATGGAGAACCACATCTCAAAACCACAGTTAATTCCACATCTTTCTTTCCAGATACTACCCCACTTCCTGACTCTTCTCAACTTCAGATGATGCTGGTGACGTGCTGTGGAGTTGGTCCCATACCTACCAGTGTGGTGAAAGGTCTCTCTTTCCTTTTTGCTCCTTGTCCTGCAGTCTCTTGGCCAAGCTCAAGGCTACCACAATGTAGCTCCTGTCCTTGAATTCCCATCACTGCTCATACCATTATTAAACCTTACTGGGAAAGCTCATTTTTTCCCATATCATACTCTCCTGCTTCTTCTTGCTTTTGTCTGTTGGTTTTTGGGTGGACTTCTCCATCCTTTCCTGACCTACAGTTTCTTTTTGGCTTATTCCTCTCCTTGTAGATCTAAGTCCTTGTCAATATGTTTACAAAGCTTAGGCTGCTGGTTTTATATCAGCATTCCAGGTTTTCCTGTTGTCATTTTAGGCAGTTGTTCCTGATTTTCATCAGTGCTGATTCTCCTGGGCCTGCGATGGCTCCCATCTAGACCACTCTCCTCTTGGCACTCTACATCCAGACTTTGTCCACTCCCCAGTTGTGACATATTTTGAAATTGTTCCCTGTGAGTGTCAGTGCAGAAAGGAGGAATATGGAAATAAAAACTGATGTTTAAAGGAGATAAAACTCCTGTTTAACCATATCTACAATGTACATGCATCTTGCTGTTGATTACTTGCTTCTGAAATACCTGCTCCAATTACAGGGTTTGTACCTTTGTGTGACTTGCATCAAATCATAATTGACATGTTATTTTTGGGGGAAAAATAACATAAAGCCACACCAAAGCAGAAATATCATAGTTTGTGAAGGAGGAAATAAGTTTAAAACTGGCAAGTGTGGGTTATATGGTGTAGAGGAGGATTGCTCTAATGAAATCTCCATCATGAAAAATGGGTGTTAACTGCAATTTGCTGTTCTTCATTAGATGCCGTGATTCATAATTAAATATTGTGCCATGATTTTTACTTTTTAGTCTCCTTCTCTGTGGGGTAATGTGAAGCCTGCACTTTGACCAGACACTTTCTAGACCATAAAATGGCATTTTGAAAATAAATGAATTTTTTGGTAGTTGACACCTACACTTGATGCCAAATCTGTCAAATTCCAGGAATTTTAAAACCAGAGTTTCTGTTTATCTTTTGATTTAAGTTGTGATAAAGTAAAGGGAGCGGTGAAGAGAGGATCTGGAGTCACACAGTGAGTTTGCAACCACCTACCAGTTTCAGAAAATTGGTTTCAGATGTTATTGTGGGCACAGAGAATCGTGCACTTGAGTTGTGCTGTCCCAGAGACACAGATGCTCTGCATGGCTGACAGTAACTGGGATGAGACCATCAGGGTTGTAACAGAGGAGGCATGAGCTGCACTGTTGCATGAGAGCTTTACAGAGCACGTGCCTCACCTCACATGTGTGCATTAGATCTTTGTTTCTGTGATCATTAATTCAAATGACCAATTTACAAAATGAAAATTGCAACAGTGCAAGGGAAGGAGCCTTAAACTTGCGCTTCTTGGTTCTGCTCCATGTCAGCCTGAATGTTACATCCTCTTTCTGCTTTCAGTACACAGTAGAGGAAATGTGACATAAACCACTGCAGCTCTTGGAGAAGCTCTGAGCTCTCAGAAACACCATCTCCTCCACTGGTCCTCCAGCTGACTTGCACACAACCCCTGCAGAGCCATTCCTCCTACACCACACATCCATGCACCAAGAAAAGGCCATGTACATCAAAATCTACCATTGAGTAACAATCAGTGATGAGAAACACGTGCAAAGTCTAATGTTATTTACAAAAAAATGCTTTTTTAAAAAATAATTTCTTAATCCCTTAATCAGTGGTGAAATGCAGCCGACAGCTTGTCTTTTAATTTGAGCACTGTTTGGCCCACCACCAGAGACATTTAGGCATGGAATGGAGACCTACAGTCATCAACCATGTGTGATTCCATATAATAGACTCTGCTATTAGATGAGGAAACAAATTTCAACCTTAACCCATAATCACACCTGCCTGACATTAGAAAAGATTTCTATACAAAAAGAGTGGTGAAGCGCTGGCTGCCCAGGACAGACAGTGGTGGAGTCTCCATCGCTGGAGGGGTTCAAAAAGCCTGTAGAGGCAACACTTTGGGACATGGTTTAGTAGGCACGGTGGTGGTGGGCTGACTTTTGGACTGGAGGAGCTTAGGGGTCTTTTCCAACCATAACGATTCTACTCTAGCTATAATGTCTTTAAGGAAAACAGGAGTTGGACCATCAGTGAGAAGAAGAAAATGTCAAATTTTAAGACTGAATGGGTAAGGCAAATAACAAACCAGCAGGCTGGGTTATTGATACTGCAGTTTCGTGTTTGGGGTTTTTTTTAATACAGATGTCTCCACATTAGCTTAATTTTTCTTGCATAGCTTTGCCTTCATCAAATCTTCAAAAGTATCACTGGTCATAGATGAGCTGAAATATAGACATGAATCTCAGCCAAATATCCACTACTCTCAAATACAAGAGTAACGTGAGTTAGGTGCATTGGGAGTTAAACAAGAATGAGGCCTTCTCTACATGACTGTCCTGAAAAACTATGACATTTAGCAAATGAATACAAGCTCATTTAGGTATGACAACAATTAGATTAATTAGACTTCACCTGTGTGCAAGTGACAAGACCCAAGAGGTAAACCTCCCTGTGTCAGCACTCCTATTCGTTTGTACAAGCTGACTGCTCACTCTTCCACTGTTTTATTTTCACTTCTCCTACATTCATGATTAATGACAATCTTCCAGCATCAATAAGATAGCTCTCCTGAAAGATAAATGAAACTTGCAATAAAAGGACCCCGAAGATAGGTCTCAATTTCTAAACTGGACTTGACCGCAGTATTTTGCACTATTCTTTCTTCTTCTTTCTTTCCTTCCCACTCCAGACAGCAGCCTCTTTGAATTTGGGTAGAGACAGTGATTCCCAACATTGTTAAACCCAACAAAATAGTCTATTTTTCAAATGTATATGATCATCAGCTTTAGGCAGATGGAAGCATTGTTTTTGAATATTTTTAGGGTTTTTTTGAAGAAATTCAGTCATGCTCTCCAAACCCCTGGTTCACAGGTGCCTGTGTAGGTAGTGTTACTGGAGCTCTGCAGCATTAACTTTCATCACTTCTGCCCGCCTGCCTGCAGGATGAAGTCTGCTAAATAGTCTTCACCTCACCTTTTTTTTTTTTAAAAAAAAAAAGGTATTTTAATTTACTAAGTGCCTAAAATATTCTAACAGTATATTTTGATATCCTGACTTACAGCAAATTCTTGGAAAAATTGGTTTTGGTTTGGCTTGTTTTGTTTTGGGTTTTTTTGGTTTTCTTTTTGCATAGAGATTACGAGTTGATAAATTAGCTGGATTTTCACTGTCTTTATCTGAACATGAGCGCAGAGATGAGTACTTTGCAAAGTGCAATTTTACTAAAAAGCATGATTTCATATCCTGGTAAATATGATGACAAATTTATGAACTTGTAAGGATCTTTATATACTGCATTTTGATGATTTGTAATAATTTAATATACATTTAAAAGATTAAAAAAAAGGAGTTATCTGACAGATATTGAACAGAATGAACTTGGGAATAATCACTAAGCATGAAATGATTTTCAGGGGGTAGGCATTAAAACTGGTGTATTTCACCAACAGAGTAAAGGTCAGTCCTTTGTATAGACTTTTGGAGTTGGTGTGGAAAGTGACAAAATGGCCACTTGCACAGATTGGTTCAGTCAGTAAGTTGGACCCCTATTAAAAAAATCATAGGACCATGGAATGAGTTGGAAGGGACCTCAAAGCCCATCCAGTTCCACCCCCTGCCATGGGCAGGGACACCTCCCACTGGGCAACCTGGGCCAGGGCCTCCCCACCCTCACAGGAAAACATTTCTCCCTAAAATCTCATCTCAGTTTCCCCTCTTTCAGCAGAAAACCATTCCCCTGATCCTGACCCCACACTCCCTGGTCAGGAGCCCCTCCCCAGCTTTCCTGGAGCCCCTTTCAGTACTGGGAGGCTGCTCTAAGGTCTCCCTGGAGCCTTGTCTTCTCCAGGGTGAGCAACCCCAACTCTCTCAGCCTGTCCTTCTGCAGGAGGTGATCCAGCTCTCTGACCATCTCCGTGGCATCCTCTGCACTCCCTCCAACAGCTCCATATCCTCCTTGTGCTGAGGACTCCAGAACTGGGCACAGGGTTTCAGGTGGGGTCTTATGAGAGCGGAGCAGAGCGGCAGAATCCTGCAGAATGCCCTCCCTCTCCCTGCTGGTCTCACTGCTTGGGATGCAGCCCAGGACGCCGTTGGTTTCTGGGTTATGAGGGCTCAACGCCCGCTCCTGTTGAGCGTCTCATCCACAAGCACTCCCAAGTCCTTCTCTTTAAGGCTACACCAAATCCATTAAGATCCGCTTCCAATCTGTTTAAACTTTACGAGCTAAGATTTACTCCTAAGCAAAAATAAAACAAGACAACAGCGAAACTCCTGACCCCAGGCTCCTCATACTCTGGTGGTAGCTGTTTATTTGTCAATGAGTGTCAACATTGAGAAATCAAGACACACTTCACAATGTCCTTCAAATGTCACAGATTCCTGCACACCAACTGATGTGCTTTGTATCTGGCAATGGCAGTATTATGAAACAAAGAGTACGTGTCAGAGAACACATAAGTACCGAAATTTGGGTAAAGCAACTCTTTTGGCAACTTTTGAAGCTTGACCAACATATTTTTGCACAGTTATAATACCTGATCACATCCTGGAGTGCTCTACCTCCTGTTTTGCTGCTACCAACTACAGCGCTGTCGAGCACCGCAGCTCCTATCTGGGCAGCATCTGGAACAGGCAGAAAAGTGATGTTCTCCAACTGCATGCTGGAAGTGGCAAAAATGAAGAAGGCCTGGGAAAAATGGGGTTGAGTGGAGATGAAGATGTTCCTTTGTGCTTGTGAAGCATGTTGGTGTGTGAGAAGTGGGTATAGGGAGAGAGGGGCTGGTTAGCTAATGTTGTTTGTTCTCTTAATGAGGCCAAGAAGTGGGAAATACCCTCCTACCAAGAGGAATTTGGAAAAGCAGTCATTTGAATCACTTAATAGATCTCACTTTATTGCAATCATGATTTCACAGCAAAGTTTGCTATTCCGAAAGAGAAAAAGTACTCTCTAATAAATTAGATGAAGCACATAATTTTATGTTAAATACAACTGAGATGTGCTTAAGATTTTTTAAGGATATGGAGTTTGCAAACTTCAGTATATATAAAGCAGAATATGTATAAAACTCAACTCTGTTAAGAGCATAACTGGGAAATAACAGGAAAATTTTAAGCACATGATCCTTAAACTGAGAGAACATTAAAGAGAACAAAACTGTGTCACCATATAATTAAAGACTGACGAAGCACACAGACAATATTTAAGTTGGGGCTACGTGTGGAATATTAATTCAGACATTTGCTAACTTTTGAATGTTTCTTTTTGCAATGTTAATAATGATCACTTAGCATGTTATCTGCTTTTCTTTATAGTCTTGGAGAGATGTATTTGAAATTAGTTTAAACAGGTAAGCAGGACTTAAAAATAATTGATGTGCTTTTTTTTCCTGTCTAAATGACATAAAAGCAAATAATATCTTGGATATATAAGCAAAATCACTCTCTTTATCAGATCCAAACATTGCTTTTCCTGCTTTCATTTCAGTCACAGATGAATTTTATTAGAACCAGAAGTCTTTTCCTGTGGTTCTCTGAATCCCAATTATTTTGAATTCCCAGTTATCTATCAAACTTATGACTAAAGAAAATGTTAATATTGCCAACTTAATTGCATATACTGCATTCTTTAGAAAGCTTCTACATAGCATTTATTTCAGCACATCCTGAAACAGGGAATACTTACGTTTATTAGTCCATCTCATATACGACAAAGAATTTTTGGTGCTGCTTTCTTACTACAGAAAAATTCAAAAGTGCACAAATAGAAATAAATATAACATGCCCTGACCCTTTATTCTGTTAGACCAGACTGTTCTGCATGCAGGTATAAAAATAATAATCAGTCATTAATAAACACTGAACATTTGTCATCAAGGTCTGGTTCCAAGACCAACTCCGTCTGTGCATCTTCAGCAGATTAATTGCTATGAGATCACATATCTCAGCTGCAGAAAGGCTAAATGGAAGTTTTAATGTGCTGCAAGCCAGCTGCATCAACGTAACTTATTCCCTCTAGTCAAGCAACATCAATTTCAGAAGGAGCTATTATCCACACCCTTTCTTTTAGGGTTCTTTTTTTAATATTATAAATTGCTATTAGAGAAGAACTGGAATTAGAAACGTTGCTAATTAGTACCTTCCTCCTGAAGGCTAAGATTTTAAATTACTCCTACTACTGAATCTGTTAAAAAAAATCAGATATCCTCATTCTAAAGCAGCACTTCCTTCTCTTGTCTTGGAAGTGATAAACTTCCTAGTCTCTCCTCCCAGACCCTCATCTGAAATCCGTTTGGCACTGAATTTCCACAAAGATGCAAGGCAGGAAGAGTGGCTGTTGCTGTGTAAATGTGTGAGAAGAGCTCTCCAAAACAAGTAACTCTCCCACATCTCCAACCCCACGCAGCACAATTCAGCTGCCTCATGAGCCTCAATGCTTTTAAAGAACAGCACAGGATTTTCTCTTTTTCTTAATTAATTAAAAGGACCATCTGATAGAATACGTAGCACACAATCCTAAATTAGGTTAGAGGATTAGTTTAGAGGATTTATGATGTGTAGTTTGCATGTATTCACAGAATGAAGAACAAAATTCTCATATTAAATGGGGTGTAATTTTTAAGGAGATCCATACTTAGTGTCAGAATCTGATGCCCAGCACAGACTTAAAACTGCCTTGTCTAATCCTTTGTAAATTCCCCTGCCAACATAACTAGATTTGTGCCACTGCTTCCACAGGCATCTTTAGATGAGGGAATCCCAGGAGCACTACCAGACCATTTTACACACTGCCAGTGTTATGTATTTATCAAACCACTACACACCAACACCAGCCATAGCAGAGCCAATGCCACCGACAGTTATGCTGAGGCTGGATCTGGCCCTTCCTGGTGTCACTGGCCCATTTCTATCAAGCTAACAAAGACATGGGAAATGCTAGCACATGGATTCTGAAAATACAGGTAAAGAACCATGGAACAGTTTGGGCTGGAAAGGATCTGTAGAGACTGACTCTACTTGTATTGTCATCTTAAGCACTGACTGATTCTACTTGTATTGTCTTAAACAACGTTTGACCCATATCATCTTAAACACCAAATTGGGTGCTGTGGCTCCTCATTTAGGGATGGGCTGGCTGTGCTGCTGCAGAGGAAATAAGTGATGCTGCTTTCTAAAACCCCAAAGTGAGTCTCAGAGAGTTTATTTGCCAGCATGTTCGGTGTCAGGGACACGACTGTTTTCTGTTGCTGCTTTTTGTTTTTTAGAATTGATGGCAATCTGTGGAGTCCTGGAAGCCACATAGGTGGCCTGAGAGAAGTAAAACTAGGAGAGAAAAGAGGGTCTTGAAGAAGCATCTAAGGTGCTGGTGATAGACCTAGAGCATGCAACTCTGCAGCAAGGACCTTTAGATGAGCCAAAGGTAGTGAAGGAAAACTTTGGAGGTAATTTAGAGGATGCTTATGCATGGGGAGAAAAACTAAGATCAAAGTGGCTGGACGGCTGCAGGGGAAGTAGTGAAAGGGTTTTTTCCAGTTTGACAAGCAAGGCTCCTGATGTAGCAACCCTGTCGTGATTGGGATGAGGGGGTGGCAACATCTGATCTAAATTCTGGTTCTCTATCCAAGATCCAACCCTTGGTTATTATTAATGAGGGGGTGGAGAAATCTGATCCTGAATCTTATCCTAATTTCAATCTCCGACCCCTAACTATTATTTATGAGAGGGAGGAATCTGAACCCTCTGTCGCCAAAGCAATTCACTGGATGGTTGCAGTGCTGGCTGAATTGCAGGAGCAGGAGAGACTGCCGTGGTCTCCTAACCCAAGGACAGCTTACTGGGTTGGAGGAACTGCTTTTTTGGAGCAGGATGATGTGATTGCCATCTCTCTCCCTGGGATCAGCCACCTCACTGGAAGCACACGAAAAGCAGCCTCCTTGCAGTTCATGCGTGACCCATTGCTAATTTTAGCATGCTTGGACAAAATGACCCCCTTGGCCAGAGGTTTGCCTGATCCTTATGGATTCACAAAGTCTCACGGAGTCTGTTCTGGAAAGAGGGTCTGAGAAAAGGCATTCCTCGATATTTAATGAACAGCCTGCCCCTATCTGATCTGCAGCTGTTAGTATAAAAGTGGAAGCCACCAGACAAACAGTTGCCTTAAATGGAGGAAAATCTTGCAGCCCCTATGTCAAAAGGAGTAGCTCTTCCTTCTGCTCCTGTGGGCGAGATTAACAACCCCTCCAGACCAAAAGAAGTCACTGCGCAGCTTTTAGTAGGGGAGCCAAAAAAGCAGCCAGTGGGTTTCTTTTAGAAGTCTCATAGAAAGTAAACAAGGGGATTTATTGCCTACTTTTACCCTCAGCCCCTCTAAGACCCCGGGCAACTTTGAGTCTTGGTAGTGGAGTCAAATGTTGACTATTAATACCGATAGGGTAAACCAGAGTAGGGTCATTTCCAACACACAATTTTGGGTAACTGACAAATAGGCTTATAAAATGTACCCCAAAAGTCTGGGTGGCCTGCGTGGCTACCAGGTTCCATAGTCAGTATCAACAGCTGCTGGGGTGTGGATGCCCCCAGATCACTGCTTTTTGCCTTACTTCGCCTTCCTTGCTTCCTGGAGAGGACAACTTCACTAAATCTAAATACTGCCCAGGACAAGCTGTTCTGGTGAACCTCCCAGCTTCTGCAGAGGTACCTCTGACTCTGAAAACCCCTCCCAATTTGTATGCATGGGTTCAATGCTCACAGAAAGGAAGATAACATAAATACACGGTGGATTGTTACTTAAAACTGGTCCTGTTAGAAATCTTGGTTCATTATTTTTTTCTTTTATTTCAGGGAGAATTCAAGGATCCACGATAGAATCACATGGACTGGGGACATCTGGTGCTATGCCCTCTGCCGCTGAAGCCAAGCTTAGATTTTTTTGTTACACCTGTTGACAGGTCTTTTGTGTTTAAAGTGACCCATATAACTTCCTTTATCTGTGTTAACAATAATTTCCTTCATTTTAATGTTTCTTTTTTGAGAAATTCATACTTCATCACTCAGTTTTATGAATTCTATCCTTAGGATTTAAAATTTCATCCTTTGGAGGGATCAGATTATTACAAGGCTTCGTATGTGACTAAGCTGATTGCATCAAACTTCCTAATACTCTGCTTTAAGCCCCCAAAATTATCTGATCCAGTGTGATTCTGCTTACAAAATTCAACCTTACCTTTTGGGAGAATCCAAAAGCCAGCCTTTTCAGTGCTCAAAAATTACAACAATGTGTTCTACGGATTCTGATTGGAGGTGTGTGTTTATAAAAGCTACTCATACAAGGGATGGAAAAAGAACCTTCGGAGTTACTTTTGGAAATATTTACTTAGCTATTTTAAAATCTTGATTGCTGGTTCATATTTGAACTGGGTGATGTGCCCACCACCCCATGGAACCACCTGAAGACGCTGCAGAAGAACCTCAGGACCACATTTTCCAGAGGCTTATGGAGAGGTGACTATTTTTGTCTTTCTCACTCCCCATACTCCCAGCTACTCTTGCTCTCTCTCACTCCTTACCATATCTCTTTTCCACGGCACTACGGTGTATCAGACCTCAAAGCCCATCCAGTTCCAACCCTCTGCCATGGGCATGGACACCTTCCACTGGATTTGCCTGAAGTCCCACCCAGCCTGGCCTTGAACATCCCCATTTTGAATTTTACGTAATAAATTTACACAATATAATTTGAATTTTTGTAATACAAGGATAAATAAGACAAATAGGGAAAAAATGCATTTATTTTCCATGTAAAGGTCATTAAACAAAAGTGTACACCAGTTTTACAAAAGGATATGAAAATACACAGGTACAAGCCTTTCTCAGGTGAAAACTACTAAAATTTAAGAGTTACTACCTCTGGAAACCAAAGCGAACTACGCCAGGAGATGGGTAACAAAGATTTCCAGGACAGGAAAAAGAAAGTTTAACTCAGTATAAATGACGCAGCACCCATTGGAGTGACTCACAAGTAATCAAGACCTGCCAGACAACCAGAAGGCATTGGTACTGGAAAAAAATTGCCTAAGAAATGCAGTGAATCAATTAATCTCGTTTCCAGGTCCTGGTAAAGTGATAATCACGTGGGAGATAGCAATGAGTAGGGTTTGTGCACGGCTGTGAAATAATTCATACTTTAGTTGCCCGAGAAAAGTTAGCCCAATGCAAGGTATTAACAGCCAAAATTCAACTAATGCAGCTTGTTTGGAAGCTCCCTGCTAAGAAGATTTAACTAAGAGCTGATATGCGTCTACCATAGTTTCCAGAGTTGCTAATAAAGCCTTCATCTGTTCTCCAGGGGAAAAAAACGTGTTCACAGATATTTTTTCAAGAAACTCTGGTAGCTTTTGAAAACTTTCTAGCTCCCTAAAATAGGTATCTACTAACCAATCTGCAGAAAACGCATTTTCCATCCTACAGTTACCACGAGCCACTACTGGAAGTGCATTTGAACAAGCTTCTTCTCTGAGAGTTAAAGTAAGGGGTGAAGACAGATTATAAACAGAACAAAAATTCAGCAGCATTTTATTAAATAAAATCATCCACAGTTCCCTCTGCTGACTGCAAAAATCCTGCTCTGTGCGTTCATAGAAGTTTTCAATGTTCTCCTCTGGATGAACAACATTCAAAAGTTCTTGCTTTACTGCTAAAGACTCAACATGATCCAGTGGCAATTTTCCATTGCGGTCTCTCTGCTGTAGAAGGACTGGTCCTGCATGGAAAATACAAACATTAATAATAACAACACATTCTATTTTGAATGAGGTTTTAGTCTGGGGTTTCTTTTTCCTTCCCCAGAAGCTAGGAATCTGTTTAAATTCATTTTTGTACTCTGTTACATTGATGTAACCGATGAGTTCCATATTTGCAACACAATCCAGAACATTTAGAGAGACCCTTTGTAACAACCCCTTTATGATATTAACTTAATTTTTTTCCCCAGTTTCACTATGTTGAAACCCAAAGATTACTATATAGGAATGGAAAAGAAATTAATGCGTTGCTTATCCTAAATTTTCAAGTCAATATAGATAAGTATATAAAATGTAATATCATTCCTGTTGTGAAGTTCTATCAAATACTGTACAGACCAGGTTAGTTGCTGTCACTGACCCCCAAATAAATGCATGTTACAATGACAGTCTTCATTTTACTTTTCTGGGTGGTCTTGTCGATCTTGTCTGGGCTACATAGCAAGGTAAACTACTGAGAGTTGGGAATCTTGAGTATCCCTCAAAAAGTAAGTTTCAAAGTTTGCTCCTAACAGACTTCTGAAATGCAAAATCTAATTATTGTAATAAATAGATTTAAAGTAAGTAAATAGGACGTTTTACTTGTTCAGATTATAATACATTCTTTTGCTATTTCCTATTTATTAGTACAATGACGCTATTAATATTTAAACACTTTACAGACATCTTGATAAGACATCACTAAGAAAAAATGAAGGCAGTTAACAAACTGCAGGTGGTGTTTTTCAAAGACGAGCACGTCAGGAACGTTCTTACATAAATCTGGGTTACTGTGCTAAAGTAATGATGCCATTTCAACTCAGATACATTTTTAGAAATATACTTTAATCACAAGAGGAAATTATCTGCATTACATATGCATACTACAGGTTTTAACTTTGCTGTGACTGAAGCTGTGTCGCTGTACTCCATCACTGATGACGTAAAGTAAATAACTTTCACAAGGTGAAGGTTTTCTTAGAGAAAGAAAGTGAAAAATGTTTTTGCAGCACTGCATTCTAATTTATTGAGCTGAACAGACCCACATTGCATGGGTAACACGCTTTCTACCGCAGCCTTGTCAGCTATTTGACAGGCCAAAACCCAGCGTGTGACAAAGGCAAAGATAAGGGCACACGCAGCCTTACGGTTGCCAGAGAACCTTGATGAATGCAAGTGCAAGTAGAGCTCTTCCCCTAGGACAACAGGATCATCCACTACCTATTCCTCACAGCAGCCCCAGCAAAAATGCACATCTGTCAGCGCTATCGCCATTGCCAACCGAGGCGCCGGGCTGACGGCAATATTGGCTGTTGCATCACTTGGAGCGATTGAACCCAGCCCAGGTATTGGCTTGGCGTGTCAGATGCATGGTTCAGGAGATACATAAAGCACCTGGGAGCCACAGGACTGAGGCTCAGCAAACACAGAGGCAGAGATGCAGAGGAGCGTATTGATCACGCGCCGGTGCTTGCGCAACAGACACAGAAATAGCCTTTAGGGGGCAGGAGAAGACTGTAAATACACGGGGTGTTACGACAAGAAGGAAACAAAATGTTGTTTCTCTCCCTTAATTAAGTAACAGGCCATCTAAACACAGTGCATTCTTCTGCCTCGTGGCTATATGCAATGATTTTTATTGAGAAAATATGGACTTAGCACATAATGCACAGAGATTAAACTGACACAGTAGGTCAATGGTACAGAGATTGCAAACGCTGATTTGAGTAAATGAATTAAAAGAAGGAAGAGTTAATATCCAATCATTCATTGCAGTTGTTTTTTCAGAGAAACATGCCAAATTAATTATATTGATGTTATATTTTTGCAGTTGTTTTTTCAGAGAAAAAGTTAATTATATTGATATGTTATCTTTCAAGACAAGATTCAAGTTTCCTGTCACTGAAAAAAAAATGTTGTTCAAAACATTTATCACGTGTCTGCCTAAGGGGTAATGTATTTTTTTTTTAGAAACTAAGGTATCCCCTCCACTATTATCCCTAAACAGTAGTTATCACAATTACAATGTAGATTCTTTTCATAAACTAATTACCAAGCAAATTGTGTTCTTCAAAGACCATCACATTAATTTTCATAAATGCTGAACAAATTTATGTTGAAATACACAATTGTATAGAGATTTACTGATCTATTTTTGCATCATGGTAAAAATAGACCAAAACAAAAGAAAATCCTTAGCTTTGCTTGGTGAGTAGGTAGTCTTTATCTTCATTAATGAGTTTGGAGAATATAGTTACAATACATATGGTGTAAAATGCAGAATAAAAACATTATCACATTGGAAAAAAATGTGAAAATCCTGGTTAATTTCATATTCAGCTGATCAAGCTAAGTGTGAAAACAGTATTATTTTTATTGTGACCAAACCAGATTGTCTTAAAAATGTTTTAAAATAAATATTTCATAATAACCTTGTATTTTAAGCAACTATTAAGAAAAACACTACAAACTTCATGCGGGTTTGGAACAGTGGATAATCTCCCTAAACCAGTTTAGCATAAATGCACTCACCCCCATGCTGGAGTAGCAGCTTGCCAATTTCTACATGTCCATTTGACAGTGCATCATGCAAAGGAGTCACCCCGTCCACTTGACTGAGCAGGTCTACCTCTGGACAGCGTTGCAAAATTTCATGGACACACACTGTGCTGCCATGGTTACAGGCTTCATGCAAAGGCGTCCAGCCAGCATAGTCTGAATTATAAATCAAGGGAAGTTTTAAAACAGTAGAAGTAGTACTAAAATGTTAATAATGTAATTCATTAGACAGGAAAACACTTTACTTTTTAGCATTCGCCACGGCTACGGTGGCAGCCTGTGGCTTCAAAACAAGAAATTCTATTGAAAAACATCTGGAAAAATTAAATAGCCTTTTTTAAAATCGATAGAAGACGTGATGTTAAAACACACTCTAGTCATGAATTTACCTTTCCTATGAAATCCTCATTTTGTGTTGTTTAAAATAAGACAGTTTTAATAGTATAAACCAAAACTGTACTACCAAACAGATATTAATACATTCCTTTATCTGCCTTAATTTCTTAGTTCTATAGAGAAAATGAATAACTTACCTTTAGCATTAATGTCTGTTCCAGGGTAAGAGAGAAGCTGAATCAATCTCTCCACTTTGTTACTTATGCAAGCTTTATGCAGGGCTGTCTCTCCTATCATAAAAAATTAATAGATTACACTACACTAGGCAAGATAGCAACTAAAGAAAATAATCAAAGTGCCTGGATCTAGGAGACCTGGCTATACACCAGAAAATTCAATAACGAGTAAGATTTTCCCTTATCCTGTTTAACCATCTTTTAACAAAATAAAAAAAAAAACAAAACCCAAACCCACAGAGCTTCTGTTCCACCCGAGATCCAGCAATGAAATTGTACTGCAAATGGTTTAACACAGGAATTATCTCCCCCCAGTTCGAGGTTTAAAGCTTCAATCACACCATAAAAGCACCGAGTGATCACAGAATACCAAAAAAATACTGGGTTTTGAAGCAATAAAACTTTAGAGTGCAGTTGCCCTCCCTTAAATTTATTCATGAACCTACGTTAAAATGTATGGTTCTTTTTACACAGCATTTACAGCTTAATTCAAATGAATGTTTCTGCCTAAGCACGAGTGCCTCTACACACTCAAGTATAATTCAGAACTTCAAATCCGTTAACAGATGGTTTGCTGTTCCTCAATAGGCTGTCTGACTTGGCTACAGCAGCGAGGGAGGGGGGAAGAGAGGGAAATACATCCAGGGTCCTGATGATAATAATGATAATGATGATGATAATAATCATAATAAAATAATAAAAATAAAAATATTAATACCGTCATCATCCCTGCAAAAATACCCTAATCCTCAGTACCATGTAAAGCTGAAGTAACTGTGAAAAACCAAACGCCAAGCAACTGAGAACTGCCACTTGTATATAAAGATGCCGTTAGTTGCTGCGTGATAAGAACTTCAGCCATTCTAAATGCCGTTTTGCTTTCACTAAATGATTAGGATTGAACAAGATCCAGAGGAAAATCTTGATGCCAGGTGAAAGACGATGCAACAAACATCTTAGAAATGAAAAATATCTCAGGCAGAATCTCTGAGCCCTTGCAATAAGATTTACATGGTATATTTTGTTATATTAATACTTTCACTATGTAAATCTGTCAGCTCCGTGCTCATTCTTTCAACAGAAGATACTACTTACGATTTTGGCAAGGAAAGAATAGGAAAAAAGCATGCTTTTTTTTTTTTTTTATTTCCCCCAGTCCTCCAGCTCACTTTTCTTTGTAGAAGTCAGCATGTAATAACTCACATCAATTTCACTTGCAAAAGCAATAAAGAGAAAAGGAACCAATTTTAAAAATGCATGGTCTGGCTCTGTTACTGAGGCTCTCTTAAATCCCAAAAGAGGGTGAGTGGGTTTTTTTTTTTTGTCCTTCAGTGTTTGTGATACAATTCTGGTTTTAATTTTTTAAACAATCCCAGCTTGCTTTTTTCCAGTTTTTTTTTTCTAAGCTTCTCTTGGGTGTCATGATTAATACAGTTGTCTTTTAAGTGATACAGGTAAATTTCTGATGATGAAAATGACAAAATGTAGTTCCAGTAAGTAATCCTGTTCAGGTGAAGTACAATTTATTAAATTTGTGTAATAAGTAGAAACTGTAAGTACTGCAAGTGCTGTTTTATTCCTTAGGTACTTGGGTTCCAGTATAGCTAAGACAAAAGCCAAATGCCTTTCACAGTCTGGGCTGAATGCCTGGAAGAAAACAGTCCATATGCTTAACACAGCTATGTAACATAGCATACTCCTCAGTCTTTGTTCACAAAATGTCTAGGACTGAAAGAGATGAAGACTGAATTATACTTTCAAATCAGAAGACGTTGATCCTACCAAGCACAGGTTGAGGTGGATTAGCAAAGTAAGGCAGGCAAGACTGGAATGAGCTCACGCAAGCTGTACACTGTATTTAATATCTGCAAGGGGGAGGGGAGTGGAGAAGGCAGCTTTATTCCACTATACATACAATTCCTCCTTTTAAACAGACAGAAGCACAAACTATAAGAAAATAGTACTTGGGTGTGAGCCATCATTTTAGTTCAGCACTCACCAGGACAAGATTTTTAAACCTGAAACAGGCAATTCTAACCATAGAAAGTTCTTTACATGAATTAGACTCACAGAATACCTTTAATATTTCTTCTGTAAGAATGTACCTCTTCGGCCAAAGGGCTGCAATTCTCTTTGGTATACGAAGCTTCAACTTGTGCTCTCACTCTACACCTCTTTGTCAGTGGAGGGCACTTATTAAAGTTACTGGAAAGAGAGCAAAAGGGACATGTCTAAAATCATTATTACATTTTAAGATAATGTATATGCAATTACTGCTTTTAACTGTGTATGTACAGCATACTTAGATCTATCAATTTCAGAGTCAATTCTGAAACACCTTAATTACATAATTTCTATGTCATTTAATTATAACTGTAATCTAAAACAGTAATAAAATCAAATTACCGACAATTAAACTTTCTTTAAAAGTAATTCTATGAATGGTTCAACTTCTCCATGTGCACTTTAAATTCAAAATTGGGGAAACATAGCTACATCTGTTTGCGTATAGACTGAGACGGAGGACGGGGACAAAGGAGGAACCCCAGCCCAGAGGTGTTACAGGTTTACAATGGAGCTTTCTGTCAGTTGTAGTAATTTGTAGACAACAAAACAGGTCATGTAAAGTTCAAGAAATGTGTCAGGTCAGAAGCTGTCCCCCAAAGCATAATAAAACTGGTGATGTTATAGGTATTACTTACGGTAGATCAGGCAGCACTTTGACTTGGTTCTGCTTATCGCCATTTAGCATCTGTAATGCCCTTTGAGACTTGGGGCATGGCTGTTGTCCTATTTTCTTTCTCTTTTCCCTTGCTTTCTGTATTTTTCTTGTCTCGTCCACTGCCTCTTGCAAAGCAGGCCAATAGGAGCAGACCTGTTGCAAAAGCAACATTTTCAATGACTACTTATGCAGTAAATTAAAGTGCAATCATTTATTCCATTGCATTTCATACAAAGCAGTCACCCACCACCCACAGCTTGCTGTATGTAAGTTTTTAAAAATACAACCCCTAAATGATACAGATTGTTTAAAGCTGTCTTCTGCAGTTTTCTTTCTACTCCTGTAATTGACACTTCATGCTGACCCCAGGTGCATGGGTTGTGTCTGAGCCAGCAAGTGGGAAACCCTAGACCTTTCCCTTGGTTTTTTTTCATTGCTGAGAAAATTCTGATGATTTTACATGGACCTAAGACTGAAGCAAAGGTTAATTGATTCTCAGGTACTTAATGACAGTATTTACAAGCTTCCCGCTCCTAACCCAGGGAGCAATCTGTGCCATGGTTTAGATGATGGCTGGTGTTAGTGTTGGTGTTAGTGTTGGGTTATAGGTTGGACTTGATGATCTCAGAGGTCCTTTCCAACCTTGTGATACTGTGATACTGTGAATCTGGTGAAGAAACACTCACTCCTCTCTTTCATCTCCTTTAAGATGAGGTGTCGGATTGATCATAGAATTATAGAATGGTTTGGGTTGCAAGGGTCCATGTCCAGCCCTGCAGTGAGCAGGGACATCTTCAACTCCATCAGGTTACTCAGAGCCCCATCCAACCTGACCCTGAATGTTTCCAGGGATGGGGCATCGACCACCTGTCTGTGGAATCTGTACCACTGTTTCACCATCCCCACAGTGAAAAATTTCTTCTTAGAATTTAAACTTCCCTTCTAGTTTAAAACCATTCCCCCTTGTCTGTTGCTACAGGCTCTGCTAAAAAGTTTTTCCCTCACCTTTCCTTCAAGCCCCCTTTAAGTATCGAAAGGCTGCTCTAAAGTGTCCTCAGAGTCTTCTCTTCTCCAAGCTGAACAACACCAACTCTCTCAGTCTCTCTTCACAGGGGAGATGTTCCAGGCCTCTAATCATTTTGTGGTCAACAGATCCATGTCCTTCCCGAGCTGAGGGCTCCACAGTGGGATGAAGGGCTCCAAGTGTGGTCTCAGAGCAGAAGGGCAGAAACCCCTCCCCTGACCCCGTATGTCACTTTACAAGCCTTTGAGCATTGCAAAGCTGGTTACCTCTTGGGTGCTCCCTCATTATCAGGATGTTGTGGATATTTTGGCTTCTCTCCAACGATACGGAGCTTCCAACTCACCTACATCCCTCATTTTAAAATACCATATAGGCTCTTGCCATTTAGCAAGACCACAGAAAAAGACCAGTGAGGGAATGCATTCAAGGAATGCACAATGGCTATATTTGAATAAAAATACTGACAGATTTGAGTATCTAGCAGATCACTGCAGATTCTGCAGTGAACCTGCAACAGATGAGGAACACCTGACCTGTATCCACACTGTACATTTACCATCAGGGAGCAGAAGGGCACTATGTAAACCCCTAGAAAAGCCAAGCTAAAAAGATGTATGAGAAGAGCTAGAAAATTGTACCATAGTTAGTTTTCATTATTGGGACAAGAAAGGAAGAGCAGAAATGCTCAGGAAAGCCACAAAAAGCACATGAACTTATTTCAAGCACAGAAATTTACATTCAAGTAGTTGCTGAGAGCGATCAGTAGTCATGGCAATACTAAAACTAGTAATTGCCGCTGTATATGTGTTGGCAACATACGTTAAATATTAGATATATAGCTGCTTTATTTTTAAAATTCTGACAGTCTTTTGTTTGAGCCCTACTTAAACATGATGCATTAATAAGCAATGACCTCTCTTCACAACAAACTCCTGTAAAATTCAGGAAAATTTGTGTGCAGAAAATGCATACAGGTGTAAATTCGTTTTTCGTTGACTCTGCCTGTAGGATTTTAGGCCACATAGAAACACTGATGCTGTCAATGACCTGTTTAATTGTTAGCATTAAGGTTAAAGGAATTAGCATTTAAGTTAGAATCATAGAATCGCTTGGTTGGAAAAGACCTATGAGATCATTGAGTCCAACCGTACCTGTCCACTACTGAACCACATCCCTGAGCACCTCATCTGCCAATCTTTTAAACACCTCCAGTGACAGGGACTCCACCACTGTCCTGGGCAGCCCCTGACAGTGCCCAAGAACCCCTTCCGTTAAGACATTCCTGATGTCTAATCCAATCCTGCCCTGGCACAACTTGAGGCCATTTACTCTTGTCCCATCACCTGCCACTTGGGAGAAGAGACCAACACCCACCTTGCTACAACCTCCTTTAAGGGAGTTGTAGATAGTAATAAAGTTGCCCCTCAGCCTCCTCTTTTCCAGGCTAAACAGCCCCAGTTCTTTCAGCCTCTTCTCATAACCCCTGGTCTCCAGCCCCTTTCCCAGCTCCATTCCCTTCTCTGGTTGTGCTCCAACCCCTCAATGTCCCTCATCGAGTGAGGGGCCCAGAACTGAGCCCAGGATTCGAGGTACAGCCTCAACAGCACCGAGTCCAGGGGGCGATCCCTTCCCTGCTCCTGCTGGACACACTGTGGCTGATCCAAGCCAGGATGCTGGTGGCTTTCTTGGTCACCTGGGTCACTGTTGGCTCATGTTCAGCCCCCGTTGACCAAATCCCCCAGGGCCTTCTCTTCCAGGCAGCTCTCCAGCCTCTCTACCCCAAGCCTGGATTGCTGCACAGGCACCGTGTTATCTCCCCAGCTTGCTTGCATCCTGCCAGTAGTCATGGTTTTGAGAACTTCTTTCACAGCTTTCATCATGTATTTTCTTGTCAACTACAAAATTTGTGATTTGAGGGCAGCAAAAGGTTTGCCAGTAGGAGAAAGTCTTTAAGAGGGGAAATTCACAGGAAAGAAATGTGGTTCAAAATAACAAAATCTTGTATGTAACAAATACTTGGACCCAGTAGAACATCTTCTGCTCCTTCGAAGGAAAAGACATCCCAGGAAAATCATGCTGTATTTGGCATTTTCCTTAATTACAAATGCAACATTGCAATGAAGTAGTTACATCAGAGATTATTTTAAAAAGCTTTCATCGTGACTTTTCATGATAAATGCATGTAAATGAATTAATCAGGTCTTACACGCTTTCAAGCAAGAAGAATTTTACCATAATTTTGAACATAGATCTTGGAAAAAAATGAAATTTAAATGCAGGGGAATCTATCTACAGGTGGAAGACAACGCATGCCACAAGCATGACCTTAGACCAGAAAAGAAAGACATTTTCCAAGAGTTTCATGAATCAATGTACTTATAAAACCCTTAAGCGTGATAAGTTATTAAGGAGTACAAGAGTTACTTACTATTTTCCGTAGAGAAAGAGGTCCTGTAGAAATACTTATATTCCTCTGTAAACACATGCTTTTAAATACTGCTTCTGCGACAAACATTTGAAGCCAGAGGGATGGTATGGAACAAAGGAACATTTTTAATTCAACTATAGAAAAATCTGGATAAAAATAAAGAAAAAGTAAAAAAAAGCCATAAAATGAGGATATACAAACTTGTGCATCTAGAGTTATCTAGAAGACAGCACCTCCAAAATTATGTTTTCTGCTGTTGTAGATTTGTAAGTCATTCCCCAAGAGAATTACTAAAAAGTCATAATAAAAAAAGATTTTTTCCTCTGTCTGATAGTAAGACCAGCTTCCAAGAGAATGGTGACCAGGTTTTAAAAAGCAAAGCACTGCTTTTTATGTGAAACTTTAAAAAACAACCCTCAACATACAACCTTCTGAAAGTTACAACTTGGTCTTGGGAATGCAGTTATTTATTTGGGAAGTTACGCAAGTGATTACCTTTAACATAACACAAACAGGAATCACACAGATACATTAAAAAATAAATCTGCAAGTAATGCAGGGTGATCTATAAATTCTACATTAAAAGTGACCTTAAGGAAATTTCATCCCCATTAGATGAACTAAACAGTTCATGCTGTTTAAAAAAAGAAAAAAACAGAAGTGGCACATATATATATATACATATATATATATATATATAAGAAAAAATATCTGCATCTACTTCTGACTCTCTATATATCAGGTGTATGTCTTGCCTACCTCTTTCAGAAAAGATGACAGAATTGCTGACTTTTTTTTTTAAGGTAATCTTTGTATTTGGATTCTAGGAAAATAATTTTGTTAAAATATCAACTGAAACAGATTCTAAGAAAGGTCTGCCAGGAAAGGGAAAGCCTTTACCGTGTTGATAGAGTATTCTGTTCTGTTAAGAGGTGCTAATACACTAACTGATCCGTACACTCAATCAAAACAGGAAAACAACTTTTGAGAGAACTGACGTTTCCTACTCTAAGAGCGACAGAATTTAGAACTCTGCAACAGTTTTTTTGGCTTTAAGTGCTGCAGACTATATCAAGAAGCATTGATCACTGATGAATATTAATTCTTTTACAACCAGAAGTTGAATGCTGTTCTTGTAAATGCTCTCAATGAAGGACAGCATAGAAATTATAGTTCTCCAGTTGTGTACAGGAAAATCATAGGATCACAGGATCATAGAATCATCTGGTTGGAAAAGACCTCTGAGATCTTTGAGTCTAACCGTCCCTGTCTCCTGACTCAACCATGTCCCTGAGAAACTCACCTGCCTGCCTTTTAAACCCCTCCAGGGATGGGGACTCCACCACCTCCCTGGGCAGCCTCTGCCAGGGCCTGAGAACCCTTTCAGCGAAGAAATTTTTCCCGAATGTCTAATCTGAACAATCCCCTGGTACAACTTACGGACTTTATGAAAGTCAAAGAATTATATATCCAAGATCCACTCCCCCAGTTATTATAAAGCTAGAAAATTCTTTGGAGAGGTGGCAATAATAGTAGATACCAAAAGCTCCATTCATTTGCCTCCACTTGACCATGATGTTCCAACTGATTTGGCCTTTTAAGATCTAAGGTAGGCTATAAAGGTTCTGATAATTTTCCTTCTGCAAGACTGGAACGGAACTATTTGTCTAAGATTTTACTTCTTCTCAAGTGTTCAGTTAGGAGAACACTTTAAATGAAGCTTACATACACCTATCTCTAGAGAAAATGACTGAGACCAGGATATCCACACAGAGGTAACGGCTGACCTAACAGTTTTCCCACCATTTCTTAATTGGATGAAAGGGTGAGGGAAGCTTTGGTGGGAATGGTTTAGCAGGCGCAGTGGTGTTAGGCTGATGGTTGGACTCAATGACCTTATAGGCCTTTTGGTCTTATGGCTGAAGTGTCTTTAGCAAGTAAGATTAAGTTTGTGGAGTGAAACAATGCATCTGAAAATTGGCTTGAGCTTAGGTGTCTCCACAACTGCCTCTGAAGTTGTGGTTTATTATGATATGCTTAAAGCTATTCCTAAACTGACAGATCTCCAAAAGCTTTTTTTTTCCCCTTAAAATTGTGTAGTCTTGCTTTTGCACATACATCTATTGAGATTTATTTAAAGAGATTTTAGTAGCAAAGCCTGTTCTATTTGATCTCTCTGGACAGACACATACACACAATAATTTAGACTTTACTGCATACATCCACCTCACACTAAAACATTGCACAGCTGCAACAGAAGGTAAAATACAACTTGAAACTAAAACAAGGTTTTTAGTCAGGACTTTAAAGTATCTGATTAAAAGACTTTGAGAGGCATTTCAAACACTCACCATCACATGAAATCGCAATATAGTGTGCCAGACCATCAGCTATTTGAGCTATCGTGTTTCTGTCCATAAGCAAACTAGAGACGACCCAGTATTCCACTACAGTTCCAAGAATTCCATTCAACAGACCAGCTATTTCACGTCTGAAAGGCTAAATGGGAAAAAAAGAAAAATAGTATCTACAGACCTGTACTGTGTTAAAAAATCACACTGATAATGTATGATTGATAACACTAGAGAACTTCTTTAGCTAAAAGCCTTCTGTGTTGTCGCATCACTTCTTCACTGGCTTTTCTTTTTGTGCTCAAAAGCTGACTGTTGCAGTCAGGTCAACAGAATTAATATGCTGTTCAAACCACACCAATCAAGACTTGGCACCAGAGAAATACAAGTTACTTGAAAACATACTGTTTAAAACAACAGGCAAAGTGGGATCGAAGCTAACAAGTATTCCAGAAGCATTTGGACAACACCCTTGGACACATGGTGTGAATTTCAGGGTTGTCCTATGCAGGGACAGAAGCTGGGCCTGATGATCCTCGTTGGTTCCTTCTAACTCAGGTCATTCTGATTCTATGAAGTACAATTCGTGATTTCTTTTTAAATTTTGTTTAACTGTTAAGATTTCAAGTACTGCATTTATGCTAAATTAACCATGTCTTTCATCTGATAATCACAGGGTTCTCCCTGCCCTATTAGGATTCTCTTTTCCTGAAGATTTCATCATGAAATCAAAAGCTCCATTTATGACGAATGCTACATAAAAAGGGAAAGGATACAAGGTGTTATTTTTTGCACAGAAAAAAATTCAGCAGCTGGGATCAGAAAACTTTCTTCACCAACCAAAAATTAAAAAGTGTCTAGCAAACTGCAGGAGAGGATGTAACTATACATCCTAGAGAGGATGTAACTGTGGGCATTAGCCTCACCTTTCCCTCCCCCTGCCCCGAACCTACACAAAATGGTCAGGTACAGATAACAAAGCCAAAGCATATCTTTTCTCAAGAGGCATCAACACAAGATACATGCTACTCAAAAAGTAACGTGAGATAGATGAACATTCACCCACATGAGCACTTCATCAGTTCTGCTTGTGCCAAGCACTGCTCCTAGAGTCGCAGTGAGCCCATGCAAAGGAAAGCCAGACCAGCCCATTCAAAATGGTTCTGTGCCACTCAAATATTTTATGCAATGATTGTGAAATAAGTTATTCCTCTGACCACATGAACAACCACAGAAAATTCAGCATTTCTACGTCAATTTTGAAAGTGCAAATTGGAAAAATTTGAGTGCCATCATATGAACACGTGAAATTCATCTGCCCAAAGACACCCACCTGGATAATCACTAATCTTAGACTAGAAAACCAGATGACAGATTGCATTTTAGTGAGCATGGTGAGGCCCTGGCAGAGGTTGCCCAGAGCAGTGGTGGCTGCCCCATCCCTGGCCAGGTCGGATGGGACTTTAAGCCCCCTGATCCAGTGGGGGTGTCCCTGCCCATGGCAGGGGGTGGGACTGGATGGGCTTTGAGGCCCTTTCCAACCCAAACTGTTCTGTGATTCTATGAATACTTCACCTATGAAATATTTTTAAGGAAAGAGGTGGGGACTGAAAGCTCATCTTGAGGCAACACACTGAAATAATGACTGCTAATCACAGTATCACAAGGTTGGAAAGAACCTCTGAGATCATCGAGTCCAACCTATAACCCAACACAGACACCAACACTAACACCAACCATCATCTAAACCATGGCACTCAGTGCCTCATCCAGTCTCCCCTTAAACACCTCCAGGGTCTGTGACTCCACCCCCTCCCTGGGCAGCCCATTCCAATGACCAATCACCCTTTCAGTGAAGAACTTTTTCCTCACATCAAGTCTAAACTTTCCCTGTGTCCATGCCCTCTAGTTCTGCCACTGGTCACCTGAGAGAAGAGACCAACCCCTGCCTGACTACAACCTCCTTTTAGGGAGTTGTAGAGAGCAATGAGGTCTCCCCTGAGCCTCCTTTTCTCCAGACTAAACAGCCCCAACTCCCTCAGTCACTCCTCATAGGGCTTGTGCTCCAGCCCCTTCACCATCTTCGTTGCCCTCCTCTGGACACTCTCCAGCATTCTGACATCTTTCCCAAACTGGGGGGCCCAGAACTGGACACAGTATTCAAGATGAGGCCTGACCAGTGCCGAGTACAGGGGGACGATAACTCCTCTGGTGCTGCTGGCCACACTATTCCTGATGCAGGCCAGGATGCCATTGGCCTTCTTGGCCACCTGGGCACACTGCTGGCTCATGGTGAGCTTCCTGGCCACCAGCACTCCCAGGTCCCTTTCTGCCTGACTCCTCTCCAGCCACTCTGTCCCCAGTCTGTAGCTCTGCATGGGATTGTTGTGTCCAAAATGAAGTACCTGACATTTGGACTCATTAAACATCATCCCATTGGAATTGGCCCATCTCTCCAATCTGTCCAGGTCCCTCTGTAGGGCCATCCTACCCTCTAACAGATCAACCCTTCCTCCCAGCTTGGTATCATCTGCAAACTTGCTGATGATGGACTCACTCCCCTCATCCAGATCATCAATAAAGATATTAAACAGGACTGGACCCGACACCGATCCCTGGGGGACACCACTGGTGACCGTCCTCCAACTGGATGAGACACCATTGACCACCACTCTCTGGGCTCGGCCAACCAGCCAATTCCTAACCCAGCACAGAGTGCTCCCATCTAGGCCACGGGCTGCCAGCTTCTCTAATACTGCAAATATTAATGATGTGTTGCAGTCAGACACATTGCTGTGTATCAAACCTGGCTGATGCACCACTTGCAACTACGTTTGCTCAGCTAAATATCTGAGCGCTGACAAAGACAAACCAGTTACTGCCAATTTGTGTAGGCTTGGTTGACATTTTGGTAAAACAACAGTAGTACAAACCAAGAGCTTCTCCTTAATATTTCGAGATAAACGGTTCAATGCTACAAATAAGGGGGAAATGCTCTAATTTACTGAAAGTATCATTTGTCTTAAAAATACTTAAATATTAACATCTTAAAAATATTTTCATTTTAAACCACAAAACAATACAAACATAGCAATGGAAACACATGCAATATTAAAAAGTACAAAGAAGCAAGCATTTCCATTAAAAATGGGTATTGCTACCACACATTACAAAACATCATTGTGCACATAAATAGCTTCTGCTATCAAACTGAAAAGGCTAAATTTTAAAAAGCCTCTTCTACAGTTTTACAACTCTAAAACTGGTTTAAGGCTGCAGTTTACCTGACATTTAGATGATATTTTTATTTACCAAACTAAAGGAAAAGATATTAATAAATAAGTTCAAGCAACCCTGTTTTTGAATGCAAGAAAAAAGTCTTACAGAGCTAAGTGATCTCTGCATATTGTTCAGTCAAAAAGTAAAGACACAGAAGCCACCAATATTTTGTAGACATTATAAAGCAATATTCAGAACATTGTACGGAAACTCTTATTCCTGGATATGAAAAAACAAGTTACCTGTATAAATGACATGAACTGCTAATTCATTAAAAAATGCAATTCTGGATTAAGTAAAAACACATTTAAAGGAGAGGTGTTTGTTTACACTGCCATTTAGATAATGGCTGGACTACCAGTCATCGGAATATGACCTTTCAATTATCAAAAACTGAGAATACTCAGAAACTACTGATTTTAGTTCTATAATTTACTACCTCAATTTTAATCAATCTTGAATCTGATTTAGTTTAAACAGTTTGTTTATATTAGGAAGCAAGAACATGATTTTTGCAGGTATATTATAAAACACTGAAGTCCCACCCTCTTCCCCATAAATAATGTATTTTTTAAATTCCTAAAATAATAAACTACTACAAAATGTAGCATTTTAAATTGCACTGAAAAGATTCTTAGTACAGCTGCAGTGTTATTCTTCCATATAAAACCATGCCTGGGATGGAGTTATTTTCCTTCGTAGCAGCCAGTGCAGTGCTTTGAATCTGTGCCTCAAACAGTGTTGATAACTGTTAGGGACGTGTTATCCACTGTTGAGTGGCTTTTCTCTTCCGACTCCTCTCCCCAGTAACTGGGCTGGGGGTGCACAAGGGGCTGGCAGGGGGCACAGACAGGACAGCTGACCCCAACTCAGAGAATATATGGATATTCTGTGCCATATAAAAGTCGTATTCAGCAATCGAAGCCGGGAAAATGAGGAGGAAGGGAAGATGTTTGGGGTTATAGCATGTACCTTGTCAAGGAACTGATATGTGCGATGCTGCCCTGATTTCCAGGAAGAGCCTGGAGATATGCCTGACAAGTGAGTGAATTCCTTATTCTGCTGTGCTTCACTTGGAATCATAGCATTGTTTGATTTGACATCATTGAGACCAACCACACCTGTCCTCTACTAAACCAGATCCCCAAGTGCCTTGTCTGCCTGTCTTTTAAATTCCTCTGGGGATGGGGACTCCATCCCTCCCTGGGCAGCCTCTGCCAGGTTCTGAGAGCCCTTCTGGGTGAAGAAATTTTTCCTGATGTCTAATCTGAACCTCCCTTATTAAACTGTCACTCCCTCAACCCACAAGTTCTCTAGTTTTTGCCCTTCCAAGTCGCTCCTTCATTCAGCTGCAGGGCAGGTGAGTGAGTGGCTGGATGGGGACTTAACTGCCAGCTGGGGTCAAACTACTACACCATGCTCAGCAAATTAAATAAAAACCAGTTAAACCTTTTTTCTAACTGTCTTCCGTGTTCTGATTGTTGAGAATCAAAGCAACTGATAAAAGCTGTGAAGTGGGAGGAGGATGTTGACTGTGTTAGCACTCCAAGGTCACACCATACTACTGATGTCTGCCAGCTTAGTAAATGCAATTCCTACCTCATTATTCCATTTAATGCTTTGCAAGGAAACTCCAGTGCTACAGGGACAGAAGTTTCACAGTGTATTTTAGTACTTATGTAAGTTCTTATAGGAAACTTTTTAAGTCATCAGAAAATTAATCTTCACTCTTTTACTTCGAATTAACAGAGTTATTTTAGAGTTGTTCCTTAAGAGATCTTTTTCATGTGGTATAGATGTTTTTAGGGTTACACAGTACTCTGAAAGTGCCTAAAACATACTTCCAAGAAAGCTATAGGAAGTGACAGATAGACCTGGAAGACATTTACTTCTACAGTTTTATATCATGCAAATTTATACCAGCTAAAGATACTTGAAACACAGAAGAAAACAAATTAGAATTATGCAACATGGTACAACTGAAAATTAAATTAATGCCTTTCTCATTCCTTTGTCAGGCTATGTAAGACAGCTTTTTCTTTTTTTTAAAAAAAGAAAAAACAGAACAGTAGCATCAAGATGAAAATCATTTCTGATGCCGTTTGTGACACGATGAAAAGCCATAAAAGAGCTCAATGCTACTCCAAATGTTACAAGCAATAAACATGTTCCTTTGTAAAATCCAAAACTGAATTATGAGCTTTGATTCAAGGAACCTTGACCAACAGTTTCTGCACCAAACCTAGTTAAATAATATAATAAAAAGTCTTATTTGTATTAAAATTATATTCAATATTGATTTGAAGGTCTCAAGTGATGGAAAAACTCCTAACTTCTTTGGCAATGCATATTTAACTATAAGGACAGCACATCAGTTTTATTCAAGTAGGCTAATACAGTGATGACTGAAGGCACCCAATTTCCTGACACTGGATTTATATTCTAGTACTTTTAAGGCAAAGTAAACTATCTAATACAAGAAAGAAAATACACTCATACATGTAACGTAAATCTTTCAAAGCCCTTCATTCTTTCTTTTTCTTTTTTTCCAATGTAGGTTATAATAGGCCTGAAAAGCAAAATAATGTTCAGAGTATGCAAGCCAAAGAAACCAGTAACTCAGAATTTCAGCACGGATTTGCTCAGTTAGAATACCATAACTGCTTTTGGGTTGCTCTTTTTGCACACACACAAACACACATATTTATACACATATACATAAAAAACAATTTTGCAACATATCAGCACTAAAAGAGTGGAAAACCATACAGATGTTTTCCTTCCACTCTGGTGCTGATTTGCTGCAATGACTCTGAATCACAGAAAAAGATAATCTGATTCTGAAACGCTAAAAAAAACCCCATAAAATTACTCACTTTTACCACTTACAGAATGCGTTAGATACGGCCAAAAAAAGAATTTTTATTAAATTATTAATCTACTTTACTTATTTACAGAAGTTTTCACTGGAGAATTGCATGGAAGTTCAGTATATCACAACTGAAGTGTTTGTTTTCTTCCCATGAGCTAATATGCTTGTGTAAGATGGGAGACATGGCCACCTCTTTGCACTAGCTGCAAAACATCCAATTTCTGTGCCCAAAGTCATTCTTTTCATTTAGGTTTCTGAATGGCCTTATGTCCCTCTTGCCCAATGCGTTACCTCTTAAGCAAAAAGCTTTCAGAAAACAAAACTGGTAACAATGCACGTGCTTAAACCGAAGACAGGAAGGAAAATTTTGAACCCACTTTGCTATATTTATTGATATGGAAATACTGTGGTTTTATCCATGTATCTCTAAAATAACAACAACAATAACAAAAAAAGCCTATAGTTCTGCCTGCATAGCGGGAGAGGAGCTCATCCTCTGGCTTTCTGAATGACCTTTTCAACTACACCTTGGAATTCTAAATGGAGTTTATATAGAAAAAGAAGCACAAGGAGGTTTAGTATAATAAAATTGAGAGTGCAGAAAGAGATAATGACAAGTTGTGGCTGTAAAAATATGGTATTTTGCTCTAGAGTTTAATTTTGCCAAAAAATGCATAGGGAAAGAAATTGCAATATATAAATATGAATGTAAAGAATAAGGTTGTAAGAAAGAACATAGAACACTACAGATATTATGAAGCAACAAGCTGCTTTTTAAGGCTAAAACTCACATCTGCAGGGATATTGTACGTTGCACTGCATAAGATCAAAGTGGGAAAGCAATAGGCATCTCAGTTTTGTGCTGAAAGTACAATCCTTATATGTATGTATATAAAGAAAATAGAATCTAAACAAGACGTAGGTCTCTGTTTTATGTTAGACTTTATTCTTTCTTTGAAGTTTATTTTTCATATATGTACTACACTCCACCTGACACAAGTGATTATTCTGCTTATGCAAAGAATGGTTTATGAAAAAGGTATGGCTTACAGTGCTGGGACTTGTCAAAAGAAGGCACAGTAGAAAAAAGAAAAAGGTGCCTACACTTAAACTGCAGATCCAACACCAGGAAACCTCTGAAACCAGTCTCATTTTCCAAAGAAACAGAATGGCCACTGACACCAACTGAATGCAAGCCTGCTTGGTGCTCAGTACCTTTGAAAAGGTAGGTTGTTTAAATACAAATATGGGTATAGAAGCCTAATTTCAGGCACTTTTTTAATATCTTGACCAAGGATAAAAGGCAGCACTGTATCAGAATGTCTTGCTTTGATAGCCCTCAAAAAAGGTAGGAGGTCTGGCTAGGTAAGATGAGTGAAGCTCTCATTATGTTTAATCTTTCTGCTTTCTTAACATAATGAACAACGATGAGGTATTATACTGAGAGCGCTCCTTTCTGTGGAATACTTGATTTTCTATTGTTGTTCTGTTACGGTATTGAAAAAGTGAATGAAGTACCTATTTATTCTGCACTTTCACAATAATTTAAAAGAAAACGCAGTAAGTTTGTATTTTATGTGAGAATCTAGAAGTCAAAGATGTTTTACAAGGCCTCTGCCTTCTGAAAAGAAAGAGGAGGTACAGAGGACACTCAGTATCTCTCAGGTCAATGTCCTGCTGGTCAGCAGGTCACAGAACAGCAATTAAGTTGCCTTCAATTCTATTTTTATGAAAAGACCTAGGGAAGGCAGCAAATCAAACTAAAAGACTTTGGCAGAAAACTGGGGTGTTTATTAAAATAAAATAATGCAGATCTGCTGAAAACAGCAGAAAACTATTAGTTTTGTTAGCTTTTTCCAATATGTCCTGAATACGATCACCGTACAATAAGATAATCACCTTTTTGGTTACACCTTATTGTTTGACAGGATGTGTTAAGCTGGTGTCCCTAATGACTACAGTAATACCTGCTGGTAAGGGCATGCGAACATCTGAATGTAGCCAACAAGCTACTCATGACTCGTTTCTTCTCTGCAGATCAATATGAGAATCTTATGGATCAATTCATTTCCTTTAGTGGAGCAAAAACCAGCATGCTTCACAACAAAAGGCAGCTATAACAAGCAGCTGTGGGTACTTACATATAATTCCTCACAAAGGAACGAACAAAAGGAACGCCTTTAAAAAAAAAAAGTCGGTCTTCATTATTTTTAAATCAAAAAAAATCATACTCACATCGTTTTTCCCATTCAATTCTCTACAGGAAAGCATGACCCAATCCGCTAGAATATTTATGGGTTTGGTAAAAAGCACTGAGGTTTCACTTCCCAGCCAAAAGGTCTTTAGAAGGACTGTCTGCGGCACAACTTGATGATGCTGTGAGTTGGTCCCTTCAACCAAACTTGTAGAGAAAGTAAATGAAAAAACATACATCTTTATACCAATTTATTACTACAGTTTACCAGGCAGAAGCATTGACTTCTGTCAAAAACACAAAGGTCTTGTAATTTTTAAGTATGGAAAGATCAGACATGACTTCTGATGAATAATAAGTAAACTAATGATGACTATTTACAGCCAGACTGAAGGAATTCTAATATTGTGGTAATGCAACATAAAGTAAAGGCTGCTTTTTCTATATAAAGGCAGAACAAACCCAAGTATTTTGTTATACTTCATAAATGAAGATAATGGTCTCCTTAGCAAAGGGTAAGTTAATAGGTCTTTAAAAATATCAATGTTCAAAATGCTGCTTTTCTACCTTAAAGAATGAATAGTAAAGCATTGCAACACTAAGAATACAATTTTACGAGCAAAACTAAATGCCTACTGAAACTTGCAATACAGTGTAATATCAGGTTGTGAAAAGTCAGAACCCTTAAAATATGATTAGAAAGAAAACCCAACATGAATTACAATAAACTAAGTGGGAAATGTAAAAGGAAAATCTAAACAACTGCATCTCTGTAAAACAGTATCTTATTAGTCACATACAAAAATCAAGATAAAACCTGCAGTAGATACAGAAATACATGTGAAATCATACAAAAGTATAAAAATTATCCTATAAAACTCACCTTTTTGTCAGAAACTCCACTTCAGCTTTTACTAAATCAAAGAAGAACTTCAATAACATTTTGTGAAATATCCTCTGTTCATCCTCTCTCCCTGAAACCGGGACTGCATGACAAATGGTTCTGCAATAAAGGCAAGATCTGAAAAATAAACACCCAAAAATATATTCATATGACAGAAATCATAGCCTGATCTATTGTCAAAAAAAGTCAGCTTTGGCTTTTGACGATTTTGACAAAGAAAAACCTGGCTCCCCAGCAACATTTATCATTTTAAAGTCTGACTTCCTGGTGTAAAACTGTATTTTCCAAAGGAAAAAAAATTATCATGTTTGTGACTAGGGCTTTGTACTGTAGATTTGTATTATACTGTAAACTAATTTAACCATATTTAATTTTTGTCTTTCCTTGAGAGTATAATTACTGAATTTAAGAGAACTTCTTAAAAATCCTTTAATTACAAGCTGGTCTTGTAGTATTTTACAGACATTGCAACTTCCTACAAAGCCTAGATAACATTTCACACACTATTGGACAAGACTTCAGTTTGTGATTCACTATACTGATTGTCTAACATGATGACATAATTCTGAATTAAAGACTGCATAGGTTTTTTGGTTAGAATTTTGAGCGCTGGAAAGAACACGTACAAAGAAACCCACCACCTATATCACTGGTACTCTCATTCTGCCAGTAATGCTAGAAGACAAAATACTTAATTTAAAAAGATAAATTTGCCTTCATTCCTTGTGACAAAACAAAGGACAAACTCACTACCCAAAGAGCTCCTACATACCGACTCCTGTATTTGTAGGCACACAGGATATAATCAGACCCCCTGAACAAGACAGTAAAGTTTATGATTAAAAACAAAATACAACATGAGGCTTCATGTTTGGTAAAATAAGGCCGAAATTTGCCTTCTAACTGCAGATACACTTATATGTGTATGTATACACACCAGAAGAACAATAATACATAGATTATTCTAATTTGTGGAAAGCTTGAAAAATAAAATAAATTAATCTTTACAGAAAAGGAAGGAGGACAAAGCAATGTACATTTTTTCCCTTTCCAAAAACACCCTTCTGCCTGTGAGCAAACATTCCCTGAAAAATAAAGGTCCACATCTCAGTTACAATTCTAGACTTTTATGTACAGTTACCTTGTTCTGGTGAATATTGTGACTTTGATATAATAGAATTCCAGCCCTCCTTCCCCTTCCCAAGTATGGAATAACATATCCAACATCTCATTAAGCTTTCCTACCTTACAAGCATCTCTATGAAGGACCACGTGCCTTTCTTACAGATAGGACACTGAAGAAGATCCAAATAATATTTCAACATAGATGGGGACTTCCAGGGAGGATCACATTGGAGAATGAGGTACAAAATGTGATTAAGTTTGGCATAAAACATTGCCTCAATGTTTCCCTGCAAGAAATTAAGGAAATAACATTGGTTCCATAGTGGATAAATATGTAATTGGTAAGAGTTCATACATTTCCTTTATTCTTTACAATCACAAGTGACCAAATTTAATCATTGTAGTAACATGCAATATAATGCATAATTCAGCAAAATCCTGATTTTACAAAAAAAAAAAAAGAAGGGAAGGAAGGACACAAGGAGAGCTTGCAGTAGTGTGATATTCCAGCTGCCTGCACTACTGCTTAGACCAAACCTTCCTCTCAGCTGAGTTCTCTGTTGTCTACTATGTCAAAAACAAAAGTCACACAAGTGCCCCTTCTAAAAGTAACAAAAAAATCTCACCTGGGCCAATTCTTCAACAACATTTAGAGCATTCATAAAGGTTGTAAACAAATAACAATTTAAGAAACCCCCTTAATATTACATTCTTCCCCTTCTAACACAAATAAATTGATGAGCATAAAGTGCAGGGGGAATATATAACTAAAACCAGCTAATAAAATGTCAGAAAAAAAGATGATAATACTTCAATTTCTTGCTGTAACATTTACACAACTTTTAATCTCCATCTCTCACCAACAGAACATTTTCTAGAAGGCAATGAAGGAGTTCCACAGGAGGTGTAGAGTACTTCTGGCTAGCAGCAAGTTCTGCGATCACATCAGGAAATAAATACGCTTCCACTAATCCTTCGAGTACATACAATATGCCTTTGGACATGCCAGACTTTTTAACCTAGGAATGATAAGTCTTTGTAGTAAAAGAACAGCTTAATTAAAAAAAAAAAAAACCTTACAAGAACTAACAGGAAATCTCTTAAGTAAAATGATGGTAATATAATAAAACAGAGAGTAGATTATAAATTAAACCAGAAATATTACTTATTGCCTGACCCACTAAGCTGCTGTCATCAAGAAAAGCCTTCCCTCTTATCAAACTGGGCTTTCATTGAAAAGATAGCAGGCTTCAGAATGTGCTTCTCTGCTGAGACCACCTGAGTACATCTACCCTTCTAAAAACAAAAAAAAACAAATTACAATTTGCACAATCAATAACTTGCCCATAATTTATTCTGGAGAGGTACACAAAGGAGTGTTAATATTTCCTAAAGTGCAGGGTACATCCCACACTGTATGACTGGAGTGGTAAGATAATTAGTACTGCTGAACAGCTAAAAAAAAATTAGAGAAAAATGTAAAACCATGAAATACATCATTTACGAGTACACATTATAAAACCATAAACCATGTAACTGTTTTATCTCCCTAGTTCTCCTATTCCCATACAGCATGTCAGAGAAGCAGCTAATGCTGCAGATAGCACAGGTATTGATCCCAGTGGATTTCAAAGCTCTGAAGATCTCCTTAATGGCACAGGGCTTCCTTCTTATTCTCTGCCACTCATGACAGCAAACCACTTAACTTTGCAAGCTTTCAGAGGACCCAGAAGGATCTAATGGCTTTCATGAAATGCTGTATCGGCCCTGCAATTTCCCTGTTATTGCCTGAACTCTCAGCTTTCCAAACTTTTATTTCCACAGATTAATTAAATGAAATGGAAGCTGTGGCTGCCCCATCCCTGGAGGTGTTCAAGGCCAGGCTGGTTGGGGCTTTGAGCCCCTTGATCCAGTGGGAGGTGTCCCTGCCCATGGTAGAGGGGTTGGAACTGGATGGGCTTTGAGTCCTTTCCAACCCAAACCATTCCATGACTCCATGAAAGAGGAGCTCTTGAAGATCTCGGCTACACTGCTATGTATGCCTTTCCTCTAGTCCTGATTCAAGCCAAAGACAACAGGCCTAGGACAAACCCCCATGACACCTCTACACAGCCAACTCTCATAGAGGCAACTCTACACGGTATCAGGGACTGCTGGTTCTCCGTGTTCCTGGTTGCCTGGAGCTGATAAGGAAGCTGGGGTGATGGGACAATGTGCCTGTAAGTCACTCAATTTAAATACCAACACTCAAAAAAAGAGAGCAAAAAACCAACCCAGTGCTTGGAGCTCACCACACGGAGTTGTCCCTACAAAGTTGGCCGAGGAGAGTTGTTCCATGGAAACCTGTCCTGCAAAGAGTTGGCTGTCACGGAAAGCTGGCCACAAAGAGTCGCCCATTTCCCAAAGCTAAGATGCACAAACCAGTTGCAACCATACTGATGACTGAAACACAGCTTCCCTCTGCCTGATAACTTCAGTTTTGGAATCCAGCTGTTTTGTTTGACCACACTGCTTGATGCTATGGTGAAACCGGGATAGAGAATCATCACCAAGAGCAGCAGAGTCAGGAAGATCACTGATTTTACTACTAGGAATTAAACTGTTACATAAATTTATTATTACTTTAGTCCCTAAGAACTTGCAGACTTTAAGACCTCTGTCAAAAAAGAATGGTTCCTAACGTACATTAGATAAAGCTCCTGAAGACATCCTACCAATTGCGTCAAAATTGGTTTAATTTAAATTAACAGAGGCTTTGAGTCCAGTTGTGGTTCTGAGATTAGAGTACACCGCTACTAGCAAGATAGTGTCCAAAAATGTTTCAGTAATGAACTGAAATCATTAGGAGCTCAGCTCAAACATGAAGAGAAATCACAATCGTAGTGAAACCACGGTTTAAAACTCAGTGAATGAGCTCCATCTTAGCACTGCAAACATAGTTTTCTCAGCAAATGTTTCATGTATCAGATTTCTAGTGTCTGCCATTGTTACATTAACAATAAATAAAGCTGCTCATCTAGCCAATTTTTTTAATCAAGTCTTTGTGCATCTGGCATTCGAAACTCACATTTATTCCAATTTTTTCATTCATATACGCACTATTAAAATCTTCACATCAATAACGGCCGCATTCATACTTAGGAAATATTTATTATATGCAAACAGCACATCTAAAGAGCAACCATGAACTGTTTAATGTCAGTCAAAGAACAACTCCTCTGTTGCCCAGTTCTAAGACGTGTGAAGACAATTCAGTGTACGACTGTGCATGTACAAGCATTTTACTACTGGCCCTTATCTACTGATCATACCCGGATCAGTCCTTTTACACAACTGAATTTACACCTCTTGAAAACTCTTGCACTAGAAGAAGCAGCAACGTCAATGCATTATTTGGAAAGTACACTGAAACCAAGCTGTTTTGCGAGAGTGCAAGGCAGCTTCTTGTGAAGAACTGCTGGTACAACTGTTCCGACTTTGAGCAGAAACAACTGAAAAATGAAAGCCCGCAGAGAATAAACTGTATGGTGTAAAGTGGAAGAGAGGCTGACAAAAGAGAAATAAATACTTCATACAAGGTGACAAATAACAGAATACTTAGTTGAGTGAAGCCTTCCTGGTAGACACAAATGAAGAAAATTGCGTTTTCATAGAATCACAGAATGGTTTGGGTTGGAAGAGACCTCACAGCCCACCCAGTTCCAATCCCCCTGCCATGGGCAGGGACACCTCCCACTGGATCAGGGGAATCAAGGCCCCATCCAACCTGGCCTTGGACACCTCCAGGGATGGGGCAGCAACCACTTCTCTGGGCAACCTGGGCCAGGGCCTCCCCACCCTCACAGCAAATAATTTCATCCCAATATCTCATCTAAATCTCCCCTCTTTCTCAGTTTCAAACCCTTTCCCTATTCTGTCTCTGCTCTCCCTGACGAAGAGCCCCTCCCCAGTCTTCCTGGAGCCCCTTTCAGTACTGGGAGGCTGCTCTAAGGTCTCCCTGGTGCCTACTCTTCTCTGGACTGAACAACCCCAACTCTCTCAGCCTGTCCTCATAGCAAAGGGGCTCCAGCCCTCGGATCATCTCTGCGGCTTCCTCTGGACTCGTTCCACTAGATCCATGTCCTTTCTCTGCCTCCTACATGCTATAGTACATAGCTCTCATCTGCCAATTTAGTTTGCAGCGTTCATTTTAATTCACTAGTATTATTGGAAATGCTTATTGGAACCGCTTACGAAATACACTGCCTAAAAAGTCCCACATCAGATGCAAAGACTTGCAATGGATATTCCACAAAGCAACAAAAGACAGTAGCAGATCATGTATAATGAAAGATTAGAATTAGGCTTAAAATTTCCAAACAAAAATGTACATTAAGAATACAAAAAACTAATTTCAGTTTACATGTTAAGAAAGCTAAATTTCCCCCCCACCCCTACATAAACTCAATAAACTAAACATTAAAGTTAAATTTCAACGCAAATCTTTTCAGTAACGGAAATGCACACAGCATTTTGTCTATTAACGGTATGGCTGGACAATGAGAAAGGCATTTTAGTGCTCATGTTTTCAAAATAATTTTCTCCTCACTTCCTTATTGCATCAATACAAAGAAATCAGTTTGTGAAGCCTGAGAGCTCGTTTAGTCAAATTGGGACCTCAGTTATATATCAAGTAACTATTTACGTAGCACAGCTCATGAAGATATAAATCTTCAGCTACTGAGAACCAGAGTAAGCTAATGGATATTCCTTAAGTGTTTCCTATTTTAACTTTTAAATAACACAAGCTACCATTAAAGTACAGTAGCTCATACCTGCTATGTATAATGCTTTTTAAGTACTAACAGGTAATGTTTTAACATTATTTAAAGGTTTGTTCTTAGTATTATGGATAGAAAAGGGAAAATTTTGACAGTATTTATTTACTTAAGATATAAAAAAGACCTAAAAATCCTATTGCTGACTCGTACCTAATTTATGGCATGTATTTGGCTTAATGAGGAAAAAAAGAGAAATTAAGAACACAGTACAAAATAGGAATTAAGTTAAAGTAATTAGGAAAAAAGGAATGGAAAACATAATGTATTCTGCTTGAAATCTGCACTTCAAACCACTCTGAAACCCGCATGACGTTTTTTAAGGTTTATGCTGTAAGAGAAACTACTCTTTTGTTCTGCAGAGAGAGAACCTTCAGCTAAAGTCTGTCCTTACTAAGACAAATATGTGAGTGCTGCAAAACAGTGTACTGTCTCTCTCTACAGCATAAATGCAGTGCTTGAATAATTCAAGATGCTCTAAATCACATTAGGGCAGCTTTGCTTCTTTTTTTCTAACTTTAACAGGTAAAGTTCTCTTAACTAGCAGGATTAAACAGTTTCTTTGTAATAAAGGAGTTGTAAGAACAAACAAAATTCAACAGCATTCCAACGATGCTCTTTAAATCTTCATTAATGTTATTAGACTTTTGGATAACACATATTTTAAATTTTTTCTTGGACAGTTAATTTCACAATGAAAGTAACGTTTGCCTGATTTCATGACAAAATTCCATATAAGCAAAAAGCCTTCTTTGAGAGAATCCTTACCTCTGGATTGCATTTATTCAGCTGGTCTTTTTCAGCAAACCTCTGCTTAAGAGCCTGTAAAAGAGGATAAAGCCAACATGCCCACTGCATACTAGTAAATATATTCAATAAATACTGCATAAAAAAACCCCATATAATAACTTTCGTTAAACACAGTTCAAGAAAAAGATTCAACACAGCAGCCTACTTTCATTTGTCTTTTTAATATTTGTGTAGCAAAATTATGAAATAAAGGATTAGTAAGTTAATTGGAAAATAATATGCACAATTTTTCTTCCCATTTTTCCTTTTATATTCTGCATCTTGTTTATGTGGTTGCTACACAAGGATAGTTTTACTAGACTGGGAACACTTAACCACATGAAAAACCATTGTTTTCAGTGTTTCTATGTTGAAATGCAAACTTTGGGTTCCTCTTGCAAGTTTGGTATCACACAGAGATACAGCAGTACGTACAAAAATGCATTACTATTATTGTTCTATTTAGTTATGGCCTAGTGCTACAGTCTTACTAATGCATCTTACCAAATAAAAAGGACTTTTAGGAGAGATTAGGTTTCGGGTTATTAATACTCCACCTGCATATAACTATATAATAGTATTGAGGGAAGGATAATCTGATAATAAGTGCATTTGTGTTGTGTAGTACACGTGAAAAGTCAAAGACACGTTTAGGTTTTAAAGCTGTGGAGGATATAATCTTGATAAAATGCAACTGATAAAAGATGTAGCATTTGGAGGTGTATAGACAAAAGCTGCATGAGACTACTATCTGTTAATCTTGTGTTTAAACATTGTCTACATTCAAGACATATAAATCCTTATTTTGCTGCTATGAACCTAAATTAATACACATAGAGGGCCTGATATTGCAGTTACAAATCTTAGTGTTTCATGTAAGCAAGTTCCTACAAAAATACTTAACACACCATCAACTGCATCACTGCAACTTGCAGAGATAATATATCCTAACTCAATTAATTGTTAATACATAGGAAATGTTTTTAATTACTAACGTAGAATGTTTATCAGGATTAGAAATGTGTCAACATTAAAAGAAAGGAGTGCATTCAGCTCCATTTTTCACTTGTAACAGAAAACATTCATACTAAGCAACAAAATACTTGCTCTAGGGTATGGTTTGGTTAAAAAAACTGTTACTGTAATTCAGCCAGATAACAGGAAAGACATAGAAAGTCTGCAATCCAATGACACTGTTGAACAACATGAGCCACTACTTATAAATTACACCAATATTTCAAGTAGCCCACCATGTCTTAGACACACCCATGCCTACCAGTTACCACTGCTAAATAATATTTTGGCTCATGTTAGATGTTCAAAATACCGGATTATTAAATGCCACTGATTAAAAGATGCTAAAACATCCACTTTATTAGTTGAGTACTATAATGGAAGATAAACTGAATAATACACGTTTTGCATTCTTCGCTAGGAAAGCATTAACTGGTAGTTACTTACCACAGTAAAATACATATGTTTTATAATAGCATTTTTCATTTCACCAAGCTGCACGCCAGACAACATTTGGTCGGTCTCTTGTGCAGCAGGCAAACAGTTAATTTGGACACCTTCAGTATCTTGCATTTCATTCTGTACAGAGCAGAAAAATACCACTTTTCTTTAGTTTCAATTAATGTTCTAGAAAAGTTTTACATGCTATGTCTGTCTTTACATTCCATTGCATACCCTTCCTGTTCATGTCATTGTTCACGGGCCTGCATGACATGCCAGATAAACAAACCACTGATATCATAGGAAGCAACTGTGTAGGAATTACCAACAGAAGCTTCCCCATTACTGTTTTTCCTAACTGACTTTAACTCTGACTCAGTCCCTGTGGCTGAAGCAAGAGATGCATTTCCATGATGGATCCTCTCTTTGAGCTTTCCAAAAAAGTAAAGCCAAAGCCCACACCTTTTCCATTAATAAAATATCCTTATTTCATATTTGAAGACTTTTTTTTTTATCAATTTGACTATGACCATGCATTTATTTTAAGAGGATCACCATAATGAAATCTTTTCAGTTCTTGCCCATAAGCCTGAATTAAACTAGCAATTTAAAAATTAAAAGGTTTTGGTTTTTTTTATAGTAACTTATTCTCTAAGTCCACCTATTGTTTCCAGCTATTTCTTCAGCACAGGTAATGAGAAAGTGCTTTTTAAACTGGTTTCCAAAGCATTCTGAAAAGGCTCTCAACAAAGCCACAATAAGAAACAGCAACAACAAAAAAATTCGGATATTTCAGGATATGAGAACAACACATTTCAGTAAGAGTTTCAATGTATGCTTTTAAACAAAGATAAACAGAACAAAACACTATCTTTGTTTTAGCAAATATACCCATAACTACAAACCCAGCCTCCTCCTGCAGTGCCACCCGTCAGGAAAGTAGATACACATTACTCTTCAATAGAGCACCAACAGCCAGTTTTTATTGGGATCAGGTGTGAAAGGCTCCAGATAGCTCACCTTCTAATTCAAACACCTAATCTGGTGGGTGAATCAAGCATGGGAAACACAGGAAACAACAGAAGGCAAAAAAACACACTAATGCATGCAATGACAAGTTGCAAAGTGTGAAGTCTTTATACTTTTAGATTCTCAAGATAAAGTTTAAAACAATGCACAAGTTTCATCCTGTTTTCAGGATGAAAGGTATAATTCAAACCAAGAAGTATTTGCCAGGTGGATAATCATATTTCTAAATAAATACCGAGTTTCTTGCAAATTACAGAAGAGATTTAAGTACTTTTGGTAACTTGAAAAGAGCTCTGAAAAGATCTGATGAGACAGTGATCACTGAACTATTCTCTTACGTTTTGCACATGATTTTCAACATGCTTACAAAAAACTTACAGTATCACAGTATCATAAGGTTGGAAAGGACCTCTGAGATCATCGAGTCCAACCTATAACCCAACACCAACCCATCATCTAAACCATGGCACTCAGTGCCTCATCCAGTCTCCCCTTAAACACCTCCAGGGTCTGCGACTCCACCCCCTCCCTGGGCAGCCCATTCCAATGGCCAATCACCCTTTCAGTGAAGAACTTTTTCCTCACATCAAGTCTAAACTTACCCTGACGAAGCTTGAGTCCCTGCCCTCTGGTTCTGTCACTGGTCACCTGAGAGAAGAGACCAACCCCTGCCCGACTACAACCTCCTTTTAGGTAGTTGTAGAGAGCAATGAGGTCTCCCCTGAGCCTCCTCTTCTCCAGGCTAAACAGCCCCAGCTCCCTCAGTCGCTCCTCGTAGGGCTTGTGCTCCAGCCCCTTCCCCATCTTCGTTGCCCTCCTCTGGACACACTCCAGCATCCTGACATCTTTCCCAAAGTTGGGGGCCCAGAACTGCACACAATATTCAAGGTGAGGCCTGACCAGCACCACCTTGGCAAAATTTTATCAATTCCAGCATGCATCCAATACAGCATTTAAAGTCTTTGTTTAAATTTGAGACCAGCTTCCTAAAATCATGAATGTGCTTCAAATATTGTGAACCAATAAATCTGGCACCTTGTAGGATCACATCATTAATGAAAATCCCACAGAGTATTTCAACACTAGAGATATGAGACTGAGATTATTAGAGCAGATACTGAAATACAGCGATGAAGTAAAGACTTGGTTGAAAAAAAAATCACAGCACAAGTAGACTGAATGTTAGTGCATCTCCACTGAAAACGTTAATATAATGCTGTCTTGTCGAATACAGCATCTGGACACGTATCTTGGTGTTTATTTTTGCTACAAGTACAGGACTACAAATTTGCAAAGTTGGAATGTTCTAATGAATAATATGCCAAGTACTTCCACCAGGGAGAGAAAAGAGCATGTCTATAACATTCTCTGATAAAGCCTGACACATGTGGACAAGTGTTGTGATTTGATTGCCTATGTTTTATTCTTTCCCTTTTAAGCCCAGGAGTCTTGGCCGTTTTCTGAGTTCTTTAGATGCATTTAAATAGAAAGCTAATGCTCTCTTAGCCTCTAAGGTGAGTTACTTTAATGAAATCCAAGAAAAACAAGACATGCAGAGTTAACGGACTGGTTAAGATGGAAACCTGTTATCACACCTGGGAGGAATTCAGGGTGCATAGCAAGAAACACCTTATTCTCATAAAGATCAATAAAAGGTGAAGTAGCCATAAAACATTGACGCTCATTCCTCTCTTTAACATAAATGTCTATCTTAGCTGAAAGGCACAATAGAGAACAGGTTCCTTCAACAAGTTTCATTAAGAGAGCAAGCACTAGGCTGAGATTCCATGATGATAAGTGTTTCATTCAGGATGTAAACATTAAGATCTTTTAACTCTCTTCTCACTCTTTGGTAACAGTTTTACTGCTCACTAAAATAGGAAGAGGCAAATTTTGATTTGAAGAATCCAAAGGATTTTCAAATGAAGTAGATGATTCCTAGTAACAAGCACAGCTTTAGCTCCTACTTGTTGATTGCAAAGCCAGTATTTTCAGTTAGCAGTTGACTAAAATCATCCCAGTCCCAGGAATCACTAGACTAAGAGAGTATTCTAAGTCCTTTGAGTAGTTCCAGGTCACAATGCTAGGAAGTTCTTAATAGTGCACCTGGTAAGCAAAGAGTTACGAAAGACAAGGCATCTCTCTTGAAAAATAATGAGATAGAATTCTAGTTATAGTGAATTCCACGCATACAAGAAAATTCACTGAGCAGTGACCTATCACCTCATAGTCCGAGTGGGAAGACGAAAGAGAAAAAAATCTGCTTTTCCTCCTTTGCCTTATCTTTTGCATCACTGAAAATTTAACACCTAATGCAGTTTTGGAGCTGAACATTAAACCTCAGGCTCTGAACCATTTGATCTTGCACTGGATGCTTTATCTGTCTTAGCCATTCCAAAAAAATAAAAAAAAAAGCAAGCTCTGCCTCTCTGGAAAGATGACTTCTAATGTGGCTTCTCTCTGCTAATAAGGCCTATCCAGGTCCTCAGGTCTTAGTAGATCTGATGATGTACTTTCTCGTGTTCTAGTTTAGTCAATAGAAGAAAGCTACTGCAGGACTTTGAAGAATACTCTTTGACCAACCAAGAAATACTGAGCTTGTGTTCTCAAGAACCTAACAGTTTTGACTAGTGAAAAAGATTTTTGTGATGAATGGCGACATGGAAACATGGAAAGAGACAAAGCCAAATGTAGCTTTTTTTGCACACATAAGCATTGTGAGAATTGAGCTGTAAGGACTCTAAACACAGTCAGTTATGCCCCCTCTGACTGCTCTGCAAAAGGAGAAGCAATACAGTACATAAACTGTTGGTCTATGAGACATTCCAAACCACCCCTTTTGGCATCCTCATGTGTCTCAGAGGGGTGCTGGTTGCACACAGAATCCTTCAGTTTAAATTAATTTTATTCATTTTTATCCACAAGTACGGAATAATCTCTCCGCGCTTATGTAGAATTAAAGGTACAGTCAGATAACAGTTTAAAGATATTAGGAAACTATAATGCTTGCCACATCAGGCTCAGTGCATTGATGGAAGAGGGAATGTAGATGACCACCTTACAAGAGATTCCTAGCACACAAACAGTCTGAGTGAATTTCCTCTGCCTCATACACGTTTCTCTTACGAAATTCACACTGCAGCCACGGGGAATGGAGAGCAAACCGATGGCGAGTTAAGAATCTGAATTTTAAAAAAAAAATCCATAGACTATTTTAGCATAGGGTATCTATAATGTCATGAAAAAAATGTAGAATAACAGACGTCAGCTGACAGAAGAAATTATTACATTGATCTTGAAGCATGAAGATGCCATTTCAATACAGGTTAATGATTTGTGTCAAACTCATTAATATATATATATACACTCACACATATTGGTAGACAGATTGACACAAACACACCTTAGAAATCCTTACAAAAGAGACTATAAAGTAAAAGTCGTACTGTTTTCTTGGTATTTTGTGAATAACTGTTTCATTGATGGTCAACTACACCAGAACTTCCTCCTGAACTCTAATTTTTGCAGAAAAGCAGGAGCCAAGGAAGAACACAGACGAAGAAGGAATAATGTATGCTTCCTCAGCATTATTCCTCTGGTCTGAGAAAAACTAATTGCTTTTGGAAATAAAATTTTTCTGTAACAGAAATGGTTGAAGTCAGAAGGGACCTCATAGATGTCTGGTTCACACCCGCAGCCCAAGGAAGGCCACCTACAAACAGCTGCCTAGGACCATGTGCCTGGATGGCTCTGGAGCATCTCGAGGGAAAGGAGACTTCAGAGCCTCTTCAAGAAACCTGTTCCAGTGCTCCATCACCATCACAGTAAAAAAACAAGTGTATCCTCACTTTCAGACAGACCCTCCTGCGCTTCTGTTTGTGCCCATTGCTTTTTGTCCCGTCACTGAACACTACTGAGAAGAGCCTGGCTCTGTACTCTGCATCCTCCCTTCAGACACTTACCTACAACCACGAGCCTTCTTCTCTCTTGGATAAAAAGTCCCAGAACAAGAAAGTCGCATTACCTTTAACCAAATTGCAAAATATTCTGGCTGATCATATCCCCTTCTATTATTAATCCTCCATTATTTACAGAAACCAGCAAACCTGACAGGAATTGCTAACAATGATGAGGAAAAACTGATTTTAGATATGTTTTTAATTCACTTACCTCAAAAATGTAATCTCCTAGATATTGCAAAGGATAGTACGGAGGTTCAGGCAGATGTTTTTTGTTTTGTGCAGGAAAAAATCCATCACGGATGAATATATGAGTTATGTTGTGCTCTGCATTTTGAGACGAACATATGGTTGCTTTTCCAGCCTGAAGAACTCTAAATAAACATATTTGGAAAGACGTATTTACCTCATGATGTTGACACTGCCTAAAGTAACATTATACCTCACAAACTAAAAGCATGCAAGTACAAGAGAATAAGGGTTCTAGGTGTGCAACACTGCCCAGCCAGCAACAGGAAGGTAACTGATACCTAACAGCCTTCAGAAAAGGAAAGAGCCCACTTAACAAGATGTCCTTGTCTTCACAATACAACATGATTAATTAAAATCAATGTACACCTCCTACATACCTAATAGGAAGCTTTACCTGCATACTTTTTCAAATATCAAATTTGGGTGCAGCAGCGACAATACAAATTATGTCCCCCATCAATGATGATGGTCTTTCAATTAAGTTTCACAATAAATTAAGCAGGTTACCAAAAATGGAATGCTGCTTTTCTGAACTGTAACACGACGTTTTCACAAAGCAAGTGCAAGTTTTTACTTCATTTTGGATTTATTCGCAACATTTGGTGCTTTCCAGTATCACACACAGAGAATAGATAAATAGATTTGTTTGTCTTTGGGACACCATTACATTAAGACTTTCCCCAAGGGCAATTTCCATGGCTGTTGTACTGCAGCAGCAACCACTCCTGCCTTCTAGAAAAGATGTCAGAAAAAAAAATAATGGAAGAAATAAGGTCTCTTAACATGCTAGATACATGCTTTATTTTTCAGAATCCAGGTAGGTAAAAAGAAAAGGATGCTGGTCTCACACACTTACCCACCCAGCAGCTAGGCACTAAAGGCAGGAAAAGCATAGAAAGTGGAGGGGAAAGGAGAGTGTTTAAAAATCAGAGAAAAATCAATCTTCCTCCAAAGCCTTTACAACTGAAGACAGTACTTGCTGGAGACAAAAAATATCTACCTTTCAGTGTTTTTTGACTTAAGTTAAAGGTTCCCCATGTTAGTGTACGGGAAGAAGTCTGGAAAAAGAGATCCCTTCTACAAAATTGCCTGTTCAATGTGTCTGTAGCTCCTGTTAAAAGTTATTTCCATTGCAAACAGTGAGTTGCACAAGGCAGCATTTCAATAGCCTTATCACGAAGATCTGCATAACCATTTTTCATAGAAAAAGAAGCATTTTTCACAAGTGTAGCACAATGAGCGCATCTTTCTACAAGACAGAGCACAGTAAAACTTCCTGCTCAGCCAAGAAAATGGCATAATTATAACGTTGGCAAATCAGGAGATGGTAACTTCAGCTACACCACACCCTGTGTTATTGAATTGCAGACAGAGAGATGTTCCACGAGGCAGCACAAAGCCCTGCACCACAATCAACCAATCAAACTCCACTTCCTTGCTTTCCAGTGCACCCACAGCACACCCAGGAGCACTCCTAACTAACTGGAATTTCGACAGAGGAGGAAGGTAGGGCAGTACCTGCTCCTGCAGTGAACGTAAAGGTCTAAATCATGTCAGAGGAGCTTTGTTTCTACTGTACGAGAAGAAAACATTACTTAACACGCTCTGTTTGTGACACAATGTAGTATTTAAATCACAGAATCCAAATACATAGGGGAGTTGGAACTGGATAGTATCACAGTATCACAGTATCACAGTATCACAAGGTTGGAAAGGACCTCTGAGATCATCGAGTCCAACCTATAACCCAACACCAACACCAACACTAACACCATCATCTAAACCATGGCACTCAGTGCCTCATCCAGTCTCCCCTTAAACACCTCCAGGGTTGGTGACTCCACCCCCTCCCTGGGCAGCCCATTCCAATGGCCAATCACCCTTTCAGTGAAGAATTTTTTCCTCAAAAGAAAGATCCCCTCCAATCCAAACCATTCCATGATTCTACCAGTATGGGGAAAAAAAAGCCAGTAGTCCCACAATTCTTGCATTTCAGTTGTTTTCATTTTTCTCTGCTTTTCCTTTGTGCTTTTATCCTTTCCCTTCCAAACCACTTGTATTTACACTGTATCAGAAACCTCTGTTACAGTACAAATGAGGTCTTTGGGGCTACAAGAAGCTGTTGCAGAGGTGTGACACAAAAAATGTCACGTAAGACACAGCTGGCCCAGGCCACCCACCCAAGGGAAACAACATATTCTGCACTGCTGCCCTTTCCATTATTCACAAAATAAACTATTACTCATAAAAACCGTAAGGCTATGTTTCTTGCCTCGTGATGAAAGTTTGTGCAAGGAGTTTATTTAGGATGAAAACAAATGAGAATGTGTGTTATTTTCAAAGAAAGCAAGAAAATCAGTGATGTTAAAGATTTAAAGTAATTTTGTGATAAAAACTACGGAAGCGTATTAATGAAAACAATTCATAGTTTGAAGAGCTGGAGGTTGCTACGGACCAAATTAATCAGGATAGAAGAACAAAGAAGTGCTAAACCACACAAGAGGTTTTCCATCATTCATTATTTAATCTAATAAGGTTAAATAATTTTTAATTTAATAAGACATGTCCTCCTACCTTCTAATAGATGCCATTCGTTTGTCACTTTCTGTAACTGGCAGGATGACTTTCCATCTGTGGAAGGCCCCCGGAGCACGAGAACGTGCCAGTTCTTTGCGCCATCTTTTAGGTGCAGACTGCATTTGAGGTGAATAAGGGGTGTCTCTTTCAATTTCATACCCCCATTCGTACGTTGTTTCATCAAGCCATCTGCCACTTTCAGCACTATTAATTATGTACTCCTTAGTTAGTATCCACTTCCCTAAAAAGCAAAGGAACTGTCAACCACAAAAGACCTTTTGTGCAGACAACTGGCAGTCAGCTGAAGATCAAATACAAAATTAACTTCAACCTTTCTTGTGTAAATAAAAGCTGGAATCATAAGTACCATTTTAAAAACTTCTTCCCACGACAAGAGTTCTCCCCTTCATGCTTTAGGATCAGAAATCTCAAAATGCCACTGAAAAGCATCATTTTGTTTTCTTTTAACGATGAAGGACCTTTTTACCCCTCCTAGAGAAAATACTTGTCTCTCTCCCCAAAAATCTGCAATTGGAATCTTTCAGCTTCCCGTATTATTTTCTACGACTTCCACAGAACCTCGCTTAACACTTTAATATCATGACACTTTTACAACTGGACTAAAATTCAATAAACTGAACATATATTTTACCACCAATGAGTAAAAAGAGGGATGAAGGTTGTATCATGCTAGCTGTTTCTTTTATCTGTTCTTAATGTCACTTGCACTGCGAGTGTAGTGAATACCAGCATTATGGGGATATGGTTTTAGACTTTTGTCTTTCCCCTTTCTTCTTTTCACATCCTTTTCTCTCATCCCTTGGCTCCACCTCCTCTGCCTCTCCTCTTTCATCTTCCACATGTTCGCTTTTGATACCGTATGTAATCATTTTTCTCTGTCTCTCTTCTTACAGGTTCAGGTCAAGAGCCGTGGTTAGTACCCTGCTTCTGTTACCTACAGAAGATACTGCAAGAGAAATTGACTTGAATTGTGCAAATCTAATTGGTTTCACAGAACAGTGGGGCTAACTGGCAAAACGTCCACATGCAGGAGCACAGATAGAACTTCTATAAGAGCCCAGTGTAGGTACCAGTAGACTTCAGACTGGAAAAGGGACGCTGTGCACCACCTGTATGTTAGAATCACTTTCCTTTCAAAGTTACCACCCCAAAACTTCAGTCAGCTAGGGAGACCAGGAAGACTGGCATCCTTGTCAGTACTTCTGTTCACCTCTGGGGAGTCCTAAATGGGTCTAAACATGATCTTTGACACTTATTTGGGAAAAAATGCAGTAGGAATGAATGCACTCTCTCTGCCACTGAGGGCAAGAGCAATGATTACGCAAAACCAGGACCTCTTGCAGGATTAAAAACTAGCAGATGGTATTGGAGAAGATTCAAAACTACAGAAACAGAACAGAGTTCTGCACTGCCATGTGGACACATGTACCTTTTCCACTCACTTCATGGAAACATCTCCAGATGTTTTAAATCCCAAAAAGTAAGAAAACATTACCCCAAAGGTTTGCAATAGTTTAAACAGTGCAGCAATAGGATGACGGAGAATGGGTTTAAGCTGAAAGAGAGGAGACTGAGATGAGACCTTAGGAAGAAATGTATTCCTGTGAGGAATACGTCACTAACAACTTCACACACATCTTCAAGCCCAAATCTTTGTTTAGTTTTTAGTCTGTTACGTCTTAAATTTGAGATTACCCATGCTAAAAACTGCATCAACACTTTGGTATAATATGATATAGGGAAAATAAAGATCATGTTTAACCACTTAATAGATCATCATTGTGAAATCTTTTACCTCCACAACATTTTTTAAACTAACCATAAAAATCTTCTAAGTAATCTGCCTATAAAGAAATATTAAAACACAGAGTTCTCCTTCTGAAAGCACTTTAGTTGCTTATGCATGGGATTTCAGCATCAGGCCTCAGGTAAAAAGAAAGCAAGAGGAAAGACCAGAGACGTGTCAGAAAGGCAAAAGCCTGGCATTTTCTCCTGCTGCTCAAACAGGAATTTATGGACAGTGACCTTTACCAGCGAATGTTGCGTGTGAAGTTGGTCGCAAAACCCCACGCCAACTACAGGTGTCCATACTCCCTCTGCCCCCTTTTCAAGCAATCCATTTTTAAGTGCCTGTGTCGTTCGGATACAAGTTCATGATCTAACTCATATATTAAAAACCCTTCTGTTTGGGCAAACACACAGATCAAATAAAGGAAGATGGCAGCAATATTACTTAGGAAAAAAAATATTCCAGCAACATTTGGCCAACACCCTCAGCCACACGGTGTGAGTGTTGGGGTTGTCCTGTGCAGGGACAGGAGTTGGACTCTATGATCATTGTGGGTCTCAGCTCATGCTGCAGAGAGCCCCGGAGTCAGTAGATCCTCATGGAGGTAGAATCAGTGCTTAGTTTATTGTGCTTCCACACATTACTTTATACTCACAATCTGTGTTCATACACTGTAAGTGTATATATAATTGGCTGCTACATGTTGTCCACTCAGTATATTCTCTATCTTAATTGTTTAAAAGTTTCTGTCCATGCCCTGTTACATGACACCCTGCACCCCCCCTTTTGCAGTTAGCACTTTGCATTCTTGTTCCTCTTATCTTGTTTACTTCTTAGCCTACTTCCTCTCGTTCCTCATCAAGGTTGCCGAGTCCTTGCAATTTAACACATAGGCAGGGTTGTTCATACAGGCCTCAAGGATCACAAAATGCCCTGATTCTTCTAAAATACTCTCTACAAGCTCATTCTGTGATTCTGTCTTGTAAGGCAGCTCATTCACAAAACAAAATGAGGTACCCAGAAACCTTTTAAGGGTCATTTCCATTTTAAGATCCTATGAATTTTTACAGCAAACTTTTTACTCACCAGCAGCACAGGCAGCTAAGAACTTCTCACTCTTGCACAGCTTTTTTGCTATAAGATGGGTACAGTTTCTGTATTGCTAATAAAACAAAAACAAAACAAGACACTTGCATCACTGGAAACAGTTTAGTTTCCTTAGCTATTTATACACAACTAAACACCACACAGTGCATCATCTTAAGGCTCATATTTTTTATTTCTGCTCTAACCATTGGGTCCTTTAGTGAATGATACCTTATTATCCAAATACACACAGTCCAGCCGAAACAGCCATTCAAGCAGTTCCTTTTTCTCCTGTTTTTTAAACCCAGTTAACTGGATTATCCTCTTCTGGTCTTCGCTTGCCATCTGTTAGAAGAAAAAAAAAAACAAATCAAAAAGGAGACATTAACACACAAACTGCACATCACCAACACTGTTTCCATGATGATGCCAGTATCTCCTACCTGTTTTCCAAGAAAATGGGAAACACCTTCTGAGGAGTGAACACAATTCAATGGCAGTACGCAGCATCCCAAGCTGCCTCTGCCTACTCTAGCTCGAATACCTGGCATCTGGAGCTGCCTCTGCCTGCTACAGCCAGGATACCTGGCATCTGGAGCTGCCTTTGCCTGCTACAGCCAGGATACCTGGCATCTGGAGTTGCCTCTGCCTACTACAGCCAGGATACCTGGCATCTGGAGCTGCCTCTGCCTGCTACAGCCAGGATACCTGGCATCTGGAGCTGCCTCTGCCTACTACAGCCAGGATACCTGGCATCTGGAGTTGCCTCTGCCTACTACAGCCAGGATACCTGGCATCTGGAGCTGCCTCTGCCTTCTACAGCCAGGATACCTGGCATCTGGAGCTGCCTCTGCCTTCTACAGCCAGGATACCTGGCATCTGGAGCTGCCTCTGCCTTCTACAGCCAGGATACCTGGCATCTGGAGCTGCCTCTGCCTTCTACAGCCAGGATACCTGGCATCTGGAGCTGCCTCTGCCTACTACAGCCAGGATACCTGGCATCTGGAGCTGCCTCTGCCTTCTACAGCCAGGATACCTGGCATCTGGAGCTGCCTCTGCCTTCTACAGCCAGGATACCTGGCATCTGGAGCTGCCTTTGCCTGCTACAGCCAGGATACCTGGCATCTGGAGTTGCCTCTGCCTGCTACAGCCAGGATACCTGGCATCTGGAGCTGCCTTTGCCTGCTACAGCCAGGATACCTGGCATCTGGAGCTGCCTCTGCCTGCTACAGCAGGGATACCTGGGTGGTAGTAAAGTAGAGGTACCTGGTATCTTGGAGCTTCCCCTGCCTACTCCAGCCAGGATACCCAGGCAGTGGGAAAGAGGGGTACCTGGTATCCAGTGATGCCCCTGCCTGCTCCAGCCGGGATACCCGGGAGGCAATAATGGGAGGGTACCCTACACCCAGTGATATTCCTGGGTGGTGGTAAGGAGCGGGTACCCAGCATCTTGGAACTGTTCCTGCCTGTTCCAGTCGGGATACTGGGAAGGCAATAAGGGGTGCAATGACGTGGGGGTACTCGGTATCTGGATAATGATCCTGTTTGCTCCAACCGGGATACCCAGGCGGCGTGAAGGGGGCGGGGAGGGTACCCAGCATCCCGTGAAGTTCCTGCCAGCTCCAGGCGGGATACCAGGAAGGCAGTGAGAGGGGATGGGGGGTACCCGACATCCAGAGCTGCTCCTGCCTGCTCCAGCCGGGACACCCGGGGCAGTGGGAAGGCAGGAGGGTACCCAGCATCCAGAGGAGGGGGGGTCCCCGTTCTCGATCACGTACCGACGCCGTGGGGCGGCGGGGTCCGCGCGGTCCGGTCCCACTGTATCCCGCTCGCTCCCGTTCGCACCGCTCCCGCTCGCAGCGCCGCCCCCACTCCCCGCACTGCCCGCCACGCACCGCCCCGCCCCGGATCTGTCGTCTCCATCATTCCGGGCCGTTGTCAGTGACGCCTCGCGGTCGCCGGGGGCCCCGGTGCCGACAGCCCGGCCGGGTGAGTGTGGCTGCTGGCGGGGCAGATCCTTTCCCCGCTTCCCCTTCCCTCTCTGGGAGACATCCCCGCGCCCCCATCCCATCCCCATCCCCGGCGGGACCGGGCGATGCGCGATGCGGGAATGCGGAGGATGCGGGACAGGGTGGGCTGGGGGAGGTACCAAAAATCAGAGAAGCAGGGAATGGTTTGGGTTGGAAAGGACTCAAAGCCCATCCAGTTCCAACCCCTCTACCATGGGCAGGGACACCTCCCACTGGATCAAGGGGCTCAAAGCCCCAACCAGCCTGGCCTTGAACACCTCCAGGGATGGGGCAGCCACAGCTTCCATTTCATTTAATTAATCTGTGGAAATAAAAGTTTGGAAAGCTGAGAGTTCAGGCAATAACAGGGAAATTGCAGGGCCGATACAGCATTTCATGAAAGCCATTAGATCCTTCTGGGTCCTCTGAAAGCTTGCAAAGTTAAGTGGTTTGCTGTCATGAGTGGCAGAGAATAAGAAGGAAGCCCTGTGCCATTAAGGAGATCTTCAGAGCTTTGAAATCCACTGGGATCAATACCTGTGCTATCTGCAGCATTAGCTGCTTCTCTGACATGCTGTATGGGAATAGGAGAACTAGGGAGATACTTCTTTGGGCAACCTGGGCCAGGGACTCCCCACCCTCACAGCAAAGCATTTCTCCCTAAGATCTCATCTCAATCTCCCCTCTTTCAGCTGAAACCATTCCCCTCATCCTATCCCTGCATTCCCTGATCAAGAGCCCCTTCCCAGCTTTCCTGGAGCCCCTTTCAGTACTGGGAGGTTGCTTTAAGGTCTCCCTGGAGCCTTCTCTTCTCCAGGCTGAACAACCCCAACTCTCTCAGCCTGTCCTCATACAGGATCTGCTCCAGACCTTTGACTCATTCCAACAGTTCCATGTCCTTCCTGTGCTGAGATAGTCCAGAACTGGACACAGGGCCTCACTAGAGGGGCAGAATTCCCTCTCTTGCCCTGCTGGTCCCACTGCTTTGGATGCATCCCAGGACACCATTGGTTTCTGGGCTGTGAACACGCTTTGTTGACTCGCGTTGAGCTTCTCATGAATCAGCATTCCAATCTTTCTCTACAGGGCTGCTCCCAATCACTTTGCCCCCCAGCCTGTACTGAAACCGTGGATTGCCCCACCCAAGTGTAAGACCTTGCAGTTGGCGTTGTTGAAAACAAAACATTGGAGTAATACTCAGATTGTATCTCAAGCACCCAACTTTGAATGTAGAAATGTAGAAGTGCCAAAGTTATGGTTGTGAAACACCAGTTTGGTCCCTTCTGTATTTGAGAGATGGCTTTCAGCTTGTTTCCTGTGTCATGGAATGACAGTGGATGCCAGGCTGGATGAGTGTTTGAGCAACCTGATCCACTGGAAGCTGTCCCTGTCCATGACAGGGGCATTGTAACTGAGTGGGCTTTAAGGTCCCTTCCTACTCAAACTACTCAATGATTCTTTAAAAGCACACAAGAAATCCATTAGTGCTTTATAATGAATAAAATTAGCTTTGTAACAAGGCCAAGTGTTGGGTCCTGCACTGGGGTCACAACAAACCTGTGCAATCCTCAAGGCGTGGGTATGAGTAGCTGCAAAGCTGCCAGCAGAAAAGGACCTGGTCGACAGCAGCTGAATATGAGCCAGCGGTGGCCCAGCTGGCCAAGAAGGCCAACAGGATCCTTGCTTGGATCAGCCATGGTGTGGACAGCAGGAGCAGGGAAGGGATTGTCCCCTTGTAGTCAGCACTGGTGAGGCTGCACCTCAAATCCTGGGTTCAGTGTTGGACCCCTCAGTACAAGAAGTACGTTGAGGGGATGGATCACGTCCAGAGAAGGGCAACGAGGCTGGGGAAGGGGCTCGAGAAGAAGTGGTATGAGGAGCAGCTGAGGAACCTGGGTCCGTTTAGTCTGGAGTAGAGGAGGCTGAGGGCAGACCTCATTGCTCTCTACAACTACCTAAAATGTGGTTGTGATGACATGGGTGCTGGTCTCTTCTCCCAAATAAGAAGTGATGGAACAAGAGGAAATGACCTCAAGTTGTGCCAGGGGAGGTTCAGATGGGGTATTAGGAAAAAACTCTTTACCAAAAGAATGGTGAAGCCCTGGCAGAGGCTGCCCAGGGCAATAGTGGAGTCTCCACCCACGGAGGGGTTCAATAGACATGGCACTTTGGGACATGGTTTAGTAGATGTGGTGGTATTGGGCTGATGGTTGGACTGGGTGATCTTAGAGGTCTTTTCCAATCTCAATGATTCCATGATTCTGTGATTCTATTTTTCACTCCTTTTTATACAGTTGGAGAGTAGAAGGGACACATCCTGATCCAAGCCAAATTAAAGGATTATTGACTTGCCTCCTTAGAGAACTGAACATTACTCTCTCCCCTTCCGTAGAATTCCTGTGTGGTGGTGGACAAGTCACTTTGTACCCACTGAGACAGCTGTTTCATTTTTAAGAGCTATAAGTTGAGAAATCTGTGATAAAACCTCCACAGGTGCTGAGTATTTGTCACTGCAGCTTAGGTCAATAGTCAGAACGTACATGTAGATATTACCGTGGAAAGGAAACCCAAACCACCTACTTTCAGACATCTGGAACTTGGCATCACATTGGACATTTGGTTTTAAATCTGTCTGAGGGTCCCAAGTATCAAAATGGAAAGAATAGTTTTGCTGGGCTTCAGATGGGTCTTGTGTTGCTGTTCATAAAATATTCAGGTACTTGGAATGCTCACTCAGGCTTTTCCTGTCATCTGTTTCCTTGACATTGCAGATATATTTTTATATGCAAGCATGAAGAAGAGACCACCACCAACCTCTATCATTGTTTTTTGATGTAATTGGCACTGTAAAATCTTGGATATAGAGAGTTAAATAGCTGTTTCTTGCTTGCATTTCTTGATTGACAATGAAGATCAGTTGTATTTTCTGTGTTGTACCTGTTGCATTTTTCACTGTTGAGTTGTAGCAGTGTAAATGTCTTTGTTTTAATTCTTGTAACTGGGGTGCAGAAAACCAAACCCCTGTTTTTATTGTACAAAATGTTATCTGAAGTTTAGACCACACTTAATTTTTTGTCCCCAAATATTTTTGATTTTTATTTGATAGTTAAAATTTATCTTATTTAAAAACTGGGATCACAGTTCATAAGAATAAATAATTCTAGGTTTATTTACTCTGCTAAGCAGAATAAATAAAAAATAATGTTTGGATTCATATTTTTTTGAAGTTAACAATTAAATTCTTATTAACTACTGCTAACTACTCTCCAGTACTTAACTAGTAATTAATAGGAGTTTTATACCACAGGGCTCTTAACAGGCTGCAGAAATCTTCAGTGTAAGGTACCATAAATTTCAGCACACAATGCTGTAAACTAGCTAATAGTGAAGAAGTTGCCTACTGATATGATGACCATTTGTCACCTGTGAGAATTAAATAAATTCTAGTTTGGGGTTTAGATTTTTTTTGCCTTTGTCTCTAGCGTATAAAATACATGGAATCAAAATAAATAAGACATCAAACGTATCGTGTCTATTTTCACTTTAAAATAATTTGATACTGAAGTGTAGCTTTAAGAAATTGAGGACTTTTTTATCCTTCACTTTCATGATGTCTGATAAGTTTGGATTTCACTTTTTCCCTCCTATTATTTTTTCATGATAAGCCTCAAATATTTTCTTTTCCATCATTGCTGTGACTTCGTTATGGTTTCTAAACACCTAATTCATTATGATTTTTCTTATTTATCAGAGTTAATATTATCTCTCATAGGTCTAGGGAGCAGTCTATTTAATTGTTGTATTTTTCAGTACCTCAAGGTTTCTCTGTTCTTTAAATATGTTTGTCAAATGTATAGTTCACTGGCTCATTATTATAAACTGCATTTAATCTGTTATTATCTTGGTTTTACATGGGTATCCACTTTTACACTTTCTCTTTTGTGGTATATGTGGCATCTTTTATAAAAATTCAAAAGTGATTTTCAGTGCCACACAAATGATTTTTCAGTTATGAAATTCTTAATTAGATCTTAAGGACTATCAGGAATGGCTGCAGAGCTCCCATGTCCTCAGTTCTTTAAGAAGCCGAGATCTGAGTAACAAGGATTCCTTTTACTGTTTCACAAGAGGTGCTTAATTATAGTCTTTCAGGTGCCGATCTCTTTCAGACTTCTCTAAATGCTTCTTTCCTAATTTTATTTCCTAGAGAGACAAAAAAAAAGAGAGGCATTTCATTTTCATTCCACTCTTCCAGCTTCCTACTTTGTACCCATTGTTTCCTGTATTTTCTACCCATGATTGTGTTATACTGTGTCTTTTGCCTTGAAGTTTCACTTTCACTTTTTGCTATCTCTCTTCCTCGATGTCGTGTGTGCAGTGCTCCTGGTCTCACTGATGTAGCCGTGAACACTGTGATCACTGCTGAACATTCTCCTTAAATCCCACAACCTCTTTCTGCAAGTCTTCACCATTTTATTTGCAAAATTTATTAGGGTTTGGGAGTTTTTGTGGGCTTTTTGTGCCTTTTGGCTTCCAACGTTGGAAATGATACATAATTGCTTGCAATCACTGAGATACAATCCATTCATAAACATCTTTTCAACTGTGAAATATGGTCTGGCACATTGTTTTATCCAGGATATTTTGCATTGTGAGAATCATGGGATCATATGAGTGTTTGTGTTGGAAGGGACCTCAAAGCCCATCCAGTTCCACCCCCTTGCCAAGGGCAGGGACACCTCCCACTGCATCAGGGGGCTCAAAGCCCCATCCAACCTGGCCTCAAACATCTCCAGGGATGGGGCAGCCACCACTTCTCTGGGAAACCTTGGCCAGGACCTCCCCACCCTCATTGTGAAGAATTTCTTCCTAATGTCTAATCTAAATCTTCCCCCTTCCAATTTAAAGCCGTTCCCCCTCGTCCTGTCACTACTTGCCCTTGTAAAAAGTCCCTCCTCAGCTTTCCTGTAGCCTAAAATACCTTCTGTCATGCAAAGTCGTTAATCAATTGACTGATTAACAATTTGAGAGTTTAAAAAATTTCTCATTAGAGTTTGTTTCTTATGTTGCCTCAACATAATGTGTGCTCACTTGTTTGACAAAAAACACAATGTCACAGGGAAATTTTGGTCAAACATTTTGTAATTGCAGCTTTGTAAAAGAAAACCAAAAGCTACACTGAAAAATTCAGTCATAAAAGCTAAAACAGTGTGAGGCCTCTCCACGCTGATATCGTGTGGAGAAAAATCTGACTTGTTGCCCTATTTTAAGTCTGTTTTTTAAGTCTCTTCACGATGAATCACTGACTCTGGTTTTGTCAAAACAGTGAATGAGTTTGAGTTTTCCTCTATAGTGGTAAGGGATTCCAATACTTGCTATAAACATAACATAAGTCCACAGATGTAATAATAATTGTTCTTTTATAAACGTAGCTGTATCTTCTTTCATGAACTGGTGAATATGGGAATGGCAGAACAAGCATTGTGAAAGTTGTTGCTTTTCCTTAAGATATAAACTCTCCGATATTGTAACTTTGTACTGGCATTTGCAAACATCTTCTTTATGGTCTGCTCAGAAGGTACCGTTTGTGTTTCTGGTGAGCATTTTTCTTGGGTAGAACATTCGTTTTCCTGATCATTGTAAGCCCAGCCTATCTTCTGTCTCCTGGTGTCCATCTGCTCTTCTGCCAGCTCACGTTCCATTGATGTAAGTGACTTGAGTCAGTGTGGAGTGACAAACAGGGAGCAGAGCACGGTGCCCAGCAGGTCGGTCCATAACTCTTCTGTAAGTGATGGCACACCACTTACTGTACATTTGTTAGCTCACTCGTTAATGATTTAATGAGCAGCACTTCATTATTTGACTCCAGGACTTGGAATAAGGTTTCTTTTGTTTGTTTATAATACAGGTAGTGTGATGGTTTCATTTGGTATTTAATACCTTTCCTTCCACATAAAGTTCCAGTTCCTTGCCTTCACATGATGTGAGCCTGCTTAGACCTTCTTTCTTAATTGTATTACTCTTCTCCTGCCCTGACCCAAATCTTCTATACCTGCCAGTAATACTTAATTGACCCAATTCCCCCACTGATCTTCTAATATTTGCTCTTACGTAGGAAATCCATTCTGACGTGATCAGCAAATTTTCCTTCATCAGAGTCCTTTTATCTTCCTTTTTTGAGAATACTCAGAAGCTCATGCAGATTATTTGTTGATTTGTTTTTTTCAATCTGTTTTAAAATGTGTTTTCTTTGTCTTTTGTGTGTTATTTTTCCCTAAGTAACTTCAGTCAAGAGTGGTAAAATGGTAGCAGAAATTATAAATCTTCTGTAATAATTCAGAGAATACTGGAATGGTTTGAGTTGAAGGGATCCAAAGCCCATCCATTTCCACCCCCTGCCATGGGCAGGGGCACCTTCCACTGGATTTGGGTGCTCAGAGACCCATCCAACATGGCCTTGAACACCTCCAGGGATGGGGCAGCCACCACTGCTCTGGGCATATAGTATGTAATGATATGATACGATATGATATGATATGATAATTGTATATTGTTAAACAGCAATGTCTATACACAGAACATTCCAGAATGTTTTCTTCTCTGCAATAACTCCTCTTACCCACCAGTTTTATTTCTTATTAGGTGACTGCCAGCTGCATGATTGGTGCCCTGCAATACAGATAAACATGAACCTTGACTCCCAGGCATTAGAAAATAAGTTAGACATGATGTAACCAGTGGGGTAGTGTGTCGTGCAAGCCTTTTTGCTCTCTTTGCTGTTGGCTGTGCTTGAGGTCTGTACAGAGGCTGGGCAGAAGGTATGGATGACTGTGGATGGCAGGGGAAAAGAAAAATACTAAAAAGTCAAAAGAAAGTGTGGCATAAATTGTAATGGGGAAGATAATGAGGGTAGAACGGGAGCAAGCTCATATTATCAAAGCTTGCTTTATATTGCAGTTCTGTCCATGTATTTTGTCAATAGGAGATGATGTAAAATTGTGACTTGGAGATATCAGGTATAGATTTTACTCCTCATGGTGAGTTTAACAGAGTGTTGTCACGGTTCCTTGTAATGGTTTGGTTGTCCCTTAAGTTAAAGGAAACGGCTGTTGTCTGCACATATTTCAACTGTTGTGTTCTTACATCTTTGTCATCCATTCCAAAGAATTGTGGGTGGCTGTTGAAGGTGGCATACCCTGGGATATTGATGCCTCTTTAGTGTTTCTGAAGCAGAAGCATTAAGTCCTAAAATAATGTGGTTTATTTATTTTGTCAGAAATCATTGTTTACCAGACTCAAAAAAGCAGACAACATTTAACAAAGAATAAATACAAAATTAACTATCAGAGAAGTAGCAAAAAATAGTTGATTTTAATGTCATAATCTGTTGCTGTAAGAAAGAGGGTTTCTCTTAGACTTTGAGGTCTGTTTCACTGCAAAATAAACATAATTTCGATTTTTTCTTTTCACAACAGTGAATTTTGTGAAGAATTCATTTGCATGCACAAGAAATTTTGCTGAATGACTGATTGTTTCCTTTCGCTTTTATAGTCTTGGGAATTAAGAGAGGTGGAGTTCTGTTGTTGTGAAGGTTACTGTGTGATTACGCTTGCCTTTGGCATACCCAGATAGGAGACCAGTTGTTCTCCCATCCAGAGATACCACTCCATGCTATAAGGGGAGTGTTCCCTCAGGGAACCCTGTGCAGTGCTCCAGGCTTGGGGAATAATGACTGGAAAGCCACCTGGCAGAGGGGGACCTGGAGGTGCTGGATGATAGTTGGCTGAACATGAGCCAACATTGGCCCAGGTGGCCAAGAAGGCCAATGGCATCTTGGCCTGCATCAGAAGCAGTGTGGCCAGCAGGACCAGGACAGTGATTGTGCCCCTGGAGTCAGCACAGGTGAGGCCACACCTTGAGTACTGGGTTCAGTTTGGGCCCCTCACTCCAAGAAGGACACTGAGGGGCTGGAGAGCGTCCAGAGGAGGGAATGGAACTGGTGAAGGGGTTGGAGAACAAGTCCTACGAGGAATGGCTGTGGGACCTGGTGCTGTTTAACCTGGAGAAGAGGAGGCTGAGGGGAGACCTCATCATTGTCTACAACTGCCTGAAGGAGGTTGTGGTGACATGGGTGTTGGTGACAGGTGATAGGATAAGAAGAAATGGCCTCAAGTTGCACCAGGGCAGGTTCAGATTAGACATCAGGAAAAGTTTCTTCATGGAAAGGGTTCTCAGGCCCTGTCGGAGGCTTCCCAGGGAGGTGGTGGAGTCCCCACCGCTGGAGATGTTTAAAAGATGGGCAGATGAAGTGCTTACAGACATGGTTCAGTAGTGGACAGGTATGGTTGACTCAATGATCTCAAAGGTCTTTCCAGCCAAGCAATTCTATTCTAATAAAAGACTTCCTCTGAAGCAATGACGTAAGTAAGGCCTCTCCCTCTTTTCTAGACTTCCCAATGAAGCAGTGACATTTATTAGCGTAGAAGGTTTTTGCAGTCAGCATTTTCTGCCATCTGGAGCACCAGTATTGACAGAAGGGCTGTGTTATTAGCAGCTTTTGTTGTTCAGAAAGATCATAACTAAGAGCTGAAGTAAGAGTAGGATGGAAATCCCTTACTTGGAACAGGATATCTTTTCAGGAAACTTTGGGGAGCACACAAGCTTTCTTTGAGGAGGTTTTATGGGCTCTTCTATATAAGCATAAACTCTCTAAGGATGCGAGCCCTGTTCCTCTCCGTTTTGTGCCTCTCCACTCACTCCCAGCAGCATCCTCAAAGATTTATCAAGCAAACTATAGTAGAATTCAGGTACCCAAAGTGTGACTTCCCTGTTGTCCAGAACTAAACCCTCTTTACAGAATCTAGGAAACAACTTTACAAGGAGTCAGTAGGAGGTGGCTATTTTTTACTGTAGTGACAGGACATGGGAGAACGGATTTAAGCTGGAAGAGGGGAGATTGAGGTGAGATATTGGGATGAAATTATTTCCTGTGAGGGTGGGGAGGCCCTGGCCCAGGTTGTCCAGAGAAGTGGTGGCTGCCTCATCCCTGGAGGTGTTCAAGGCCAGGTTGGATGGGGCTTTGATTCCGCTGATCCAGTGGGAGGTGTCCCTGCCCATGGCAGAGGGGTTGGAACTTTGAGGTCTCTTCCAAGCCAAACCATTCTATGATTCTATGATTCTGTGGTCTTTCCAGTAATGAGAGTTTTGTAAGTGGAATTATTTTGAATGCGGTTCCCTAAGTCATTCCAAGGATGGGTGGCCTCCTGGAGTGGAGGTGCCACTGCAATTTTTCCATCTGCAGCTAACGTTTCCCGTGTTTGGCTAGGGGAGAGTTTCAGCAAGTAAGACTGTTCTGTTCATGGGATAGTACAGACAGTATGGAAGGAGAGGGAGCAAAAATGGAAAAAAAGCAGTATGGGGATTAAAAAGAAGACTAATTAGGAGGATTGCATGTGTGGCAAATTGGACATGTATGGTGTAAAACTTCAGAGGTAAATGGTAGATGCTGACAGAAATGCAGTAAATTCATCTATCAATTTTTAGTTTAAACATTAGAGTTGCTTTCACAAACTGATTTCCTACAACCCATGCAGGTATAAAATAGGCTTGGTGAATTATATTCAGACATGTTTCCATGTTTAAGTTACTCATATGCCAGCTTTTTCTAAGAAAAATCTTCACCTCTTAAATTTTCAGGATAAGTTGTATTAGAATGAGCTTGTCACTGCGAGAGACAATATCAAATTAATCTGAGACACTGCATCATGTTAAAAATGGTTATGTGTACATGTGTCTGTATGGAAATACACAGGACGGTGTTATGGGCTTTTCTTGAACAAGGCAAAATTGTTTGCTAATCCAGATAATACATTACAAAATATTTGTAGAGAGTATTGGCACATTGAAGTATGTTTATCCATTCTATGCAAAAATTCTATAATTTTTTTTCAATAGGTGGATTCAGATTACTTTATAAGGAATTAAAGGAAAATTATGTTACAGAAAGAATCCTTGGTTAATAGTCATAGAATCACAGAATGGTTTGGGTTGAAAGGGACCCCAAAGCCCATCCAGTTCCACCCCCTGCCACAGGCTGGGACACCTCCCACTGGATCAGGGAGCTCAAGGCCCCCTCCAGCCTGGCCTTGGACACCTCCAGGGATGGGGCAGCCACCACTGCTCTGGGCAATCTCATATACATCAAAGAATCTTTGGGGTTTTGTTTGTTTCATTTTTCAGTTTTCTTCTATTCAGTGTACGTTAAGAGTTTCGCTGAATGTATGATTCATGGAACTTAGCCAGAATTTGTGTTACATTTATCTCCACACTGGTGCAACCCCACCTTGAGCAGTTGGTGCAGTTCAGGTGCCACAGGTTAAAAAAGGATCTAAAACTACTGGGGAGAGTCCAGAGGAGGGCACGGAGCTGGTGAAAGGTTTGGGAGGAGAAGAGTGTGGAAGAGCAGCTGAATTAACTTGCTGGGTTCAGCCTGGAGGAGACTGAGGGGAGACTTCATTGCCATTAACTGTTTCCTCACAAGGGCAGGAGGAGGAGAATGCGCTGAGCTCTTCTTTCTGACCGGAGGGAATGGCAGGAAGATGTGCCAGGGGAGGGTTAGGTTGGGCATTAAGAGAAGGTTCTTCCCTCAGAGGGTGGTGGAGCTCTGGAACAGCTCCCCAGGGAAGCAGTCACAGCCTGACAATATTCCAGCAGCCTTGGCCAAGGTCCTCACCCCCATGGTGTGAATGTTGGGATTGTCCTGTGTAGGGACAGGACCTGGACTAGATGGTCCTTGTGGGTCCCTTCCAACTCAGGACATTCTATAATTCTATGATTTAGTCCTCAAAAGCATTCTTTTGCATTTTATTTTTCAATCAGTTCAGTGAAATTCCTGCACTGTGATTTGGGTCTTAAAAACTGCAGTGATAGAAGGGTTTCATTCTTTCCAGGATGAGGAGAAAAAATTCCATCTTCTCTCAGGCAAAGATATTCTCAACTGAGGTTTGGTCAGTTTTTAACCAGTTCTGTGTGTTTTGTCTGTTGGAAGGCTGCTCAAGGAACTCACCGCTCTGATGGGCCATGCTTCATATACCAGTTTAAAGTTATTTATGGACCCTTACTGGTCTCACCTAAAAAACTAAGTGATATGGTTGGTGATTCTTCCTTTTATAACTAAATATGTCAGCTGGCTGTCAGCCCTGTGATGTGCCTGATCTTCTCTTTTGCAGAGTTCAATATCAAACCCGACCCATGTGAATAGCAATATGAAAGGCTGCCAGAACATTACTCTTGTTATACTTTGTAATTTCCTCCTCCTTTCATTTCTAAATTTTATGTTTGATAAAGCTGAAACTCACATACATTGTTGCTTTGTTTTATTTCTGTATGTTAGTTAATATAGGTGAAATAATCAGTGGGAAAGCTTCTGCTTACAACTTCCAATTTAGCAAATATGCTACTTATTTAACGAAATGCACTGCTTATTTAACTTGTCCAAACATGTTGAAGGTACTGAATTTTAAGGCAAAAACATTCAGAGTCTGAAAAGGGAACACTGACAAGTTCAGTCAAAAGGGAAAAGAAGAATAATTTATAAAAGGAACTGTGGATAATGATGCCATCCAGTTGTTTTAAAGTGCAGCTGCCTCACCTTTAATGAATTAGATTTGTCAACAGCATATGTTTTATGCACTGCTTCTAATGAAGTGGCAGAGCAGCGCCACAGTGTACTTTGAGGTTTATTCCATCAAAGCTTTTTGCTGTCGTAAAGTAGACCTTTTTAAATAATAGATACTAAAAACTACATTTAAATAACATTAAGGTTGTGACACAAACACCAAATGACAAACTTCAGGCGATTCAAAGTTGGGGCTGACAACTTGTCATTAACTTGCATTGTTGCTTTTTGAAAAAGAAGCACAATTGCATGATTTAAGGATTGAATGTCAGACTAACTTTAGATTTCTTGGCTTCTGTGGGCTGGAGTTACAACCTTACTGTCATATTTCATATAGGTTTTTTTGCACAGCCTCTGTTTTCAGAAAAGTAATAAAAGCAGTGGGAAAAGTACAGGCTTCGTTGGCTTTGTTCTGAAAATACAGATGTGGAAGTATTGGTCGAAGAACAGGGGGTATCCTGTTTTTAAACTTAGATGTGGTTCTTCTAAACTTCCTCTGCTCTTGTCTTTGCTGATTCTTCTGTGGCACTGAGTTATAGGAACTTTAGTCCTGGGGTGCTTTACCTAAAACCCTGGAAAGTTCTAGGTGTTCCCAGTTCTTTTCCACGTTAAGAACCACTTTCTTTTTAGTAAACACAACTGAATAAAACTAGACTTTAATACATATAGAAAACTTTAAAAAAATATCTTTCATTAGTTAAAATATTGTGAAACAAAAGCAGGTGAACATGTTACTGTTATTTCTTATGTTTTCCCATTTTGTGTATGTTAAACATGATAGACCTCTTGTAGAGTTGATTTCTCAAGGTCTGTAAGTCTGATGCAGACAATTTATCCTTTTCATTACATTTCTGTCAATTTCATCCACCTCAAACTGTCACTGCTGCCCAGTGGGGAGGCCTGCAAGAGCCATGCACTGCTGTCACTGACCCCATGCCAGCACTGGTAAATGGGGACAAACGGGCTTGCAAGTGGCTGGTAGGATCTCTTTGCCAAGCTAGTTTGTAGCTACTTGATATGGCTCATTATGTTTGCACCCAAAACCATGACTGGATGCAGCAGTCAATTTTTAGTTCTTTTAATATGATCGTAGAGTTATGGAATCGGGATGGCTTGGGGTGGAAGAGACCATTATAGACCATCCAGTCCAACCCCTCTGCCATGGGGAGGGACACCTGGATCAGGTTGCTCAAAGCCTGATCCAGCCTGGCCTTGAACCCCTACAGAGATGGGGCATCCATGGCATCTGTGGGCAACCTGTGCAAGTGATCATCATCCTCTCAGTTAAGAATTTCTTCCTAGTATCTCATCTAACTCTTCCCTCTTCCATCTTAAAACCATTACCTTTTGTCCTGTCACTACAGGCCTTGGTAAAAAGTCTCTCTCCATCTTATAAGCCCCCTTCATATACAGAATGTTCCTCTCAAATTTCTACCTCTTCTCAGTTGCTTGTTCTACAAGAGGGTCACCATGAGATAGACTGTTCCCAGTGAAACTACTGAGCTATGTGGACCTTGTTTAAGTATTTCTTATTGCTACCGTATGCTATTACATTTTGGGAGATTCTCTGGCCTTCTGATTTCCCATCCTGTATCTTCTCTCTATTATTTTATACCTTTGAAATGATTAAATGAAGCATTATGTAGCACCAAGGTTTGTTTAATAAGTATCAATAGAAATGAAGGCTCCTAAACAAATTTTTTCTAAACGTTTTGAACTTGGACTATCATTTACAGTTGGAATTAAGACACATACTATCTTACTGTATGAGCAATTTTATATACTGCTTAAGAAATCAGGATTTTTATTTGTGAAAGCGTTGATTCCTCAAATACTACCTGTTAGTAATTTTGTTGCCTTCTTTTTATGTAGGATCACTGATGAACTATAAAGTGAATGTTATGCACAGTCCCTAAAAAGTAAAAACAGTAACATTTCAGTTACAAAGAGAACATACTGAGTGAAAATATATATTTATGTAAATTGTATATTGATGGGTCTTGAAATTAACTTGATATAAGCTGTAAGTGCTTAAGAAGTTCTAACTGGGTGATTAGATGAGACCCATGGTGTTTATAAACCAGTTCTTATGGGCACTAATCAAGAATATATGTGAATTTTAATTAACTGGAAAATATATGAGAGATGCTACATTTAAATTTAAAAGCTTTTAAGCAAGCAGGCTTTGCTCAGATTAATCATTTCATAAATTCTTAACTCTTTACAACACGTGTAAAAATAACTCCCTGTTTTAACTGTTAGGAAATAGATAGGTATTACCTTTGGATTAATATAATTTCGTAAGGTTTCTGAATAAGGTGTCTATTTGTAGTGAGGACTTACATGATTATTGTAGAAGCATCTGCTTAGATGCAGCAGTCCCTAGTATTTATTGCAGTTGGAGCAGAATACAGCCTGTTCAGTACGACACAGGAAACCCTAATAACCTCTCTTGGCCTTGCAAAGAAAGGGTCAGACAATGTGGCCTTTCTCTCAGGTTGTCTGAATCTCCTTTCTCAGTACAATCTGTTTCTCTCTACTCTTTTTATTTCTTTACCATTAGTACAGTAATCTAATTTGAATAAAAACTTGTGAACATTCCAAGAAGAAGTGGTTTGGGCAGCTGTACCATCCAGTACTATAAACAAAAAAGTAAATTTTTATCATAGAATCCCTGAATGGTTTGGGTTGAAAGGGACCTCGAAGCCCATCCAGTTCCAACTCCCTGCCATGGGCAGGGACACCTCCCACTGGATCAGGGGGCTCCAAGCCCCATCCAACCTGGCCCTGAGCACCTCCAGGGATTGGGCAGCCACAGCTTCTCTGGGCAGCCTGGGCCAGGGCCTCCCCACGCTCCCAGGCAAGCATTTCTTCCTAATGTCCAATCTAAATCTCCTCTTTTTAAGCTTAAAACCATTTCCTCTTATCCTGTCCCTGCACTCCCTGATCAAGAACACGACCCCAGCTTCCCTGCAAGCCCCTCACACAATATTCATTCAAATATATATAGCAGGCTCAACATTTTTGCTTAGCATGCCATTTGGCTGGGAGCAGGCAAATTATGTCAGTTAATGCAGATACAGGGGATGGGGGAGGAATACAGCCCACTTGGTTCTTTTCCTGTAATAAACCTATCCCAGGTACATACTGTGATAGAATAAAAAAATGGAAAAATAATTCCAGTATGCCTTGATATTAAAAATCCAATTGTTTGTTCAATGCCATTCCATGATACACGCTTAGAAAGCAATAAAATTTTGAATCTCTTATTTGGTACCAACTTGAAGTGTCTGAATAAGGCTCAGCTCCAAATATTAGCATGAGGCAGGATATCGTAATGCACCTTTCGTGGTCTAAAATTTTCAGAATGCATAGCTGTTAACTACTTTTCTCATTAGGTGTTTTGTTCGTGCTTGTGACATCCTCGATGCTGTTTCCTGGTGGTGTGGCAGAGAAGGGAATCTTGAGCTGGGACAGCTTGCTGTTTGCCCATTGCTGGAAAGCTGTCCAGCAGAAAAGGACCTAGGGATGCTGGTCTGCAGTGGCTGAAAATGAGCCAGGAGTGGTCCAGGTGGCCAAGAAGGCCAGTGGCATCTTGGCCTGGATCAGAAATAGTATCGTGGGCAGCAGGAGCAGGGCAGGGATTGTCCAAGAAGGAGACTTGACAAGCTGCTGCGGGTCCAGAGAAGGGGAATGGAACTGGTGAAGGGGTTGAGAGCACAAGCCTTATGAGGAGCAGCTGAGGGACCTGGGGCTGTTTAACCTGGAGAAGAGGAGGCTGAGGGGAGACCTCATCACTGTCTACAACTCCCTGAAAGGAGATTGTGTTGAGGTAGGTGCTGCTTTCTTCTCCCAAGTGACAGGTGAAAGAACAAGAGGAAATCGCCTCAAGTTGCCCCAGGGGAGGTTTAGATTGGATATTGGGAAATATGTCTTTACTGGACACAGTAGTGAAGCCCTGGCAGAGGCTGCCCAGGGCAGTGGTGGAGTCTCCATCCCTGGAGTGTTCAAAAACATGTGGCGAGACACTCTGGGGAATGGTTTAGTGGGCACAGTGGGATTGGGCTGACGGGTGGACTGGATGAACTCAGAGGTCTTTTCCAACTTCAGCAGTTCTACGGTTCTCACAACAAGCATAGTTTATCTTGTAGATTAATAGGATACAGTTGAAACTTTAACATTCACCATAGAACTCTTCTATAAAAATAGATTTGGTCAGAACTGATGGTTCCAAAGAATACTCTGGTAGAGTTGTTGCCATACTAAGTTTTAGGCACTTAAATTAAAAATATGTATAGATTGAACCTTAAAAATTTGATTGTAATCTAAGTTTCCAACTTGAATGCTGAATGTCTTATGAATTTTTAACTCTACAAAAGTTTAAAAATGCTGTAAAATTAATATACAGAAAATGAAATTTTCTAAAATGTTAATGTGACGTAGAAAAAATTTTTACTCCTTTTGCTTTAGTCTGTGATTTCCTCCTCTCTTTCTCTCTAGAAACTTTATATGTAGTTTTTCCTCAAAAAAACCATAACTTTTGTTTTCACTCCAGTGTTGTTCTGAAGCAAATGATTTATTTCATGCCATAAGAAGTAGTGCACATTGTTTACGCTGTAGTTCCACTTCTTGGCTGGCTGCACAACTCATTTGAGTCTTGTAATTTTGTAAGAAATAACACAGCCCATGGTGTTCACTTGTAAGATATTTATGAACGCTTGCCTTCTTAATCATGAAACCAAAGGCTAAGTGCTTTCTGCACTAGAGAATTTAATGTTGTATCTTTGTTTAAGGTGATGGGCAGGAGGAGTGCCTTTCTGCATCACAAATCATGTGATTGTCTTTCCTTTTTACACCCTAATATAGGGCCTGGTCTGGTTCCAAAGAAAGGTTTATTTTTCACTTTTGTAAATGCGTTTTGTTACAACTCCCCCTCCCAGCTTTAACACGGTTGGCTCTATCTTATTTTGAAATAGCATTCTTAACACAGCATCTTCCCAGAAGAGACAGTAGAATGTGTTAGAGTCCTCCATGAATATTCTGGAGTCCTACCCCCATGACATTTCCGTGGCATATACGAACTAACAGTGCAGAGGTAAATTAACTTCACCATGAAGTACAAGATCTTTCACTCGTGGCCTGCCAGCTGCAGGACTCGTTCGTTGCCCTGTGATGAGGACCTTCAGGCTGGAGTGTGAGAGTATGGTTTAAGAGATCCTTGAGAAGAAGGAAGATCCTTTCACTGTAACTATTCCTTTATTTTCCTTTCTTATTTTCCAGCAGCAATGGAAAGGTATTGTAGATAAATATTCTTTAAAAGTGCCAATTGATTGTGCAATTTTTTTTTTTTGCTTTTATAGAATCATAGTTGTGCACTTTCTGCCGAGAAGTAAAGATGTAACATCTGATATTGTAAGTTATCAAATGAGACAAGACTGGATCGAAATATCAAGAGGATGCTCTCAGAAGATAAAGGCTACCTCTCAGCAATTAGTTGAAAAAATAATTTATATATTACTTATTAACTAGTAAGAAGGTCATGTCTTAAAAATCATAATAATTAAAGAGTCTGGCTTGCGTAATAGTTACAGAACTGCAAACCACTTAGACACAAGGTTTAGTTTTGCACAATTATTTTCATTACCATTAAGTAGATGTGACAGACATTTTCATATCAGTCAGTGTATTTGTATATAGTGTTCTACAGATGCCTTTCCTATCTTCTTCTTCTGTTGTGTTTGGTAGTGCTTAAACACTAAGTGGTAGATAATCTGTGCTTTTTTAGTGCATAAAGTGAGCTGGTGTTAGTTACGAGTTCTGCTCTGGGCTCAAATTCACAGTTAACTAAACGTCAAGATGTAGTCAATACTAAGCACTTCACTTAAAGAGGCTTAAATCAATGTCCTTTTAATTAAAACTCAAAATACCATTGGTTTATGTGTTACTCATATAATTTTTTTTTTCTCCTTTAAGTGGTCTTTTGATTAGATCCTTTTTCTTAGCATGAAAGGACACAGAGGTCCCATCTGATGCATACCTCATACGGTGGGATCGATGCACTGCTGAGTGTCAGAACCGTGCTTCGGCTGCCAGTGCTAGAGGAGAAAAAAAAACAGGAAGCTGTTAAAACTCTTGCTCTTCACTAGGAAGAAAAATAGAATGAAAAGGCAAGCAGGAGGGTGTCTGGCCATGAAGATCACTGATTACGGAGAGCCAGATGCCATCCTGAGCTGTTAAAAGAACATTAGAATGCTGCTGTTTCAGTAGAAAGCAGAATTCTCTTGCTGTGGATCTCTAAAAACCATTTAGACATACACCTGTGCATTTCATAGTGATGTTAGGGATTCCTTAAAGGTTTTTTTTATTGTTTTGGTGTGTTCTGACTAGTTACCAAACAATCTCTTAAAACAGCTTTGATTAGTCTTAAATTAACCCTGTGCATCAGACAGGTATTTGAACAAATGTTTCACGTGAAGTTTGGTTTTTCTGTTTTCTTTTTTTTTACAGTTAGTAACACTTCAAAACCTGACTGCGACTTTAAATAAATCAAAATACTAAGAAGCAATAGACTTCCAGATGATTAGAGAGACTGGGGTGTCTATGTGAGGAAAATATCTTATATAAAAATGTATTATGCTTTGATTAATCCACATAAACTTCAAATAGAATGCTAATTACACAATACTGCGCCTCATCAGAGAAATCAATTACTTTTAAACTGATATATGTGAAGCAGCGAGTTATGTTATCAAGCTTACTTTGAAGGCAAGCCAGCAGAGGGGAAAATGATTACAGATCACATCCTTTCTCAGGAGCTTATTTGCCTTGAACATAATTCCTGTTGTCAAACGCTAACCTTTCTCAGATGGTTGCTGATGTGGTTGAATATAAAGTTGTCCTCCTTGAAATTCTGATTTATGTCACATATGAGCAGCAACCATTTGGTCAGTCTTGGAGATGTGAAATGATCTTGAAAGAGATCCTATGAGATCTACAAAATTGAAATTATTTGTGTGGTCTCTCTCTTAATTCAGTTAGCTTTGTGACATGCAATTGTCACCTTTTTCAAGCAGTTTTTCCTTTGACTTGGAAGTGCTGCCTTCTTTAAACACAATTACAGTTGTTGCTTTGCTAATGCTGCAAGTCAATCTACGCTAAACAAGAAGCTTATATCAAACCCTTGGCAGCTTCAGTGAAAATTAAAAGCATGCTTTACTGTAGAGATTGTCAAGAGTGGAAATAATATTTGTCCAGCCGGACAGCTTCCTTTTGTAGTTGCTAAATGAAAGTTGAGATTCTGTCTCTTCCTTGAAAGCTTCTGTGTCAAGGAGGTAATTTGGACTGTTTGTGGTTTGACAGGGATTATTAAAATCAGATGAAGTGAAGGGAAGGAAGTGTTGAGAAAGCAAAATTGACAGTGACACTCTCTATTATTTGCAGCTTGGATCATGATGACTATGTTGATATGATAGATTCTAAATGTTAGGTTCACTGTTGGGATATGTTAAGGAGCAAATACAGTAAAATGCAGTTATAGATGATTTTTCTGACTTAACACAAATCCATCCAGCACTTATTTTCATTGGGAAATTTGAGAGGGGGTGTGTAGCAGAAAATGAAAGAGTAACGGGGAAGGAGAAAGGGAAGGGTTCAGGAAGAATTTAATTTTTTCCTTTGTGATCTGATTTGAGCAGCAGGTCTTTATCCTTTTATTTTTGAGTTCATAGAGCTTACTAGTGTACTTCAGAGGGAATAAAACTGAGGCTTAAGAACTGATGGGACACAGCATAAAATTTCTTTTTCCAACAACTTGAATTTTGGTAGGAATTTTTTAGCATTAACAATTTTGCATAAAGTGAGCTCGAGTCTTAAAGATTGTGTTTTCACATCAATTTTTCAGGACTTGCAACCTGCATGTTATTTTTAAAAAGTGATCTTTTCTGCCGGTTTGAGATACATAATTTAAAAAGTTAAATTATTGTAATATTCATATAGTTGAATTTTTAATTGCTGAAGATACATTAGCTGCACACTCTATGCATCTTTTTGGTATCTAGTGAAAATACAATATATTACTTAATGTTAATCCTTTGTTCTGTCTCTTGGTTGTATAGGTAAACTTTCAATCTTTTGAAAAGGCAAGTTAGTGCAGAGCTAAGACATATGATTTAGTCAAGTTTGAAGGTTGCTCTCATTTCTATGTGAATTCCTTTTCTGTTTTCCAGTACAAGAACTTTGTGAAAAATTCTATTTTGGGGCAATTTTTGCTGTTGAGTCTCATGATTTTATAGGAAATTAGAGAACTGAAGGGAAAACAGGTGACACATGAAAGCCTTTGCTGTTATTTAGCATAGCCACAGCTTCTCATCTTTCAAACAGCGTCACGCAACCTTTGAACAGTTGAGCCATGCCAGCGTAGCGAGTCCCGTCTCTCATCTTCACCCATCTTCACAGCAGAGCGAAGCATATTAGCATCCAGAGTGATTCATCTCCCAGAACAAAAGGGGTAAGGGAGCAGAAAGGCTGAGGGAAAAGAGGTTACATGGAATTGTTTGCAGACTGGCAAAATGAAGACGGTTGTGGGAGAAAAGGGTGGTGTTGGGAACAGACTGGTAAAGGAGATGCTCTGATAATGGAGCACATGTGAAGGGAGAAGAGAGTGCCAGACCCTGGTGTGGGCTGGAGCAGGGAATGTGAAACACAGCAACCACCCTGGAAAAGACCCCAAAATAAAAAAGGATTGAAAGTATGTGCACAGATCAATCTTACACAGAGGTAAAAGACACAGCAGTGAGCTACTCCTGTGCAAGAAATGAAAATGTGTCATCTTGTAGTTGCAGAAGCATAGATTTGTGCTGTCAAAAAGTCAGATTAACATTATGGTTTTCTGTTTTGGTGGGAATAGTACCAGCCTGAGTTCTTGCCTCGGCTGTGGCTGATGCTCGGCATGGTAAAATACAGTCCTTAAACAGAAGAACTCACAGCATAAATACAACGAGGGAATGGGGAGGAAGGAAATAGTGTTGCTGTTTTAATCAAATTTGAAGAATAGGAGTAGGTGATTTACCCAGCTACTGCTCAGTGTGCAGCAGAAGCTGGAAGGGAGGTCTGCTCACAAGAGTGGCACATGCCACGGAGTGTAAGCGTGTGTATGTTTACCATTTGGGGAGTTACAGGTTGCTGTCTTGGTAACCTACAGAAGATAGATAAATCAGTCTGGTTTCAGGCTTTGAACCAATACTTTACTAATTTGACATTAACAAACAATACACACGATTAGAATAGTTAGTCCTTAACAAGCTTATCCTGGATTGTGAGCATTCAGTAACACAAAGATGGTGCAGCATATCTGCCATTGATAGTGTGGGACCTCGATGGTCTTCTTTACTGAATCACAGACTTATCGAACCGCTAAGGTTAGAAAACCCTTCTAAGCTCTTCCAGTCCAACCTTCAGCCCAGCCCCACCGTGACTACTAAACCGTATCCCCAGGTGCCAAGTCTACAGGTTTTATGAAGCCCTCCACCACTGCACCCAGTGCTTCACCACTCTTTCAGTGAAGAAATTTTTCCTAATATGCAACCTAAACCTTCCCTGGCGCAACGTGAGGCTGTCTCCTATCATTCTGAAGCAGCCAGCCTCAAGCTCTTTAATGAGGGAAAGCATGAACCCAGTAAGCAATTTCCCCCAAGTAATTTCCTTTGTATTTTATGCTTCTTACCCTCTCCTCAAACAGACAGGGAGGAACTCATTCACTCTCAACATAAGTGATTTTACTTCTTTAGGATCAGCACTTGTTCTGGTTTTGCCAGGCATCTTTTTCTGTTTATTCTGCAGGATTTTTCTGGTTTCAACAGATGCATCTCCTGCTTTATTTTTATGCTTTTCTCTTATCTTGCACATTTTCCTATTTGTACATGTTTTCAAGAGCCTCTTTTGCACAATCATACTGTAAGTTTCTGTTTACTCATTTGTCGCTGAGTGCGTCTGTGCAGCTGAGTTACAAAATGCTAGGGCATTTTCACAAGTTATGCTTATGCACTGCTAGCAGTTATACTGCTTTAGTGACCTGCTGTCTCTTTTCAGTACAAGGAAACATTAATTGTGTCACAATTAAAATAGTGGAGGTGAGTTTGCTGTGCCTGGGTTAGGTAGGTTTGGGGAAGAGCTACCCTTCTGAATGTGCAGCTTTTACCATGTTGCTCAGCCAGATGCTCCTAAGTTTTAAAATATCCCTATTCCTTTGGAATCATAGAATCATAGAGTGGTGTGCATTGGAAGGAACCTCAAAGCCCGTCCAATTCCAACCACTATGCCATGGGCAGGGACACCTCCCACTGGATCACTGGATCACTGTCTCCTTGTGTGTAGTATTCATCAAAGGGGAGGTGAGCTGAGTCAGATTATTTTTTCCAAAGTCTATCTGAGGAACTAGTCTGAAAAGTAAGGAGAGAGAAATGATAAACTCAAAACTTAGCATTTCAACATTCAAAGTGTTTTCTGGTACAACAGGTAAGATATTTGTTTAGAGATTCAGAACGTGGCAGATCAGAGGAGATGATCCTGGCAAAACTGAATGTGAATTATTTTGTGTGGTTCCTCATTGCTTGTTCAAGTTAATTGTACTGAGTTTTACTCTTAATATAAACACACAAGTGCATTTCAGAATTTGTACAGTGCAGTATTTTTTCTGCAAGTGTGATACACATAGGTCAGTCTGTGAAGATATAATTTATCATTTCAGCTCCTACTGACGTGTAGTTCAGTTATCACCTCTCCTCATGGAATTCATTTTTTGGGGCAGGGCTTTCAGCCGTGGGACAGATGCAGCTTTTTAACTTTTTTTTTTTTAAAGGCACTCTCATAATGTAGAGGTAGTATTTGTGATTGGTGGAGGTCCACTTTCCACCCCCTCCTCCCACACAAAAGCTTTTCCAGTCAAATGTAAGGAAAGGGCCTGGAACCTTTTCCTAAAGTCATCTCCCAAGAAATGGAAATAATCATAAAATTATAGACTGTCCTGAGTTGGAAGGGACCCACAAGGACCATCAAGTCCAGGTCCTGTCCCTACACAGGACAATCCCAACATTCACCCCATGGGGGTGAGGACCTTGGCCAAGTGCTGCTGGAATATTGTCAGGCTGTGACTGCTTCCCTGGGAGCTGTTCCAGGGCTCCACCACCCTCTGAGGGAAGAACCTTCTCTTAATGCCCAACCTAAACCTCCCCTGGCACATCTTCCTGCCATTCCCTCAAGTCCTATCATTGCTCACCAGAGAGAAGAGCTCAATGCCTGCACCTCCTCTTTAGGCTTTGGAGGCTGGAACCAGGCGGGTGTTGGTCTCTCTTCCCAAATAACAAGTGATAGGACAAGAGGCAGTGGCCTCAACTTGTACCAGAGGAGGTTTTGATTGGGTATTTGGAGATTTCTTTACCAAAAGAGGAGTGAAGCTTTTGAAGAGGCTGTCCAGGGCAGTGTTGGAGTGGTGGAGGTTCCTGGAGGGGTTCAAAAACTGTACAGCTGAGGCACTGGGGTTGGGCTGATGGTTTAGCAGGCATAGTGGGGTTGGGCTGGTGATTGGGCTGGATGAGCTTAGAGGTCTTTTGCAACCTTAATGACTCTGTGATCCTATTCTAGTAACACAACACAGATGTCTTTATAAAATAATATAAAAAACAAACAGCTGCAAAAATTTAGTTTATCTTGTACAGTTTAATAGAGTGCAGAGCAAGTGTAAGAAAATATCTGTTCAATTATGTGAGTTTAAGAAAGTGTGTGTTTGTGGGCTGTTAACAGCTATTAAGTGCCACATCCAAACATTTTTTAACCCCTTCGGGGATGGTGTCGCCACCACTGCTCTGGGCAGCCTCTTCCAGTGATTTACAGCTTTTTCAGAGAAAAAATTTATCCTGATATCCAATCTAAACCTGCCCTGGCACAACTTGAGGCTCTTTCCTCTCATCCTATCAATTGCTACTTGGGAAAAGAGATCTACACCCACCTGTCTCCAACCTCCTTTCAGGTAGTTGCAGAGAGCCATGAGGTCTTCCCTCAGCCTCCTCTTCTCCAGGCTAAACAGCCCCAGTTCCCTCATCTGCTTCTCAGATTCTGCCTTGAGTCTTGCTCTGGCCAGGTCCACGTCCTTACTGTGTTCAGACCATTCTGAGTGCAGTAGCTGACATTTTCAAAGAGGTTTGATGTCAGGAAATACCTCTTATGATTGTTTTAACACACAATTTTGAGTGTGCTTGATATGAGTACAGTTCATTAACACACAACGTGCCGCTCAGGTTACTCATGCATCTAAGCTGGAGGATGACAGATGGCCTCTTATTGTTTTCCTTGGTACAAAGAGAAGAGGAGTTAAGCAGACACTCCTACATGTGGCAGAAGTTAGTCATCAGTACTTAAGACCACTTTCAACTTCACTATAAATAGTGCTAAGGTGTCTCAGAGTCTCCATCAGGGTTGCCTTTTCACTTGTGCCTGCTGGAGGTATTTCTTATTGAAAACATTCCAGGTGTGATCCATCTGCCAAATAACAAACATCCTGTATGTGATTCAGTTGTCCTAGGACAATTCACCCATTTTCTTGCAGTTAGACAGTGGGGAACCTTTTAGAAATGTGTCCTCATTTTTTGTAAGATGTTTTCCAATTGCCCTGTCTGGATTTATTTGCAGTCTCTCGCCAGTAAATGCCTTTACAATAAGTATAGACACATTGTGCTCATGTCTCACTCACACTTTCATCCAATTCTTTTGCAAAATGTTTCTAGAGGCTGACATTCTTTCCCTGCTTCCCAAGACCTCCAGACAGCACCAATCAGAATAAGATAACACAGAGCTTTTATCACTGCATGTGTGTCTAATTGTGATCCAGCCAGGTGTATGACAGACTGGTGTTTGTCATACATCTTTGCAAAGTTCCAACCTCATCCTATCCCTAACATCTAATAATTTAGGCTCATTGCTTTCTGTGTTTTCCAGCATCACGGCATGACTGCATCTTTAATTAGGAATACCTATTTTTTATGGTTTTATCTCATGTTGGCTTGAAAATTCTGGTTAAGTTCAGCAGAGTCCATCACAGGGATTTTCTTTCCACTTTTGCAACTATTTTCCTGAAACTTTTTATAACTTATTTATCTCTGAGTCTTCTGCCCCTCTGCAAAATTTGGCAGAAACTGGCAAGAGGTTATGCCTGGGACAGAGTGGAGAAAGGCAGATATAGACATGGGTACATAAGCCCCATTTTCTTTGGAAAGTACACTGAAAAGTGGGAAAACAAAAGAAATAGCAGAATTGAAAATGTAAAGGCAATTAATTTATCAAATAGAAAAGAATTTTTTTATAAATAAGAGCAAGGAATAACTTTTTTTAACATAGATTCCACAGGTTTCACATATTTGTGCTTTAAAAAAGAAAAGGGTACAGACGCTGAGGATGAAGATGTTGTTACAGGCAGTGTGTCACTGTTTACTGCTTATTCTCTGGTGTCCAGAGCAGTGGTGGCTGCCCCATCCCTGGAGGTGTTCAAGGCCAGGCTGGATGAGTCTTTGAGCCCCCTGATCCACTGGGAGGTGTCCCTGCCCATGGCAGGGAGAAGAAACTGGATGGGCTTTAAGGTCCCTTCTAACCAAAACCATTCCATCACTCTGTAATGATTCTACTAAAAGCCTTTGAAAGGAAGTGGTACAGATATCTTTAAGATTGTTTGGTCTTGCTTTGCTGTCCTCTTACAGTTTGGATGTAAGAAAATAGTCTCAACCAAAACAGTCTGTTCTGGGCTTCATCGTGAATTTGCTGGTTTACTTTGAACAAGAGCTGTGAAGGTCTCTTATGAGTTCCAAAGTGGAAATTGCATCCTTAAGGTAGGTCTGATTTGTTCTGTTCGATGCTTTAAAGGTTTGAGTGAGAAACTACTAAGAATCTCGATGTTCCAATTTCACACTCCTGACTCTGGAATATGGGGGAAGCAAGCAGATGGCTTTTACTCCAACAAGATCTTGTCTTGCAAGATTGAAAATACTGAACACGTTCTAGATTGTGTGTGCTCCAGTACACCAGGATGGATGATAAAAGAAAGGAGAGTGTCATTACTTTACTGATGAGGTTTTATTCAAGGACAGAAAAATAGGACTTTAAGAATGCTTTTGAAGCAGAAAATCATAGGTCAGTGAGAAGCAGCATGTGGCTGCATTACTCTGTACTTTCTTGATGATGTGTTGAGCATTGGGCAATGTGGCATGCACCTTTACAGGTTGCATTACGACAGCTGAAACTTATTTACATTTCAATTTATAAAATGAAAGATTTAGGGGAAATAAAGGAAATTTAATGATTTAGTCCACTTTTACAGTTCTCAGTAAAATGTTTCTCATAACCCTGTGTAGGATTTAGTGAGAAGCTTTAATAATAGTATTTGGGCGTAAGAAAAGTCCATGACCTCAATACTACTAAATAAGCCTTTAAGATTCTGGCTATAAACTTAGTCCCGCTTAAGATATATCTCTATGGAGAGTTTCTGTATTCCATTTTTATGAAATTGACATTTTTCAAATTCTGAGCTTTAAATTGGGAAGTAATGGAAGAATATAGAATGTGCAAGAGTGAAATGCAGCCTACCTTTGAAAGACTGTGGTCACAGGCTTCTTTTCGGTAATTCTTTTAAAGTATAATAGTTTCATGGGAAGGCTATTTCCTGTTAAAATTCTGACAACTCTGTATCTGATCTACTGAACTGTAAGACCTCAAAGGTCTTGAAATTTCTTTCCTTTAAATGCCATTGTCCTCAAAGAGTATTGTGTCAGGATGGAGGGTTTTTCCAATAAACAAGAAGAGAAAAGGCTTTTATCGTCTAGTGTGGAAGTGTATAGTATGTATTTGTGAGGTTTTATTTGAAAATGGTATACGTTAGGTTCTTTACCAGTGTGTTAAAAGATTAGTTCCTTCAGTGCAGTCCTTATAAATCTGTGCAGTTTTAGACATTAATGACAAGCAAGATGGGAAGGCTGTGCAGGTGTTACTGAGAGGAATTTGCGGGTTTAGAAAGTATTGCCTCTTCTTTCTGAGTTTATAAGTGACTGAAAGTGAGAAAACTCACTTATTATCCCTAAATAGCATCTCTTATTGCCACAATTGGAAAGACAATTCTGCAGTAGATGTACTGTTAGTCTCACATGTAAGAGATCTCTTACATTCTTGTCCTTCAGGCAAAAAACATGATGCTGTGCAGTCTATCTGGGGAGAGTAATTATTGGTCTCAAACATTTTCTCATACCGTTACACAAAATATACTTAATATTTATGATCCTCGGCTGTAGCTGTAGAAAATATTATGTTAAATACTGTATGCTATTTTGAAATTATTCTAGTTATTGTATATTTTCTTAGCAAATACCATTAGTCAAAGAAAAGGAGGATAAGAAAACAAATTTTAGGTATTTCTAACTAGTTTCTAAAAATCTCATCTATGTGTTAGTGATTACTTTAGTGTACTGATCGGTAATTATTTTTGTAATTTAGAAGTGTTTTTTAAATATCCATCATTCCTAAAGCATGTCTATTTGACAATGAGACTGATTGATGTTCTCTTAATTGGACGTGATGGCAGAAGAGGATTTTATGCTGTGTTTGTGTATATGTGGTGATGGCTGAAAAGCTGATTATTGAATGTTTTTTGGTAAGGGCTTAAAGCATATCTGAATAAGACAATGTTGCACCAGGTTTAAAGCTTATTAAGAAAAATAGAATTGTTGGCACAAAAAAAGAATTCTGTGAGAAGAGGCATCTTGAATCTTTTTTTTTATCTCCACTTAAGAAAGTCAGAAGGGGAAAAATAAATCACAAAAAAACCCCAAAAAGGCACAATTTTGTACAAGCAGTTGTTGTCCCCCTTATGGTAACAGTAAAGCAGTAAAGACATACAAAAGAAGGGAAATCCACTGACATTTCAGAGGTGAGGTGCTTAATGTTGGTGGACCTCTGTCTAAGAATGACTTGTATATAAATGTTGAATCCTGGGTGTTTTTCCTGGTGGGATTCTAGCTACAGGGGTCACTAGCTGAGAGACAAATATGTCATAGGGTGATTTCACTTGGGAGCTCCTCAGAAAATGGCCATTTCTTCTCTTCTGAAGGTTATGGAATCGTATTATGCTTTATTCCTTTCTTCTGACATAACTCCTGAGGAGTTTCCTTGCAACTCCACACGGTGTGTTCCTCTTTTGAAGTCACAGCCTTTGACCAATAGTGTTTGATTAAGTTTATGTAAATGAGATATCTCTCCTTGTCTTTGAACATCTCTTACCAGTCCCAAATAGCAGGAAATCTCAAAAAAAAAAATAAAATAAAGGCATCACTGGTGCTGCTTTATATTCTCAACATTTCACTTTGTGTGACTCAAGGAATGGGGGAGAGGCGACAGGGGGAACTCATGCTAAGATCCACGAGTTTTAAATTCTTGCATGTACATATGCCTAGCAAACAGGACTAAGCAGAACAGTTTGAAAAACCACAGATATGGAAAATAACAGCATATGTTGTTTGTCAGAAACGTGCATTGGCTGATTTTTAGTATAGGAAGGTTTCTGAGAGCTGCATATCCAGTCCTTTTTCAAGGATTTAGGCAGTATTGATCATTCGATGGCTTACATAGCTGTCTGAGATCAGAGAAAGGCATTCTGATATTACAGCTCTAGATAGGAGGCACAGTGCTCGGTTTTATCTGCAGTAAGGATGGGCTTTCTTCGTTATCTTAATTCCACTCTCTTATTTTGTTTGACTAGTAAAGGCAGAATTTTGGGGGAAAAAATGTTTTTAATAAGTTTACAAATTTAATTATAGGTACTGAGAGTCTCTCTTTGAAAGATATAAAGGAAAATGTGTAATGAGTGTGATGAATAATAATCGATTAATATAAAATTACTGGCCCAGGCTGCCCAGAGAACTGGTGGCTGTCTCATCCCTGGAGGTGTTCAAGACCAGGTTGTATGGGGCTTTGATCCACTGGGAGGTGTGCCTGCCCATGGCAGGAGGGTTGGATCTGGATGGACTTTGAATTGACTTCCAGCCCAAACCATTCCGTGATTCTATGCTTTAAATATAAGTTTGTAACAACAGCAAATGTGAGAAGTCTGCAGGGGGAACAGTACATGGTGTTTCTGGTAAAACTTGTGTCAAAGTTATTTGTGGCTTTCAAAATATTTCCCATATACTACCCTCATGAAGACTATTTTTCGTGTGCGCTAAATGTTATTTTAGATTAAATTATACAGTATTATTTTTGTAAAAGCTGTTTATGCTTCAGCAAAGTATGGCAAATAGGCAAGTATGAAAGGTAAATTGGAAAATTTCACTAGAGATCTTCAGAACCTGTGTATTAGCAGAACCAAAAATGTTATGTTCTTTCATATACAGAATTTTTAATTACTTCCTTTTTTCTTACCAGTCCTTATTTTAAACAGCGATATAATTTTGAAAGGATTTTTATGCAGAAAATTGGGTAAGAAGCTTTTACTGTGTCAGAGTAGAGCCCGAGAAATTATAATTTTTAAATGTACTTCTTGTGTAAGATTTATGTGGCTTCCAAAAAGACTTTAAATATTCAGGCAAAGTGGAGTCCAGAACTGTAGGAATTTCATGTTGAATAGTGTTATCCCAAGCCATTGCCATCGCTGTTGCTGCCTACTGTGTGATTGCTGATGACATCTTCCGTGCTGCAAAGCGGCTGGGAACAGTTGTGCCACTAAAGATAGATAAAGGAAATCATTGTTAAGATGATGGTTTTGGAAGTGTGAGCTGAGTGATGAAAAATCTTGTCAATTCTCTCATCCACTGTTAGTTTTACGAGGATGTTAGGGCAATAAAAAGATATCTCCTGTAAGATAAGAAGTGGTATCAGAAATAAAGCTTGAAGGATTTGGGTAGCTCTGTGCACACTACGCTGCAGTTTGAAATATCCCTGTTTTCAAATCACGGGCACACTGACATTCTCTTCTTAACATAGTGCTAATAATAATTTTCTTTTATTGTCCTGGATATGGGTAGAATGAGAGCTCTAGCAGTAAAACTCATATAATGTTAAAGTAAGTTTTCAAATATTTTGATCGGCTGTAAAGTAACAGTCCAGAAAATTTGATTGCTGTGGTACATGATTTGCTCTTAGAGGAAGCACAAAATTTGTGCTGAAGTGTGGAATACTATACATGGAAAAAATGAATAAATGTGTTAGGCAATTGTTTCTAAATTTTTTGCAGGTACAAGTTATTGTTTATATTGAAAATACAGTTATTTAAAAGTTATCTTGAAATATACTAAGGGTAATATTTGAAGTATTTGGAAATAAGTGCCTCATTGTACAAGAGCTAAAATAGTACGTTGTCATTAACTGAGTTAAACTAATGGCAGGTCATGAGTTGTTTAACTCTTGAATGACTTTTTAAAAACTGAATTGTGGGGTTGTTAAATAATGGGATTCGGCTTATACAACTCTTGGCTTAGAAATCAGTGATTTCGACAAAAAGGTATCACTCACATTTTTTATTCACAAAAGAGGTTTTTTAATACAAGTGTGCTGGTTGTGAATGACAGAAGTTATGATACAATCAAAACATTTTATCTGTGATAAATCAGGAAGCTAAATTATCATAATGAAACAAAAGAGGGTTTTTTATTCTTCAGCTGTTAGACAAAAACCTGATATTTCATCTTTATCTTTCTCAAACAATTTATGTTAAAATTATTTGGAGTTCATTTAATTAATATTGTTAATTATTGTCAGTCTTCTGAAATAAATCTCTTATATATTGCATCATATTCTGGCCTTAATATGTTAAAATTAGTGGGAATTAAGACCTTTTACCCAAGCATACTTCTTTTACTTAATATGACACCCCATAAATTATTGGTTCTGTGGAAGATCTGCCATGCTTAAGCAGTGCATTCTGTTTAGGTTAAAATAACTTATTTAGATTATTTCATACACAGTAGCATATGTATAAAAGCGCCTACCTGTGGATTTTATTGAAACCCTAATGACTTGTTTTCTCTTTCTTCTGAAAACCTACTGTGTGATTTGCTCAAGGAGGTGCTGTGGCGCTCAAAGACAGATCTCTGGATCTGCATTGCATGAGTTCTCTACTGCCTGAGGCTCCTTCGTTTACTTAGAGCTTGCATAAATGTATATAGGGCGTCTGAAAACCCATGGAATTTAAAGTTTAGCTGGAAGCTTAACAAAGTGTGATCAAACATTATGAGAAACCATCAAGTCTAACTTTAAACTTACTGCTTTAGTTCTGCTATAATTTTTTTCAACACATACATACTATAGTTTGTTTTTCAAAGGACCTGGCAGCCCAGCTAATTAATTTTCCATTAGACTTAGGCAGTTGATCCAGAGGAAAGTCCTGGCAAAGTGAAGTGTTAAGATTATATTTAGGGTTTCCCCCCTAAAAAGGTGTTCTGTGTAACTATAATACAAAATTTGCCTGATGTTCTTCAGGGTTGGTGCTGTCCTGTGATATCTGAAACGCACTGAAATCAAAACAAAAATACTAACTGCTGAGGTGCCGTAGGGAAATAAAGGAGTAACAGTTCTTAGTATTTGTCAATAAATAAGTCTGCCAATATTTATGAACTTTCTGAAAATGCTGGAATGGATTTGTATGCCCTAAATATTTCCCATTAATGATTCACCCAGTGTAATGAAGGACTTATATTTTAAAAGAAAAGTGGGAGGTTTCTGTTAGCTGCATATCTGTAATGTGTTGGACTATGCATCTATAATTGAATATTGTGGTTTATACATATATAGGGTAGAGTCTCCTCCCAAGTGGTAGGAGTTGAGGAAATGGCCTCAAGTTGCACTACAGGAGGTTCAGATTGGATATTGGGAAAAATGTCTTTAGTGACAGAGTGGTGAAGCCCTGGCAGAGGCTGCCCTGGACGGCGGGGGAGTCTCTATCCCTGGAGGGTTCAAAAAATTTGTGGATGTGGCACTTTGGGACATAATTTAGTAGGAATAGTGGATTTGGGTTGATGGTTGGACTGGATGAGCTTAGGGGACTTTTCTAACATTAATGACTCCATGATCCTATGATTCTATATTGTATGATGTGCATAAATTCAACAAAAGTGCTCATACAAAGATCTTTTCTATATGTCTGAGAACACGTGCTGATTATAGTAATTATAAAAATTACAAACTAATCCGAGCAATCCCACGGAATTTCCCATGTGTGTTTGCAGGGGAAGGTTTTTACGCTGATGATTATTGAATTGTTGTATCAGAATGAAGGAATGTCCCATTTGAACTGAATGTCTTTTTATGTAGGATTTCTATGAGAAGATTGTGTCCTTTTGGTTGACACTGACAAAAACCCCACTAAAATAAAAGAAAAAGGTCAAAGTGCTTTTCAGTGATAAACGCTATTGATTCAAAAAACAAGAATTTCTTATATTCATAATGCTTTTTCAAGTAAACCTAATGTTTTTGATAAAAATCTGTTGTTAACATCGTGCTTGTTAGAAGTGGGGAGTTGTCATGACGAGGTTAAATTGCATTGGTGCTGTAGGTTAGAATGGGAGACCTGAAAAATACTTATTTTTAGGCTACTCTGTGCATGGGTTAAGTTTCTTGGGTAGATGCCAAAAAGATTGACAGCTACATCTTTTTACTCATAGACTCATCGAATCGCGGAATGGTTTGGGATGGAAGGGGCCCCAAAGCCTGTTCCAACCCCCTACCGTGGGCAGGGACACCTCCCACTGGATCAGGGGGCTCAAAGCCTCATCCAGCCTGGCCTTGAACACCTCCAGGGAGTGGGAATTCACAGCTTCCCTGGACATCCTTTGCAATGGCCTCACCACCCTCATTGTGAAGAATTAGTGGTGATGAGTGGTCCTCTAATATGTTTTGAAATGAGCTGTACCCAGTACAAATAGGGATGCGCTGAGTTGTGTCTGAAGCAGGTCTGAAGCATTTGTCTCAAAACATGAAATGTTGCGCTGCAATAATAAACAGAATTACGATGGGATCGTATTTTTTATGCAGCATAAATTAATCTGCTTTGCAGAAAAAATGAATTATTGCTGTCTAAAATACTTAGAAAGAAGGTGGAATTACAAAAACGAGCTCTTTCCCCATGTAATTGCAGAGAACGCAAATTCTAAAAATGGGTTTATTTCCTAACAAAGATTGCTTTTAGCCATCGCCGGCTGTGTCGCAGACGCCGTCAGCAAGGAGTGGTGGCCCTCCGAGGGCCAGGAGAGAAGCAGCATAACCTGAGTGGTAGGGGAGGGACTGTGCCAGCTGATGCCCATCCTGCTGCCCCAAGGTGGGCACCAGAGTGATAGTCTTTTCTGCAGAGAGTTCAGGTCATCAGACTGGAAGTGCATCCAATGCCCCGATACTAGTAAAGCTAAATAACAGAATTTCTGCTTTATTTGAATGAATTCATTGCTTGCTGTACTTATTTTTTCTCTTTGAAAAGTTAATTTTTCCTTATTAATATGGCAGTCTTAGAGAAATACTTAGATTTGCACAAGAAGAAATGCCTGTTGACCATCTAAAATGATATTTGAAAATAGGTTGACCGGAGAAGTGGTGTCTGCCCCTTCCCCAGAGGTGTTCAAGGCCAGGTTGGATGGGGCTTTGGGCCCCCTCATCCAGTGGGATGTGTCCCTGCCTATGGCAGGAGCGTTGGTTCTGGATGGACTTTGAGTTGACTTCCAACCCAAACCACTCCATGACTCTATGATTCTTACTGAATAACCAAATATTGCTTCTTTTCCCTGTAAACTAAGACTGAAAGGAATAATTACCTTGTTTTGACAAGCAAGCTGATGAAGTATGACAAAGAATTCCTAAGGAATGTATATGTGGAAACTAGGCTGTCATGTTTACAAGGTGGTTTATTTCATGTGGTGAATTTTTCAAACAGTAAGTGGTCTGTAATACATACTGATACTCCTGAGCAGCACAAAGTTGTTTTGGCTATTCTGTATTAAGAAGTATTAGGAAAAAATAAAACAAAACAAAAAATAAGAATAAAAAATAGAGGTGAAAATAAAAGTAAAAGTAAAAATAAAAATAGAAATAAAAATAAAAATGAAAATTTGATTGTACAACTATTCTGTGAAAATTTTGAATCATTCCAAGCTGTTGTTATTTTTGCATTATGTGTTCCTGGTGGATTATATGCCAGTCATCGACTGTTCTGAAAGCACAGTTCAATAAAAGATGGGTTGGAGTTGCACTTGTTGAAAGGAGTATAGCATCTTGTTCTGTACAAACGGAGATATACATGAAAAGTGAATGGATCTCTGTGACCATGTCTGGATATAACTAGTACCATAGCATGAGTGAACAATTGTACTTTCAGTATTCCTTTCGTCTCAATTCTGGAAAGCAGTGTTAAATGCTTTTCTATTGCTTACAGAACCTGTCCAACTTGCCCACTGATTTTTATACCAGAGCTACTGATAAGTATTTCAACATTTGGGAGAGAGCTTTTTACATTCTGCTGTTAATTACAGTGTCTTTAATTGCAGTAACATCTGTTGAGATGCTTTGAGTCTTACATTCAGAGACTGATCTTCCCTCGATGTGTTACACGATGTATTTGTTTTACAATCAGACTTTTTAACCAGAGAGTGACTGAATTTAAGGTACATCCAAAAGTATTGGATTGTTATTTGCCAAGGGGTATTCGGTAGGTTCTGAGAATTCAGGAAAATGATGGATCCATGAAATGTTTTGTAGTATTACAGAATAACGGAAAGGTTTTGATTGGAAAAGACCTTTAAGTTCGTGGGGCCCAACCAGCCCTGCTACGTCCCCCACGAGACCATGTTCCCAAGTACATCTACTCATCTTTCAAGGCTTTAAGGAACCTTCACACTTGTTCTTACTTTGTTTTGAAAGAGCAAAATCAGAATCAGTAACATCGTTTCTGCTGAAAAATGTGCAGTTACACTACTTTTAGATTTACATTCATATTTGACCAGAATCTGTCATCCTGACTTTGTGTCTTAATCAGATGTTCTTTTGCAATGTGTGTCTTGCAGACTTTTTACTTGGAAAAGCTCTCCATCTCTTTTTCTAGCAGTGCCTCTAGGAAAATTTCCAATGAACGCTGTAATTGTTCAAAAGAATACTGCTTGTAAGAAAAATAATGTATTTATTAATTCATTTTATTTTGTTGCCCGGACATTGTGTGCATCTGAATAGTTACGTGTGTTCCTTGTGCTGCCACTGCAATATGAATAGTGTTGTTAAATACTAAATAGTAGACATGAAGTATACCAGTTATGAAGAAGTTTACACTTTTCACCTAATATTTTCTTTAACTTTGTTAGCAAGTAATGGCTGCTTGTCAAATAAACTTCATTATTTCATGGAAAAGACAAGGAAGAAAAAAAAAAGGAAACAGGGAAAAATAACTCTCCCTAATGCTTTGCTTCTGATATAAAAACTGATGGGATTTAGTGTCTCGGTTTGGGGAAGCCAGAGGATTTGACCTGTGTTTTGGCAAAATATTTATGGAGTAAAACATGTACAAAACAAGATGAAACTTGTTTTCTGGGACATTACAATGTTTTGAACTGAATTTTTGTTTTCTAGTTATTTGCTTAATTTCCAGAAAGCAGTTACTCATTCTGCAGAAGTTATAAGCACACAGAAAATTGATTTACCCTCTAATGTATTTATTTTTATAGTTTCCAGTTATAATAGTGAGAATTTTCATTCTAAATCTTGAAAAAGAAAAATTAGTGAGGAAAGCTACTATGATTAAGGTAATGAACTGATCTTTTTAAAGAAAAAAAACCAGCAAGTTCTTCTACTCAGAAGCATGGAAAATGTTTACCGTTCAACCCTGATTTTATAATTTCCTACATAATCGCTTCCCTTCTTTGTCTAAGTGTTTCCAAGAAACAAAGTGTTGTATAATTTGATTCTTCTAGTCTGAATTTTTTTATTATTTAACTACTTTTCTGTATCTGTTTTACAGACTCTGAAAATGGAATGGGGAGGAGAGTGTTCTCTTGATTCTTCTAATTTAGACTGTTTGTTAAATATCCTTCCTGGAGAAATGGAGTTCCAGCAAATCCTTGGTGATCTTGATGAAAAAATAAAGAAGAACTCTTCTAGGTAAAGAGTATTCTATTTGTATCCAAAATATTAGTGAAAGTTATTACATTTAGGAAACACAGCTTTTCTCTTCTTTCTTTTCTAGTTGTAGGTTAAACTTCTGGTAATTATTTCAGTAGTAATTTTACCTTAACCACTTAAGCATTCAACAAATTTTTAATGCCATATAATTTTTGTGCCACAGTCTTTCTTTGTATGGTATTTTTAACAGTTGAATCATCTTAATCTTGGGAATTATTGCAGTAGGTGTTATAGTGGAGGAAGAAAATATGTATTCCCATGACAGTTGTATTTCCTGCAGCTATGAGATGGAATCTTTATTCGCTATAAGAGCTACAGAATTTTACAAAAAAGCAGATTTTGAACTTATTATGTTCTTTAAGCTTTTCTAATGGATGTAAAAAAAGCAAGTAAGTAAATATAAGAAATCTTTCTTATATAAGCTGGTTTTTTTTTACCTGTTTAAGTTAAAACCGTTATGCTGCAATGAAAGATTTTGTAGTAGAATTTGTTTTCTAATGCATGTCATTGTCTGCTTCTTTGTAACATACTGGTTTCCGAAAATCAATGCTATGGAAGCAGAGGAGTACTGAAAGAGTTATTTTTTTGATATGATTTTTTTTGCATGACTGCAAAAAATTCAGCTCAGGGTTTTGTGCCATGTTTGCAAAGTGGTAGCAGTGTTTTGTGGCCAAATTCCTCAGTACTTTTGAAATACTTTGATCTGTGAAAGATGCTTCTAACCAGATAAACTAATCACCCTGTTAAAATAAGAAGTGTACATATAATAAATAGCATAATTTTGTATTAAATATTGAAAATCATAGAATTATAGAATGGTTTGGGTTGGAAGGGAGCTGTAAGATCATACAATTTCAACACCCCAGCCTTTGGATAACAGTGCATGTTATAGAGCTTGTTGAAGGAAGCTCTTCATGACGTAGGTTTTAAGATGGTGTAATTTTAATGAAGCCCTCATTTGTAAGAGTTCTTTCCTCCCAAACAACTTCCTGAAGAATGGAGATAAACCGTTGCTGTATCTCAATGCAAACTGATTTGAGTCATCTCTGAATTATTGCTATATTGCTCACACCAGTCTGAGAGGTTTTTCAGGCTTTATATTACTTTAATCTCACATTTTGACCATTTTATTTAAAAACTTAGTGTTTACAAATGTGGTTGCAATAGTAATAATCTGTGATAGTGAAGATCTGTGAAATATGCAGACCACTGCATCATGCAACTCCATAGTATCATTTTCCAGCTCTTTTTTTTCCAGATATTCACTTATGATGTTGTAACACCATTGTAGGGAGTTACCTTTTGAGTTGCTACGATCTTGTATATCTGGGAAAAAAACAGCATCAGCCTTTGTGGCAGATGTGTTGTCACCTCTTCAGTTACCACATAAAGGTGGTTTTGTTGTCATTGTGCAAAACCAGCCTGGATGTTAGAAAGATTATCATCAGGATGAGCCTTTGGAATGCATACTTTACTACTCTTTTTGGTTTTAATGTGTGTAAATTGTGTGCTGCTTGTTGAGAAGCCTTTTGGCTTTGGGAAAGCAGATCAACTGTTCCTTCCTTTTAATGGTACATCAGTTAAGATTTTATGTTACGTTAACATCATCACTGTGGAGCTATTTGTACATTCTGGAGAAGGCTGATTGTTCCTGCCTTAGGTACACAGTCCTACGAACTGGAAGGGCCTTTCACTGTAGGTTTTGTAAGATCCAAATGGTATTTTATCCAAGGAGAACAGGGAATGTGATTAGGGTATGGTGCACAACCACGCATGTCAGGAAAAGCTTTGTACTTCTGCTGAATTGACACTTAAAACTAGTTTTTAAACTAATTTTCACAAAGAAAATCAGAAAGTAGCCCTGTAGTTACCAGGTGATATTTTGCTCCTGTAATATGTCAGTTTCAGAAATGGTGAGGGGTTTAAAAGATGGACAGCAGCTGATGTGACTTTTAAATTAAAAAGAGTCCTTTTATTGCTAATATATTAGAGGTAGTATGGAATGAAATCATTTTCAAGTTACCATTGATCTTTCTAAGTGGTATGATAAGAGCAGCTCTATGTACTACAGTGATACAATTGGAATACAATCCATTCCTCATCAGATAGATTTATGATTTTATTATACTATAGAGAATAAACATAATAGTATACAGCATATATATATTTTTTAAAATAAAACATTGTGTAAAAAATTATGATCCAGAAGTGTGTAAATCACTTGAATGCTCATTTATTGCCTTTCAACTGAATAGCTTTTATAAAATTGTGTGGCACGACAAATCAGATATGCTTTCCAGCAGTTGAATTACCTTCAGTATTTTTGTATTGTACCAAGTCTATTTGGTGCTATAAGAAAAAAAAAGAAAAAAGACCATCTGTGAAAAATTGTTTTATTCCTAAGTTTTAAGGGAGTAAGTGGTTCATTCATACACTATTCTAGAAAAGAGCTCTTATTACACTTGAATGTTAACTTTATTTTTACAGCAGTTTAGAGAAGCAGGTGAATACAAACCCTCAAAAACATTGTCTTTGCTGGCCAGTTTTATGTGCAGGAATAGTCTCAGGTTTTTCTAAAGCATGGGGATTTATTCATAATTTCATCAGCACAGCCATTTGTTTTCAGTCTTCCCCCTCACATTTCCTTTTTTTGCTGAGTCTTTGGCTTTTTTTGATCCTAACTGGAGGATTAAGAAGTAGTAAGAGTTAATTTTTAAGCAACCCAAACCACTACAGTTTCAGCTGATATTTAATACTTCTAAAAAGAGAAAAAGCTTGAATCCAGGCTTACAGTGCTTACCTTGAAAGTGGCTATAATTGTGAAATCTCTTCTGCAGTTTGGTTTGTGTATTCAGTTCCTTCTTCAGTTGGTGATTGGCTGCCTCTTAGAGGTGATAAAATGAGGTTTGATTCTCTGAGGCTGTAGGACAGTGTGAGGTATTCAGTGATTACTCAGAATTCAACAAAATTATTTACTAATAATTGTATCCCCTTAGTAGGCTGGAGACATACATCTCTTTTGAGGCTTTTCAAAAAGCTTAATTTGACTTCAACCTGACCCTCTGACTAATTAACAGTAATTCAGCCATCTGGGATTTAGATAAAGGTCTTCTTTGAAGGGCTCTGGTGAGGTCAATATGAATAAGTGCGTGTAGCATTGCATCTTGTCCCATAACAGTTCAAAATAGATTGCAATCGTTATTTGAGCAACTAAGAAGATCCTTCACATCTGAATAATAGGACTCTCTGGGAAGTAGCACCATAAGGGTTGTTAGTCTGATGTTTTCTAGTTGTTGGTCGGAACGTTCCTAATTTGCGTAGAAATGTGTCCCACTATCAATACCTCACAACAAAAGGATGGAGGAGTTTCAAATGTGGTATTAAGCACTGCTGTCTCAGTGCCCAGGTGGCCAAGAAGGCCAATGGCATCCTGGTCTGCATCAGGAACAGTGTGGCCAGCAGGACTAGGGAGGTGATCTTTCCCCTGTACTTGGCATTGATGAGGCTGCAATTCGGATCCTGGGTTCAGTATTGGGCCCCTCACTGCGAGAAAGATATCGATGTGCTAAAGCATGTCGAGGGAAGGGGGACAGAGCTGGGGAAGGGTTTAAAGCAGAGGTCTTATGAGGAGCAGCTGAGGGAACTGGGATTGTTTAGTCTGGGGAAGAGGAGGCTGAGGGGAGACCTTATCGCTCTGTATATCTATCTAAAAGAGGTTGTAGTAAGGTGAAGGTTGGTCTCTTCTCCCTCGTAGCCAGGGATAGGACAAGGGGAAATGGCCTCAAAATGCAACAGAGGAGACAGGAGGAGTTTCTTTACTGAAGGGCTTGTCACTGGCAGAGGCTGCCCAGGGAGGTGGTTGAGTCACCATCCCTAGAGGGGTTTAAAATATGAGCAAATGTTGTACTTGGACATGCCAGAAAGAATATGCTGATGGTCAAATATACTGGAATGGAACAGCTTAAATATTATATGCTCTGAACTATATAATTTAATTTATTACCTAAGAGACACCTCATACCGTGAATATTACTATAGGTTGTCATATGCATTGCAGGAACATGCAAGATGATAAAAGGCCATTTTTGGTAAAACTCCTTGTTTCTGTTCAACATAAAGTTATCAAAACATTCTTTGCCTGAGTTGTTATGTTTTTTTTTTTTTCACTTAGTAGTTTGTAACTGGCAGTTTAGCAGCTAGTAGGAAGGTATTTGTATTTATGGTTAAATTGCTGTTTATTAACAAACACTAATGCTGAGGCATCAGCAATGACCTTATTGTCTGTAGACCATGGTAAATTTTCTTAAGATTTTCAAGAAATAAAACAAAATATTTGTTTCCAATTGGGAGAAATTGTAACAAGAAAAACACCTGTGAGAATTATGCTGGTAAAAGACATTCTCAAAGATTTCTTACTACTCAAAGTGTACAGGAGGCCCTCTGACATGTAGGTTTCAAAATGGCATGATTAATTTTTTATAAAATGCCCCATATCTTTAGCAGTCAAGCTTTTTGATGAATATACATCATGATAACAAAGTAGTGTTATGTTAGTGCTTCTGTCTTCAAAAAACAATGAAAACAGTTATTTCATTACTTTTAAAACAAACTGTTCATAATAAAAGACATGTTAAATATGATTCTAAAAGCAGATCTCCATGAATATGAGGATCTTAAGCAAAAGTAACATGGTGTTTGAAGATAATTTAACTTTATAGCTTAGCAGTTGAAATTAAGCAATCTCATTGACAATGACATTTTATGGCTGTTCCATATGCCATATGAAACAAGTGGAAACAGAGCGTGTTACAAATTGAAAGGAGTTAGAAGATCATCCTTCAACTTATTCATAATAATCTTAGGCAATGGAAAATGATTGAGAGTGGCCGTGAAGAGAAGGATGTGAATAAGAAGCTCAACATGAGTCAGCAATGTCTGTTTGCAGCCTGGAAAGCCAACGGTATCCTGGGCATTCAAAGCAGTGGGACCAGCGGGGAGTGGGGGGGGGGATGCTGCCCCTCTGCTCTGCTCTAGTGAGACACCACCTGGGGTCCTGTGTCTCGTTCTGGAGTCCTCAGCACAGGAAGGAGATAGAGCTGTTGGTCCAATGAAGGCCATCAAAAGGATCAAAGGCCTGGAATATCTCCCCTGTGAAGAGAGGTCGAGAGAGTTGGGGTTGTTCAGCCTGGGGAAGAGAGGGCTCTCGGGAGACCTTAGAGTAGCCTCCCAGTACTGAAAGGGGATACAGAAAAGTTGTGCCTTGACCTTTGAGGTCTCTTCCAGCCCAAATCATTCTGTGATACTATAATAATAGTTTTCTCCTGGCTTTTTTTACACACAAAGTTGTATATGTTACCTGTGTCCACACTGGATTGCTTTCCTGCAGCAGCTTGTCAGTACCATTTGGTAAGTGCTCCCACCACAGACATTGTCAATTTCAGAACTCTGAGGTGCTCTTAATTTATTTGGTTAATGACCGTTTTTAGGTAGTTGTGTTTTTATCCAAATGAGAGCTGATGTCTCCACATATCATAAAATCATCATAGAATCACAGAATGCTTTCGGTTAGAAGGGTCCTCACAGCCCATCCAGTTTCACATCCCTGCTATGGGCAGGGACACCTCTCACTGGATCAAGTGGCTCAGGACAACATCCAACCTGGCCTTGAACACCTCCTGGGATGGGGCAGCCATGACTTCTCTGAGCAACCTGGGCCAGGGCCTCACCACCCTCACTGTGAAGAATTTCTTTCTAATGTCTAATCTAAATCTTTCCCCTTCCAATTTAAAGCCTTTCTACCTTGTCCTGTCTCTCCAAGCCTTTGCAAAAAGCTTTCCTGGAGCCCCTTTCTGTACTGGGAGGCTGCTCTAAGGTTTCCCTGGAGCCTTCTCTTCTCCAGGCTGAACAACCCCAGTTCTCTCAGCCTGTCCTCATAGCAGATAGAATAGATGCAGTTTGAATGATTTGCCTCATGTCTTACAAGCATGAAACAAATATATCTGTATTTCTTAATGAATACAATTAAACACTGGAAAACAAGCTGTTCAAATTTCCTGCTTATTTTGATGAATTTTTCCTTAGAAGTTATATAGTCATAGTTTTGGAAACAAGATGCAGGAGGGAGGGGGACACATTTGAAATGCTAAAATTCTGCATTCTTATGGTATACACTTATATTCTTATGATCATCCTTCTATTCTATAAATGTAATTGATGCAGTTTTCATATCCAGCTTGTTATAAATTAGTATGGTGTTTTACAGAAATAAAGGCACAAAGCAAAACCTATCATAGATGATAAGTCTTGATGGCATTCTCAGAAAAAATATTATTCTCTCTTCTGCTTGTAGATAACAAAAATAAAAGAGAAACACAGACTACTGTTTACCTCAGAACCTAATTTGATGTGATCACTTCCTTATATTTTTTCCCACTGTTTCTTTAAAATGACAATTCAAACTAACAGACTTGGTTCCCAAAGGTAAGGCTGACACTGATTTACTTTATTGCTGTTGATCAGCATGAGACAGCCAGGAGGAATTTAGGGTACATTACTTAACATCTGTAAAAGAATAAAATGCAAATCACTCAATAAAGGAGAAAATCCGGTAGGAAATCATATAAATACTTCTTCCACATCCTGAAAACAATACTTCAGGCAGAATTAAATGACGAAGTGTAGTCAGTGGATGATATGCAGAATGGCTTTTCATCACTGATTTCTTGTTACAAATTGATATGGGTTAGTATTTTTCTTTAAATATTTCATATTCAAAATATTTCATATTTTCATATTCAAAGCAGATTATATGTTTAATAAAAATATTTTCCTCTAAAAAGATGACATTTCATGGAAAATGAGACTTGCCACAAAGAGAAGTTATAAGAAAACAATTAAAAACTTTATTCAAGGTTAATAATATTTAAGAAGAGTTGGGTGTTTTTTGAAAACTGGAGGTCTTTAATTTGATGTTTTTTTCACACTTAAAGATTTTGTTTTCGAATTTCTTTTCTTCCATCTCCTCCTTTTCTCCTCTTCGTGTACTCTTTTCTAGTTTTCGTTTCTGTATTCTTTTGCCAAAACTAGTCAAGTTTGAAGATGTTAGAGAACAATTAAACAGCCATATTTCATCTCTATAAAATAGAGAATTGAGTGGCAGTACAACAGGCACTTTTGTTGTTTGGTTGATGTCATCAAAATAGAAAGTAATATGATCAAAAGTACCTCACATTGAAATACCTGTGAAGAGCTGAGTCTCATCTAAGCCCGAAACTCTACAGAGACAGAAAGAACTAAGTCTAGTTTGTGTTAAGCCTTGCATCCATCATCAGCTGTAAAAACATAAGTGGAATAACTAATACCTTCCAAAATAAAATTCAAGTAGTAGAGAGAATTGCTTTACAGTTCAGTAAACCAGAGCTGGCATCAGTCCTGTTGTAGGCTCTGTCTGTATTGAACCTGCATCTGCCTAGATCTGGTCAATGCTATTTATCTCACTGAAACTATATAAAATATTAAAAGATTCTTCATGATGAAGGTGGTGAGGCCCTGGCCCAGGTTGCCCAGAGCAGTGGTGGCTGCCCCATCCCCAGAGGTATTCAAGACCAGGCTGGATGGGGACTTTGAGCCCCCTGATCCAGTGGGAGGTGTCCCTGCCCATGGCAGGGGGTTGGAGCTGGGTGGGCTTTGAGGTTCTTTCCAACCCAAACCATTCTGTGATTCTATGAAAATATTAAGCATTGCCTTTTAAAAAACAAAGTAATTCTGAAATACTGAAAAGTTGTTTTGTAGGAAAATATGCAGAGTCATGTTGGTTTTGGATTTTTCTTTTTTTGGTGTTTCTATGCAATTGTCCACAAAAATAGCATAAGATAATTTTGGATATTCAGTTTTCTTGTGATTTTTGCAAACAAAATCCCCATTAAAGCCATACCAACCACATCTGATTTCATAAACAGGATTATGATTCTAAATGAATTTTAAGGAATGGATCCGCTCCTTGAAAATGAACTCTGTTTTCTTTCAAATATTCTAGTGTCAAAAACAAGAAAGAAAAGATCTGCTTTTTCAGCACAATTTACTTTAAAATTCTTTTCAGCATTTTCTGTGATGTCAGTGGTTCTTTAAGAAGTCGTTAATATATTTTATGTATTATAAAACAAATGCTGATCTGCAAAGGAGCAGAATGACACATTCACCTTTGAATGTGGTAGTTGATTCAGTTTATATTATCTGCTTTAGCTAATTAAGCACCAAGGACTAGATCTGAGGTTGGATAATGTCTTATTCACTAACTTCCTAATTAAAAAGTACAAGATTGTTTGAGAGATGAGGCAGTACTTAGTGAGGATGGTACAGTCTGGCCTGAAGGAAATTTATTTTAGCTCTAGTTAACTGTATTTAAATGTCAATCCTGCACATTCAGGCCTTATTTTCTGAGAGTAATTTAATCTATGAAGAAGAAAACTAGTGTTACATTAATTTTAAGTAGTTTTTCTTTTTAAAATATGGAATGTATAGAATGCATTTATCCCCAAATCATTAAAAAATCCTATGATTTTTTGTTTTTCTTTTCTTTTAGCATAGAACAGTGTCTTAAAGACCTGCAATCAGAAGTAAATGAAATATGTAACGATGAAATACTGCAAAGCACAACTGACTGCCTTCAGTGGCTAAGCAACTGCAGTTTTACCTCTCTTAGACCTTCTTCTACGCACCACGGAGAGCTGATGGAGTTCCTTAGGACCCTGGTAAAAACCTGTTTACTAAAGACTTCTAACATTTGGGAAAATTGGTTGTATGATGAGGTGGTGGTGTTGAGGTTAATTAGTTTTCTCATTTCAGGCTTCTCTGTGGTGAGAGCAGTTCAGAAATTTTATTATAAGGCTTAGCACTGGTTTTATGTTCTCCTCAGGGTGTTCTGTTTCCTTTTGATCATGCCTTGAAAACAAACATGGGACAAAATCTTTTCACGACCATGCCCGTTCAGCACTGCTAGAACTGTTTCATAAACACAGCTTGGTAAAAAGCATCTGAAGTTACTTTCTACACCGAGGCTGTTACTGTGACTGCTTACTCTTCACCTCTATCAGCATAGATTTAATTTATCTAATACAGATTATTGTCTTTTGTGCATTATTTAAGCATCACTTTCCTATGTACTTTTTCTAAGTAGAAATACAGGAGCTACATCCATTGTCCTAGAAAACTGTACAACTAGGCATAACCATAAATTTCACTTAAATGAAAAATTCCATCATTTTAGAAGGCATTTTTATCCAAAATTATTACTAAGAGTTAAATTTAAAATATATGTGTGGAAGTGGCAGTCTGGAAAATTGAATTGTCATAGAATCATAGAATGACCTGAGTTGGAAGGGACCCACAAGGATCATTGAGTCCAACTCCTGTCCCTGCACAGGGCAACCCCTCATGTGTCTGAGGGCCCTGTCCAAATGCTTCTTGAATTGGATTGGCTGGATAAGTGAAGGATGACACCTCAGTAAATGGCAGTCTACAAGTTCATTTATATTCTATGTATAGAATCATAGAACAGAATCACAGGATCTTTAAGGTAGGAAAAGACCTCCAAGCTCATCCAGTCCAACTGTCAGTGCAGCCCCACCATGCCCACTAAATCATGTCCCAAAGTACCATGCCTACACATGTGTGTTTATATGGTGTACACGTGATGTTCAAAACAAATAGACAGTAGCCAGTGGGTTGTCCTTTGTCACTTCCACACCATGGTTCAGTTATAGGATATGAACGCCTTTAGGCTAAGGTTGGCAGTGTTGGCAGAGGAAAGCTGCTGTGGTAAAGTGGAGTATATTCTCTTTTGGGACTGTCTCCTGGCTAGAGCTCAAGCTTCATGAAATCACCTCTTTTAAGAGCTTTTTAACTATTACAATTGGTTATCAATCTTTAAGTCACCCTTGAATACACTGGATATTAGGCTGTGTCAAATGAGGAATTCATCTCTAGGAACACTAAGCCTTTAATGTGAAGAAGTGATGTTGTCCCCTTCTAACAGAGGTGATCAGTATGAATGTTGATGTTAGCAATCACCCCAGTCAAGGGTGTCAGAGGCTGCCTGGTAGTGTACTTGATATAGACAAGAAGAGAGAATCCCAGAAAATGCTACCTTAGGAATTCTTTTGTTATTCCTCTTAGTCCAGTTAGATCCTTACTTAAACACCCACAGAAGAGGGCATGGCAGTGGTGATTTCCTTGTGCCCATTCCCCACTTTCTTCCTTTTCCAAGGTCTAGTCAAGCCATATACCTGAACACCAGGTGGCGGCATTTGTTTGGGAAACACCAAAATGTCCCCAGTCTCTGGAATACTTTGGGTGTATTTTAAACAAAATGTACTTTCTAGCTGGTCAGCTTCCCAGGAGCATCCTGACAGCGTGACGGTCTGGCTCTGGGCCGTGAGGTCCTGATAAGCTGGTGGCAATGGCTCTGTGGCAGGCTGCTAAGCCGACAGCACAGTGTGAGAAGCCTTAAAGCCTTAATTCTACACAGCTTTTCTGGAAAACATCTGTGTAGCTCATGAACTGGGGTGTTGCTGTTTCCAGGGCTCATGGCCTCTTAGGCAATCCAGCCTGTTACATACGTGATGCTACAGATGAAAGTATGTTTGTATTAGCATAGACAATCCCTCTGTAAGAAGTTATACTTGCAATAGATCATCTTTAGCTCCATGAACAGAGCTACAGTGAAGTTTTTTCAATAATGTTCAGCATTAATTCAATTACTTCAATTTGACCTTTCTTAAATCTGTATCTATTGGACTAATTATTTAGTTTCTCATTTGCAAGCTTTTTATTAGGTATCCTATAGTACTTCTTCAATAACAGTAAACTTCCTTCTACTTCAGACAATATCCTTATTCATTGTTATCTCTTATTACTTGTGTTTATTTTGCACGGGCTTTTATTTCTCTTTTAAGATGCTGGAACAATAGAAAAATAGTGCACATTCTGCATGTGCTTTGGCTCAAATGCTGTATTCAGATTTATTTTTTGCGTGGTATTCTCATGTATTTGTGAACTCTCATGGAAATAATGAGAGGTTCTTCATGAAGTCTGAAATTTCATCATTCTGTGTACTTTTTTGAAATTCCAAATATTTGAAAGCTGAATATTGAGAGGAAGACATTGTGATTAAATTCTATTTTTGCAATATAATGACAAAAATCTTTTTTTAGCAGTATCTTTGTCTTATTCAATTTGTTTATTGATGTGGCAGATTGTAGTCTATAGTAGGTAGCATTCTAGTTGGTAGAGCACAAATATTTCCCTGTGTGTTATTGTCACTAACTTTCTGTGCTTGTAAGAGAACTTTTCATGCTTCTCTAAAACCTTTGGATACTAATTTGGATCTTTTTTGCTTGAACAGTTTTGGCATCATCTTTTGAAGTATTTTTGCAGATTAATTTTCAAATAGAAAAGCCTGTGTTAATACAGGCAGTGTTCAAAGAGACTTGATGACACCATGTTTTCAGAGCTTCAAAGTTCACTTCAGGGGCTCTTTTTCTGAGTAACACTGTGTCTGAGATGGCATCTGCAAGCTCCCAATTTTTAATGCTTTAGTTTAAGTTGCAAAGGGCTTGAAACAATACTTAGATTCTTACTGGTTTCATAAATAAAGATGTTTCTGCTTAACCTTAAAAAACAGCAGCAGGGATTTGCTTGGAAGACATTTTGGGTTCATCAGCTGGGGACAGGAGTTACATTTGCTGTTTTGACAACTTCTCCTGTTCTGTTCATTTCAGAATACAGTATTTGAGAGTGATTCATTAAAGAAAAATAGCCCTTAAACTCTAGAAGTCTACCTGTGGAGACTCGACTCTTCCACACAGCAGTTGGTGATTAGGGTTTCAGTTCACACACTGAGACATTCTCTTTGGGGGCACAAAAGTCTATAGAATACTTTAGTAGATAATGCAAGAAAATCAAATCAGCCTTATGTGTATGCATGTTGATGTGTATGATTTAAGTTTCAATCACATGCACAGGCTTTTATAGGATGATGTTTGACTGATAATTGCTTTATTATTCTGTCTGGACAATGTTTCATTTTATAAATTCCTGTTCTTGGTTTTATGAGCAAAACCTGTCATTATCAGTGTAAATCTTGAGTAATAGTTCATAACATTTTATTTGAAAGATGTGTGTGGACCACAACAAGCAGGCTAATAGCTTCCCAAAACTTTCCTTTGAATCGTGGGTTAGGATTGATTGAGAAAAGAGGTCAAGGATGTAAGAAGGATGGGAAGATGAATGTAAGTTATTTGAGCAGATAGACAAGGAGGTGGATTGATGCCTGAATCCCTGAAAAAACAGGTTTGGTCATTTCTATCATTTAGGTAGCACCCTAATTTGCTGTTAAGGTAATTAGTATTGGAAATAACTGGTGCTCTAGCATGAAGCTGTTCATTTTATGATCCAGAATTAAGAAAACATTTCTAAAATGCTGTCTGGTTTACCTTTGTTAGCAAAGCTTGCTGAAGAATGAGCAAAATCAAGAAGAAATGATACTTCACTTCCTCCTGGATCTCTCCAGTCAGTGTGGTGTCTCATTTCCCTGCACTCCAAGTGGGACGTCTTTTGAGTTAACCTCTTCCCTTCATGCCATTGAGGATGAATCGACTATGGATGTGAAATCTCTCTGGGATGATGTGAGACTGCATCTTCGACGATTTTTGGTAAATAGACTGCAGTGTCAAGAAGAAACAAATACTAATGCTTTACAACAAGTGGAGTTTAAATCTCAGTGCATACAGCAACTTTTGTTTCTTTATCCTGAATCAGAAGTCTTAGCGAAGTATCAAAATATGCAGAATAAACTGGTCAGTGATCTTCTGCAGAACTGTGTTTTGTCTAGTTGCGGTGAAACAAATTTTGATAAGGTGGTTCACGGCGTCCAAAGTTCTGTACCCACGTTGTGCACCATGATAAAAGAGGATTTGAATGTACTAAGTGAAACTATTGATCCGTCTTCATCGGTGAAGTTTATTAACGAAACGTATCTGGATACCATCACTGAAGAAATGACCATTCTTCTTGAAAGACTTTGTGAGCTGCAATTCAAAGAAAATGCTCTACATATAGTTAAGGCAAACAAGATTTCAAAGAAGCATAGAGGAACAGTTCATGCTGTGGGTTAGTAGCCTTATTTTGTGTTCATTGTAGTTAGATATTATTTTAATTATACTGTCTTTTTTCAATGTATTTGATTATTTCTTCTGAAGAAAGAGGTCTGATACTATTAGTTACAGCTTTATATTTTAGCCATATTATTACAGATGAATATTCTGTCAGAATAGTGGTGAAAAAGGTATCACAGTATCACAGTATTACAAGGTTGGAAAGGACCTCTGAGATCATCAAGTCCAACCTATAACCCAACACTAACACCAACACCAACACCAACCATCATCTAAACCATGGCACTCAGTGCCTCATCCAGTCTCCCCTTAAACACCTCCAGGGTCGGTGACTCCACCCCCTCCCTGGGCAGCCCATTCCAATGGCCAATCACCCTTTCAGTGAAGAAGCCTAAACTTTCCCTGACGAAGCTTGAGTCCATGCCCTCCAGTTCTGTCCCTGGTCACCTGAGAGAAGAGACCAATCCCTGCCTGACTACAACCTCCTTTTAGGGAGTTGTAGAGAGCAATGAGGTCTCCCCTGAGCCTCCTCTTCTCCAGACTAAACAGCCCCAACTCCCTCAGTCGCTCCTCATAGGGCTTGTGCTCCAGCCCCTTCACCATCTTCGTTGCCCTCCTCTGAGGTTTTAAAGCAAGAAAAAGTATCTTACGCTTGTGTAAGTAGAGACCCCATTACAATTCACTGGATAACATTTTCGTGTCGTAGTCATTTTTTTCAGTCTAACTTATTCCATCTGCTGAAACATATAGAATAAAATAATGGAATGGGTTGGATTGGAAGGGACCTCAAAACCCATCAGTTCCAACTCCTGCCATGGGACACTTCCCAGTGGATCAGGGTGTTCAAAGCCTGTCCAGCCTGGCCTTGAGCACCTCCACTTTGTGGTATATAATAGACTAAGAACTATTTCGTCCAGATTTTAAAACCTACAAACTCTTTAGTTTTCTTCGTTTCAAATTCTCAGAAGTTTAAAGGAGATTTATAGGCAAGTCTGTAAAATAACGTTACCATGAAATAGAGAGAGATTCATCCATCAGAGCTCCTCAAAAGTTGACTGTCAGCTTCTAATCCTAAAAAAAACCCAGACATTTAAGACTGGTGGTCTTCTGAAAGTGTGGTAAGTTAGGTAGTGACACCTGCACATTTTTTCTTGTTCCAAGGAATTTAAGACAGGAAAGGAATCTGTTATTAGTGTGCTATTTTGTCTACTTTCTTTTTACAGTTGGTGAGCCTGATGTGCTGATTTCCAAAGAAAGGAATGAGGGCTTTAGAAAAAAAACATACAGAATAGAAACTTTCGTAACACAATTGCGTGATTGTATGTAATTGCTTTTTCAGTGCAGAGTTTTGAGCACTCCTCTGTGCAGGAGCTGTTTGTTTAAAATGTCACCTTCCAAAAAGGTGAAGGACTTCGCAGACAGAAAATACTAAAAGTTTAGAATCATGTGAAAGATACAGAAACATAGGAGAGATCTTTAGGTTCTACAACGTATGTGTAGCAGGAGTGAGGTAATGATCTGCCAGGTCTACCCAGAATAAAATTCCACAATTTTGAGTTTTAAAATCAATGTATGCGTTGGTGTAAGTCAACGAGAAATTCCACGGGAAGAAATGCAGAGATAATTTTTTGACAGGAGCTGAAATATGAAGGAATATGAGGAAGGTATATAACTAAGGTAAGGGAAACACATGCAGAATAATAATGTGCAAGGATGAGAAGTTCAATGTAAAGCCGATGTATTAGTGGATGGAGTGTTGGTGGGATACAAGCAATGTCTGTAAAGTTGAGTTATGAAATAAATTACAAGAAATGCATCTTTGAGTTACATAGTGAGATGGGAATGAGTGAAATGATTCACTGACTGGTATGGAACTGGAGGGTGTAACTTAATTTTTCTTTCAGTTTCAAAATATGAGGAAGCTCCATTATCTCCATTTTACATGTAAGGCAAGGAGATTAAAGTGACCATAAGGGAGTCTCTCTAAAAAAATCACACACTAACTGCTTCTCTATTACAAGAAGGAAGAGAACAGACCTTCAGTCTATTAAGACAGTAATTCCTCTGCTTAAATTTTCTTTGCCACACAATGTGTCTTTACATGCTTTTGTGCCAGCATTATCAATCAGATTTCCAGTGCAGAGTTCTATTGTATATTCAAAAGAACAGAGGAAGACGAAGATATGCCAAGTAAGCCTTGGCACCTGCTTGCCACTTTCATAAAATGTTTGCTGCAATGAATTTCTTTTAAAATTTTTGTATTTCATACATTTATTTATTATTTAATTTATTTATTTATTATTTATTTATTATTTATCTATTATTTATTTATTTAATACATTGAAAATGTATTAAAAGTCTAACCTGCAGTCACAGCACCTGTTCTCTTAGCACCCATAAAATGTGTTTGTTAATATCAGTTACTCATCAAAATTACTTTCTTCACAGTGGCTGTCACACTCCTGTCTTCATCTCTTCACTGCGTAGTGCTTCATATTATTGTACTTCAAGAGGTTGCTATGGGAGGCAAGCACTGATTCCTCCTTAATACTACTTGCTGCAGAACCAGGCTGTTCTAGGTGATGTGTGGTTGTGGACTGGAGGCAGACAGACAGTGAGATGGCAGTAATGATGTCATCAGGCTCGAGTAAAATAAGGATTAGGAGTGGGTTTTTTTATTTGGTGGACGTGCCATAGCCTTTTATTGCTATTAATGAACTCAGCAATATTTATATAATTACCAAAACAGTTATTATTGAGTAGGTAATTGTACATCAGCTGATACATGAATGGTCTTTTCTAGAAAGAGACTTTTTTCTACTAAACGTTTGAATATGATAGTCTTATACCACACTGAGTCAGAAAAAGTCTTGGAATTAAAGTGTTCATGAGGCAGTTGACATTGAAACTAACAGTTAGACTCAATGATCCTAGAATGATAGAAGGGGTTGTGTTGGAAGGCATCTCAAATTCCATCCAGTTCCATCCCCTGCCACGGGCAGGGACACCTCCCACTGGATCAGGGGGCTCAAAGCCCCATCCAACCTGGCCTTGAACATCTCCGGGGATGGGGCAGCCACCACTGCTCCGGGCAACCTGGGCCAGGGCCTCCCCACCCTAACAGGAAAACATTTCTCCCTAAGATCTATCTCAATCTCCCCTCTTTCAGCTGGAAACCATTCCCCTCATCCTATCCCTGCACTACCTGAACAAGAGCCCCTCCCCAGCTCTCCTGAAGCCCCTTTCTGTACTGGGAGGCTGCTCTAAGGTTTCCTCGGAGTCTTCTCTTGTCAGGCTGAACAACCCCAGCCTTTCCTCATATGGGAGGCGCTCCAGATCATTTTCGTGGTCTCCTCTGTACTCACTCCAATAAATCCGTGTCCTTCCTGTGCTGAGGGCTCCAGAGCTGGAAACAGGGCTCCAGGTGGGATCTCAAAATAGTGGAGTAGAGGGGCCGAATCCCCTCCCCTGCCTTCCCCATCACACTTCTGATGCAATTGGCTTTCTGGGCTGCACGAAGGTCTTTGCCAATGTAAATGATTCTGTCATTCTATGAAATAACTATTCTGGAAAAAGAACTCTACAGAATAACTAATTTTTGGTGGTTTATAAGGGCAGACAAGTTCTTAGTGTCAAGTAGCTTGGAACTCTTATAAGATTCTGATAGTTTTGGTGTCCTCCCACAACTGTGAGTGGAAGTCTGTGTTTATATATAGGTTAAGTTAAAAGCCAGATTTAATAGAGCACCTTATCAGAGTGATATTGGGTCTGGTGGGTATCAAAAAAAAAGCAAGCTGGTTATGGGGGAAAGGAGGGAAAGTGAAGGAGGGTTTTTTTCTTAGTTGAAAGACAGTTATACCAATATGTATACCATATATTTTGATGATTTTGCCGTTGCCCTTTGGGAATCACCAAACCAGCACATTTCAAAACAGCAAAATAATTTAATTTAGGGCGTTCAATTGGGATTCAATAGGTGAAAAAAAAGGTTTGTGTTTACTTATTCCACCCTCAGGGAAATCTTGGCTTTGGTCTGTAGGTGGTGGACTTTTGATTTTGGGTTTTTTTTCCTTAATGAGAACTGCTGTGATTGATCCTACTGTATAGGAGAGGAAAAAATAACATAGTGAAACAATGGTAGAGCCTCAGAAAACTTTATATAGATGACCTACTTCTGTCAGAAAAATATGGATAGTCTATAACAAGCTTTAACAGAGTTGTAAATCTTAAAAATATTTCATATAGAATCATCTATTTGAGAAGTAAGAAATTAACATTTTTGTCTTCAGACTGTGTTAGAGTCGTTGTTTGTCAAGTACTGTAGTGAGATGGTATCTGTTTATCAGGATTGAGGATGAGCGTGATCTGAGAGAGAAGCTGGCAAAATGGGATGTGAGAAGAGTCAAATTCTTTGGAACTTGGCATCTTGGATTGCCAACTGCGGTGGAGGTGGGTGGTTTTGTGTTATAGCTTGATCCTGTTCCTGTTATATCAGTGACTCTTTATTACCTTTAACAGTGCAGGGTTCAACTGTTACTGTTTGGGCTACGTTATTTGGCTGGAGAGTAGTCAGGCAGAAAGGGACCTGGGAGTGCTGGTGGCCAGGAAGCTCACCATGAGCCAGCAGTGTGCCCAGGTGGCCAAGAAGGCCAATGGCATCCTGGCCTGCATCAGGAATAGTGTGGCCAGCAGGACCAGAGAAGTTATCGTCCCCCTGTACTCGGCACTGGTCAGGCCTCACCTTGAATACTGTGTCCAGTTCTGGGCCCCCCAGTTTGGGAAAGATGTCAGGATGCTGGAGAGTGTCCAGAGGAGGGCAACGAAGATGGTGAAGGGGCTGGAGCACAAGCCCTACGAGGAGCAACTGAGGGAGCTGGGGCTGTTTAGCCTGGAGAAGAGGAGGCTCAGGGGAGACCTCATTGCTCTCTACAACTACCTAAAAGGAGGTTGTAGTCGGGCAGGGGTTGGTCTCTTCTCTCAGGTGACCAGGGACAGAACTAGAGGGCATGGACTCAAGCTTTGTCAGGGAAAGTTTAGACTTGATGTGAGGAAAAAGTTATTCACTGAAAGGGTGATTGGCCATTGGAATGGGCTGCCCAGGGAGGGGGTGGAGTCACCGACCCTGAAGGTGTTTAAGGGGAGACTGGATGAGGCACTGAGTGCCATGGTTTAGATGATGGGTTGGTGTTGGTGTTGGTGTTGGGTTATAGGTTGGACTCGATGATCTCAGAGGTGCTTTCCAACCTTGTGATACTGTGATACTGTGATATTGTAATGGATTTTTATCGAGAGTGGGTCATAATTTCTCTGTGGACTCTGAACACATCATCCAGTTTGATAAAATAACATCTGAGGAATGTTTCCCAGCACTCCACCAAATATTTTTTGATGGTATTTTGTGAGATTTTGCTTCAGCTTTTCTATCCTATTAATCATATTGTCCTTCAAAAGTTTGTGTAATACTACAGTAATTAAAATAATACTAAAAACATTACATATAAACATATTTAGCATGTAAGGAATCATGCAGACAGCTGTGTCGTGTGATTTTTTTCTTCAGTTTCCAATGTGATATTTTTCAGGAATTACTTGCAGTCAGTCTATTAAATGTGGATTGTACTTTTACTTTTTTGAACCTTTTTTCGTGTTCCTTTCTTTAGAAAAATGTTAAGCTACTTTAATCGGGCATTACTAACCTATCTTAATCCTTCATCTCTTTTAACTGAAGAAACAGCTGCTCTTATAAGTGATAAGACATCAGCCAAAGAAACTTAAAACCCATGAAATTATACACATTATGTATTAGTGGCAGTTTTTCATTGGTTTTATTTTTCCAATTTTTTCTATATTTACAGACTAATGAGCCTCTTTTAAAATTTTCTGTTCTTAAGACGTAGAGTTTAGAGATTTGAGTTTTCTGATTTGTGACGTATTCAAACTGATTGGCTAAATATTTTCATTTAGTCACAAACTTGCTATAGACACTTAAACAGGCTTTGAAATCCAATGCTATTCTCCGATAAAATATATATTTAAAGTAAGTATATTTATCTAATCTATATTTTATATCATATCTTTGTATAATTTACATTTTATGTAGTATATTTGTATAATGTTGTGTGGTGTATTTATATCATAAGTGTTAGTATTATTTATTAAATATATAAATTATTTAATCTTCAGGTTTTTTTTCAAAATCTGAGGCAATGCATACCGTGTTCCTCAAAATTAGTGGCTGAATATTTTTAAGACAATACTTTTGTGAAGCAGAGATAAACTGCAGGGATGCAGAGTTGATGAAGTACACTTTTAGCTACAAAGTAATTAAATCACCTTCACTGATGCATTCTAATATTCATATTTTACACTTTTACCCCAGTATGCCTTCGTCTTACTTATGTGTTCAGCAGGCTTCCTTTCTCTTTTCTTTCTCCACAGTATGAACAACTTCCATTCTCTTCTAAATATATTCAAGTGCAAACTGTGATTTAAATTATTATGGTTTTGATTTATTTTGTTTACATATTCATGAGTTCCTAACGAATATATGGTGTTCATGCAACACAAGGTGAATATGGCTTGTATCTAAACTTGAGTAGAAAGGCTGAAGAGGAGCTGCATTTGTGCAGAGGGGTTGAGAGCAAGAAGAGAAACAGACTTTGGCGTAACTTGTGAAAACAAAGGTAAATTTGGGGCATTAAATGAAAGTACTTGGTAAGGTGAATCTATTTTGGGGTCACTTATCCTTACATATTCCCAGCAGTTTTCTGTCCAGCTAATTTGAAATATGAGTTTTGATGTTTGCACATTTGACTTAAGTATGATTTCTCCTCTACATTCATCTGCATGTGGCTTTATTTCCCCTAATTTATAATTTCCGTGCGTTGAAATAAAGAACTTTAGTTTCAGACTTGCTTTTATCCTTCCATTTAATTTAAATTCAGTTGGTTTGTGATCTCTTGAGCCACGATTATTGCCTACAACCAATCTTCTGTGATCTTCATCTTATCTATCAAAAATATGCCTAGGATAGCATTGGTACCTGCTGGTTTAGTGACTGTGTGATGAAAAAAAACCCAGTTATTCATGTCTGGGAATAATTAGGACTCAGTAACTTCAGTATAATTTATTCTCCCATTTATTGCTGGAAATTAACGAATACTAGACTTGGTTTCATGTAATTAATATTTATGTCTTTGCACCTTCTTTGAGATTTCTGTCCAGATGACAGTTTCTAGCAGATAATTTGTGATGTTCATGTTGTAGTTGCAATTCCTTTCCCGTCGTGTTTTCTTATCAGTGGTCCATTATTGAAATGTGGCTTTTGAGAAGTATTAGGAGGAAGCAGGGAAGTGTCTCAGTCACTTGGCTTGCTACTGTTCTGTCCTGGAAAGTCCTGTTGCATCTTTCTGAAGTGCTGGTGACGCATGGTAATATAAAGTATACCTTACGGTTTGTAGGTATTGATATCCAGTATCACATCCTTCCTCATCAGTTCAAACACAGGAAGTAGAGGGATCTCTTGCAGTGAGTCCAGAGGAGGCCACGGAGATGATCCAAGGGCTGGAGCACCTCCCATACGCCGACAGGCTGAGAGAGTTGGGGTTGTTCAGCCTGGAGAAGAGAAGCCTCTGGGGAGACCTTAAAGCAGCCTCCCAGTACTGAAAGGGGCTCCAGGAAAGCTGGGGAGGGGCTCTTGATCAGGGAGTACAGGACAGGATGAGGGGGAGAAGTGGTGTCTACCCCATCCCTGGAGGGTGTTCAAGGCCCCCTTAGAGGGGGTTTGAGCACCCTGATCCAGACATAGGTTTCCCTACCCCTGACATCGGGTTAAAACAGGATGTGCTTTGAGTTCCCTTCCAGCCCAAACCCTTTTATGATTCTATTTCATTATGCTGCCCAGATCCTTGCATTATTACAAGCAGGTTTTTAGTCATACCTATAATATGTTGCTAAGGGTCAAACATTTTAGAAACATAAAACTTTAAAACTTCATTATGGAGGTTTATTTAAAAGTTTAAGCTTTTAAATATTTGAAGACCTACATACCTATTGTAATGACTTTTAGACATTATAAAGAAAAAAAAAAAAAGAGGAATGATAATAGAAACTGGAACTTCACCCTCCTTGCTTCCTTGCAGATCCTTCTTTTTTCTCTTATTCCGGCAGGCTCACAATACCCTGTTCATCCCTTCTAATGAACGTACAGTCATAGAATGATTTGGTTTTGAAGGGACCTCAAAGCCCATCCAGTTTCAACCCCCTGCTGTGGGCAGGGACACCTCCCACTGGATCAGGGGGCTCAAAGCCTCATCCAGCCTGGCCCTTGAACACCTCCAGGGATGGGGCAGCCACCACTGCTCTGGGCAACCTGGCCCAGGGCCTCCCAACCCTCATTGTGAAGAATTTCTTCCTAATGTCTAATCTCCACCTCATCCTGTCACTACATCCGCTTGTGAAAAGTCCCTCTGCAGCTTTCTATCCTCATAAAGGAGGTGCTCCACCCTTTGGATCATCTTCATTTCTGCCTGCTTGGCATCTCCTCCTCCCTTCCTTTTCTGCTCTGTCACCTGGGGACACTGCTACCATGGCTTTTGCAGGAACTGTGCCCTGTGTGGTGACATATAGCACAATATTCCACATATCTTACACAGGTGGAGTGAATTATCCTACAGTTTCCATCCATGAAGCATGGGAAAGTAACATCTATCAAGTAAGATGATCTGAGGGCTGGAGCACCTCCTGTATGAGGACAGGCTGAGAGAGTTGGGCTTCTTCAGCCTGGAGAAGAGAAGGCTCCAGGGAGAACTTAGAGCAGCCTCTCATTACTGAAAGGGGCTCCAGGAAAGCTGGGGAGGGACTTTTTCCAAGGGCCTGGAGTGATAGGTTGAGGGGGAACGGCTTTAAATTGAATGGAGGGAGATTTAGGTTAGACATTAGGAAGAAATTCTTGATAGTGAGGGTGGGGAGGCCCTGGCCCAGGTTGCCCAGAGCAGTGGTGGCTGCCCCATCCCTGGAGGTGTTCAAGGCCAGGTTGGATGGGGCTTTGAGCCCCCTGATCCAGTGGGAAGTGTCCCTGCCCATGGCAGGTGTTAAAACTGGATGGGTTTTGAAGCCCCTTCCAACCCAAACCCTTCTATGATTCTATGATTCTATGAAGTAAAACCATAGCATTGCCCTCTTATGTGTGTATAACACATGAATAAATGATCAAAGAGGACATATGGATTGGGTAAAAATGCAGATGTCTTCATTAACCTTTTTTACTTTATAAATGCCAGTGACCCCTATTTCTGTCTTATGATCCAATCAACATTGAGATATTTAATTTTGATTGTCTCTTGTTTAAAGTAATGGAGCAAACAGTGTTGGTGGGAATTTGTAATAGGAAGTTAAAACCTAAAACCAATGGACGTACAGATACGATGCAGATTTCTGCAGTTGCCTTTGTTCCTTGGGAAGCCTATATAATTTTGACAGCCAAAACAAGATCCTATTACTCAGGGGAAAGAAAATAAATGTCTTTGCATTTTATAGAGGAAATAGTGTGTTTCATAGCTTCTTTGTCACATATTATTTATTTCTTATCTTTGCAAGTATTGTATTTGATGTCTACTGCACAATTATATTCAATGGAAAAATGAGTAGCACTGAGGAGAAAATAAAGCCATCTGTTTGAACATACAGAGTTGAAGTTTTAATAAAAAAGAAGTACTCTTTTAAAGGCCGTATGAACATAATACCTTACAACCACAAATGTGTTTCTAGTGGGAGAATGACATTTTCATAAAGATTACAAAAGCATTAAGCTTGTTACTTTTTAAGCTTATAGTAGGGGGTAAGATAACAGTATCTAAGTTACTGAAATGTCAATTGAACTGACAGGATTTCAAAGCTGGTACCATGCCTGAATACCTTCCTTCTTTTCAGACCAGTTGCTTAAAATTACTTATTAAGCCCATAATGTGAGACAGGAAGTGAAATCTCATTATTGACTCTTTGTCAGATTGAAAAGATACCCATTCCAGGATTTTATCATCATGTTGTGTGTTTAATAAATTATGTAAAGACTAACTTTACTTTTGAAATTATTTATATATTTTTAAATATTAAATTCTCGATGCTCTTTTGGGTTTGTTTTTTTTTTTATAGTTTTGTCCTAATGAAGATCTTCCACTTCATCTTTTCTAATAGGAACTTAAATCAGTTTTCTGTATTCAGTAGAGGTAGAAAGAGGCATAATCCTGGTCCTGTTTTTTTTTTTTTTTACTTTCAAAATGTCCGCAATTAGCAAACACTAATTATCTTCATTTCTGCTCTCTCAGCACACCTGCATGTTCTTCCTCAGCGTGAAGAGAGCATTTAACTCACTATGCCCTCTAATTATTGCATTCTCCTCCCAAGTTTAAAAGATGAAAGTGATTTACTCTCCAGTCTGATACTTTGTGAGTGGCCAGAGGTCAGTTTCAGATTTATATACTGCAGTATTCTGTTTAATAATAAAAAAGTGACAAAATCTGGGAGAGAATTACTAAGCTAGGCCCTCTTTTACTTCAGAATATATGCCTCTATGAAGAAAAGTGTGTAGAACTATCACAGTTATGGCTTTAAAAATGTCTTTCAAAGAGGTTCCTGCAATATTGATTGTAAAGGAAGTTGTTACAGGGGTCTTTTCAATGTATGCATCTACTATCACATAATCACAGGGTAACTTGATGACCACAACTGTGATTCTTATCGAGATAGAGGAACTCTTCTGTCACAAAATGAGTACCAGGGAGCAAATTTAACTTTAAAAAGGCTATATTATTTTAGTCAGAATAGTTTGTTTGGTAAAAAGAAAGAAATGTATTTAAATTAGAGGTGTATCACATCCACAAGATGAATGTTGCTTGCTAAGTTGGAACAGGAATCTCCTTCCCACTGTGCTTTAAGTTTCAATATTTTAAAACCTACTCCATCTTCAATTATGTGGCTGTTGTGTCAACTGAATTTATGAAAAACAAAGCTTTCAGTCATATAATCATAGAATCATGGAATGGTTTGGGTTGGAAGGGGCCTCAAAGCCCATTCAGTTCCAACCCCCTGCCATGGGCAGGGACACCTCCCACTGGATCAGGGAGCTCAAAGCCCCATCCAGCCTGGCCTTGAACACCTCCAGGGATGGGGCTGAACAACCCCAACTGTCATAGCAGAGGTGCTCCAGGTCATTTTAATAAGTCTTTTTGTTATATTTGCTGAATATAGCAATGCAATGGAGATGGTCCTGTCTGTTTGATCTAGGGCAAAAATAGGTGGTTACAACTCAGTGCAACTTCTTAGGTAGTTTTTAGTGCTTTGGTGATTGTTAGTATCCCAAAACTTTGGGGACTGTCTGGAATTGGATCAATTACTTTCAAAAAGATCTTCCTTTGTCTGTGTTTATCCTCCAGCTAGTATCCATATCTTTGTCTTTAAGTACAAGGGTCAGTGTACTGATGCGTTGTTCAGCATTTCTGTAACATGGAAATTAGATGTTCTGTTACACACAGCACTTCCAGCTCATCTCTAAAGAGTTTTATTTTAAAAGCATAGTCTCAGCTCAGTGAGTAGGAATCTATATGTGTACATCTATGCTGAGGTATGATTAATCCTTCGTTTATAATCCAGCCTTTCCACAAGATATTTGTAAAAAGATTGTTTTTTTTAATTCCCAGACTTATTTCTCTCTAAGTTTTTAAATGGCAGTATCTACCCATTTTCTGTGTGCCTAGGCTTATTTCTGATTTATGTAAAAGGAATCATGAGAACTTTTTGGTGACTTCTCCTAACCAGGGTTTTGAAATGTAGAGACGTAGGAAGTAGAAATATGAGTATTGACTCCAGCTTTATAAGTAATTTTTTGAGTATTTTGTGTTATTAGAACAAAAGCTGTCACTATCTGCCTCTGTTATATCTCGGAAATTCCAAGGCGCAAGAGAAGCTAAAGTGACAGAGGCACTTTAATCTATTATTTAAGGAAATACATAATATCATTCGTAGACTACACAAAGGAATGAAGAAGGCTTGATAGAATTTCCTGATTGGTTGAAAGTTCCTAAGAATCCAATTTTAGTAGAGTGGGGCTGATATAATGAACCAATCTGTGAGACACCCAGCCGTTCCGCTGTGAATGTAAATGCAGAAGATAAAAATGAAGCTAGCAGACATTTTTATATTTGCAGAAGTTAAAGACATTGAAGTTATATTAAAATAAACATGTTAATTACCGTGTTTTCAAATACAAATTACAATTGTCTTTTATCAGCAAAGTGTTTTAAATGGTTTACAGGGAAACATAGTTCTCTGCAAAGTTAAAAATTCATGAGAAATTTAGACAGACATGGTGGTTCTTAATTTCTCTTTCAGCAAAGTCTGAAGAAGATCAACTTCTTAGACTTCTTCAAGGACTTCTGTGTTGCAAAATAGGCCCTATATCCAGAAAGCTGCAAGTTCCCTTGGTTTTTATACTCTCTTCAAACACTCTACTTTGGTATTCACTGTGTGTGTGAAGACTTCAGGGAATGTAATGACTCCCTCAGCCCACAGTGATTCAAGTAATGTGTTTGGAACCCATCTCTGTCATTGGTGAGGCCAGAATATGGTTTCATTCATTACTACAGAGCAGCATTTTGTCATGGGATAGTTCTTGCAGCTTTCTGAAGAGGAAGAATTGTCAGTTGCAGAATAGCACCTAAAAAAATCCCATAAACTCTGTAAACATCTGCAAATACAGTATATCTACAAGTATTCACAGAATGCCAGGTTGGAAGGGACCTCAGGGATCATCTGATCCAAGCTTTTTAGGTGATTTGTAGCTTAAATGAGATGGTCCATCACCCGGTCAAACTGAACCTTAAAAGTAACCAGTATAGGGGAATCCACCACTTCCCTGGGGAGATTATTCCAGTGTTTAATTGATGATATTAACTAATAAAGAACATCTGCTGTTTCATTATTAGGATAATTTTCAGAAAATGGTCGGATACCAGCTGCTAAATTCCTTAAATGGACCCATCATTATTTAGTTTTAATTCAGAGACTCATTAATTTGTTTACATTTGAATTCTTTAAAGTGTCATTATGTACCAGATAATGCACTGTGCAATCAGAATGTCTTATAATTTTTTAAAAGATACATATGTTTTTTTAGAATTAATGAGCAGGTTGAGTTTCTGTGTATAAAGTAGTTTTATTAAACCTTGCTACAAGGCAGTCCACCCACAGAGCACTTGAGGAAATCTCTATAATTTGCTTGACAGAGTTGTAAAGTAGCTGTGTGCTGTCAAGGAGTCGGGCTGGTGAGATGATTTGCTCAAGATGACTACATAAATTTGGTGTCAGATGGTGATGGGATGTTCTTGCTCTCCAGCCCGTATTTCCAGCACTGACCAAACCCTTCATCAGTTGAGTCAGTGAACGTTATTTCTAGTGAAGACTTTGTTTTGACAGACCTATACGCGCCATGTTAACAAAGGACTTAAGCATTTGGTAGCACCCTGATATGGAATCAGCCTTCACAATGAGGGGAAAACTGATCTCATCTAACTGGGAAGATGTTATGGAGCAGATTTGATTAAAATTTCATGTATAGTGAGCCTGTTTCGAAAGATTAGTGTAGTCTTCGCTGAGGTTGTTTAATAACTGGCAGTGACATATCTCTTTCCATGACAGACACACTCTCTTGATTAAATATATGCAAATTTATACATGCTTACCATGTTTATACATAAGTTGAGATCCCTTCTCTGCATCTTTTTGACACATGCGTAGTATGGATGTATAGTATAAGCTCTTACAAAAGTCACAAGTTAATGGAGATGTCTCATAAGAAAGCGTTTGCTGTCTTTAGGTCTGTGACCACTTAGTTTTTAAAAAAAGGAAACGGACAAAAATGAGCCAACATGCAGTCTGTTTGCATAAGCTGCTCTATCAGATTCTCCTGGCACCCCTGGGTTTTGCTGGAACTCACAGGTTGCTGTGGAGAGAGACAGGTGTTTAAAAAGCCTTAAACACTGGGGTAACAGTTTGCATCCCTGTGGTTTCCTTTGCTGCGCTGATAGTTCTTTATGGGTCTGTCAGTTTCAATCTGCAGAGAGCACGTGTGATCAGTATATCTGATAAACTTGTCAATGCCTTTTTAAAGCAGGATTCCCCATCCTATTCCACTCGACTCTCCTCCCCCCCTTTCCCTTTTTCATCATTTCAAGTAGAACCTTGATAAGACAGAGGGATGTCGCAGGCAGCTGTGTATAGCTAGCTGAGGCTACAACTAATTTGTGCAGGAAAAAATTAAATCAGGAGGTAAATTATTTCATGATTGCTCATTCCCAACAGAATTGGGCATCATTCTGAAGAAAATATCAAATAATTGGTTTCAGGCCATGTCAGACACATGCAATTCCCTTCACTAATGGCTATGTGAGGTAGCACTGGGCCTCAGGGGTCACCGAGGAACTGAAAATAGCTTAGTGCCAGGCACAGCAATAGAGAGACAGAGCACATAGGAAATGAAGTGGCAATAAGTGCAATCTATAGGGGAAATGTGCTTCACTTGGAGTTTAATATATTGGCTGGGAATCTGGCAGTAAGCCATGCAACAATTGTTTACCTTTTTGTCAGCATCTGCATCTGTTCTGTTTTGTAAATGGCACTTAACTTTCAGTCAGTAAATGCTGGAATCAATAACAACTGTTAAGGGATTTCCTTTCTTTTTTTTCATATTCCATAACACATGCACGCTACAAACAATGTTTGCCTTAGATTAACAAGGAACAGGCATTAACAGGGTCAAAGGGATTTGGTTGGGAACATTTCATAGCTTCTTGGGTTTGCAGTAATTGTATCTGTGTGATTTGAAAGTATCTTGTAACCTATCCAAATTAAACTGTTAAAAAATGCTTGCATGCAGTAATGAAGATGATTTTTTTATAATTATCTTAAGTACTGTGTATAGAAAACTGCTGGCACTGTTTGTAATAATTTAGTTCTGTGTAATATTGTGTATTACATCTGCTCCACAGATATATTAAGTTACCTCTTGCAGTATGAGGAAATTAGTGCTTATATCCTGCAATACTAATTATTTAAACCTAGCAGTTACATTAAAAAACATACACCAACAAGCAGTTTGAGAGAACTGTGAGCAGATGTCCATAAAAATTGAATGTATCACTACTAAACACAAGTGAAAGAGTAATGCAGTTTATATACAAGCTCTGTTTAGGAGATGGTGTGCAGATGAATGCTGTCATAAATGCGAGATTGTTATAATAGTTATAGCATCACTTAAAAGTTAATATCGCTGAGAGCTGAGGAACACATTATTGTTAATGGAATTTATGTGTGTAACTCCCTGTGCACTGCTTTGAAAATTTACCCCTTGAAATATCCCTATGCACAGTGACTATCAGTAGCTGAGCTTCTGTTGCTTTATTAGGCTATTTCTTTTCAGATTTTAACAAAATGTTAGCTCCATTTATGAAAGGACTTTATTATTTGTACGCAGGTTGTAGTTAGACTCTTAAGTTTAATATTAGACTTCTTCCTTTTCAATTTTCTTCCTCATATAGCTTTATTGGGTATAATCCCTGACATCGCTTTCTTCTGCCCCTCGTAGAACAATATTGTAGATTTATCTTATATGAAATTAAGCCTTATAAATGGGGACAGGGGAATGATACTTAATGTATTGGGAAGGTATTTTATAGTAAAATTGATTAAAAGGGTTTTAAACCCTTGGCTCCTGCTGAGGGAGAAATCCCCACTGTAATCACTGAAGAAGGCAGTCATCAGGTTGCTTTCCAAGGATTCCATCGTGTGCCTCAGAAGCAGTTTAGCCGCATGGCTCTGTACGCTGAGCAGTGAGGCTAATTAATCTGAGAGCAACGCTGTCGAAGCGTAGCTATTCTTGAACGTCCACAGCCAGCTCACCTGTGATGCAGGGACTTCTGCACCATGCTTTGCTGCGTCGCATCCCTGGGTGGGTTGAAATGATCAGAACTGGCCACTCCGGTTTTTTTTTGAGATGTTGTGAACGCCGCATTGTTTAAAACATGTAAGATACCAGGAAAAAAAAGTCACTAAAATTACATTAGAGTTATGGGATTCATTTATATGCATATTTTCTTATGCCTTTTGAGATTTTAAATGCTTCCAGGCTATAACCAAGGAAATTGGAAATACTTTATTTAATGGTTTCAAGAGCTACAGCTTTGAGGAAAGTACCACTTCTGAAACTTGCTGTAAAATCACAAGTGAGCAGGTGTACACAGGTCATTTAGATCTAGCACAGCCTTATTTCTCATGCTGCTTCATTTTTAGAGATGAGGGCAAGCCTTTTTAAGTGTAAGATAAAGGCAGATGTCTCGCTGCTGAATTTAAGTATTTAGGAGAAGCTCAGGTACTATGATCAAGAACTTCTCAATGTGTGACTTTCTGCGTTGCTTGAAAAATGGTTTAATTAACTTTTAAGTTGGATTAGAATTCATACAGGCACTTCTCAGCTTCGTCACTGGTGAAGTGAAATTCGCTAATATCATCTTTTTTTATTCCTAAGGTCTCCCAAGTGGTCAAAGTAGTTTGCAGAAAATATCTTTATATATTATACAAATACCTAAGTGAAGACTGAGATTCATTGTTCAAGAAATATTGCATCCACGCTGAATTTAACCTTGATGTTTGAATGAAGTGCTGATTTTCTTATTAGAGTTAATATTGAGTAAAATTAGCCCTACAATTTTATTTAATTTATCTTATTTGAAGATGAGTTGTTAATTTGACTGTTAATATTGTAAAGTTGCCCTCATTTCACTAGTAAACTCTGTATATCTCTTTTCACTGTGTTTCACTAGACTATATACTGTAGAGGCATATATTTTAGTTGAGGTTGTTGAAAAAACCAGAAAGGGCAGCCAGGTGATAAAAATGTAGAACAGCTTATATATAAGGATAAGCAAGCAAGCTACAATTCTGGGGTTCGAAACAAAATTAAGATGATTGGATATGATAGATGTCGGGCATTGTTAAAATAAACAGGTATCAATAGTTGCTCTCTGCAGCTCTCTGAAAGGAAGTTGTGGTGAGGTGGGTGTTGGTCTCTTCTCCCAAGTAACAAGTGACAAGACAGGAGGAAAAGGCCTCAAGTTGTGCCGGGGGAGGTTTAGATTGGGTATTAGGAAAAATTTCTTTAGTGAAAGAATGGTAAACTATTGGAAGAGGTTGCCCAGGGCAGTGCTGAAGTTTCCATCTGTGGAGGGGTTCAGGAATCACAGAAACATAGAATGGTTTGGGTTGGAAGGGACCTTAAAGATCCGAATCCATGTAGACAGAGCACCTGGGGACATGGCTTTGCACACGTGGTGGTTATGAGTTAATGTTTGGACTGGATGTCCTTAGAGGGTTTTTCCACCCCCTAGTGATTGATTCTGTGATTATTAATGTGTGCCCCATCTGTCTGTGGAAGCTGCCCAACTGCAAGTGGTCAAGAGCTGGGTCAGCTCTGAGGGGAAAATATTGTATATGGTTTCTTTGATATATTTATATTTAGTCTTCCTCTATAAATCACTGTCCAAGCCCAGGATACTGGGATAAAAGGCTCTTTATCTGAAACCAGTGAAGCTGCCCTTACAATATTTTACTCTTATATTTAAGATAAATATAGATTCTTGTTTCTTTGCCATCCCTATTTGAGACACTTGTAATTTTTCAAATTATATATATTTCACACTAGCATTTCTTATAATTAGTATAACTGGAAAACATTTACTATTATTCCTTGTTCTCAGGATTTTATATTAAAAATTTCAGTAAAGTTTCTATTTACTTGTTTGAGGTGTTGTGTTTTTCATACTCCAAGAACGGCGTCAAGTATGTATTTTTATTGTTTGTTGGTAGAAAGAGTGGCTCCCCAGCTAGTTAAGGTAAAATTGTTTTCAGTACAGCGTTTCAAACCTAAGATATAAGAATAAAAATAATTTAAAGCAGCATGCTTATCTGCCATTTAGAAGTTCTGAGGCCTTAGAATGCCATCAAAAGTATAAATAAATAGCAGTCTGAATTTTCTGCATGTGTGTAACTTCATCTACTCCAAATCAATTGCCATTTTTGCTTTTTTTCTGGTTAATCTTGTTCATAAATGTTGTCACTAAATCTGATTGTTGAAAATTGTGATGAGAGTGCTTGCATTTTCAAGAGTGTGCTTGCACTACATGCTCATCTCCAATTATCAGCACCTGAATCTAAATATTTACTGTTAATCAAATGTCATCATTTGCAATGAAACAGCGAAACCCTATGTATGTTGCTGATCCTTGCTTGTTTGAGCAGAGATTTGTTAATGAATGTTACCTATGCTCTTTCTATCCAGGTTCTTTCATAATCTCTCCAATTGCAGGAGAATTTTCCAGTCTGAGGAAGGAGGGAGAAAACCAAGAAATTGTGGGATGACCTTTGCAAGAATTTTAGAGTTTGAATTATTCAGCAAATTAGCATAGAGTAACTTGTGTTACGGTGAATCTCTGTTCTGAATTACACAGCAGCTGAATAAACTCATTTGGGTTTAGAACATTTGAAAACGCAACTGAAGAGTCTTTCCATATGGGTGGTGGAACTGTTGTGTCTTAAATTTACCTGGATTAATTCTACGTTAAAGAATGCATGACCTATGGATTTTATGTTAAGATGTTAAAGCATCATTATGAGAATTTTGAGAACTCGGTGTTTGGATTGCATGATAGACAAGGATGGAACAGAGCTTAAATTAGTTTGAAAGGCTGAATAAAGAAGTATATCAATCTTGATTTGTATTATTGCTGTATGTTTATCATAATTTAACATTGGAGCATGTGGGACCTGGAATGTCCTGCTTGTTTCACATATTATTATGTCTTTTACTACCAGGGCTTCACCCCAATTATAGAATGAAAGAATAATTAAGGTTAGAAAAGCCCACTCAGATCATCCAGTCCAACCATCAGCCCAACCCCACCGTATCTGCCAAACCATGTCCCCAAGTGCCATGTCTACATTCTTTTAGAACCATTCCAGCAATGGAGACTCCACTACTGCCCTGGGCAACTCTGCCAGGATTTCACCACTCTGACAGTAAAGAACTCTTTCCTAATATCCAGTTTAAACCTCCCCTGTCTCAACTTGAGGCCATTTCCTCTTGTCCTATCACCTGTTACTTGGGAAAAGAGACCAGTATCCACCTCACCACAGCCTCCTTTCAGGAGCTGCAGAGAGCAATCAAGTCTCCCCTCTGCCTCCTCTTCTCCAGGCTGAACAGCCCCAGGTCCCCCAGCTGCTGCTCCTAAGACTTGTCCTCCAGAACCTTCACCAGCTTCACTGCCCTTCTCTGGACACACTCCAGCCCCCCAGTGTCTTTCCTGTACAGCCTTTATTACCTGTGGTTGTGGCGTTGATGCCTTTATTCGGGGCTTCTCCTCCGGTGTGTAGTATCTTCGATGGCCGTACTTCATCCTTAGCCTTGCCAGCAATGTTTGAGACTTTCCTGCTGCTTTGGAAAGGACAATGCATTTGTTTTTCTCATTCCAGATTAGTCTTAGGATCTGAGTTGTGTGGTGCACTCCATCTTAAGGTTTCTCTGCCTTACAGCGTTGATACAAAATGATTGTTTAACCTGCTTTCCCTGGCATCTGCAGTTCTCAGAGATTAATATTTCTTACATGATGAACCCATCTTTCCATTCTGTTTTCTAATGGTGTTTCTGTTGACCATCTTCTGGTCAGAAAGCTTTGCACATCACTTTATGGTGAATTGGGTCACCGTGTTCTCATTGCCTGTAGTTTGTCAGTTCCAAATCTGACCGATTCAAGAGATTTCAACTTCCTCCTTCAGGTCCTCATGAGTGCACCTGAACCACTGTTCTCTTACCTGCTTTTCCCTTGACAGTGAGGGCTGGCTGCTTATCAGATGATGGCACATATGTTTGTGCCTTTTTATCAAAGACAGGATTTCCTCTATGCTTACCTCTTATTTATCTCTTAATTTAGTATCAAAGTTTTATGTCGGTCATGATATTAACCCACTTTTCCTCCCTACATTGAAGCATCTGGACCTTTGCCTGTATTTCACGACCTAGAAGTGTGAAGGGCTTTCCTAGGTGTTTGTGGAACAGATGTAGGATTAAATAGTAAACTTTTGCTCTAATGATTATATGTGTTTGTTTGTATGCACGATTAATCCACTTTGTCTTATATAAGTGTTCTCTCAACTCCTTCATGGTATGAAAAAAGAGGGATCATTGAACTTCACTTCTTCAGCCTCCAGCTGAAATAAACTTTGGATGATCACTGAAAGTAAAAGTTTTGACTTTTTTACGAGTTTGGTCGTAAATTCTGAAATCAATATTACTGTGATGTACTTCTGGCTTATAGGTCCTCTTCCTTTCAGTCCACTGAGGGCAATGTCACTTGGGGTGATCAAATGATTGGAATGTTCATTGTTCCTCAGGATGAGGGGCAGGAGCATCACAAGGTTTTCTACTTAGAGGAGACAGAACTAATGTCCCGTTGATTTTTATAATGTGATTTGTGGTTCTTACATCTTGGATATGTTATTTCTGGCTGACTGTGGACTCAGGCAGTCATTTTGTGTCAAATGAACTCAGTTTATATTATCTCGTTTTCATGTAAAGTAAAAAACTCTCTGCATAGCAGAATGTCTTTCTTTGGAAGTTTAAGACTTAAAATTGAAAATCCAGCGATACAGATATTATTTGCTTGTTATTCAGAGAGGAAAGGCACTAAGAGAGACAATTATATCAGTTTCCTTTGCCATTCTTAGAAAGGCAAGGGGCTAGCATGAATACATCTGTTTGGAACTTTGTGGAAATTCTGATGTGGATGCCAAACTCATGTTCAATCTCTAAAGGCTGCAAAACTGCAATAGCAAATTAGGGAGTTTGTATTCAGATCTTGGCTGTACTGCTTACATCTATGTCTATTTAAAAGTGATTTGTGGATGCCCCAAAAATATCTAGGAACTCTGAGGAAAAAGGGAGGTACTGAGTGCTTCAAAATTGCACAGGTAAGAGGGATTTGGCACATAAAAATATATTTCAATCAATTTCTATTTGTTTTCACCTCTCAGAGCTTCCCTTTCAAACCACTCTTATTCTGACACTTTATTCTGGTTCTTATTCTGACACTTTTTACTTAAGCTGTTCTGCTGATGTTACATCGGCAGAACTGCACGGGAACATGGTATCAGCTCCCTGCAGTTTGCGTAGAAGTGCAAATTTGTTACATTTAAAGAAGTTATAAAATTAAAATACTTAAAACTGTGGTTTGGTAATGCTGGATTGGAAAACTCTCACAGTCTTTTGTACCCTGACTGTGTTGAAATCAGAGTTCCCTGGCTGACGTGACGTGATTGTATGTTATGATTGCAAGTGTTAACCTTTCAAAATAAAATGTTCAGTTCCTTCTTTTAAATACCAAATGCTTATAGGTATAATGCTTGCTGATATTTGTTCGCTGACAGTCTCACTTGTTTTCAAACCGCACATATTTAAAGTTGTGGAGTGTTAGATTGATGTTTCTTTTCACCCAAATGTCATATTCATCAACTGTATTGTGCTAGCAGATTGTTAAACAGACAAGGTGACTTGCAGAGTGACAGTTCAGTGATGTGATGTCCCAAACCATTAAAATATAGTAGTGACGCAGGTTTTTTCCTTTTGTTCAATCAATTTTTGCAAAATGGTGATCTTTGTTTAAAACACAGGTGAGAAGGTTTTTGAGTAGATCTGTTGCTTGGAAAAAAATCCTGCTTATTGGATAACAAAACATGAAATTCATTTGCAACTTCCCAGATAGCTGAGAAATGGCAAAGACTTAGGAAGAACTAATGTAACAGTATTTTGTAATAAGGAAAAGGTACTCTGTGCTATAACAAAAATGAAATTACTTAATGTGTCATTCTTTTCTACATAATCAGTTTTGCAGAATTATTTTTTTTACCAATGGTAAAAGGTATTTTATGTTTTTATTTGAACAGCCTTCCAAGAACAGCAGAAAAAAGGAAGGAACTTCTGCTTAACCTTGTACCAGCTCAAATGTCTTTCTCAACTTATCAAACTCTTTTTGTTAATGGAAGAAAAGATTGAAGAGCTCTCCACAGAAATTCTGTTGGTGTCTTCGTTTACGGAGAAGAACAAGAATATTCAAGGTAATGGAAGATTTTCCATATTTATTGATTGTACTTTGTGCAAAAGAATAATTTTATATGATTTTTGACATTAACTACATAATTTGTGTCATCCTATTTTATAAACTGTTGTTTTACCACATCCACTACAAGTCTTTTTGAAATATGTGGGTTTGAGTGGAATGACTTGTAGAAAAGAACCAATAGTTGTGTGTAGAGGTGTGATGTACATAGTTATTGGCAGAGAATCAGTATTGATTCTTCAATATTAATGGAAAATGAAATCTATCAGATATTTTAACAACATCTTATTGAATTATATATAAAATCCTGTGTTTCGCATAGTACAAAACAATACACGGACTTAGAATTCTTTGAAATTGTGACTGTTTCTGAACTTCTCCTCCTTAAAGTCTGCCTATTTCAAGAGAGGAAAACACTGACCTGAACATCATTTTAATTGATCCTGGTATACATGCAACTGAATAGTCCTGCTTTAACTTACAGTTCTCTTACTTACAAATATGTACAGTGTTTACTGTCATGCTCATCCCATTGGCTTCAGTGGATATTTTAAAAAGGTACTCTCTGCTTCAGAAAGCAAACTGCTTCACGATCACCTCTAGTTTGCATTTGCTTTAGATTCCAATCTCACACTTTTTTCCATCTGATTGCATTCATGTCATGTGAAGAGAACCTGAAATGCTGAAAACTTTCAGGTGAATAACACCTTCCAAGTCATGCTATGCTTATATATTCTCTTACTTCTGCCAGTAGAGAGACTCCAGGTCAACAGAGGGAGAGTGGTTTCAAGAGCTTTGATTATAGTGAAGGAAAGGATGACACCAGAAATGAGGCCAGGCTGCTTAGGGAGAGAGGATAGGTGGAGTCAAATAGTCTATATCTCTGTAGTCAAGCTGCAGGCAGAGAAGAAAGGTGTTTTGGGAATGCGGCTCGGAATGCTAAATTGTTAAAAATAAAAAAAGAAAGATGGAAGAAGAAGAATTCTGAGGCACACATTGTGTTGATGGATTCTTCTTCTGAAATACTGACACCCTGAAATAAAAAGATACAGGTTAACCTATGTATTTTCAGAATATACATTAAAAGCTCAAACTTTACATTCAGGTTCCATTTTTACTGTTGTTTTCAATATATTTCTGCCTCATTTAATCTCTCCATTTTACCAGTGCTCAGGAAATGTTAAGCTATCATACCCTGTGTTTTAGATTTTATGGCCTTGATCCTACAAAGAGGTGTCACAGCAAACTTCTCATAAGGCTAATGTGGAGGATAGAGTATATATTCAGTAAGGGTAGGTTTGTGTTCTTTTTTTTGCTTATTCTGTCATAAAATGTAAAAAAAATCAAAAACTCTTGAATGTTATTTAACACCTTTAACTAAGTACGCTCAGAGAAGTGTGATCTCCAGTAATTCAGAGTCTTTAAAGATTTCAACGTTAATAAGAGATGTTTTACTTTCCAGAAAGAGTATTTAGGGCTTTATTCTGCAGGCATTTCTCCAAGCTTAATTACATTCAGAATTGTTCCTCAAAAGTGTGTTAAATCTTCTTTTTGGAAGAACATTCTTTCAGAGTAATCATGTCTATAGCAAATAGGTTCTTAAGTGGTACTTCCACTTAATCAAATTTGGATGGGGAATATGACCACATCTTGTTGTAGGAGGGAGTCTTCTGGGTCAGAGGCCCATTCTAAAAAAAATATAAAATTACTTTTATTACTGAAATGCAGATGAAAATAAATCTTTTACAGGTCATGTTGGTGAAATCATCCAAGGTGCTTCTGGTTTTAGTGTTGTCATTCTGATCAGGTGGGTTTATTCTCAAAACTTTGCTCAGTTATTTCAGTTTCTGGAGAATAAATGAATAGAAGACATGGCCAGAGATTTTTTTTTTTAATATCTGGCTAGAAAGAGGGTTTATTGCTGTTATTTTCACTTCATATTGTCAGAAATCTCAGTTGTAGTGATGAAGTGAAAGATGATTTGATGTGGGAGAATGAGAGCTATGTTCCCAGTAGTTCCAGGTTCTGTTAAGTACCAAAAGGGATTTAAGATTTTCTCTATTAATGTCCTATATTGGGCTGATAATCTTATTGTTTTCACCAGTGAAAGACCAATTTTGCTAAGCTGTGTTTTCATCACATTAAAATATGTGAGTAGAAATTACAATGGCCATCTAGAAAATATAGTGGCCTTCTTCTGGACTTATTTAGAAGCCTTCTTACTAGAAATCTTGTTTAATTTAACAGCATCTAGAGTGCAGATCTGTCCAAAGCATCTTTAAATTAACTCAGTTGCCATAATGATGTTTATAGGGCAGCACAGGCTGCAGAGCCAGCCTGAGAAGCGGCGCACGTTAACCCAGACGGGACCGCGTGCTGCTGTTGCTGGAGAGTTTCCCGTTGTCTCTCTCACTGGTTTCTAGCTTGGTTAGGTATATCCAAACCACCCTGCAGTCACTGCAGTCTGGGCATATCTGAAGTCTCAGTCCTCTGCAAGTACTGCTGCTGGTAAATTGAGGGAAGCTACCCAGTTCATGAAAGGCAGGCCTATATCCAAGTGAGCTAAGGTTTCCCGAGGCATCACATAGTCTGGAACGTTGCACTTGCTTCCTTTTCCTTTTGGTTGCTTTTAGTATTCATGGGAGCCTTTTTATCTGTGTAACTCACGCAGAGATGCAACAAAAGTAATGTTTTTTCATGTGCTTGTGTCAAGTGTTGCGTTTATGCGTGTACCTGTTTCAATGGCAGTTTTAGTTGATTTTTGTTCAGCATATCTCATAGTACTTCAAACTTGATATATAGAACATGTGTAAAGTTCCATCAGAAACAAAGTAGTTCTTTGGATGGTTCCTCTTTTTTAAATTTTTTTTTGTCCCAAAGATGGCATCTGAGTTTCATCTAAACCAGGCGGTTTCTTGGCCCTCATTTTTCCCTAAACCCAGCGATGACAAAGAGCAATGGCTGCATAAATTGGATGTAAGAAGAACACTTAGGGTTTATCACAGAAGAATCAAAGATTTCATATCTTCTGACAGATTGTTTGTACTCTTAGGGGGTCTTAAGAGGGGTCAAATGGCTTCTAAGAGTTCCTTAGCTAGATGGTTAAGGGATTGTATTAGGGAGGCGTATGTAGTTAAGGGTAAAGAGGCTCCCAGGGTTTGTAAAGCTCATTACACTAGGACTATAGCTGCTTCTTGGGCGGAGAGGTCGAAGGCTTCCACATTGGAAATTTGCAAGGTGGCCACCTGGGCTTCTCTTCATACTTTTTCATTGCATTATCTCTTGGATGTAGTCTCTTCTGCGGATTCTGCTTTTGGTAGGAGGTTGCTTGTGAACCAAAAAAAGAACAGTGAAGAAAAGAAAGACATGTAGTTCACAGTTCTAGCTGGCAACAAGACAAGTTTCTTTGCAGTGTGCACAATGGAATCCTATGAAGACCAATTTAGGCGGTTGAAAATAGATGTTAGAGGGAAGTACTGCCTACCAGTGTTCTCTGATGGTAACCCCATGGCAGACAATAGCACCAGAGGAAACAGTGAACCAGAGTGAACTCTGTAGGGAGAAGGATGGTAGCAAGTTTTTTTAGGTGATACGGATAGTTCTCTGAGTTCAGTTTGAGCGTTCTTTATCTGGCATCTTCTGGAATATACTCAGAATCCTCGTTTTCCTAAATTGTTTTGCACAGATTGCAAAGTATTCTACAAATTGAATTTTCCACTGTGACTTCTTTTCACTATTCTCCATCCAGATCTTCATGATTTTTTTTTCTTCCCTTTACGAGGCCTAACTTAGCATGTATTCCTCAATGAGTAGTGTGTGCATGCTGAGTTTTGTCCTTGATTTCAAACTGGTTTTGCATTATCTAAGAACGGTTAAAAAAGGTACTCTAAATAGACATTTTATCTACTAGCAGTTTAGTGTTCAAGCTTTCCATTAAATCAATTAAAGGGAGAAAATCATGGAAAGTTCTCAGGCAAATGAATGATGATATGGTTATGTTCCATCCATGAACTTTAGTGTGGCATCTAGGTAAGACTCATACTCTGCCTTTCTGAGGAAGGGCATCTGTATTTTTCTAACAGTTACTCTCAGTGTTGTGTAACCTCTCTTCATTCTACTATAAGCAATAGTTTTCAGAAAATTAATGGAGTAGCCACCTTCTGTTTTTTTCTTGACTAGACATTTAACCTTTTCTACTACAGGTATCTTGTCATGATTACTGCGAAGAGATAGTCTACTTCTCCATTTACATTCAGTTGAAATTCCTGAGGTGTTCTGGCATACCTAGTACGTGCAGCATCACAAGGGTTGTTCTTTTTGAAGGAATCCAGAACATTCAGCTTCAGTCAAGGGTTAAGCAGGAGATTTTGGTTTAGAATCCTGCCAACTTGCATTCTCTTACCATCTTTAAGGTAGATTTCTCTTCCCTCTGGCTTTTCAGAAGCCTCTTGTTGAGACTTTAAAAAATCAAAAGGCATCTAACATACTTTCATCTGTCTCTCCCTTTTTTTTCTTCCCATTCCAGTGAGAAAGGTGAACTTTGGACAGATCAGATAATGAGTAACAAGAAAATCTTTTTCCAATGGAGCTCTTTGAAAATGTTATGGACAAAGTTGTCAAGCCCTTAGGTTTACAAGCTTTGCCTCAGGGGACTAGGAAGATTTGCAGCGATCTTTCCCTCACAGCATAAGAAGAAATCCTTTACTCTTTATCCATTTCTAGAATGTGTAAAATAAGAATTGTAAAATCGAATTTATGAGGTACATCCTCTTAATAGACTTTGCGGTTGTAAAGATTTGAGAAAAAGAAGTGTGGGTTTTGCTTTTTTCTCAAAGCAAGACGTTCAAGTAGATTCTCTAACAAGTATAGAGCTTCAGCAGATCAATCCAAAATGAAGACAGAGTTTACACTAGGAGGGAGCCTGATTTCAGACGTACATTTTCTGTATTTGTGTTATTACAGTTTGTTTAGTATAATACAACAAATAAAAAGCTGTACAGACAGCAGGAGTTTTTGAATCTAGTTAGTAAAATATTTTTTGGGGTTTTTTTCTGCTTATTTGTATTTTGAGGGAGTGGTATTTCCCATTTCTGCACGGTGTTTTTATTCCAGTAGAGTTTCTACAGATATTCTGGGTGAGCCAACTGAATCCAGCCAGTGAGCCAGTTTGATGGGACTGTTACTTCCCATATTCACAGTGAGCTGTCATACAAAAAGTTTCCTTGATGCTTTGCTATTCTATGCTGCAGGCAAGATGATGTCACAATGATTGTTCTTGTGACTCTAAATGCTTTGAAAAAAATAGGAGTTCTCTAGAAAACAAACAATTTAATAGAACTTCGTATAAGGAAGTAGAAGAATTTTATTAATAGTGCAAGATGTCTCACTGTCATCATCATTACAAAAACAGAAAATACTGAATTGGAAAAAGAACATTGAAGACAAAGGTGACATAAGTAAAAAGATTTGCTTTAAAGAGAATAATCTTAAACAAATTTTAATACATATAAGGAGCATTGGCTGAAGAGTTTTGATTTTGAGAAGTGTAGCACTTGATATAATCTTGTTTTGAATATTTACTATGAAAATTATTCAAGCTGCCTGGCTTCGTAAGCTAAAGGAAATACACAAAGTACAAACAGTTCATCAAATTTAGAGAACATAAGTTTCAAGAATGATACAGCAAGGATCTGTAATTGATCCAGTCTTTTTGAATCATCGAGAGCAATGGAAGCATAGGGTATGCTCTGGAAAGAGAGCAAGTGTGAAAAACTGATAGCTTTTCCTTCTTCCTCCATCTTCTTTCTTCATGATATTCACTTCATTCTGCTGTCTCTCTGCAAATTCTCTCCTCTGAACAGTCAGATGAGAAGGATTGCATACATTTTTGTCTATGTGTACAAAAAGCGTTTGAGGTCTGGAATTTGGGAGAAGAGAGTCAAAGAATTTGTGCAGAACACTGTCTATGTAGAGATGCCACCTCCTTCCCATGACCTGTACCAGTCTCTTCAATAACACTGCACTTTTATGTCCGAGGGGAGTTTGCTGATTAGGATCAGATTCAGAACCCAAGTGAAGAAGTAGCAGGGTAGAAAGGGAATAATTTGGTATGTGTCTCTGGAAACAGTGATTGAAAGGAAGGTTGTGGTAGCGTCTGAAGTGGAGAAGCTTTTGGAAGCTGTAGCTAATGTGCAGCCATCAACGAGAAGAGTGAAGGGAGCCCTTGCTGCTTGGATGTTAATTTGATGAAGATGAAGGCTGACTTTACGTAGGTGAGATCTGGGAAAAGCAAAAAAATTTGGGAAACCAAAGGAACTCAATAAAAGATTGGAGACTTGACCTTGACTCTTCCTTGGGAGGAACAGAAGAGGTTTTATATGTGTGTGAGCATTCATGTGTGTATTTACGTATAAATATAAAGCATGAGTGCCCAGGCTGTTATTTACAAAAGGAGAGGACTAGACCTAGTAGAACCTATTAATTTAAAAATGAGGGAACCATTAAAGTGACTGATACTGGCAGAAGCATCATTTGGTCTTCACCTCTGGTCTTAAAGACACAAATCTACCATCAGCTAGATACATATTTTTCTCAGCTGTGAGTTCTTAACAGGCAAGGCAGCAATTCTGTGATTACATAAGATTTTAGGTTAAAAGTTAAAAGTTTTCTTTAAAGTCTTTATATAAAAGATTAGAAATTGCTAATCTCAGTAGTGACAATAAGAAAATGTGAATATAGATAATTGTTCTTATAGTTACAATCAGAGATTACACCTATAGAAAAGAATTGAAAGGAAAAGCAAGGCAAATTTAAGAAAGCACGGGACAGAAAAAATGGAAAATATCCAGTCAGGTAGGATTGGATTTTTTTTTCCCTTCTGAAGAAAACTGTAGGAAACATTATCATAAAGTACATTAAAACATATTGAGAACAGCAGTAAGTTTATGGTGCTGTCTGTAAGTTATCTTGAATAGTCAGGGAGATAGATGACCTGGTTCATCTCTTCTGTTTATATATTCTGACATTTGAGCTTTCATTTTTCGCATCCCAAACATGTTTTTCCCTGATGTATTTTGAAAATGCAGGCAAAAACAGTGCTCAAGAAAATAAAATCCACAAAAACCTTGAAGCTTTGGAACACTGTATTTGGAGTGTTCATTTTCAGAGGGTGAATTGTTTAGGGGAAAGACAGAATCCACCTTGGGTAAATGAAATCCTATGTATGTGCAAATTTGGGGTATTTTGTAGAAAAAGAAAAGCTCTTTAAACCTTGCCATGTGTCCCACCACTCACTTCAGGTGAGCAAAGACATGTAAGTTTAGAAGATGCTTAGAAGATAATCTTTAGCAATGCTTGACAGCACCCAATTCTTTAAAACTTTGTGGTTTTATTTTCACATGAGATTCATTAAATTAGGAATATCTGCACCTGTGTGGTTTTCTTGCTTTGTGCTAGGAGACAGATTTTAGAAATGCTGCATTGTTTGGTTTTACTCTCACAGTCTTTTTGACATGCAGACTCGCAGAATGGTTGAGTTTGGAAGGGACCTCTATAGGTCATCTGGTCCAACAGCCCCTGCTCAAGCAGGGCTGTATCCTGCCAGTTGCCCAGGATCACGTCCAGGCAGCTTTTAAGTATCTCCATGGTTGGAGACTCAGTAAGCCTTCTGGACAATCTGCTCCAGTGCTCAGTCACCCTCACTGGAAAAAAAGTATTCCCCAATACTCAAGTGGAACCTCTTGTGCTGCCATCTGTGCCCACTGCCTCTTGTCCTGTCAGTGAGCACCACTGAGAAGAGCATGGCTCTGTCCTTCTTCAGGAATGTATTGGTAATTATAAACATTAATGAGATCCACCCCACCAAACTGTCTCTCCTCTGGATGAAACAGTCTCAGTGCTCTAAGCTTTCCTGATATGGAAGGTGCTCCAGTCCCTTAATCATCTTTATGGCCCTTTGTTGGACACTGTCTTGTATGTCCATGGCTGTCTTGCATGGAGTAGGCCAGAACTGGACACAACACTCCAGGTGTGGCCTCACCAGTGCTAAGAAGGATCCCCTCCCTCGACCTGCTGGCAATACTTCATCTCATGCAGCCCAGGATACAATTTGCCTTCTTTGCAGCAAGGACACAGCGCTGCTCAGATTCAACTTGGTGTCTCCCTGGGTCCTCAAGTCCTCTTTTGCAAGGCTGCTTTCCGGCGGGTTAGTCCCCAGCTTATGATGGTACCTGGGGTTGTTCCTCCCAAGGAGAAGGACTTTGCAGTTCTCCCTGTTGAGCTTTTCTGTGCCCATTTCTCCAGCCTGTCGAGGTCCCTCTGGATGACAGCATGATGCTTTGGTGTGCCAGCCACTCCTCCGAGTTTGGTGTCATCTGCAAACTTGCTGAGGGTTCAGTCTGCCCTGTCATCCAGACCATTAATGACAATGTTAAACAGGACTGGACCAGCACTACCCCCTGAGATAGATTACTACTTACTGGCCTCCAACTAGACTTTGTGCCACTGACCACGACACTCTGGGCCTGGATGTCCAACCAGTTTTCAACCTACCTCACTCTCTGCTTCTCCAGCCCATATATCAAGACCTTGTCTACAGCTTGTCCCATAACAGGATCTTATGTGAAACAGCGTCATAGGCCTTACTGAAGTCTAGGTAGACAATATCCTCTGCTCTCCACTCGTCTACAAGGCCAGTAGTTTCTTCCTAGAAGTTTTTCAAGTTGGTCAAGCACCACATTCCCTTGGTGAAGCCATGCTGAGTAGTCCTGATCAATTTTTTTGTCTGTAATGTGTCTGGAAACAGTTTCCAGGATTAGCTGCTCCATTGCCTTTCCAGGGACTGAGGTGAGGTTGGCTGGCCTGTGATTCCCTGAGATGTTCTTCTTGTCCTTCTTGATGATAGGAGGAACTTTTGCTGTCCTCCAGTCTTTAGGCACTTCTCCCCAGTTGCCCTGGTTGATCGAAGACTGAGAGTCTCCTTGCAGTGACATCTGCCAGCTCCCTCAGCACTTGTGGGTGCATCCCATCAAAATGTGTGGACTTATATGTGTCCAGTTTCCTTAAGTTTTCTCAGGCTTCATGCTTTTTCATCAAGGGTACATCTTCCTGGCTTCACCCTTAGCCCCTGACCTGGGATTCCTGAAGGCTGGCTGTGCTAGTAGACAAAGAGGCATTCATTACCTCAGCCTTTTCCATGTGCCTGTAACCAGGTCTCCCATCGCGTTGGGCAATGAGACCACATTTTCTCTAGTCTTCTATTTGTCACCTGCATACCTATAGAAGCTCTTCTTGTTGTCTTTTACAGCCCTGGCCAGATTTATTTCCTCCCAGGTTACCTGTCCTTGCTTCCACCCTGTGTAGGTTTCATTTTGTGTTTGGGTTTAGCTAGGAGCTCCTTCTTCATCCATGCAAACTGCCTGGATCTTTTTCTAGCTTCCTTGAGCTCAGAGGAGGTGATCCTTGAATATTAACCAGCCTTCTTGGGCCCTATTTCCATCAAGGGCCTTATCCCATGGGACTCTTCCAAGCAGATCTTTGAAGAGGACGAAGTCTGCCTCTTGAAGTCCAGGGTTGTGAGCTTGCTTTTTACCCTCCCCCCCACCCTTAGGATGCTGAATTGCACCATCTCATGGTCACTGAAGCCAAGGCTGCCTTTGGCCTTCACGTTCTCATGAAGCCCCTCTTTTTTGGTGAGTATGAAACCCAGCAGAGCTCCTCATTGGCTCCTCTGTCACTTGGAGGAGGAAGTTATCAACAGTGCGCTCCAGGAACCTCCTGGATTACTTGAAATGCTGATGAAAGTGATATCTACCCCAGATATAGGTTTGTCCTTGTCAAAACTGAGGCAAAATTCCCATTACTCCAAGATTTATGAATGAGCTTTGTACCAACCCTTCTTAAGGAGCTTCACTTGTTCTTGTTCCTGTCGCCATTATTTTGCTTATAATAACTGTACTAATTAACTGTCTTTTTATTCTTACCATATTGGCATTTCCAAATCAGTAAAAACTATAAAAATACATTAGTGTGCAATTCATATAATTTATTGAACAAAGAATAGAAATTAATTTCTACACAGCTGTTCTAACGTTATCTGTTCTCCCTAGGAATAGGTGACTGCACAATCAGTATAAAAATGAATTAATGACAAAAGAAACTATATTTTACGCATTATATGTGCGTTTGTATAAAATATGAATACAATGGGACGTGGATTTCATCATGTTATATAAAAGGAGCTGTGTATAACCTGAATTTGACTTTATCATAACATTAGTATTCCCCTACATCTTGTTGAGGGGTTTTTTTTATGCTTCATATTGATATATCAGAAGGTGTTGTAGGCTGCTGACTTTTCTACAGAATTAATCTTAACTTTGATCCCTTTTATCACACTGTGCAGGAGTTCTGAAGAAAGCTGGTGGGGAGCTTTTAATAGGAGAAACTAAAGCAAATGAAACCAGTGTGCTTCCTGAACAGTTACTTCAGGTAGAAGAGGTGAGTATGAAAAGAGTCTTACACTTTGTAGGGGATTTTCTTTTGTCTGTGTCTCCAGTGTAGTCTGTCACCATGGTCATTATAAACACCTATTGTCATAGTTTCATTATTTAGCCACTGCAATTAATATAGCCAACTGCAAAGTGTCTGTTAAGATTGAATAAAATCTTAGGGCATTCATGAATAAGTGGTTGTTATTTAAGATTTAATCACAGAAGGGATTTAACATCACAAGTGTAAGATACCTTGTAAGGAAATGGCAAAAAACGCTAAAATATGATAGCTTTCTTCAGTATTAAAGGTATTCTCAAATACAGCAGAATCTTAAAAGATTCTATCAAGTTCTTAGCATCTGATCATAATAATACTTCCCATTTATAACACATATGATGCTTTTATATATAATATGATTATTTATTATTTATGATGATTTATTATTATCATAATGATAATTTATATAATATCATAATGATGCTTTAGATTGGATATTAGGAAGAAAGGTTTGACAATGAGGGTGCTGAGGCCCTGGCCCAGCTTACCCAAGGTAGTGGAGGCCCCATCCTTAGAACTATTCAAGTTCAGGCTGGATGTGACACTGAGCGACCTGACTGAGCAGAGGATATCCCTGCTTCTGCAGGGAGGTTGGACTGGATGACCTCTAAAGTTCCTTCCAAACCAAACTGTTCTATAATTCTGTGATTCTTTGCTTCTGTGATTCTATAGGGGTAAGTACTCAAATGAAGTCCAGTTTCTTTGATGCCAACAAACCTTTGTGAAATAAGCACTGTGCTTTGTGGAATGTAGGTACAAGGTTAAGTTTCAGTCTGGCTTCCATTTGCTGCTAAATGAATTTTTGGGACCTAAATCTCTAGCAAGTCTGATACTTTGCAACAGCAGAATTTAATTTCCTAATGGCTCAATGTTAATGCTGAAATGACTTTTTAAAAGCTGCTTTGAACCAGTTTGTGAGACTAATGTTTCTATATTTTGTGGATTACAAAGAACAATATTTTGAGAACATTGAGCTTTACTTGACCAATGATCAGAAAAAAAACAAAAGAAAAAAGACGGGGTGCAAAAATGGATGTCTGGGGGTACCTCTGTCCTCACTAGAGTTGAGTGTTGGGAGTGGGGAGGTGAAAAGGAGGAGGCAGCTTCTGAATAGTAGTGAGATCTACTTCATAGCCCTTCATTGCCTTCTGGTTTAGTGCTATAGCTACAATTTGTTAGGAATTCTTTTCTCCCACTATGCCCTCGTAGTGGAGGTTTTTTTCTCACAGCAGTGCAGTACTCATTTGGCCACTTCTGACAAGGTTTATGGCTGCTGTATGTCACGTGAGCAATGCAAAGCAAGATTAGTGGAAAACTAATGATGTTCTACTGTGTCTACTTTTCACAACTGCAGGGCTTCAGATAACTTCAGAAGTCTCTTGTTTATAGAAGGCAGGCAACTGATGTAAAACATACTAAAAGCTAGCATTGGCTAGAATGTACAAATTTCTAATTAAACATTTTAGTCTTTGCTAAATCCAGCTCTAGAGAAATGAAATCCAGCGTGGTTGTTGTTAAAACCAGCTTCTCTAAATGTTTTCTGTTAGTATTCATGTTTAGTAGCTTCCAGTTGCTACCTAGCGGAGAAATTTATTGCAGGGTATCCATTGCAGGATTACTTGTTAAGCTACTAAAAATGGTTATAAATGTTTTGACTTTGTTAAATAGAATCCATTAAAGATTATAAACAATGTAAAGATGAAACATGGCTTTTAAAAAGCAGTCTTGTTTAAACAGGGTTTTTTACAAATGTTTTAAAGTCTTGGTGACAAATTTAACGCTGTTATGGATATTCATTTTTGTTGACAATATATAATGCTTTTAATATTATTTCAAGGCTAGTAGACTATATTTTAAGTTACTAAAACTAATTTCAAAATGAGATAATGTCCTTTATTTTAATTATGGATGTTTGTTTCGAACAATAATAACACGCAATACTGAATTTGAATTGAATTAAAATAAATATGTATTTCAGCCTGTTTTCCTGAATTTTGGCTGGAGAAATGCATTTAAAGACCTGTCTTCTTCTGTGGCTCACTGTATAACAATAGCAATCGAGGACTTTTCAACTAAAATTCTTCAACATGAGCAGAAAGAAGAGTTTTCAGCTGCAGGCTATGCAATGAGTCTTGTAAACAACCGGCAAATGAGGGAGTCCTGCGGAGCAGTCCAACAAGAGGAGCAACCAAAACGAATTGCTAAGGCAGGTATCAAAAGATCTGAAGTTTGAGGAGAGACAGAGTGCCAAGGCTGTTTGCCATCTACACTTTGAAGTACTTACAGTACCATTAATATTCCGTATCTTATACAAATGGAATTAAGAAGAAAGTGAGAGGCATTACAATATGAGGCTGAGCAGAGCTTTATACAATAGCCCATAGTCTACGCTTGAAAGAATTAACTTTTAAACTTTGCTTGCATTATTTTCCTCACCCAAAAAGTTCTAAAACATCCTGATTAGTATCTGCTCTGTTACCAAGTGGTGCGATGGGAAAATGCTGAAATCTTTGAAGCGTAGCTATAAAGGGATTTCCTGTATTCATATCCTTAGACATGCCATTTAACTAATCAGCATAACCAATAATATGGCCAAATTAGAATTCTTTGATTTGGCTGAAAGGTCTTTTATGACAACTAACTAAATTGTTTTTCCAAGGGAATATGTGTTTGAAAGAGGTTTTTTTTCTGCAGTAAGCTGTACAACTCTTCTAGCAAATTTGGAATGCTGTTAATGAGTATTTGCTTAAAATAACACATAAGCATTTGAGAAATCATTATGTGAATTTACTAAGAGATTATAAGTTTGTTTTGAAAATCAGTATTAGGAAATGTGTGTATTTTTCAAAATAAATTAATTTAGAATATTATCTTTGTTTACAAGAAATTAACCTTGTGCTTTGAATGTACATCTAATGAAAACATAAACAAAATTAAACCCTTACTAGCATAAGATGGCTTTAATTTTTTTCCCTAAATATATATTCAGCAGCTTTAAAGCAAAAATGGAGGAAATAATAATTCATTTACTGCAGATAAACATTTCTTCTGTGTAACAGAATGAAATGTTTGTAAAGCTGATTTAACATATTTATGTTTTGCGCCAATTTCATTATTCAAGAATCTGACCCCAGTGTGTATAAATTAAACAGTGCTGTCAGAATACAAATAACTTGATGCCACGTTTGTTTCCCTCAGTTTTGTTCTGACATCATGGAAGAACTTGACACATTGCTTCCATTGGCTCTGGCATGCAGAGATGATTCCCTTCAGGAAATTAGAGCAAACTTTGTGGAGGCCTGCGGGAAAGTGGCAACAGCTGTCCTGGCACGGCTGGAGGAGAAGAGCAAAGACGTTCCCTCCAAGGCTCCCCTGCAAGACTTGCACGCTGCCCTTTCCACAGCCATATACGTCTTTCAACATTTTACAATGTATAGCAATTTAATGAGAGAAACGAGCAAAAAGTGAGTCCCTTTTGCTTAAAACGGTTTAATTCAAGCATAGATGAAACAGGACATCGTTCCATTCAGAGACAGAGAATGGTGGTAGTTCTCCAAATTGCATTGTAATTTTTAAGAACAGGCACTCTGTGTACCATTCATGGAAAGCTGTGAATCAAAGCTATTGATAATCTAAAGGGGGGATTGATAATCATGGCAGTGGATTTGGAAATGGGTGGTATTTAAGGCCCCTTCCAATCCAAACTATTCTATGATTCTAGAGCAGCCATTACAGAACAAGCTATTTATGTTTAAGATCTGCATTTGATTTGCAGGTCAATATTTTTTATTTATTAAACCTGAGTAAATAGGGTTGTCCAGTGAACTGAATGTACTCTGCTGCCATGTAAATAAAGGACCAAGGCCTTAATTTCCTTTTCTGACCTTTGCAATAGCTGAATATTCATAAAACCTGATTTAGCACATAGCAATCTTAGAGAACAATATAAATATAGATTCCTAATCTTTCTCCTTCCACCATTTGTATTCAGAAATTTGAACAAAGACATCCAATGTAGTTTTAGAATTTATTTTTCAGCATAAAAAAATAGAGAAGATATGAAGCAGTGGTGTAAATTCTAAAACAGTGTTTGACCTGGGGGTGGTGTAACTACATTTACTGTGCTTGTAGGAGATTTTGATATAAGGCATTAGGAATCTCTCTATTGAGCCATTTCATTCTGGCCACATGTAATTTAAAAGTAGAAACTGGGCCTTTAGGGAGGGTCACCAGAACCAGCACAGTATTCAAGGTATGTTTTATTTCTAAGGGATTGTGTGCACGGTTGAACTACTTCACCTCTGATGTTTTACTGTCTTCTCCCTGAAGTCTGTATGTTGTCAATGGGAACTCCGAGCCAAAATATTGTTCAATAATTCTACTTACGTATATTATGAAAGAGTTTTAGTAAAATGCAGCCAAAAATAATCTCTGGGCTCTATATTTATGTTTTCTGTATCACACTCAGTGCTGATGCAATTATGCTTCAACCCAGAATCTCCCAATAACTGAATGACAAATCTACTTTTGTCTCAGAAAATAGGAAGATGTAATATATTTCTCAGTGACTTGGTTAAATGAGAGCTTATAGATGAGCAGATATATTTAAAGAACATGTGAAACAAAGAGCAGATATTTTTCAAAAGTGAATGCAAGGTTCAGACTCCAGGACCGAGAGGAAATGAATGATTGATACCTAATAATCAAAACCATTTGCAGTGCTGGGGATTGTTACCTCCTACTGCACAGCCTTTCAATCTTTGCCTCTTTGATCGTTCTCTCTGAACAGACCCCTGTTCCTATTGCCTGTCCAACAATATCAGGAATTCATCAACGTTCTCCAGTTTCAAGTTACGAGCTACTGCGTCAGAGTTTGTGCTACGAGCATTTTACAGGATGCTGAGAGCCACCACTGGGATGACTGCAAAGCTTTTTATGAGGTGCGAGGTTAAGTTTACTGTGCCTCCCTTTTACAAAATGTGTTTTACTGGTTGCCAGCTCTCTGACTAATTAGAAGCATAAGATCAGCATTATTTTTACATAAAGATTATTGGAATTTACTGGTTTGAAATATCTGTTACTGCAGGCACATGTCTCTGTAGAAATTATGTAGGAGAACGTAGTCATTTAACGTTGAGATAAATCATTACTATGGAGTGTGTGTCATTTGCTTGATAAAATATTGTATATCAAGTTCAAGACATTTATATAGAACTGAGTAAAGAAAACACCCTCATTTTATATCTTCTTCTCACAGAAAGTGTGACATATGAAAATGGAAGGGAGCTATTTTACTGCTGGATTTTTTTAATCTGATTCTTTGATTATTTATTTTCAATTGCTTCCCCTTTTTCAGTTTTATGTTTGAAGGATTTACCAAAGAAAAATAGTCAATATAGTTACCTTCATGATTCAACAATACATTTCTGAAATAACTAGTGCCATTTCACCTGCATTTTGAAGTCATAGGTCTGCTCTAAAACTATAATCCTAATGATTCTGTGAAAAAAACCCTGAGACTCAAGTGAATATTATGGTTTATTGGGCTTTTTTCTTCCTTCCAGTTAAATGCACATATAGACTCACATACACCATTTGCAATTGTTTTCACTTAATTTCAGGAGGAAGTGAATGCATTATATGTTTTTTGTTGAGAACAACTGAGAGGCAAAGCCATGTCTCTCCTTGTTTAATTTGCTGTGTGAGACAATTGGGGTGGTTTTTTAAACATTTTCTAGAATTCTTACATGGGAAAAAACTCGGTATGATACAAATGTTCTACACATGTAATGTGAAAATTTGCTGAGTCAAAATCTGTACTTGACAGGTGATGCAGATGTTAATATGAGTAAATTATTAGTATGCCCATCCCTCAAAGAGAAGTAAATAAGCCAGTAGGAGAAGGGAAGAGGTCGTGCTCCTGGACTCAGTGCTGGTGAGGCTGCACCTGAGATCCTGGGTTCAGTTTTGGGCTCCTTGTTACAAGAAGGACATTGAGGGGCTGGAGCACGTCCAGAGAAGGAAATGGAACTGGGGAAGGGGCTGGAGAACAACGGTTCTTTCAGCAGCAGAGGGAGCTGGGGCTGCTTACTCTGTAGAAGGGGAGGCTGAGGGGAGACCTCATTGCTCTCTGCAACTCCTGGAAAGGAGGTTGTGATGAGGTGGGGGTTGGTCTCTTCTCCCAGGTAACAAATGATAGGAGAGGGAACAGCCTCAAGTTGTGCCCAGAGGAGGTTTATATTGGATATCAGGAAAAATTTCTACACTTAGAAGGTTCTCAGGCCTTGTCAGAGGCTTCCCAGGGCAGTGGTGGAGTCTCCATCCCTGGAGGAGTTAGAAAAGCGTGTGGATGTGGCACTTCAGGACATGGTTTAGTGGACATGGCAGTGTTGGGGTGGTGGCTGGACTTGATGATCCTAGAGGTCCTTTCCAACCGTAATGATTCCATGGGTCTATGTTTCTGTAAGAGCAATAGAGGGTAAACACAGACATACTCCTCACTGTGAGATCACAGCAAGTTTTGAATACCTTCTTGGAAAGTAAAGCTCGTATTTTTGTGAGATACAGGCAACAAATTTGTGGTTGTGTGTGATCTGAGCTCTAAGAGCGCCGTTCCCATTCACTGTTGGAGTCTGAGCTGCCAGGGAGTGCAGCTCTCCGGATTCAGGATCTCATTGGCACGGTGCGCTGAACACCCGCTGTGCCGGCTCTGCGGAGCGCGTTCTCCGATGGAGCTTTCAGCGTAGCAGACATCTGCTGCAGCTTTGGGAACTTATGTTTTCTAATAGCCAAAGAATAAAGAATTGTCTGTTCAAAGATAATATAGAGTGGCTCGTGTAATAAAGCCCAGCTGCCGGTTTCCTGATGTATAAGCTAAATAAAAGCTCACATCTGTTTGCATTATACCAAGCCTGCAAAAATAGCAGATGTTTACCAGTAGGATTGTCTAGAAATGGCAACAAATAGAGAAGCAGGTCAGAAAAGGAGAATTAATCTCATTTAAATCTTCAGTGAAACTGTTGCTTCTGCAGTGGACATACAAGGTTAGAAAAGGGGAATTATTCAATTCACTGATCTAAATTAATCAGTGAATTAAAGCAATTTGTGTTTTTGGTTACATAGTAAGAAAGTAAAACTCACCAATTACTGAAAAAAAATCCTACATTAGAAAGTCAATTTAGGATTATATTTCTGTTTGTTAATTCTGCATGGCTTTTGAAATGTTTTTAATGTGTCTTTTGTAAATTAAAGGTGTGACCAAAATAAATTAGCTCCCATGAGGAATTCGAGCTAACTACCTGGTAATTTTATTCTTTAACAGTTGAAATGTTTTTGTGAAGAAAGAGAAATAATAGTAAAATGTCTGTAAGGTAAAGTTAGGGGTTTAATTCTGCATAAGTTCTACTGGATTGTACTTCAAGAGTAGTCATGGTAATATATCTGAGAAACCCAGACTTATGGAAATGTATTAATGTTTGAGTTATGCAAAGTTTTGAACTTATATTATGAGTTATGAAGTAAACTTGTACTTTTTTATGATGGTGTTTCAGTATATCATGCAATAATACTATTGTTTTATTTCATATAAGAAAAATAGGGAATTATTTTAATATGTCCATTATTTTATTGTATTTTATGTTATATATTAAATTTTTGTCAATGTAAGGCAATGTTATTTTACCTGTGTGGAAGCACTTGTCAAGTTTGCTCAAAATACCAGAGTGATTGTTTTTTGGTTTGCCTGTTGAAGTACATTTAAAACAGTTGTATGATGTCCATGGTTGTGTGCACAGAGGTTCTTTTGAACCTTAGGTGTATTAACATTTTTCTCTTCTGCTTAGTGAAGCCTGGAAAAAATGTACATCTTAATGATTTGGGTTACTTTCTTTTTTTTATATAAAGATGCCTACGCCAGTCAATTAAAAATCATGGGGTTGTTTTGTATTTGTCATAATGCTAAAATATGAAATTCTTAAAATATTTCTCAACTCCATTGGAAGTTGGAAGTGAAGATTCAAGTCTTTGTACTGGCACAGCTTCATCATAATTCTGTTTTCTGAATAGGTATTAGTTGAATTGTTTAAATATGAGTTAACCTAGGTAATTCTTAGAGATATTATGGACTGACTGCTCTGATTAGGCCTGCTCTGTATTTGTCTCTGTGTGTTACTGAGGTGGTTCTATATAGACACTGAAATATTAACACAAATGCTCATTCTTTTCCAGAAAGTGTTTGGTTTTAATAAGTTCATTATAAGAGAAAAAAAAAAAAAAATTACAAAAAAATTCTGGATGTCTCTTATAGTCAATTCAATTGTTTGGTTGTTATTTTTTTCTGCTCTTAGTGCATGCCCATTATATATAACCAAAGTTTCATAATTACAGTTATGCGTGACAATTACTGATCTGGGGAAATACATGTCCTTAAGTAACTTAAATAACTGTTTTCTTTTGAGGGCAAAGAAATTGACATTAAATTCATCTGGCTATTCTAGAGAGTACAGAATATTATATATGTTTTAAAGTAGACTTGTAATGCTATGGCTTTTTAGAATAGGTTAAGGTGGGATATAAGAGGGAAAATGCTGTGGTTTGGTTTTCTGGCAGAACTCTAGTTTTGTAACTGAAATGGAACATGTGTTTCCTTGCTAATAAAGATGTTTCACATCTTGTCACAGATCATTTTTTCCGTCATCATCTGCCTGAAACTCTTCAGCTATTTCCTTTCAGATTGAATCAATTAGACTTACAGGAACTAAACTGACATTTTGGAAGGTGTGTTTTTGTTATTTAATGTGTGTGCTTTTGCCAGGGGGAGAGATGCTCGTTCTCTGTCCAGATGTGGCATTACTTCTGCTGTGCTCTTCACCATGATCTGTGGACTATTCTACCTCCCAAAACAGCCCAGGAGATTCTTACTGACGTACTAGAGCAAACTTTGGCTCTGCTATCCTCCAGGTATTGCCAGGCCTGCCCCACTTATAAGAGAACACCACAGATCAGGTAACGTTTGTATATTTAATGCACACTTTTAGTGGGTGAAATAAGTAACATTTAGCTTTCTGTTAGACATTGCTTTTATTCTAGTTTAAATGTTAATGAACACAGCAAAGGGGATAGACACAATATATGTGTTTAGTGTTCATGGTAATTCAATATGGTTTATATATTTAGGTATATTTGATAGTCAGGTAATAAACTGAGCAGTATCAGAGACCTCTTTGAAATGCTTGGTGAAATTGTTCCATAAACTGCTTGGTTGGTTTAAATGCCTCAAGATGAACAGTGTGTTGAGGAGCAGTGGCACAAGCAAAAACATGCCAGGATTAGAAATTAAGACATTGATTCATGAAGAAAACTCTGTGTATTCCAGTAGAATTTGAGTTTTCATAGTCAAAGAACTATGAGGATACATCAGAAACTTTGCCAGAATGAAGCCCTTGGTGCAGAAGGAAGGAGAAGGAGCAGGCTATTCCTCCTGTCATTTTAGAAAATATGAAACTGGAAGTTCTTCTTGTTAGGGTTCTTACATTCTGCCAGAAAGGAGGGTCTCTTTAAGGAATAATTAAACAGTCTCCAGGTAGAAGCTTACCCTACCTCTGTCCTTTCTTTTTCTCTTCAGAGTCTTGAGTGACTGAAGAAATTGGTGTATTTCTCACCCTGCCCCTTTGCTCTGTATCTTTCCTATATAAATATATTCCTTTCTCTTGATTTTGGAAGTGGTATAGTCCATGTGAGTTAAAACTTAAGACCTTGTCTTTTGTAGGGGACGAGAGGCGCTCAGCAGAGGTGTTCTCTGTGAGCTGAGAGTTATGTGCTGCCAGCATAAGTTTTATTACAAAAAGGGGCAGTGTCATGGAAGCTTAAGTAACTTGCACAATTTCACATCCTTGGAATAGGTAGGGGAAGAAAACCCAAAGTTTTATACTATGTAGCACAATACCTGTTTGTAAGATCTATTCCTCCGCTAATTTACCATGATTAGGCCCTTCTATATCTTTATGTACAGAGAATTATCCTGGAAACTGTCCTGGAAATTTCCTGGAAAAAAGAAAACATGATGAAATATGAAGAATATCTATTGATACAGAAGTTATTAAATGTACTATTAGTCAATTCTATATGAATTTGCTTCAGAATACTGAACAAGGAAGATGTTTTTACACTGATGTTTCATAGAGAAGCTTTTTTATTTAATAAGGTGATTCTTGAATTTGTTATAAATTAATTGAATGATGTAGTTATGCAAAAATGGAAAAGAAAAAAGGGGGGGATCTTTTTTCTCACAATGATTCTTGAAAAGTTAGGCATTTGTACTGTAATACAGACAAATCACAGGATCGTAGAATGGCTTGGGTTGGAAGAGATCTTAAACCCAACCAGTTCCAAACTACAACAACATCATCTCACAAGACTATGCGGACATATTAGAGATGGGAAATAGAGGAATAACAAGAAATATATGGCAGACATGAAGTTGGACTGAAGGAAGTACCTAAGTACGTAAAAGCAAATGGATTCAGTCATCTGCATTTTCAAGGATTGTCTTATTTTCGGAAGATCTAGGTAAAGGCGCATGAGTAGACACTTGCAAGGTGTCGCTACCCATGGCAGGGGGTTGGAAGTGGAGGACCTTTGAGATCCCTTCCAGCCCAAACCCTTTTATGATTCTATTTCATTATGCTGCCCAGATACTTGCATTATTACAAGCAGGTTTTTAGTCATATCTAAAATGTGTTGCTAAGGGTCAAACATTTTAGAAATATGAAATTTTAAAACTTAATTATGGAGGTTTATTGAAAAGTTTAATCTTTAAAATATTTCAAGACCTACATACCTATTGTAATGACTTTTAGACATTATAAAGAGAAAAATAAAAAAGGAATGACAATAGAAACTAGAACTTCACCCTCCTTGCTTCCTTGCAGATCCTTCTTTTCTTCTCTTATTCAAGCAGGCCTGCAACAACCTATTCATCCTTTCTAATGAACATAGAATCATAGAATGGTTTGGTTTCGAAGGGACCTCAAAGCCCATCCAGTTCCAAGCCCCCGCCATGGGTAGGGACACCTTGCAAATGTCTGTGTGTGTTTGCCTAGATGTGTCCACTGAAAGGGTGATTGGCCATTGGAATGAGCTGCCCAGGGAGGGGGTGGAGTTGCCGACCCTGGAGGTGTTTAAGGGGAGACTGGATGAGGCACTGAGTGCCATGGTTTAGATGATGGTTGGTGTTAGTGTTGGTGTTAGTGTTGGATTATAGGTTGGACTTGATGATCTCAGAGGTCCTTTCCAGCCTTATGATACTCTGATACTGTGATTTTCCAAAAATAAGATGATCCTTGAAAATGCAGATGACTGTATATTCATCCCTTTGCCTTTAGGCACTTAGGTACTTTCTTCAGTCCAACTTCATGTCTGATTACTGACTCAGAAATGTCCCGTGTCATAATCTGTTGCCTGGCAGATAAAGTTTTGCAAATTGAAGATTTAGTTCTCTTGTCATTTCTGGTTTGGTCCAGCAGGATTTGAAAATAGTATGTACATTCTAATAAAGAGAACTAAATTTAATTTTATTTAGTTGTAGATTACAAGGTAAGTTTTTCCTATTTAGGGGCATTGTCCTTTGGAAGAGGAAACTTCCATATGTCTTAAACCTTCTTTTTACAGTGTAGTGGACTCAGAGCTCCTACACTATTGACAGAGGATTTCAAATCTGTGCTATGATTTAGTTATTTTATGTTGTCAGAGGAAAGCTCTATTTAACTGAAATTTACCACTATACTTACATCCTAAATAATGTTATTTCCACCTTTTTTCTGCGCAGAATTGATATTGCAGCAATTTTGATGTCCACTGAAGATCTGCTCTGGTCAGTTTGCAGCTCTGCAGAGGAGTTTCTGAACCCACATGAAGACAGAGATCTTAAGATTTATAATATACATAGGCACTGCAGTAGTCTGCTGTCTGTGCTGGCTATTTTAACTTCTCCACTGAAGGCTTTGTATGAGTGAGTATGAAAGAAACGTTCAATTTGAGATAAAATTGGTTCTTGAGCTTACATGGATAGATCTGCAAGGTAAAGAATTGCATTGAAATACAAATGCAATGCATAGTGTTGACATTTTTTGATAAACCTTAACTATTTCTAGATTTTGTCTTGGACTTTTCATGATTTTACGTAAAGCCCAATTATATCTGCCGGGATTTTGTTAGCTTTGGATGAAAATCCTGTACTGCACATTTTTTGTCTATCAATCATAGACAGGTGAATGCTTGGTTTGATTTAGAATTTCGTTAATAATTAAATAAATTTGCTATTTACTGTTCAATTTACATTTAATGTTATGGTACCAGAGCCTGTGGTAAGATTTTCAAGGATGTAGTCCTTCATGCAATTGAAAAAATTTTATCTTCTTATTAGTTCAGATTTATCTACTTTCAGCTTCTAAATAAATTAGAATGTTTTGCTGTCATCCCATCCTAATTCTACAGGTACTGGAATTTAAAAATAAATTACTAAAGTGATCACCTTCATCATAAACAGTAGGCTTCCTAAATATCAAATATAATTTGAAAGAGTGTAAAATGCTGAACTTCTTAAAATTACGTGTTCACAAGTCACAACTGCAAACAAAAGAACATGTTATACACTGGAATTGGGTCTGAGTCTTTCATCACCTTTTCATCCTAAAAATTCTGTGGCGAATTTGGTGTAAGAGACAACAGAAAGTGAGATCACAATGTAAAAAAAAAATGTAACAGCCACCCCCAAAACTAGGAAAGCCAAATTCTATTCAACTGGGTTGTATTTTATTTTTTAAATAATAATAATCTGGGTAATAGCAGTGATACAAAGACAAGAGGGGAGACTGCGATGAGCGAGGAGAATCGTGCAGTCGACTCAAAATGAGTGGTAAGGCAAGTTCTACTTTATTGCAAAGCTCATACACGTCCATACCATAACTCATGTCTACTTGTCTGACAGTCATTGGCTTGTCTAACAATCATTGGCTCTTACATACACTTGTCTTACAATCATTAGCTTAGCTCTAAAGGTTACATTATCATGTTCCTCCTACTTGCTCCTCCTACTTGCCATTACTGCTATATGCTCGGGTCCGGTCTCACTCTGGCCTGCTTCCTTAAGTTGTTTATCTGTTAGAAGGTCTTCTTGACCTTCTCTTGGGGATTTTCTCACTGCCTCCCTCCTTGTCAGCTTGACTTGGCGAAATCCTCAGTACTTTTTCATCACAGCCCAGCTCAGTTGATGTCTGTCAGGGCCGATTCACAGAGCTCCTCCTTTGAGCCATGTCCACGCTCCCGCAGCCATTCACCAACAGGAGACCTCCTGCATTTAAGCTCCTTTAAGGAAATATTTTTTGTTGTGTCTGGGCTCATTTTAATATTTTAAGGCTCTGAAGAACATGCAAAAATGGGTTGTAACCAAATTTTTGATCTTATACAGCACAGGCTTATGAAAAAAAAAAAAAAAGCAGTAGAGAAGGTGATTCATGAACTGGGTAGGTTGTCCTGCTGTGTCAAAGGTGACATAGGCAGGAATGGACACTGGGGTAGCTGTAACTCTTTCTAATGTCAATTTTGACATCAGCTATCCTTTGTGAACGCTCTTAGAATGATGAGCTCAAATGAATATGTAGTACAGTCTGCTACCTTTAGCTATTCTAGTCCCCTCCACTACTCCGTTCGTTTACAGATTTTTCTATACCTGGAATGATAAAAAATGTGTCCTAACTTGAGCACTGACAGAGTTTCAGAACAAAGGAAGCTGAGGGGAGACCTTATTGCTCTCTGCAGCTCCTGAAAGGAGGTTGTGGTGAGGTGGGGATTGTCTCTTCTCCCTGGCAGCCAGTGATGGGACCAGGGGAAACGGCTCAAGATGGGACAAGGGAGATTTAGGTTTGACATTAGGAGGAATTTCTTCACTGAAAGGGTTCTTGGGCACTGGCAGAGGCTGCCCAGGGAGATGGTGGAGTCCCCATCCCTGGAGAGGTTTAAAAGACAAATAGATGTTTTACATGGGGACATGGTCTGGTGGTGGACTTAGCAGGGCTGGATCTATGGTTGGATTCGATCATCTTAAAGGTCTTTTCCAACCAAAACTGTTCTATGATTCTGAAGTGCCAGGGGAGAGAGTGAGGCAGCATATTTTATGTAAAATACTAGGGATTAACAACTTGGTCAAATAGGTTTCATATTTAGGCATATAAATTTCAGTACCCTCATTTGCTTTTCTAGAGATCAAAACCTTGACATGTGCAGGATGTAGCAGCTCATTTAATTTGCTACAAAGTATTCTGCAAATCATAACCAAAATCTGGCAGTTTTTTTTAAGAAGAAAAGTCTCATTTTTTTTTACATTTATGAAAATAATATTAACACTAAAAAATGCTGCAGATATGATGTATGATTTTCAGCAAGTGAAAAAGGGTATTTTTTATCAACTGTATATTCAGAACTTTTCAAACCTGTGAAATCTGATTATCAAACAGTTCTTTTGTTTTATTATATATTTCATGGCAGCAGTATTTTTCAGGTAACCTAACCCCATATGCAGAATACAAAGGAAAAAAAAGATTTACTGAATTACCTCTTGCCTGAGTGTATCCATTTGGCAACGCTTTCATGTACTGAATTTTATGTTGGATTCCCAGGTCCATTATTTACTGAGTTGTGCATAGTTGATCATGTTAGGAACCTATCAATAACAAATTGAGACGTTCTGCATTCTTATAAAGGAATACTAAGACTTCATCAGTTCCCTTTACAATCACAGCTGTATAATCAAAATTTCCATCTGTTAGCTTGGCTCTATATCTTTCAAAACTTTGATAAAATTAACTGAAAGCGAAATAATTTTTCTTTTAAATCTATCATGCTCTCTTTTGGTACTAGAAGATTTCCCTGCAGGGGCCAGGTTTAAATTAATCTTTAGGCTGCTCAGGAAAGTTTTGTGTAATCATAAAAGCAGCGATGACAGAACATTGTTTTCCAGGAGTTGTCTAATAATAGGGCTGGCTCATTTCCAAGTTACTAGAGATGCCGTATTAAGTACTGCTTCCAGGGAATTCAAATTATTCAAGATTCTTTATTATGCTGTTGAAGTGCAACAAAATAGTAGGGGTGCTGAAAAATTAATAATATCCTTAACTTCAAATAAAGCGATTCTGGCATATGCTTTCTCCTTCCTAATCTTGTGATCAAACATTGTGCATTCTGCTGTCACTCAGAGGTGCTTTTCTGTATGACAAGGCTAGTCAGACCTGGTCCTAAATTCACCTACGAGTCTTGGGTCATCAGTTTTTAATACTCACTCATTTTTATGTGCTTCACTTTCCTCCAGCATTCATTGGCCATCCTGAAGTGGCATTAACATAATGTAAGTGTTGGTTGGAAAGACCTGATGGAGCTCATCTAGTTCAGTCTCCTGACAGGACAGTCACCAAGAGAAGTGAGACTTGGTGGAGGAGGCCACGGAGATTATCAGGGGGCTGGAGCACCTCCCACACAAGGACAGGCTGGGAGAGTTGGGGTTGTTCAGCCTGGAGAAGAGAAGGCTCTGGGGAGACCTTTAAGCAGCCTCCCAGTACTGAAAGGGGCTCCAGGAAAGCTGGGGAGGGGCTCTTTATCAGAGAGTGCAGGGATAGGATGAGAGGAATGATATTCAGCTGAAAGAGAGGAAATTTAGATGAGATCCTACGGAGAAATATTTTCCTGTGAGGGTGGGGAGGCCCTGGCCCAAGTTTCCCCAGAAGTGGTGGCTGCCCCATCCCTGGAGGTGTTCAAGGCCAGGTTGTATGGGGCTTTGATCACCCTGATCCAGTTGCTCATTGCTCTCTACAACTGCCTGCAAGGTGGTTACAGCAAGGTTGGGGTTGGGCTCTTCTCCCTGATAGCCAGGGACAGGACAAGGGGAAGTGGCCTCAAGATGCACCAAGGGAGATTTCGGTTGGATATTAGGAAGAATTTCTTTACTGAAAGTATTGTCAAGCATTGGAAGAGGCTGCCTAGAGGTGGAACTCCAGGTGGAGTCCTGGAGGTGTTTAAAAAATGAGCAGATGTCGTACTTGGGCACATGGCCCAGTGCCAGACTTAGCAGGGCTGAATCGGTGATTGGACTCGATGATCATAAAGGTCTTTTCCAACCCAAACCATTCTGTTATTCTGTGAAATTCTTTGAAGTCTACAAGGAAATACTATTAGGATGCATCCTGTTGCATCTCATTTTTTCACACCTTCACTGAGGCTTACAAGATCAATTCTCACCTTGTCATACTCCACTGAAGAATGAAACTACTGTAACTTGGACTCTTGCTGTGGTATTAAATACTTTCACAGATGCTATCCACTGCTTTGAGACTATAGGCAGCTGCTTTAACATGACTTGTAGTCAAAACAAATTTCCTACCAGCTAATATTATACTTCTGTCAGAAGAGTAGTTAAATTAAACTGTCTGGCACCAAGTTGGGTTTTCCTGGCAAGAATTACATAGCCAGCAGTGGACACTGAGAAATCCTGGCACCAGAATTGTTGTGTTATTGTTAGACACTTGATGTTTTTTACTAGAATTTGATGTTATTCTAATAATTTAAACAATCTTTAAAGCGCTTGCAGTATGTCTATCACAGTTCAAATGTTTGTGTAGAGCTTGTATTATCAGCCAGTTACCCAAAATCTGCCTTGTGCTTGTCCTTAGGAGGCAGTTAAGTAACCATTCTTAACAAGCTGCTTTACCCTAGAAGTCTCTTGAACAGTTCATACACTGTCAGTAGACAAGATGTGGTCTTTTTTTATGAGATTACCACCCAAATGGTATCTGTCATGATTTCTGGTAGGAAGCTGGCTCTATGCTTTGCTATATTAAGCAAAATATTTCAGAGGATGAGAGCAAATAATATTTTTTTCCTTTCACTTTCTCACAATGTTGGAATTACTGTCTTTTAAATAATTATTTTCTGGTACTAGTCTACCTTTATATAACAATATCAGCTTTATTTTTTATCTTCAGGTTTTCATGAACTCACAAAGGACACTTATTCGCTATGTGCTACTCCTTCTGCTCAGATATTGCTTACTTGAGATCACTCTGAAGACTGTAGTAAATTCTTCCTACTAATTTTATTAGTAAAATTAATTTCCAAATTAATTACCCTGTCTTTTGGAGAAGTTTAGAAGTTGTACACCTGTCTGTCTTGTTGAACAAATGTAATTCTCTCTCTTCTTTCACCTGTGGTCTTATAGGCAGACAGTGACCTTGTAGATGTGTAACTACACTGTGAAAAAAGAGTTTAAAAGTAATTTTAAATAATTAAATAACATTTAGATAATTAGATTAAATAACATTTTAAATAAATGTCATTTGTCTTTACAAATAACTATTAAAGCCGTGGTGGCAAACCACCCTATAAGAAAGAGACTTTGCCTTTTAGGTGAGGTGTTCTGGAGGCTGTATTCCAGTGGGTTTCCATTCTGTCTCCAGCTTTAAGTGTTTAGGCCCACTCTCGCTGTTTCCATGCCATGACAGTGGCTTTTTTATGTCTTGTAAAAAGAATCTCATCTCCTGAGAAAGTCCTCATGTCTTTTCCTGAGGTATTTTTACATATCCTTCTACTCTTACTGCAATAGAGAGAGTACTGATTCAAAAGTGGGAACAACAGTGAATCAGTCCAGAAAGTAAAGCAAGTATACCATACATTATTTATGTAGAAATGGATTTTTTAAAGTTATTTACCTTCTTTGCATAACTTAGAAAATCCCAGGAATGATACATAAAGAGCATCAGAGAAGGATAATTATTAAATGAAGTTATTAAATGAAAAAAGTCATAGCAAATTAAGTGGAAAAGTAAGTGCAAAATAAGTGATAATCAATTCTGGTTAGTACAGGATGGATGTAACAGAATATGTCCTTGTTGCTGCAATTATATTCAGTGTAAATGAGAATAAATGGGGTAGAGAGATCCATTCCTGTCATGCATCATGACATCCTAGTGGCTGCTATAGAATTGTTCAAATAGTAATACGTTTATGATTGTTTATTATTAAGTAATAATTAAAAGCAAATATTACCATCTATAATCCTGGTCTTATAATTGTATATATTTATAATCATATAATGTCATTATTTACTAAAAATAGTTAATTTTTAGTATCAGCAGATTGGAGACATCTGATTTCTGCCTCTCACTTCCTATGTGTAGAAGAAATAGTGCAGAATTGGCATAAAACTTGGTTATCTAATTCTTCACCACTCCTTATATTTGAAAACTACATTTTTTTTCAGCCAGTTTTCTATTTCTGACCAGCCAGTGAAGGGCCAAAGCTTCTGGTTCAAATTTTTGTCCAGTTTAACCCTAGTCTTTATTTAATTCCATGTTATTCGAAAGAGAACCACTATTATTTCAAAAGATAATATAATTATGATTATGATAAAATTATTGAAAATATGTATTATGCTGAAAAAAAAGAGCTACAGAAATGAGTGACTGAAGAGCAATTTGCTTATTCAATACAATTTCAAACATAGTTGGAAAATGCATTGAATAAGGATAATAAACATAGTTTGGAAATGTGCTATATGGGAATAAAAATACGAAAAAAACTGCTTTAACAGTGCTGAGAGTGCTAGATACTGTCAAAGAGTGGAAACAAAAAAGATACAGAATGGCATTTTTAACAATAAGTAAGATACATAAATTTGCAATTGTGTGTGTGCATGCATGCATTAGTACTATTTATCCTAAAGGAGTTTCTGTCCTCTCTTTATATATATTTAGTGCTAGTGATTTAAAAGGATTTTCAGTCTTCCATGTAATTCAGAGGCATTTGGTTTTTTTAAAGGACATTTCTGAACAATTCTGATGAACACCTTCCTCAAGATTTTTCAGAAGTGGTTTACCATCCATCACACTGGTTATTCTCCATCCCACCATCTTCTTCTTCCTTACTGAAGTGAGTACCGAAAGTTGACATAAAAGAACTGCCAGAGAGTCAGTGCTCACCAAATACAACGCTTTGAGAAGTTTATATCTCAGTAAATGTCTAATTAATATTCTGATTAAAAAAAATAGTAACTTTTTTAATTCATTGCAGGTTTTGCTGTCTTCAAGCTTTGAGACTCCTTAACAAAGGTCACGGTGAAGGCAGTGTGCTGTGTAGCTTTTTGCTAGTATATTCTTTAAGTTTGATATTTAAATTATCTGTAAAAATTTCTTGCTTTAATTAAAGAGCATATAGCTCTTGACAATAATGTAGTTCAGCACAGTTGCTGTTGTGAAGGAGTTGTAGTTAAAGGGGAGATAAAGAGTGTATGCTTCTCTGTTTATGATTGCTGCTTTAAAAAAAGGTTTGATACAGAAATAACTCATTCAAAAATATGCTGCCTTATCGTGGTTGATTTTTTTGGGAGATTACTGCATGATTAGAGGCAAAAGCTTAATTTCTTTTTCTGTGCCACTGCATATAATGATGAGTTACATATGAGACATTTGCTACCAGCTGTGCTGTCATTCCCTTTCTAATTTCGAACCTGAAGCACTCCCACACCAGTGCAGATCCTCTCCTCACCCCTTCACCTCCTCCTCTTCAGAAGTTATTTCCTGAGAGATTTTCACTCTCCATTTTCATGAAAACTGCTTTTGTGAGTCGTTGTTGTGTTTTCTGAGGAAGAACTTTTTACATTTTGGAGCAATATGTTATGGTACAAGCGGTGAGCTGTGGTGACCTATTGAAGGCTGTGGATTTATTACAATTTACCCTGTACACACAATATCTTGTCCTTTGTACATCACAATATCTTCCCTATGATTTGGCTGCCTCCTTCCCAAAACATGCTCAAGTCTCTCCATAGCCTTCACTCCTCACTATGTGTCAGCAGTGCTGTTATCTCTTTCCCTTGTGCCCGATGCCTGCGCAACCAGAGGTAACAGATGCTGGGACTGAGTCAAAGCTGTGGCTGGCTGACCAAAATGCCAGACAGAGTGGATAACTGTTGAATTCAGAATGTGTCCTTTTCCCTGCTTGAAGTAGTAATTTATGTTCTTCTAAAGTTTGAGAAGTCATGGGCATTTACCTCTTAATTGAACTTTAGGGAAGTTTGTCAGAGGCTTTGTAAGTTATGCGTGAGTATAGAGAACGCAGAGGAGGAGAGGGGATATAGAAGAGGGAATGGCTGCATGGTCACTCAAAAAGAGATCTGCTGTTTCTGGGAAAATTTATGCTATGTTAAGGACTGATTGAAGAAAAGACGGTAAGTTTTTTGATGCCAAAGCCAGTACTCAAAATTGAATTTGATTTGCGAATTAACAGTTTTGGAAGATGAGTTCACAAGTGAGTACCCTCTGCTGCATACAAGTATGTAGAAGACTGACATAATTCTCCATTTTGAAGTAGAATTAGGATTTTAGAGATGCTGTATAGGAAAGATTTGTCTTGAATATTTAGAAGAAACCTATTCAAGAGCATTTACATATTTTCCCTGGGTGAAAGGCGAGAAAACATACATGAGGACTCTTTATCAGGGGGTGCAAGGATAGGATGAGGGAGAACAGTTTTAAGCTGAAAAGGGGGAGATTGAGATGAGATCTTATGAAGAAATTCTTCATGGTGACTGTGGGGAGGCCCTGGCCCAGGTTGCCCAGAGGAGGGATGGCTGCCCCATCCCTGAAGGTGTTCAAGACCAGGTTGGATGGGTCTTCGAGCCCCCTGATCTGGTGGGAGGTGTCCCTGCCCATGGCAAGGGGTTGGAACTGGATGGGCTTTGAGATCCCTTTCAACCCAAACTATTCCATGATTCTTGACCACCAAATGTGAAAAAGAGGTGTCCAAAAGAAAGTGTGTCTCTGGGAAGATACAGTTATTGTATCTCTGTGAGGATGGTTCATGTATGTAGCGTAAAGCCATGTCCATTCTCTTGGTTGTAATGAATGAACTGCCTTGGTAAAATATTTAATGTATTCTTTTAACAAGACATGTTTCATCTGCTCAGAAAAAGTCAGAAGACCCTATTTGTAATGAAAGGGGGGATATATTTTGAAGTGTTCTGATTTTGTTACTGGCTTTACACTCTAAATTGACATCATGGAATCTTTTCTGTCTTGAAATATTGCATTGAGTGTATTAACAAGACAAGTTATGTCTAAGTATTGCAGAAGACGGTTTTTCAGAGCATCCTAATTCTGGGTTGTTTTATGTTTTTACTTCCTGCATCTAATAAAAATATATATTCACTGTCCATAACAAAATTGAAAGCACAGGGCATTTTACACCTCCCTGTTGTGGTCGCCTAATTTTTAACTGAAGACTCTAATGTACCTATTAAGTATTTACTCTTTCTAAGTGTTGTATTCCAAGAGAAAATTTTGCTAGTTCCTGAAAAGTAATATTTTTTGTAGTTTCACTATTTAACCAGATCTATTACCTTATTTTTTCATGCCTAAAGCAGGCTACAGTGTGTTTTGTTTTGTCTATTTGACTTCAATATCTTCGTCAATATTATTAACATGAATTAGCGTTAGTGTTTATTTGCCTTATAAAATCTTGAACTTATAATTTGTGGTTCCTTTTTTCTGTCTTGGATACTAACCAAAATAACATAGTTTGTTATCAAACTAAATAATTACTGATAATTTATATTACAGTTCCATTAGTGTAATTGTGATTCTTTCTTTGCTTCATTTGGGGCTTTTAATTACATCATTTGCAAATGAGAGTTCTGGGTTTTTTTCTCTTTTACTGTACAAAACTGAACATTTATATGTGTGATATTTATATGTACTTCACCTTTTGTCACTTTTTTTATGAGGCTAGTCTTATTTTCACTAGTGCTGAGCTATGAGGATAGGAGAACATATGCCTCTCCATATGCACGTTACAAAACTTCTCAGTGCATTTATTGGTGCTAGCTTCATGGCTGTAGGGAATGTCTGCTGTATTTTATTTTTTCTCCAAGTGAATCACACCATTGTACATTTCAATTTGCAAGAGGCTTAAAGAGCCAAGAACTGGTGTATATTACAACATGATCACTTCCCATCTGGTCAGTGACAGATAAGTTTTATTTCTACTGAAATATTCTAAAAATGGCATTTATTTCTAATTTAATTGAAAATATTATCCTTCATAAATATAACTGACCAAACTTGTCCCTTTTCTTATAGTTTGTAGGCAATGAGTGACCTTATTAGATATGATAAGGTGACATTCAAGGGAGAAACAAAGTGAAACTAGGCGATATGTTTTAACTGAATTAGTGAACTGTTGAGTTAGCGCTCTAGTGTGATTAGATTTGTGATTAGTTAGATTCTAGTGTGAATATAGTAATTGTGTTATTTAAACTTTAATTACTATCTACTAATTATTTCTTCTCATGTTAGAGTTTTTATATATATTACTAAACTTGAACATACAGAAATTAAGGTAATACTATTAAGAATGCAAAGCCCTAATATTGAGAGTTTGAAGGCGATGTGTGTTTTAAATTTGGGAGAGTTGTTTTGGCTGCAAGTTTTATCAAGATTTAAATTATTAGAATCTACTATGTGTTTATATGCAAAAATATAACTCTGCTCCATTATCAATTGTTATGTATAATGTACTAGATGAAAATCACAAAGGCTATACACAAGATTTCATGGCACTGTCAACTCATAGGTATTTGCTTCACTGTTCAAATCCAGAAGGCTGAGGTGTATAAAATCCTGTGTTCTGTTCTGAAATCCCTGACATAACAAGGAGATAGAACTGTTGGAGCAGGTCCAGAAGAAGCCACAGAGATGATCCAAGGGCTGGAGAATCTCCTGTTTGAGGACAGGCTGAGAGAGTTGGGGTTGTTCAGCCTGGAGAAGAGAAGGCTCTGGGGAGACCTTTAAGCAGCCTCCCGGTACTGAAAGGGGCTCCAAAAAAGCTGGGGAGGGGCTTTTGATCAGGGATAGGATGAGGGGGAACAGTTTTCAGCTGAAAGAGGGGAGATTGAGATGAGATTTTAGGAAGAAGTTCTTCACGGTGAGGGTGGGGAGGCCCTGGCCCAGGATGCCCAGAGAAGCTGCCCCATCCCTGGAAGTGTTCAAGGCCAGGGTGGATGAGACTTTGAGCCCCCTGATCTGGTGTCAGGTGGGAGGTGTCCCTGCCCATGGCAGGGGGTTGGAACGGGATGGGATTTGAGATCCTTTCCAAGCCAAACCGTTCTGTGATTCTATGATGATAGCAGAGAGGTTCCCTCGATTGAAACAGCCACATAAAGCCATTTTGGTTATGTCCTGACAGTTGTATGTAAAAGGCACAGGCACAGAAATCCTTCTCTAGTCTGACAGTTAAATATAGCTCCTAATGAAGGCTTTCAGTGATGATGAAGGTGTTGTGTCTTTGCTGGCAGGTAATGTTTACACCTGCATAGTTAATGCGTCAGTGCACATGTAGTTGTACTTGTCCGTGTACAATCCATATGCATAAAAGTTTATGTATGTGGTCCATAAACTTTCAATTTTAGCAACTATTGTTGTGTAAACTTCTAGATATGTGAATAAATACAATGGCTAAACATCTGCTGAATTTTAATTTAATTTTTTTTTAGAATAATGAAAAAATAAGCTTTCAAGGAAAAAAAAATTGCCCACAACCTGATTTTGGAAGCTTCTTTTTAAAAACTATTCAAAAAGAAGAAAATAGTAAATACAATGGGTGTTAAACACCTTTCAGGACAAGATTGTTTTCTCTTTTTAAATGTAATCACTGCGATGTGAGTTCAGTGCGTGGTTTTAGCTCATTGACCGAGTTAAGCAGAGACCCTGGAATATTTTTATTCAGAAAGCTATATTTTTGCAAAGTGTTGAAAACAAACTGCAATCTCCTTAAAAGCTAATAAATACCTGCTACAGTTTCTCATGTGCCACTGCTGGCAAAGCAGTTATCCAACCAGCCTACTATTTCAGGTGGATTTTTCAGGACATGTAAGATTTGGTGAACCTAATGTGGAATCTTGCAGCCCTTTTGAGCATTTTCTCTGTTTGGGTTTTTTTTTTTTTTTTCAAATTACCAGCTTCGTTTACTTCATCAAGGACATTTCAGAACTCTTACTAAAGAATTAATGTAATAGTGAACTAAAGAATAACAACCTTAAACTTATTCAAACACACAAAAAAAAATCCTTTTTGCCTGGTAGAACAAGGAAAACATGGCTCCATGAAAGAGATAAGTCAGGTTGCTTTGTATCAGTTGTAACTTTGGCTGACTACCAAATGCTGATTTGCTTTTAGCTAGCTGAGATTAAATGTAATTCCTTTCCTGAGCTGCCTTAAATAAGCAAGCATAAAAACGTTCTCGGAGTAATCTGGGAGAAATTGACATTTAAGGGAGTTAGCATTACATCTGCACTTTAAGGATATTAATTTCATAGATAAATTAACTTACTTTATTCTGTCTTTATCTTACATTTTGAAAGGACTACATCAGCCAGAGAAATGACAGCCCAGGGTCAGCTGAAACTGCTCTTATCCCAGCCATACTGTAATTTGAACTTGCTTTTGGAAACATTGCTTCGTCATGATTGTCTCTTAGTGAAAATTTTACTGAGAGGTTCTGGTAAGTATTTTTACTGCCAATCCTTGTATCAGGGAAGAATACAAATTCATTTTTAACTACTTACATACTGAAGAAATGCTCTTGGCCATTTTTGAGGGTATCACTAGTGATTCAGCTATCAGTAGGACACTTCTTAAATGGCTTATAAATAAGAAGATTAATCACTTTTACAATGAGCGGTCAGTCTGAGGATTCATAGTTTAAAGCAGGCTACAACTTGATAAAATAGGCCCATGTCATAAATGATATCATAAATGCAAAGGAGTCAAAATGAATTTGAACTTAACAGAGCTTTGATCCCACAACTGCTTTACCCAAATGTTTAAAAGTGTGGGTTAGTTGTCTGAAAGATCACTTTAAAAATTATGTTTCAACAGTGAAAATCTTATTACATGTTTGTTACTGTAGATATTCTGGCAATAGATTTACATGCTTCTTCATGTTAACTCTGTCATTAATGCTGTTATGAAAGTAGAACAATTAAAAGAATGGTTCCACAAGGTCTTTCCTTTCATTCTGCTAATATTGTGTTTGAAGAAGCAACAAACTTTATCCCACCCTTCCTTTTAATACTTTAAGAATCAAATGATCAGGTTGTTGAAAAGCAAATGGCATATTCACCTGTTTTATGTAATTTTGTAGTAATAGTGAATGAGAGTCTCAGTTTCTATCCTTCTGTAGCAAAAGAATTCTGCCTACTTGTAAAAAGAACCCCTGTTAAGTCCATGTAATATTGTATAACATAATTTAGTTCTGTCGTTTTAGAGCAGGCTGAGATTTGTCAGGGGTACAACATTGCTTCCACTTCTGTCATGTATCTTATTGAGAGCTGCAGTGCATCCACTTGCCTATTCAAATACCTGTCAACTTTTACAAAGACTGACAAATGTTTGATTAGGATCATATTCTTACCCTGGTGTTATCTAGTATTGAATTTTACTAGCTGCTTAAATTATCGCAGGTATTAAGTGACAGAATGTATTAATCTATTGACTGACCAGCCTTCTGAGCTTTGGGGAAATATATGCTGCTTTGAATTAGAAAATGTGCTGTTTACACAGACTTTATTAATGTAATTACGGTATTTGGATGAAAAAGCTTTCAGTTTAGATAAAGTCTCAACCTGCGATGATCCATATCTTCTAAATTAATTTCAATAGAGTTAATTATCTAATGATAAAATGATTGTATTCTTTATCCTTTCTCTTATGCAGCATCTTTCTCATGCTATGCAAACTAAAATGTTTTTATTTTGTGAGCTGTTACATATAAGTGCAAGGGAAGTTGGACTAATAAGCTGTACCTTAGTAGTAGCAATGACAGATTTGAATTCTTCTGTTCAGTAGGATAAAAGGCTTATGGAATTATGTACTCATCAACAGTAAAATTTTGCAATGTGTAGTATTATGCATGAAGACAGATAAAAAAACTGAATATACTGTAGTTTTGCAGTGATTTGCCATAGTGCTAACAAAACTCCCTGATAGTTAATAGATGATAAAAATTTTTTGAATAGGAAATCTTTCTTACATTTTACTTAATTTTACAGTTTTCCTTTTATTTACACTCCTTTTTCTTTTTAAAACTGTACCAGAATGCAAAACTTCTATATAGGGAGACACTTATGTGTAGATGTTTTTAGGTATTTTTTTAGATGTTTTTTTGTATTGCAGCAATATTTTGGGATATTTAACGTAGGCATGACACAAACATATTTAATTTAATTGCACTCCCATGTGATTGTACCATGCTGAGAATCCATAATAATGTATATTCCCCATCATAGTAGGAAGTGCTGTTGGGATTGGCAGAGTCATCTCAGTAGAGAGAGTGTTTTAAGGGAATGCTTCTATGGATGATTTAGTGTTCCTAAATATTATAAGAAGATTATGATATTCGTTGAAGCTATTGAAACTCCATACACATAACTTTAAGCTATCTGGTCAGGGAGTTCACAAGATTTGGACTTTTGTCAATTTTTGTGCAATGTGGTATGTGAAATGTGCATTGAAAAGTAACATGCTCCTCAAATATGAAGTTATCACATCAAAAATACTAAAGGCAATAAATCAGGATACCCAAAATTGAATCACTTACTTGTCTTCAGTGAGTATTTACACTGGGTGAAAGGCACCTTTGAAAAAAACAGCTGAAAAATTGTATTTGCATACTGGAATTCTATAACTTAAACTACAAATCTAAAGTGTAATATAGTCCCTGGGTTGTTTCCTATAGATCCTGCATTCATAAAATTGTGCAAGGACATATTTTTTAGTGAATGAAGGATCTAGGGCCTTTGCAGAGAGAATCATAGAATCACAGAATCTTCCAGTTGGAAAAGATCTTTGAGATCATGGAGTCTAACTGTACCAATCTTCTGCTAAACCAGCTGTTCCAGGGCCTGAGAACCCTTTCGGTAAAGAAATTCTTCCTCATATCCAGTCTGAACCTCCCCTGGTGCAACTCATGGCCATTTCCTCTTGTGTCATCACCTGTCACTTGAGAGAAGAGATCAACACGCTGCCACAGCCTCCTTTCAGGCAGTTGTAGACAGCAATGAGGTCTCCTCTCCATCTCCTCGTCTCCAAACTAAACAACCCCAGTTCCCTCAGCCGTTCCTCGCAGGACTTGTTCTCCAGCCCCATCCCCAGCCTCGTCGCCCTTCTCTGGATGCGCTCCAGCCCCTCAGTGTCCTTCTTGGAGTGAGGGGCCCAGAACTGACCCCAGTACTCAAGGTGTGGCCTCACCAGTTCCCAGTACAGGGGCACAATCCCTGCCCTGCTCCTGCTGGCCATGCTGTTTCTGACAGAGGCCAAGATGCCATTGGCCATCTTGGCCACCTGGGCCACTCCTGGCTCATGTTCAGCCATTGCCAACCAACATCCCCAGGTCCTTCTCCCCCAGGCAGCTCTCCAGCCACTCTTCCACAAGCCTGTAACACTGCACGGGGTTGTTGTGTCCCAAGTGCAAGACTCAGCACTTGGTCTTGTTAAACCTCATCCCGTTGGTCTCAGCCCATTGATCCAGCCTGTCCAGATCCCTCTGCAGAGCCTCCCTCCCTTCAAGCAGATCCACACTGCCACCCAGCTTGGTGTCATCTGCAAACTTGCTGAGGCTGCACTCGATCACTTCATCCAGGTCATTGATAAAGATATTGAACAGGACTGGACCCAGCACTGAACCCTGGGGACACCACTCGTGATTGGCCTCCAACTGGATTTAATTCCGTTCCCCACCACCATCTGGGCCCGGCCATCCAGCCAGTTTTTCACCCAGCAGAGGCTGTGCCCGTCCAGGCCAATGGCAGCCAGTTTCTCAATCAGAATACTGTGAGAAACGGTGTCAAAGGCTTTACAACAGTCCAGGTACACCACATCCACAGCCTTTCCCTCATCCATTAACTGTGTAACCTTGTCATAGAAGGGTCTCAGGTTGGTCTGGCAGGACCTGCCTTTCATAAACCCATGTTGACTGGGTCTGATCACCTGGCTGTCCTGCATGTGCTGTGTGATGGCATTCAGAATGATCTGCTCCATGACCTTCCCTGGTACCGAGGTCAAGCTGACAGGCCTGGAGATCCCCGGATCCTCCCTCTGACCCTTCCTGTAAATGGGAGTTTCATTGTCAGTCTCCAGTTGAGCGGCACTTCCCCAGTCAGCCAGGACTGTTGATAGATGAGGGAAAGGGGTTTGGCAAGGACCTCTGCCAGCTCCCTTAATAACAAATAATAAATATAATATTATAATTGTATATTAATTATATTAATATTATTAATTAAACATCATATTATTATATTATTATTATTGTAAATATATAATAAAGGTGGCTGGTACTGTGTTAATTTTCTGACAAAACGAACTGTTTTGCAATTTTCTTGGTGTATTTTTTTACCAGAATTGCTTTATCATCCATGGATATGAAACAGAAATGGGTTATTTTGACAAGCCAAAAATAATAGAGGAGTATAGAAAGTGGTGCTTGAATAATATGAGTTACTGGATCCAACAGACGCTGATAGGAAAACAGGAGAATGAAAATGAGCTCTGTGAAGTTCTCCTAGGCTTGCGCTAAATGCACAGCACGCCAGCAGAACTGTGACTTCTTGTTTGAGAACCTTTATTTCCAGGAACCGAGAGTTATTCTCTGTGTAATAAAGCAAAAAGCAATAGCTTTATTGAATTACACTGGCCCAACACAGGGTTAATACCAAAGGGAACCTCATCACTCAACAGGCACCACACAATTTACAAAAAGCTTATAAGAAAGAGGTCACACAGAAATCACCAGCAAGGCTCATTTGAGGCCTTCAGTCATCCCTTGGGCCTCACACTTACTTTTGTTTTAGAAGAAGAGGTGATGGGACCACGTTAATGATGTACAGCAAAAAAAGCATTTTATTCCTTTAGAAAAAAACCCTGATTAATAGCAATGAATATGTGAGACTCCAGTTGTTATAGAGATTTAATTCCGTTTTCTACTCACAACTTCAAAGTGAATACTTGCGTGTGAAGATAAACTGGAAGAAAACTGCTTTTACAGGAGGATGAGGCCACTGGCAGCTTCCCCTAATGTTTTTGGCTTGCACAATGCATATTTGAGAGGCTGAAGAGAAGGTATTGTGTAGCCTGTACAGTTAAACCTAGATGATATCCTGTTCCCCACTTTGAAGCAAGAACTGGTAGTAACATTCGAAAATATTCTGTGATAATTGGTTAATTGGACCCAAAGAAATATGAGCTGCTTCAAAAAGAGATAATTTACTATGCACACATAAACAGGGTTTTCCACTGAGAAAACAAAACTGTGAGGTGCAGTATCAGCTAGCTTCCTACACACTAATGAATATGAAGGGTTTTCTAAGACTATGCTTTTATGAATCGATTTCTGGCAAGAGAATTTACTTGAAAATACATTTATAGGATGGAAAGAGGTTTTTTTCCCCCACTCCAGTTCTTTGCTCCACTTGAAGCAGGTCTTTAACTGCCACAATATATAATGCAGTGTTTTAAGGTAAATTGCAGGCACTAACTAAATTTTATTAAATTAAATTACTTACACTTTTGGCATTTAAAGGTAAATAGCACTAATTCTTTTTAAAGCTAGCCTTAAAGAATGATGAAAGGTGGTAACTTCACCAACTGACATCACTTAGGAATTAGAAAGAATTTTACTGATGATAGTGAGTTATTACAAACAAATATGTACATTCTTCAAATAAATTTCTGTCTCCATTAACATCATGGCTTTTGCTGAAGCTGTATAAGGGTTTAAAACTTTTGTTTCAAGTTCTAGAAGGTCATTCTTTTTGTACTTCCTTCTAGGAACTGCTTGGGTTTAATACTGCTGAGACACAGTCTACCAGGCAACTGGAAGAATTTGCAATTGTGCTAGTTTGATGGTTCAACCACACACAATTTGGGGAAAATATGGTCTTGCATGGTTTGTGACGAAACTTAGGACTTAATCATCTGCAGCACTGTCCTCATTAGGAGAGCACAAGGAAGTCTCTTAGAGGAATTTGTGTGTTTCTGCAGAGATAACTCTGTCCTCCAGATATTTATGGATTGCCTAGAGGCTTGTGAGTACAGACTCCAGAAGACCTGAAAGTTTGATTAGCTTTGTCATGATAACCAACTGTGTGGTAGTAACCTGATGCCAGATGATGAGAAGATTTTCAAAGTGGCATCTCCTCAAAATATCCATTGGACTGTGAAGTTTATTGGGTATTGTACATATGTGCCCAGTGTGGTGAAGCAGTAGACATGTTTACTGTTTTGATGTACTTCTAACTGGAAAGTCAATAGAAAAGAAACCTTAATCTGATATCATATTCCAGTTGATAAGTTTCCAACGGTAGGTTTGAAAAATAGGAAGAAAAAGGAACAAATAGGAAAACAGGAACAAACAAAACAAGTGTTTTGGAGTTTCTGGAATATTGAATGGGAATTTCCATTTGGACTGTACTAGACCCCTGCTGAGAATCATATACTTTCTCTTGACAAAGTCTGAAGATAGTATCTATGATATGTTTGTGGTGGTCTCCATGACTGTGTTATGTAGTCATATGGATAGCTTTCCAAAGAAAAACCTGGTCATTTATGGTAGGAACTTCTTACAGGAAAGCTGGGGAGAGGCTCTTGATCAGGGAGTGCAGGGATAGGATGAGGGGAGTTTGAGACGAGATCTTGGGAAGAAATGTTTTCCTGTGAGGGTGGGGAGGCCCTGGCCCAGGTTTCCCGGAGAAGTCATGGCTGCCCCATCCCTGGAGGTGTTCAGGGCCAGGTTGGATGGGGCTTTGAGCCCCCTAAACTAGGGAGGTGTCCGTGCCCATGGCAGGGAGCTTGGAACTAGATGATCTTTAAGGTCCTTTCCAACCCTCACCGTTCTATGATTCTATGGTTCTTGCTACAATAGAGCTCTAGACTGAACACATTTTAAGAAAGTGACTTGTTCAATGTTGGGCCTGATACATTGGGTAATGCAAAGGTGGTAGTTTGGCTGCAAGGCTAAATTCAGCATTGCTTCATCAAATTTTGTCACTCTGAATGCCGTGATTTCATCATCCTGTCCTATTAAATCAGGGTGGAAGGATTCTGAAAGTAAAGATTTTTCTGTTTGACCCAGGAGAAACATGTTTCACAGAAACCATTAATCCAGAGATCCATTAATGGAAGTTTCTTCTCAGATAGTTGAAAATCAAATGTTTAGGGAAAAAGAAATTCAAAAGGGAGATGAATAAAGTATAATACTTTGAGATGGTGATGTATAAATTCATTGGCACAGAAGTAGTTTGCAGATATGTTAATAATTTATGGTCAGATGATATAAAGTTTTTTAAAGACTTTTTGACTTTTGTTGAGCTTTTAAGTTGTCACAAGTTTAGAGTTGATTGGATTCACAGGTAGCAGCTAATAGATGGGACATATTATTGTCTGGGTGTTAGTAAATTGAAATGGTTGAGTTTAAGATCTGTGTATCATTCAAGATAGAAAGAATATGACCTAAAATTTCTTTTTGAAATTAAAAACTAAAATAATAGACTTCCTGACAAAATGAAGTCATCCTCAAAGTTGCTATAGGTTCGAGTTCCCAAGATGGATTGGAATACGATAGAATTGAGCAGGAGCAACTTTATGAGAAACAAGTAATATGATATACCAGAATGGATGCAGAACAGGAACAGGGAAAAAGCCAGTGGCAAAGAAGCACTGAGAATATAGTGCAAGGAAGCAAGTAGTGTGGAGTTCCTGCTGAAAGATTTGTTTGTGTAAACAAATAAAATATATCCTTTTTGCATTCTTTATATTCTCATCAGCTGCTCTGATTTGAACAATAAAGAAAGCAGAAGTTTTATGCTCTTGGCAAACAGATGAACTGTATCACAAACAACTCGTTGCATCTTCAGTTTGTCTTCCTAGGTGAAACAGCATGTCCAAATTTGAATTTTGACTGCTTCTTTTGGTCAGAAGAAGACAACGTAACTGTTATAGCTCATCTGTCTTGTAAGCATTCACTGGGGAAGAGATCTAAGGTTAATAACAGAAGATTTTCTAAATTCAGCAAGATTCATTTCACGGCTAAACCAGTAGTAGATAAGAGCTCGATGAGTGTAATAATATCAGCAAATACTGTGAGGTATTTCTGTCAGTAAGAAAGAAATATGGATGAATTACTTTTGTAGATCTACCTCTTTGAAGTTGTTTTTAAAATAGATATTTCTATCCCAAGAGGTGAAGTACATTATTTTGCCATAAGAAAACTGATTAATTGTAACTGGTTAAGACATAACTGTTATAAACTAGACACATGATTTTATTATGAAGACATTTATTAATAATATTATTATTTGTGGTTGGGTGTCTCTTCTCCCAAGTAACAAGTGATAGGATGAGAGGAAATGGTCTCAGGTTGGGGTTTAGATTGGATATTAGGAAAAATTTCTTTACTGAAGGACTTGTGAAGCCCTGGCAAAGGCTGCCCAGAGTGGTGGTGGAGTCTCCTTCCCTGGAGGTCTTAAAAAATGTGTAGATGTGGCAACTGGGTACATGATTTAGCACACATGGTGGGGTTGGTCTGGCAGTTGGGCTGGATGAGCTTAGAGGTCTTTTCCAACCTCAATGATTCCATGGTTCTGTGATTTACTTTGGCGTCCTCTGCGCATATGGGACATTGTGCTATGTGCAGGCAACAAAACCAGCAGATTTTCTTTAACAGATTACTAAGATAAATATATAGCCATGCTTGGGTATGAATGTTAGTCCTGCTAAAATGAAAAAGAGCCATCTCCTCTCAGCTACCTATAGGATCTTTAGGGTCCTTTCACAGATTAGCTTTTGATATACAAATGCAGTGAGTGGAAAAGGGGAAATACTTAGGGGGAAGGATCAGTGGGCAATGAGTATGATGCCTGTCCTCTAAATACTGTTCTTAAGGGATTATTAGCAAGAAGGCTGCATTGGAGTTCGAACTAAGATGAATATTTAATGTTATGACAGGTAAGCTTATAAAACTTGAAGAAAAATTCTCAGGCAAGACAAATGTGTAGACTCCTAATTCATAATATTTAATGAGCAATACCGACTGAGTAGCTAAATCTTTCAACCAGCATGATGTTATCCATCAGTCAGAAAACTCAAGCATGTTGCATTTCAACTTGATCTTTGAAGGGTGATATGTTTTTACAATGAAGGCAATATTTACTTCAGATTAAAAGAAGAAAATGCTGATGGAAGTACGCATATCTTGTTATGTTCAGCCTCAGAATGATTTCCCAGTGCATTCCTGAAGATGTTTCTTAAAGAGCCTTTCTTTAAGGTCCCTTTCAACCCAAACCATACTATGATACTCAGGTGACCAGTGACAGAACTAAAGGGCATGGACTCAAGCTTCGTCAGGGAAAGTTTAGGCTTGATGTTAGGAAAAAGTTCTTCACTGAAAGGGTGATTGGTCATTGGAATGGGCTGCCCAGGGAGGGGGTGGAGTCGCCGACCCTGGAGGTGTTTAAGGGGAGACTGGATGAGGCACTGAGTGCCATGGGTTAGATGATGGCTTGGTGTTAGTGTGGGTGTTGGTGTTAGTGTAGGGTTATAGGTTGGACTTGATGATCTCAGAGGTCCTTTCCAACCTTATGATACTGTGATACTGTGATGATTCTGTGATTCTGTGATAATAGGAAGATAGATGTATAACCCCCTATAGAATTCTTTTATACTTCTTTCAATTTATCTAAATTCATTGGCAGCAGTAAGTTGATTAGAAAAGTTATTAATGGGTTGTGGCTCGAACTATCCACATAAGCAAATCTAGGCTAATTTCAAGTCACATGCCCCTTTAAACAAAACAATCTCTTACCATGTTCTGCAAAGATGTTTGCACAGTATTTAAAATCTCAGCAAACCAGTGTCCCTATAATTCATTTAAATTTGTTTAGAAAAAAATACTAATAATCAAAATTATAATAGTAATAAATAAAAATAACAAAAATATAATAAAATAATAAAAATACAAAATAAAAATAGTAATATAATCAAGGTTTAATTCAAATATTCATCTCACAATTTGAATACCTTTGGGGTTTACTTTTTGAACTGCTTTTTGTGCTTTCTTGGTTCTTTCTTTGTTATATCTATATTGGACAATGTATCACAGGTTTGAGTGAATTAGCGGAATCTTATTTGAATCTTCGCTTGGAAGCATCTGGCATTGAAAAGTGTCTCAGCAAAATATGCCAGCTCGTTCAACTCATAGGAAAAATAGCTGACTAAAAAAAATATCATATAGCTGATCTGTCTCTTGCCTTGGGAAAAAGAAACAACACAACCTGTTGGTTATGAAGTCAGTGGTCTCATTTTTCAGCTTTCTGCGTGCTATGGGCTCTTCCTATTAAGGCTGCACACTACCCAGAGTGAACAGCTCATGTGAATTAAATTGTAGGAATTCAGAAGAGAGTGAGATTTCTTTTAATTTTACAACATTCTCAAGTCAATCATATCTAAGTGGAAAGCAGTAGTTTTCCACTGTGGCAGATTTTCAAGGTGGTTTGTACAATTAGAAAGATGCAGCCTAGAAATTTAGGCTCTCTCATCTTTCTCCTGCACAGGTTGCTAATGTTATTGGCAGCCAGCCTGGTACAAACCAGTGTTTTCAATTTTCTAAGTCTTACAGAGGCTTTCAGTTTTGCAAACTAGAAGTTTGAATTACAGGTGTTTAGTTGGTTCTGGCTCTGGTCATTTGTTATGATTGTTAGTATTAAAATAATATTCCAGAAATACATGGGAAGTTAAGCTCTCTAACATTAACACAAGTCAAAGCCGTTGGGTTGCATTGGTTCAAAGAGAGGTTTAAACACATCATTATCCTTTAGCTGGCAGTGTTTTGTAACAATTATGAAAACCATTTAGAAATATGTGTTGTGCAAGCTTTTCTTGCTCAAATCTATTAAATAAATCTTTGAAAACATAGGTAGCTGTGTCTTAGCAGGGCTGAGATTTTGGTTTGAGGGACTGATTTCTTCTCAGTTTCATCTTATACTGAAAGATAAAGCCCAATTTGGGGAGTATGCAGCTGCTACTTTATTTTCTTTTATTTAACTAAATCGAGTTGTGTTATATCACATGACTAATGTATCAGTTAGAGGAATTAAGCAGGAATAATCTTTGTGATTATTTACTAAATATTAATCAGAAGTAAATTGTACTTCTGTAGAATCAAATTCCAATTATAACTGAGTGCATTTTGTATTAAATAAGCAAATTGCATAGTTTGTAAACATGCTTGAGCCTTTTTTTAATGTCTGCATATAATTCAGGAAGACAGCAAAATGTCATTATGCAGAGGAAGACCGGATTTCAGTCTCTGTAAGTATTATTACTGTTTGAAATATTATTCACATACACTTTGCAGTTTGTTTTGATTAATACTGTCTATTACTGTGAACTTGAATTACTTGGAAATTATTGAAACCATGTTTTTGTTTATTTTGCAGGAAATGAAGTATTGAATTGTGATGAACAAAGTTCCCTCCTAGAACAGATAAATAACAAACAGCCTACTCTGGTCAAAATAGTTTTCACAATATTGTCTTACTGCACTTTATCACCCAAATCTCTTGGCATTGCTTTTGAGACCTACATGGAAAAAGAGCAGTTGTGGAATTCCTTATGCAATATGACAGGTATTTAATTTATTAATAAGTATTTAAAATCTGATGTTAAACCTTGTCAGTTTTCAGACATGCGGTGCGTATTATTTTTGCTTTAATAAATCAAATGAAATGATGGTAGCTGACTTCAAAATTATAGCTTAATTGAACTGTGTTGAGCAATCAGGTCACTGTAGGAATGGTGAAAATTTTGAATGATAGAAAATGAAGAAACAGAGCTTATGGAGCTCTGTGGTCACCCAGGATTCTGGTTTCCTTAAGTGTCTGTCTTAACCAGTGGGCTGGCAGGAGATAGTTTCCATAGCTCTCTACTGATACAGCTTCTTTGTCTCTGGGCATTTAATAGATTCAGATATTTGCCATGATTTAAAAATAAGAAACAATTAAAGGAGCACTGAAAAAGAAAAGGAAGGACTCCTGTTCAGTCTGGTGGGCATGTAGACTCTGCTGTCAGCAGACAGGGAGGGTCTTAATTTTCCATGGAGAGGGAGAGCCACTCTCACAATTATAGCAAGAAATACTGCCCACAAGGAAAAGTGTTCAACCAGACAGGAGAGGCGAGGATTAGAAGGGTGATGTTGTAAGTGATGGCTAAAATGCAGGAAAGCTCAAAAGAAAGGAAAAGAATGGGAGAATGAAAAAAGGGATATAGGATTATGACTATCACAAAACAGTGGTAGTAAAAGTGCTCAGGCATTCGTCAGAGGAAAACATGATTGCAAAATGTAGAAGTCTGAAGCTTAAGAGGCAGAAAAATAGAGAAATGTTGCACTGAATCTTCCAGAAAGGCCATGCAAAGAAGAATAAAACTTAGATCAGAGAAAAGTACAGATGAGCAGAAATATGAGCAGAGGACCTAACATGCCAAAAGACATCTCCAGTACGTCTGCAGCACTCTGCCTGGCAGCTGCTGCATCATCCCAATGGAGAAGCTGCAGTTCTCTGCAGTATTGAGAATGCAGAGAAGATTGATACCTGCTGTAATGTCAATAACTGTGTTTAAGAGGGTCTATTTTCAACATGCAGTCTCTGATAACGTACCATGTCTCTTGATGACTATTATTTGTATTCATTTTTGTTACCAAAATGGCTTTTTTCTGTTCCTGTTCTATAGTATAACTGTGTGGGTACCTAATAGACACAGCTTCATTAATACTGTCAAGACAAGGAAGTAGAAAAAAATAGGTATATCCTTTTACCTCATTGATGTCTAGCAAGTAATTAAATATACTGCATGTAAAAAGGAAGACACCAGTCAGCTTCAATTCAATTTTTAGAAATATATTGATGGAAAATGAAGATGAAGGAGATAAAATAAATTGTAATTTTTTGTCAGTATTGTATTAAGATCGTCCCTTTTTTGTTTTATGCTCTTCCTTTTAATTTGTAACAGATCAATATATCTAAGTTTTTATAAATCATAACAGCTTTACTTTTTTTTCTATGAGAATTCTGAAACACTTCTTTCTGAAACAGATTTACACAAATGACTGCATTTACTGAATATTTAATAATTCTTCCTTCTGAAGTTTCCAGTTGTGGAGAGTCGGAGCCAGAGGTTATCAGGTGCTTGAAGTTGACTTTGATTAATTCAGTCAAGGGTGTAGTGAAGCAGATAATTTCTTTGATGCATTCATGGGAAGCAACGGAAAACTATGGAACATACCAGCACAAGCAAATAGTTCCTGAAAGTTTGCTGAAAACAGTTCCAAAGGAGTGGAATTACACACCTCGGGAAATGAAGAGAAAGGAATCTGGGAAATGTGGGTGAAATTTATACTGTCTTGTATATTTGTCATAAAACTTTTTACCCTTTTCATGAGTACATATCAAAAAAGAAAAGTTAGAGTTTGTGAGTGTTACAGTTTGACAATGAACAAAACAATTTCCAAACATCCTGTGATTTTTTGTTTTAATTACTTAACATTAAAATCCAGTTATCCTTTCTTGAGGCTTACACCCTTGCATGCACAAACAATTTTTTTTTAAAAAATAAGACATACATGCCTCTCCATACAAGCAGAGAGTTGTGGTTGTTCAGCCTTGAGAAGACAAGGCTGCGGGGAGACCTTAAAGCAGCCTCCCGGTACTGAAAGGGGCTCCAGGAAAGCTGGGGAGGGGCTCTTGTTCAGAGGATGCAGGCATTTTCAGCTGAAAGAGGGGAGATTGAGATGACATGTTAGGAAGAAATGTTTTCCTGTGAGGGCAGGGAGGCCCTGGCCCAGGTTTCCCAGAGAAGTGGTGGCTGCCCCATCCCTGGAGGTGTTCAAGGCCAGGCTGGATGGGCTTTGAAGTCCCTTCCAACCCAAACCATTCCATGATTCTATGTTTCTATGACAATCAGTGTTGTTGTACTGATAATAACAGCATTGAAGTTGTTTTTATCATCAGGCAGTAGTAAGGTGAGGCTCAAGACATAGTTAAACGTAATGTGTATGCTCTTGCCTTAATAGCTACAACTAATTATTCTCTTAGTCATCATCTTTTCAGTCAGGATTGTTTAAATTTAGGTATACTGTGTTAACTGTGGTGGTAACAACTTATTCATCACTTATTCATTTTTTAAGGTTGAATTGCACTGGAACTGTTTTGGAATGTGCTACTGCTTGGTTGTTGAACCAGTTACTGAAGAAAGAGAAATAATATACCTAATAGGAGGTGTTTTGATGGTGATTAGATGTAAAGTTAATTTTTGGTGTCTGCTTTCATAGCCTAATGTGCCTCAAGGCTCCGTTATTTCAAAAGGAAATAACTTTTGGAAACACAGCATAAATTTACTGCCACCAAAACATTACCTGATTATTTTCAATACAGTGGTGTCACTGTAGTACATTCTGGCAATGAAGTTTTAAATAGGCAGATTGTAGGCAAGCCAGGGCATCAGTCTTTTCTTTCTTTTCATATATATTCTCTGCAGCATCTCGAAGCATATTTGTGAAGCAGAGTGCATGCTGTGCAATCTTAACTTTAATCTACAGCTTGTATGGCTATTTTAGGCTATCTCTGAGCCTAAACTGATGTGCTGGCTGAGAGGTAAGGCTCAGACACTGTGACAAATTAAACTGTCTGTGTGAACCTAAGACAGATCTGGCACTCATCTTTTTCTTCTTTAATAAAAAAACTAGTTTCTTGGTTTGTTTGGATTTTGTTCTATTCTTTAACCTTGATTTGACTCTGTATTGTGGATCACCTTTTGGTAATTTGTTTAGTTCTAGACATGTCTTGGTTTTTTGAGCAACATCTTTTTACTGTAGGTATTTCCATAGTTACTTGTAGTATCTGGAGTGTTTAAAATGCTTATATGAAAACTGAAAAACTGAAGTTTTATTAATTTGAGCATAGAAGGGGATTGATAGAAAACTAAAGATTGTGAATGTATGTAATATCCTGAGACACAGTGCAATGCACCACTCATGAAATGGAAGGAATATTACACTACAATTTTGAAGACAACTTTTTTACCATTCAGAATACCTGAGTGTTGTCTTTTTCATTTATTCTGTAATAACTATGCACAGCAGGACTAATTGTTAAGAGTCACAGTCGGAATTCTAAATTTTCTACCTTCTCTGTTTTTAATTCATGTTATTGTTTAGATTCTGTGCGATTTATGTGGAGGAAGCACAATAGAAGTCAAGGTACAGTGTTGAGTACTTAAGCTTTTTACCCATTTTCAGTACAAAAGAAAGTTAGAAATTATCATACAACATTCAGAAGCATGCTGTGATAGAACTAGAATGTTAATGTTAATCATATCTTCTTTTCTTTCTTTTTTTAAGGCTTCACAAGGCTTGCAGCTCAGGCAGTATCTATTGTAATCAGCAAGTTACCTACAGTGATTGCATGTTTGCCTCCCCCAATTAAGTACTTCTTTTTTCTGGCGGAGAGAAAAATGTCAAGAAACTTTGCTGAATTGAAGAAAGCTGGTCTGCTTGTCTGGAACTTGATTGTAATTATATGTCGGATATTTGAGGATGGAAATACTGCAGAACTTTTAACAGGTGCAACACTTGACAGATGGAGCAAAGAAAAACTCAGTTTAGTTCGTGTGTGCTTAGAAAGTATTCTGGGAAAGCAGAAAAGTGGTCCTAAGCAAGTGACCCAAAAGGTGATACAGAGTATTGAACAGCAAAGACCAAACTGGATTGAAAACCAGTTGCTGAAGGCAAGAAAGTTGAGCACAGACTGGTAAGAATGTCGTATTTTTGAAATGTTGTTGTTTTTTCTTTATTTTACTGGATTCTTGCCATTTTTATGGCCATTATTCAATTAAAAAAAAAATTGTTGAGCCGTGATCTTATATTACACGAATTTGTTCTTAATATTGATGGCTTTATAGCATGATTTTGCAACTTCATGCCATTATTGAAACAGTAAACCATGGTTGTTTTATCTGAACAGTGTCGTCGTAATACTTACAGATATCAGTGGACAATTTAGTTGGTGTATCTCTCAGATCAACAGGTACACTGACTGGAAGGCACCACAATATATTTATAAATCAATTTTGCTATGGTGATTAAATTAAGAGGGACAGTGAAAACCTTTCAGTGTTCATCTGTGATTAACAAGTAAACGTACTTAGTTTTAAAACATAATAGACCCTGAGGGCAAGTAGGATGTATCAAAACAGGACAAGGAGAGTACCCTGCTGTGCTTTTCTGAGGAAATATCAACCTTCCCTGCAGATTTGACATTCAGGTCCAAGTATTTTAAATCCTTACAATGATTTTTCAAGGAGTTGTGTATATGTCAACGTGTTCCTAGTCCAGTCTATTTCAATGTTTAATTGTGTATTACATTTATTGGAGTTATGTGACTTAACATGTTAAATTGTTGACTACTGAAAGTATGATTCCTTTTTTTTTTAATTAATATTCTTGAAGGTTGCAATCATTGCTGTCCTGACAGTAACGGTCTGTATAAATGAAAGATGTAGTGATTGTATGTTGGAATCATTGATATCAGTGAAGAGACTTTCATGCAGTGCTTTAAGGGACAGTATCCTGTCAGTTAATGTGAGTAGTACTGAGCAGTAATAGTGTCACACAAATGCTCATTGACATTGACCTTTCTAATCTTTACATTTCCATTTAATTCTAATTTACAAGCTCTAATCCAGTGATTAAATGATTGAAGCCAGATGCCAGTGGCTGAAAGAGTCGTAGAATAAAAAACCCATAATGATGTGTAAATTGATACTTAACAGAATGGGTCCATAATACAATTTCACTGAGAGAATAGGTATTAAAAAATACAGATGCAGGGTGAGACAATGCTGTGGGTAACCTGTAAAAACTCAAACTTTAGTTTTTGTGCTTCTTCTGAGGCTGAGAATTTTAAATTAATACAATATTATATTTTCTAACATACCACGAAAATGCTGTATTATCCATCAGGTATCAGACTGTGGGAAGTGAGTGTGGGAAAATGCTTTCTGTATGTGTACAGTATCAACAAAACTGAGAACTAGTTTGTGACTAGGGCTTCTAATATTAAGCTTAAGAAAATGAAGAATGCGTTGTCTGTTCTCCAAGTGGGTAATTATGTGATGCAGGTAATGAAATTCCTGAATTCACTGGGATTTTTGCAATAGAAGTTTAGTGTAAACATTGTTTTTCCATTTTATATTCAAATATCGGGAGTCAAATTCTGGGAAAAACATGATCCACTTAATAAATACCTGAGCTTTGCAATGTAGAGATAAAGTGGTATTATTAATTGCAAATTATAAAAATAGTATGTTAAAACTGCAATTCAAATATCAGTTAAAATAATGGTCACATAATCACTAAACAAAAAGCAGATCTTTCAAGAAGAGATTTGACACGTTTATGTGGTTTTTTTGAAGTGGGAACAGTTGTATTTAAAAATCTAAGTTGGTGCAAAGTTGTGTTCTGTATAAACCTATACATAATCAAAAGATTTTGTAAATATATGCACGTGCTTTTATATATATATTTGTAAATGTTTATAGATTTTTAATAGATACAGTGCATGGAAGAAAATGAAAATACTAAAATAAAAACCGTAAAATCCAACAATTTATTTGGTATTCACCTCCATGGTTGTGGAAATATCTTTGACGTTCTCTGGATTTTATACATGAAGGTCTTGCTTGATTTTGTGTTATGTTATTGTTATCAGGACTGCTAGCTACATATAAGGTGTAAATATTATGTAAGTCCTTCCATTGTGCCATACAAATTTAACTGACTTTTTAGGAAAATCTGAAAAATAATAGTTTTAAGTGAAAGGTTCAGAAAGTGGCAGTGGTTTGCATCGCCCGCCTGGTGCACTACCTGAAAGCATTACTATTTATTAAAATAACCTTCACTTTACAGCAGCAGCAGAGCCGTAAACAGTCACGTTAGATCCTGAAGCACACGTCCCAAGAAGAAAAGAAATGTCTCTCTTTCCAAAGTAATTTGTTGAGTTGAAGATTATTGTTTTTCATCGTGGTGACCCTGACTTGGCTGGCTGGGTGCATACACAGATTAAGATGAATGCAGTTATTCCTTGGCTGAGGTCTGCCTCTTTCAGGGCACATTCTTCCTAATGACATGATTGATAGGCAGTCCCAAATCCGGAGAGGAACTCATTAATCATAGCACTGACTGAATCCAATCATCTGCTTCACCTGCGCAGTGACGGACAGGGAAGGATACGGCGTGGGTGCTGACAGATACACTCCTTTGTCAGAGGTCCTCAACTTTTTCAATGTCAGTTGCTAAGAAGTTTGACGAAAAACCCAGGTTGCATCTATAGAGGCACTGAAAGATCAGCCTTAAGCACGCTTTAATTTTAAAGATCAATTTCTTTGAAGCTTTTCGGTAAAATACACCGTAATAACAGAGTATAGCTTACTTCCATTCAGCAAAGAACAAAATTATAGTTTATACTTTGAACCGTTTGCTCTGTGGGACATTCTGAAGCTGCATGTGGAAGCAATATCAGCTTTAATGTCCAGCAGATGTGTAGTGTTTAAGCGAGCCTGCAGGTCAAACAGCAAGTTTCAGCAGAACTACCTTTGCAATCACGGCACGTTTTCAGAAGTAAACTGCAGCTTACAGCTGGCAGTACCAAAGTATTTGGGGTTCTTTTGGTTTTAATTTTGGAAAAAAAAAATATTGCCTTTCCTAACTTTGCTTCTTTGGTAGATTTTAAATTAAATTAATCCATTGATGACTACAGAAAGAATAATACATTCTGTTGCTGTTTCAAGTTCTTGACACATCTGTGTCCAAGTGTCTGTGTTGCAGGGAAATAATGAGATTTAGGGTTTGGGTTTTTTTTTATAAAGCTTTATTAATATACAGTACAGAGCTGGTAACTGAAGGATAAGGAATTGTTGGAACTGGTCCAGATGAGGCCACAGAGATGATCTGAGGGCTGGAGCACCTCTGCTATGAGGACAAGCTGAGAGAGTTGGGGTTGTTCAGCCTGGAGAAGAGAAGGATCCATAGAGACCTTAGAGCAGCCTCCTGGTGCTGAAAGGGGCTCCAGGAAAGATGAGGAGGGACTTTTCTAAGGGTCTGGAATGATAGGAAGAGGGGGAATGGCTTCAAATTGGAAGGAGGGAGATTTAGATTAGACATTAGGAAGGAATTCTTCACTCTGGGGGTGGTGAGACCCTGGCCCAGGTTGCCCAGAGCAGTGGTGGCTGCCCCATCCCTGGAGGTGTTCAAGGCCAGGCTGGATTGGCCTTTGAGCAACTTCATCCAAGGTGAGGTGTCCCTGCCCATGGCAGGGTGGTTGAAACTGGATGGGCTTTGAAGTCCCTTCCAACACAAGCCATTCTGTGATAATATGAACTTATATTTATAAACAGAGGGAATGGTCAAACAACAATCAGAATTTTGAACACAAATTTTTCAAGTCATTTGGGCCTGCAACCTTCAGATTTTTTTTGTAGGAGCTTCACAAAAATACTTCTAAGGAGAAAAACAAGGAACGGTACAGGGCAAAAAGTTCAACAGGTGGCAAATAGTACCCTTGAAATGGTTACCACTGTACCAGTGGGAAGAAAAAGACTTCAATTTAAAAATTCTAACCTATACTTAGAGTAATGGCTACCTTTCTGACACTTTAATTAGACTTTAATATGTGCAGCGACAGGCAAAGAAAAATGTACAAAAGATCGAATGCAAATGCCATTTCTAGTAGCAAAGATACTTCTCTAGTGGAAAGGAAAATAAAAAAATATTTGCTCCTTGCGTATCCTTAGAGTTGAAAATGTTTTATGTTTCCATGTTCAGATAAAAATCATTGAAGTTTGCATAATAACATAAATTACTAATTTGTATAAATGCTTCAGAGATATATACATCAAAAAATGTTTTGTGCAGTCTTTGCAACTTTTTTTAATATGTATTTTTAGCAAACTTTGCAATAATATTTTGATTTTTAGGTAATTAACTTAGTAATATTTGTATATTTTCTGTTTTCTAGTGCCTCAGCCACAGTAGACAGTGCAATGTTAGAAGGAGGAGGTATTACACTTGGATTCACTGAGCAGAAAATAAACATGATGGTCCTGGATATCTGCCACAAACCAGGTGGCAGCGAGTACCTGAGGCAAATTTATCACATCATCCGGCTCAATGAGGTAGGGAAAAGGCCTTTTTACCGAGCAATTAGGTGTGTACTGGCCTGAGGCAGCGTCTGCTGGCAGCTAAGGGTTAGTCAAGGAGGTGATAATGCTTCTTAAAGTCAATATGAAACCCTATATTGCATTGTAATAGTATCCATTCAGTTTAGGCTTTTCTGCATTTGTACGGAGAAGATAACTTTATGGGAAACAATGTGGATTTTATTTATGTACTTAAACAGTTGTATGGCTCATATACTTCCTTGGGATTCATATTGCAGCCACAGATACATTTTTAGGGGTTTGAACACAGTAAAAAACCAGAAAATTTAAAAACGATTCAGCAAAGCTATTGAAAAATTGGCTGTTACAGGAAGCAAAATAAGTTGAATAAGTTCTTCTGATTTAAAAACCAAACAAACCAACCCTATGGCTGTACTGAGAAAATAAATGCGTCCACGTGAAAACCTTGCTTAATATAGATAACTCTGCTTGGTTAAAATGCTTTCGAAATTACAGGATACAAATTCAGATTTGTTTGCTGCATGTGGAATCGGGGCAGTGTGAAAGAATTATCTGATTGTTTCTAAGGCTGCACTAAATTGCTTCAAGTTACGAAAAGCGTTCTGATTGTACACAGTGAAATAAACACAGGTTTGCTTAAACTGTGTGATAACAGATCTACACTGCTTAATTAAGAAGGTTCTGTTTATTAGCTTTAATTACTAAATTTCTGTTCCTTGAATGCATAAGCAAGTGCTGTTAAGATCATTGCGTACATAAGTGTTTATAATAAGTGTTTGCAATACCATGCATAATAGGCAAATATAGGCACTGGCCAAAATTTTTCTTATTAAAAAAATTGATAACAAATGTAACGATTAGGCAGATATGTTTGTAGGAAGGGAATAGAGAGCAGCTCAGCACTGGCACTGTGCTTCTGAAAATCAGATCCACTGTTTAGTTCCTAAGTATAGACTTAGCAGCAACCTTTATGCATCTGCGTTTGGGAACCTTGGAAGCAATGTAAGCATCCATGTAGAGATGGCAACCTAATATTATTAAAATACAGAGTCTTTTCAAGTTTCATCTCAAACAATTAAAATGGTTCAGGAAGTGAAGTGAAAATTATTACTGTAACACAGTTCAAACAAAACCTTTTCACCTGGAGCACGTTCACGATTACTCAAGTATAACGGAGTGAGGAGAAGATGATGAGCAAGACCTCCAAAAATAGTGCATAATCGAGTAGTTAGGGCAGTTGCCTAGGGGAAAGGATATGCAGGCTCAGATCTTTATTCTGCCTGGGTTTAGACCAGGGAATTAAATATGCATCTCCCCCATCCGCACGAACTCCCCAGGCCACTAGACCATTAGCTGCTGGCATGGAACTCCATCCTACTCCCCTGTTGGAGTTGTTTCACCTGGTAGGAATTGCTTCAAAAATCCATTCTGTGACTACCTGAGGTCGAAAATAGAATCACACTCTAGCTGAACGCCCATATTGGGTTCTGGAGACCCGGATCCAAGATCTGACTCCTGTGAGTATTCAGTTATTTATACAAAGTGGAGCAGCTCCAATAGGAGGTAAGAGGCTGAGAGAATTAGGTGGAAGAGGGACTTCAACCTGACTTTTCGTATCCCAGGTGTCTCTCCTTGAATTTCTGCAGCTACTAAGGGCTTTGTTAAATATAGAACATTTCTCAGTGGAAAAAACTGCTGTCTTGTTTTTTAAAAGAAAGAGGGAAAAAAAAGCCTGACCAGCCTGACTCATAGAAGGACTTACACCATGTTACTTCAAATTGCCTTTGAAATCATTACAAAATATTTTAATGCTTAACATGGTGTTATAATACACTTTTTAGTACTATTTTCATAACTTAGATTATGTTTAATGTGCCTGACTACCAAGAAAGAGACTTGATTATCTGATCAAAAGTCCATCCTTCTGATTGGAGACTCCTTGGACTATCAAGGGATCACGTTCTTAAAATTAGTTTGGAGATCTTTATGCTACACAGCTTAATAATTTCGTGTGAATAGAGAACAACATGATGAGACAGAAAATTGTTCTCAGTAACTTTCTTTAGAAAAAACGGGGAAAAGCGATGTAGACTCTTGGAAGCTGTATTTGGAAATAGAGCTATGATATTACAAAGGTCTAAAATAGATACTGTAGAACTCAAAACAGCCTATAGCCCTTCATGTGTTTATCAAAAAGAATAATATTTTTTAAAAGCGTTTTTGACTAATGGCTACCAAAGGGAAACCAACTCTCCTGAGCAGTCAGCCTCAATAATATTATGTCGACTTCTTCCATGCCCCAGTCGTCGATAGTGAGGATACGGCTCACATGTTTACAAATGTGATTTCAGTTCTTTTTTTGTTTTCACATTTTTGAAACATGCACTACAATATGTACTATACCAAGGGGTTAAATTACAATTGTGGATTAAGACTCTTCATCAAAACAAAATTCCACAGTATTCCGAAGACAGGAAAGCACCTTTACTGGAAGGTGAGCTGTATACCACTCAAAATCTTCAAACCCAAGCGAGCATAGACAGGAATTTCCAATATCTTTACTGAAAACCCAACAGAAACTTCTTCCACAGATCTGTGACAGGTTGCTGTAGAGCTGTCTACAGATTTTGTGAATGGGAGGCAATACATTTACGAAAAACTGATAAATGTATAGAAATAACTTTTCAATACCCCTTTCACCATGACTTTAAAATCTTTGTTATGGCATCAAGTCTTGGGTGAATGGGAAAAAAACACAAACATTTTTGTAGGCTGAGAAAATATAGGTAAGAGACGTAGGGTGTGTTTTTACAGCTGGATTACGCTGTTATCTTAAAGAAAAAGGGTCTGACTTCCTTTATTTTAAAAACAAAAATAAACTTGATGATTTCATAATTGTCTTACGCAGTCCTGACACTTGGCTGCCTCCAGCAGAGAGAGACAGTCCTGCACTTCTTCCTTCCCACTCCCAGGCCCCTCCTTTGTACCAGTATGAGAACCTTGTGTGGCCTGTTTATCTGGCTGAAACCTTTCTTTTTTCTGGCTGATTTCACAACATATGCTGGTGACAACAGAATGGAGAAACAGCTACAGTCTATGTGGGCTGGGAGGGAACTGTGCCGTTCAGGCCAGACCACAGTTGGATCTGTTTGAACCGATGATGAAATTATTCTCTTAGAAAGACCCGCTGGAGAGCACAAGGTGCCTTGGCAAGTCATTTATTTACATGTTTCCTCACCTGCATCAGAAAATTTTTCTCGCATCACGGAATGGTTTGGGTTGGAAGGGACATCAAAGCCCATCCAGTTCCACCCCCCTGCCAAGAACAGGGACACCTTCCGCTGGATCAGGGGGCTCAAAGCCCCGTCCAACCTGGCCTTGAACACCTCCAGGGATGGGGCAGCCACCACTGCTCTGGGGAAGCTGTGCCAAGGCCTCCCCACCTCACAGGCAAACATTTCTTCCTAAGATATCTCAATCTTCCTTTTTTCAGTTTAAAACCATTCCCCCTTTCCTGTCCCTGCCCCTCCCTATTTCATCTCAGTACTGCTGCAACTTCAGAGGAGCATTTGTATCCACCCATCTTAATGAAGACTCACCTTGAGTACTTCCTCAATGTTATGGCAATCCTATCATTGTGAACTTCATTTTAATAACAATAAACTGTTTAATCACAGTAGTCCTTCCAGCAAATAGATCTGTAAGTGTTTCATTATCTGGCGCTTGGTAAAATGGTTCTATTTAATCAAAACACTTTATTGGCATGCAATGATGATTTATTTACCTAGCAGTTTAAGAAGTGAAAACAAAAAAGATTGTGGCCAAAATAATCATGCGTCTGTTACAGCATAGTTTCTAAAATTGCCATGAAAATCATAAATGACTTCTAGTCCTTGAATGTTTAAACAATTTAAAACAGCTTTGAAGAGTGGGAGAATTTTTATTTCCTGTGCTTGAACAACTGATTTGAACATGTTCATCAAACAATTGATTTGTATTCACGTAGTAACTATTTAATGCTGTCAAAAAAATAACTTTAAATATTTGTGTATATATTATCATGTAAAATAAATTTATAATAGCCATCATACGTTAGAGCATCACATTCGCTTTTCACTTTCGCATATGCTTCACATATATATATATTAAATGAGAACTGATATACATATAATAGAGGACAATTTCAAATCAGTAACTTAGATTATTCTGATTTTCTTCATTTGGATGGATATTACTTTCTGATGAAGGTTATTTACTGTTCTAAAATGGTGTTACTCTTAAGAATGTTTCTATTTTGTAAAAGGTTATTTATTCTCCCCTTTAATATAAGAAACTTCTCTTACCACATTGTAAAGTTAACTTGTAGTTTAGGCAAATTTCATTTACAAAGCTAGGTGTCATATATTGGTTTGTGGTTGTGTTTTCTTCTAAAAGGAGTATTTAGAAGATCAGCTGTCCTGTGAGAATCCTGAAGGTGGCGTTACCTCCAACCAGCACCTGCCTTTGGCACTGAAGGGCAGAGATGAGCAGCCTGGCTTCAACCCTTTCCGTCTGTACAGAGAATCTTCTGCAAAACTGTTCAACCAGGTTTGTGAAAATCTGAAACCTTGGTTATCTTATAATTTTTACTTACTATGATCGTAATGATGACAGAGACTGAAATTATGAAAACAGAATTAATTACATGCATTCGCATTTGATGAAGTGCAAAGGAATGTTATTACTCAGGAATCTAGTGAGGGCACCCTCTACAATAAAGTGATGTTCAAAAAGTCATTATTTTCCTTTTATCAAATTTATGGCATGTAAGAGCAATTTCAATTTACTTAGACTTCCTGTGCCCATACAGTGTAGTGAAGGAAAGCCCATAAGTGGCAGTGACATTTATTACAGCTGTGCAATGTAATGTAGGGCTTGTGCTTGTAAAGTAGGGGCTTGTCTTAGTCCTTTCAAAAAGCATGGCAAGAATCCAGGTGTACACTTAGAAGCTTCCTGATGAGTCTTTCACAGAAACATTGGAAGAGTAAAGCAAAGGATGCCCTGGAAATACAGAGATTGAACAAAACAGAGGCAATAAGGAGCCCAAAAAAACCATAAAAAAACTCCAAAGCATCCAATTTTCTGTTTTTCATTTAGCCATGTTAGAGATATTTAAAGGATTATAATTTATAGAAATTAGTTTCCTGATAATCCAACAGTTAAGTTAGCCTAAAACTCTGCCAGAGCATCACATAGAATCGTAGTATCATGGAATGGTTTGTGTTGGAAGGGGCCTCAAAGCCCATCCAGTTCCAACCCTCTGCCATGGGCAGGGAAACTTCCCACCGGATCAGGGGGCTCGAAGTCCCATCCAACCTGGCCTTGAACACCTCCTGGCATGATGCATCCATTCATTACACTAAAAGACTGTTTTCTGATAGTGCTTGGACATTTAGAAAATCTTACACCATCATTTCTCAGTTCTTCCTGATCTTTTTGATTCTGCCCCTTAAATTCAAATATTTAAAAAGAAATGTTATCACAGTGGCATGAAATTCACTTTACAGACTTGTGTTAGAAAGACATCCTTCTTCAGCACTGCTCTGCTTTTAAGTAGTGTAACCTCCTTTCCCAGTTTTAACCTTTTTGGTTGGTTTGACTAGCTATGCTGCTGTAAAATATTTGAGTGTTTGCTTTGATTTTTTTCCTTACCTGTTTAATGAATGACTACTCATTGTCATGTTGCAATAAAAATTTTAATAACCCGAAAAAGGAGATTAATACAAATTTCACAAGGCTTCTCACTCCAAAGTAACATGCTTTAAAAGTATCTTTTTTTCTTCCACTATTCCCTTCATAGATATATTACATGGATAAAATTTATGGGACTCCCGAGTCACTACGATTTTAAATGCAGAAAATAGTTACCATGCCCTAGTTATCAATTCATTAATAGTGTGGTAGAATAAGACCTTCAAGCAGTGACAACTCAGGGCAGAATTCTTCTACTATGACAGGTTTGCAGTGCTCTATTAATCAACAGATGACAAGGGATAGTTCATATTAAATCGCTTTGCCTTTTTTGTAAACTTTCAGCATAAATTTTGTTACCTGAATGTGGAAAAGTATCTTAAAATTAGAAGAAAAAAAGAGTAGATCATGGACCTTATGTACCATGTGCCAACTAAGTTCTTGACAATGATGGCCTTATTTTCTGATTTTCCTGTTGTTAAATAATTTAGTTCCTGATACCATAAAAACTGTGTATTTATTTAGCGGTGTGGTCAAAATAGTGGTCAGTATAGCTCAGTGTCTGGGTTCCTGTGAAGACTTGTACCAGTGTGTGTAGAAGACGCCAGAGCACTAGAAAGGAAGGGTGTTCTCAAATGATGTATTTCTTAAATTGATTTCTTACTGGTTGGCAACTGCCATGAAGCCTAGGAGTTAATAATCCAGGATGAATTTCTTTGTTTTCTTTAAATCTGTTGGAATCAGGTGTGTTTTTAATGGAACAACTAATATTTTATCCTCTTATAAATTCTAAGTCCCAGCAAGGTACTGGTTTCACAGCATATCCTGTTGATGAGTTAGTTATTTATTGCTTTTTAAACGTTTTGTCTCACAAGGGCCAGTTGGAATAGACATGGCAATACCACTTTTGAGTCCAGAGAGCTGGTTCAGCTCTAAACAGAGAAAGTTTGTATTACACTAAACTATATAACATAATATATAATAATATAATATATTGCAATATATATAATGTGATATGATATAGTATAATGTGACATGAGATAACATAATGTGGTATGATGTAAGGTGATATGATATGTGATATGATATAATATAATAAGAAAAAATATAAAATGTTTATAAATGCCCACTACTCTATTTGGACAAGCTGTTTTTATCCTCAGTAGAGGATTTCTTAAATTATTTCTAAAGCTTTCTGAAAAATAATTTGCAGTAAATGTTCCGTGTAATGTTTGTTGCTATATGTAAAAATCGCCGTACATTAGGGTGGTTGACTTTTCTCTTCTGAAGTATTGCTCATCTGTCCCTATCATGTCAAATTTAGCAAGAAAATCATGATTTCTATGAATTTTGCTGCTGCTGAAACAAAGGCCACTGAGCTGCTATTTTGAGATCAATTCTAGCACTTTTATTAATCATATGTAAATTTCCTACCTTCCAACCCTCTAGTTCAGTAGCTGATTCTAGGAAGTGTGTCATTTCTGTTAACAATTCAGCCACTTCATTCTTACATTCCCATAAAAATCTTGAATAATCACCATCTGGTCCTAGTAACTTGTTGCTCTTGATTTTATCAATTTGTCCTGACACCTCAGTCTCTGCCAGTGCTGCTGCTCCTCTATTGTCTAATGAGATTAATTCTGAGCTATGCAACTCCTCAACAGTATCAACGAAGAAAAACAGTGCGAAGAAATTATTTTCATTTCCTAAAGGCACTTTTTTCAAATCGATGCTTTATTTTTTCACAGAACTGATCAGTCTTGTGGACTGAATTTTTGTCTGGTGTACGTATACATTTTCCTATTTGTTTTTATGACTGATGTTGCTGCTTGTTTAGCTTCTTGGGTTTTATCCGTCTTGATTTTACAAGTACTTCCTCCATTTGTATTTTTCTATTTTTAATTCAGTGTGGAGTATGGAACAGTTGCCTGTTTTCTCTCCTGTGTTGTTCTACTCCCACTCTTCCCTGTTAACTCCCTTATTTCTTGTTTATCAGATGTTCAGCGTTATTTCTCCATTCACTTTCCACTTTCACACTGTATTCTTTTTTTAGCTGCCATTGCCTCTCCTTCCTACTCTGTATTTCAGCTTTGTTTTTTATACATTACTTTTAAATGCATGCCAAAGATGAGGATTACAGAGAAAACTAAATTAAAAGAAGGAAGAGAATAAAATAAAGGTGGAAGGAAGGGGAGGGTTGCACCAAATTCTAGTTCTTTGCCAGAACCAAGTGCTATCTGTAAGAAGAAAAAAATGCACTGCAAGATATACTTTACTCTTCTTCTTTAGGTTTATTTTCATTACTTTGACTTGCTTCATCTTTTTTTTTCAAACTACTCAACACTGTTTCAGTGTTACAACAATAGTTTTTTAAATATTTCCTCCCAAGAATGTTGAATTGTAATCACTGCTGGAACATTGCTGACAATAAAAATTAGTATTATGCAACAGGAGTTACTGTTTTGCAAACACAAGAATGTTGTGTGTGGTCTTTTGTCTGCCCACGGTTATTGTAGATTGCTTTTATTTATTGAATAAGCAATATGGAGTTATATTTATTCATATTGTCTAAACTTACTGCTGTTTATAATAACCATCTGGTGACCGGAGTGCCTTGCAAAACAATAGGCAAGTAAACCATTACTCTGATTACAATGCAGGTTACATCTTCAATTCTGGATCTACCAAGTTTTTCATGACAAACTTTTTGCTGACAGCAGAAAATGTAGAATGCTGCTACATAAAAAAGTTGCCAATTATTTTACTCTTCAGACAAAGAGTCAAGCTCTCAGACAAAGTACTTGGGCAGAATGCCATTAGCAGTTGGAAGAATAACGGTTCAAAAAATTGATTTATCTTTTTATAAATAATAGCTACATCCCCAAATGGATTTATAAATTAATTGCTGTCTTATTGGAATAAAAAACTTCTTCTGTGGACATGATTGATATCATCTGTCTGAGTCCTTGTTCTAGGCCCCCCTCCTTCTTGGTTAGTATATCACAGCTGGTGCTTTAATTTACTGATCGTATTAACACTGATTAATAACTAACAACAGCTTCTTGCCATGTATCAACAGTCAACCATTACTGAATGGAACTGGGATTGGTCAAAGTTGCTGCCAAGTTATTTGGGACTGAATCAGATGACCTTCAGGGTTCTGCTGGCACACAGGTAATGGGATCTGAGCCAATGATTGCACTTCTCTGTTGTGTTTTTTACTTTTGTAATTAGTCAATATGCAAAGGTTTTACTACTGAAATTTATAAAATAAATTATACATTTATTTTAAACATGTAATTTTGAAATGGAGATACTTATTGTCTAGTTTGATCTATACACAGATGGTTTTCAGTTTTTTGAGGAACCAAATATGTTCTTTCTGTCTGAGACCTGCATATTTGTTGATATGGCCCTTAAATAGTGCTTTTAAAAGAAATTATTAACTTTTGCAAACCTATACTGCTCAGGGAGTTTTTAGCTGTATAGCACAGAACTTAGGGGATGTTTACTCAAGATGCAATGAATCTTAAATTCAGTTGGGGCGTGACAAGTGTAGCTAGAAATAGAAGGTGCTTACTTAATAGTTTTAACTAATACAACCCATTTTAATAGTTTAACACTTTTTTATGTGATTTTTAATGTGTAAAATTTAAATACTTAATTGATAAGCAGATATATTTAAGGTAAAGTTGATACTTGTTAAATGTGAAAATAGCAATTTGTTGAGAAAACTGTAGGTAAAAAAAAATGACATTTTTCTAAAATATTTGGCACATCTATCCTTGTGGAAACTGGAAATTTATGTGTCACAAACTGAAAAGTTTAATATTGCCTTTTTAAATCTGAACCCTCTTGATGATATTTAGTACAGTCACATAATTCATTTGAACTGAACTGTTTATTTATTTAGAAGCTAGACTGACAATTTCAGAAATGTGTGAAGCTGCATGTCAAAAATGTATTTTTTTTTGCCATTTTCTCAATTTATTGCTAGCAGTTAGTCTTAAATACTTAAATCTTCCTTCATTTCATATATAAAATATTTCTACAGTCTATTTCTAGTCTACTTTCTTAATTTTGCTATGATTAATTCTTTCCCCGCCCAAACTGTTATTTTCCAAAATTTGAATTCAATTGCACAAAAAGGATTCTGGTGAAAATGTGCCATTCAGTTCTCTTCTTGATGTTACCCACTACCAGACAGACTATTTTCTGGTGAAAATGTGCCATTCAGTTCTCTTCTTGATGTTACCCACTACCAGACAGACTATTTTCTGGTGAAAATGTGCCATTCAGTTCTCTTCTTGATGTTACCCACTACCAGACAGACTATTTTCTGGTGAAAATGTGCCATTCAGTTCTCTTCTTGATGTTACCCACTACCAGACAGACTATTTTCTGGTGAAAATGTGCCATTCAGTTCTCTTCTTGATGTTACCCACTACCAGACAGAATATGCAACTTTATGGACATTTTAGTCTATGCCAGTAGTGTCATTTTAATGTTAAATGGTAGAGACAATTCACTACTAATTTTTTCGTCTTTGATAGTCCTCCTGCTGATTGCTAGCACTTGTCCTTCATTAAAATTGAGTAGTTTGCCCTTTTAAAAGAGATTCTGATAGAAAGTCTTAGCCTCATGCTGGTTCTTGAACTTCCCTTCATGTTGATGTCATCAATATGAGCCTAAAGGAGCGAAGAGGACTGCTGTGATTTGCAGAGGGAATGCTTTCTGTGGACATTTCATCTTCCCTGATATCTTGAAATACATTTCATTTTTCTTTTGATCTCTTTATAGAGTTTAGAAAGAAGTCGTGTGTATGCCTTCTCTGTCCTTCTCTGTATTTCACGCCTTTGTCGAATCATCTATTGTTGCATCTTTTTTCTTTATTTAATAAGTACCTTAATTGTTGTCATCCTTCCTAATTTGAAAATGTCTCCACTCATTGCCCTTCTACATGATATGGAAAGTCTCATCTAGAAGTGACATTATGCAAGCCATTAATGATTAGCTCATGGATTTATTATTTAAACCACTCTACTTTACAGACCAACAGATCGTTTAAATCCGTTGCGATCATTAAGTAGAATTGCTAGTCCAGTGTCTACTGTAGCAACCAGCATCTCCAACACAGCTTGTCTTTATTTGACTTAATTTTAAGCATACCTAAAGTGTGTCTGCACATGTTTTCCAGCTCTCTAGGTCAGTTCTAGCTCATCTTGTAGTTACTCAAGTAAGATTTGCAGTGGCCTAAGTTAGCTCTAACTTTTCTTGATTCTTCATGCTCCTCCCTAAAACTGCATGAATCCCAGCTTACTTGTGCTCAGGAGTTGAGATTCAAGCTGAATGTGATTATTAATGATAGGATGTGTGATACAATGTGTGATTATTTTGACCTCCTGTTTATAATAGACACATTCACTCTACTGTTTGCCTACTAAGATGAGCTAAACCAAACTAAAAGCAGTTCTTGAAAAGAGACTGAACCGTCTGTTTATAAAGAGGAGTGCTGTATTACTTTAATTACTCCTTTCTTTAAAATGTGCTAAAGCTTTCCGTTGTCAGTTATTTCTATGTAAGCAACATTATTCTTACCTATTCACAGTGATATTGGTGTCCATTTCTTTTTTTTTTTTTTGTATTTAAAGAGAAATATGAAGTAAAATGCATAAGTTCTGTTCTCTCTTTGGTGGAAAAAAAAGGTAAAAATGCTTAGGGGACACATTTACAAGGGAAATGCTCCCCTAACCTAGTTAATGACTGAGTTAGGTGGGAGGGGGGTTGTGGGAGCATCGTCCCAGAGCCAGCAAGTGGTAGGCAAATTAATTGGTTGGTGGTTAGGGGAAAGTAAAAAGCTTTTAGGACTGGTTAGGAAGGGAATGAATTGTTGTGTACTACTCGATGTTGGCTCCATGTGAGTGTGTGAATCTAACCCACTCATTCCTGTGATCCTCGAAGTGCTTAGGAAATTTTTCAAATGAAAGTTGTGGATGGATGATGGTATTATTTTATTTCAAGGTTAGCAATGTAGAATGCTATCAGGAAAAGCCTGTTAATGTTGAGCAGTAAGTAGTAACGTAGAAAACTCGCTGTTCATCCATATTTTTAGTTCATACTTTCAGAAACTGAAAGAAGTTTCCCTTACAGGAAGAAAAGGGATATAGAGATGCATTCCTTTCCTTTCTAGTATTACATCTCATTCTTTTTTTAAAATATAGTTTGAGCTGCAAGAGTAAAGGTTACAACATACTTTCAATTATACTTGGAGTAATATCTTTTAATAATAAGCTTGCTAACATTCACCTAACTTATAGTACTTGGTTTACCCAGCTTTTAAAAAGTGTTTTACATGCTTACACGGATACGTGCTACTTTTTGAAGTCTTGGTACTCCCTTTGAACCTGCTTAGATATTTCGGTACCAAGTGGGAGTTCCTTACCTCTAATACACAGATTAAGACAAGAGGACCGTGTGTGTTTACTTATTGTTTAATACACTTGTATCTTAGCTTTTAATTACTGTCCTGCTCATAAAGGAAATATATTTATTGTCTGACTAAGTCATCGTGCTGAAACTGTTTCTGCAGTTTATTTTATCGGCTATGATCTCTTTTTTTATCGTTTGGCCACTATTTCTGTGCATATTGTCAGGTTTGAAAATACTTCAGTGGCTGTGGTGAGTTGACCCCAGCCAGCAGCTATATGTCTGGTTGCTCACTCCCCCAACACTGAGATGGGGAGAGAACTGGAAAAGCAAAGGTGAGAAAAATCATGGGTTCAGATAAAGACAGTAAATGAAGCAAAGCAGAACACATAAGCAAAGCAAAACAAGGAATTTCTTCACTATTTCCCATCAGCAGGCAGATGTCCTGCTGCTTCCTGGAAAGCAAGGCATCATCATGCATTTTGGCAACGCAAACATCATAACCCCAAATGTCCCCAGTTCGTCCTCATTTCCCCAGCTTTGATTGCTGAACATGACATTTATATGGCACAGAATATCCCTTTGGTGGGCTGGGGTCAGCTGTCCTGTCTGTGGCCCCTGCCAGCCCCTTGTGCAACCCCAGCCCAGTTACTGGGGAGAGGAGTGGGGAATAGAAAAGGCTTTGGCTTGTACAGTACCTGAAACATCATTGTGTTATCGTCGCTGTTCAAGGCACAAACCCAAAGCACGGTACCGTACATTACCCTGCTTATTTATGCACTCTCCTTTATACTGATATAAAAGTTAAGTACTTTCTGATCATTTATTTTCAGAGAAGTATCTCAGCAACTTGTACATAGTTACAACATATTAATATTTTCTGGGTTTTGAGATGTGACCTTTCTTCTGCAGTTGTACAGGACTTCAGGTGCACAGACTAAATTGGTATAGAAAATAACTACATTCCAGATATTTTTCATAGAATCATTAAGGCTGGAAAAGACCTTCAAGCTCATCGAGTCCAACCATCAGCCCAACCCCACCATACCCACTAAGCCGTGTCCCAAAGCACCACAACAACATGCATTTGAACCCCTCCAGGGATGAAGACTCCACCACTGCCCTGGGCAGCCTCTGGCAGTGCTTCACCACTCTGTCAGTGCAGAAATTTTCCTAAAATCCAATCTGAGCCTCCGCTGGTGCAATTTGAGGCCATTTCCTCTCAATCTGTATCTTGTTACTTGGGAGCAGAGACCAACACCCACCTCACCACGACCTCCTTTCAGGAGCTGCAGAGAGTGATGAGGTCTCCCCTCAGCCTCCTCTTCTCCAGGCTAAACAGCCCCAGGCCCCTCAGCCACTTCCCATAACCCCTGGGCTCCAGATCTTTTCCCAGCTTTCTGAAACACGGGAAGTCATTCTCCAATATTGCACTAATTTACTGTTCAGAGGAGCCAGGATTCCCTTCTCTGCGCTTGGGGAAGTTTCACAGTGCAGTGGTGCCAGTGCAGGACAAGAAGTATTGCTTTGTTTGGAATGGTGAGGCAGTGAGCATGTGAGAAGGAGCTCTCTGGGAGCCACAGGAACAGAGAGGAATGCGTAACTGACAAAGCCAACAGCAGTCAGGTACAAGATCTTAAGAACAGGAAGTGTAATAGCTTCGTGTCTAAGAGGAATATGTTGGTTTACCATAAATCAGGTGAGAAGCAGTAACAAGTTAGAAAAACTGTACCAGGTAAAGGCAATATTTGTTCGAGTGGATAAGAAATGCCGTGAAAAATGGCTCAGCTGGAAATTAGAAGATTATTTCTGACAGATAAACCAGTATAGGTCAAGATGACTTTTCCAGAAAGTGTTTCCACAATGATATGAGCTTAAATAGTTTTTAGTTGAAACAGGATATACCAAGTGGGTTACTCCAGTCATGTTTCCCTTGGATAAGTATTCTCAACTGCTCAGTAGCTTCTCAAAGCAGAGTAGAAAACCAGGAATTTTGTATGTGTTGGCTTTAAGAAAACTATGAAAAATTAATGTTTGTTTTCTACTAAAACTGGATCAAATATGTAGGCTTTCTAGTAATGTTTACTGCAAAATATGCGCAAACACTTACATTCTTCAGACTCTAGAATTTTTCTTAGTATAATCCAGGCTGCATTCTGTCTGACAAGGTGCTGGGCTGTTTCCAAGTGAGACTGCATTTTAGGAAGGTAAAGACTATCCTTGGCTGAAGGGTGCTGCCCTAAAATTAGGAAGATCCCTTTTCGCTGTGGAAGCTGATCTGGTATCTGATGTATATCTTTTTTTTAACTCTTTTGACTGTGTTGGGTGAGGACTCTCTACTCACCTTCTGCAAATAAATTTGTTAGTATAGTTGTGGCATACTAGAGTTAGGTGATAAAATAATATGTTTTGCCATTGATTTAGCTTAATAAAAACAAAATTAACTCAAAATTCTTGCTTAGTATTTTGAATGATTGTAGGGCAAAATCTGCATCGCTCTTGTATATTCTAGTGGATACACAGACACCATCTGCTGAGAATGGTAGCCATATGGTGAACTATTTATAGAAAATGTTTATATTCATTGTGTTGTTGATTATCTAGATATTCAGAAAATGCTCTTTTAAAATCCAGTTTTTAAACACATGGAAAAATGTATTGTGTAGTTTTGAAATTGAAAGGAATGTCAGCAAACTGCATGCGCTTTGTTGTCAGTGGACGATTTTTTAATGCAACTCTGCAAAAGCCTGAGACTGAAAAATGAGTGAAAATACCGATGGTGCGAAAAGGTAGGAAGTTCTCTTAACAATTTTTTTTGTAGGAGAAGCAAATGGTGGGAAAACAGCTACTGGCATGATGCCAAGACAGAGACCCGTGTCTGTGTGGCAGAGGATGCCACTGTTACGTCTACTGTGCTTTTTGGATGTGTTAGTCTGTCCTTCTTCTAAACTGCAGATGCTCCTAGGCCCTTTGTATGCAAATTCCTGGATATTGGAAATCCATGTTGTTGTTACAGCTACAAGTCAGCTATAAATGATGTGTTGGTGGAGAACTGGAATGCCGTTAATACTGCAGTAATCACCACCGGCTTGGTGTGATTATAAAGGATGCCCTTGTAATGGGTGTGGGGACAGGCTTTCTAAAATTCATGGGAGGCTATGAAAGACAATAAAGCATTTTTCCTGTATCAAAAAAAAAAAACCAAAACAGGTGAAAGGTATTAATCACAGTATCACAGTATCATAGGGTTGGAAAGGACCTCTGAGATCATCAGGTCCAACCTATAACCCAACGCTAACACAACACAACACTAACACCAACCATCATCTAAACCATGGCACTCAGTGCCTCATCCAGTCTCCCCTTAAACACCTCCAGGGTCGGCGACTCCACCCCCTCCCTGGGCAGCGCATTCCAATGACCAATCACACTTTCAGTGAAGAAATCCATTATTAATCCATTTTTGCGCGTCTCTTCATTGATTACAGAGTCAAGTTGGGACCCAAGTGCTGGATGTACCAAAAAAATGCCACTGGGATTTTGAGGAAAATCTGATGTTGACGTTTCTGGATAAGCAAGGACCCTTTTCCATAAATGAGTTGGTCAATAACAAGGTATATGTCATATCCATCAACATAAGGATTATCCTCCATCTGCTTATCCTCTGACATAGCTAATGAAACTGTACTCTGACCTTAAAAGAACTGTCAGAAGTGGGCTTAGTTCCCTGCCTGACAGTTTCAAAGCACTGGTGGCAGAATGTAGAGCAGTAAGCAAGAGGGGAGGTGGTACCCTGTTTCATTGCTGCTCCAGCCACTATTATATCTACAGTTGTAGCCTGAATTTTGTGAGTAAGAGAGGCTAAAGGTGAGGCTTCCCATATGCGGTGGACTTTAGACTTTTCTGGTTGTTAGCAGTCTCTGTCCTGCAGGCATGTTGATGGATCCCATGAATAAAACAACATTCTCCAACAACAATCTCCAACAAAAGATGCTGAAAAGGAAGGGACTACCATATCCTGGGTAGCCTTAGTTAATGTCAACTCCTTTTTAATACTTAGAAGTCCTTTATGGATACGGAAGTAGGTACTTGTCAACTGTCTTTGAAATAACAGCTATAAAATGCTTAAATAAGCTTTCTTTCTAATTCAATGCTATTTCCATTGCACAAGCCTGGCCTCTAGAAAAAGTTTGAAAACAAAAATTATTGGTGATCTATTTTTTGCATTCAAAAGTGTATTAAGCAGAGCTTAATGGCCAATCAACAGGACCGTGAACAGAAGCCCATAGTTCTAATTATCTCTCACTCTATTTTGGTTTCCACATTTAAAATTGGATAACATTTCTCCACATATGTATGTCTTTTGATATGCTTTGATGGAAAAAAAATGCTAAGTAAATGAAATGTATGAGCATTATTAATGCATATATGCATTTATTGTTAGGATTCACATCTCACTGGTTTCTTTAGAAGTATATGTATTTTCTTAATAGCTGTATTTGTTTTGTATACTACAACCACAAATCGTTATTTGGAAGTGTGACACTTTGACATTTTATGTCACTAATTAACATTGTCAGTGGCATCCCATGACCTGGCTGGGTTTCCTTAAAAATAGATACTTCATCTGCAAATAATTTACGTTTGTTTCAGCTGTCTCACATCTTGTTGCTCACTAAGAATTCTTAAGAGGGAGATAATCGTGTTTGTTTTCCTACCTATTCTTTCTTTGTTCCTTTTTTTCTGGCCTTTCTGAGCCAAGTTTTCATTCTTAATAGATTTATGGAGATCATCACTGAGAAAAAAATGCTGTAAATATGTATTAACTGCATACAGAGAGTTGGCTCCCTTCACTGTACACACCGGCTTAGCTGCTCATCTCATGTCTAGACTTTCTTGCTACACCTTTAGAGGCAGAGGCTACAGGACATGAGCCAACAAGCTAAAAGTCTGTTTTTCCCACCAACTTGTTGTTTCTTCCTTCTGCTTCTTTTAGATAAGGGATTTTCAGCAAAGTGCTAGTAATGCAGAGTAATTCAATTTCCATACAGGGATCTCAATTTCTTTGCGAGCTATAATGAGTTGAGACATGCAAATCCCCTGTAAGGTAGAGGGGGAGTGTTAATATCAACCTTAAACAGATGGAAAATCTGGTCCTGCCAGTCACCTTTAAGGTTTCTTCTACAGTGCAAAATTAGTCTGTAGCAAAGCTAGGTGTCAAACTTAGCTTTTTTGATTAATTTTTGAGATACAAGACTACCATATAGTAGCTGAACTGTTGGCACTGGTGATGTGCACAGTTATAGAATCATAGAGTCATCTTGGAAAAGACCTCTAAAGCTGATCCAGTCCAACCAGCAGCCCCTCCCCGCTGTGCCTACTAAGCCATGTCCCAAAGTGCCTCAATCACACAATTTTTGAACCCCTCCAGAGATGGAGACTCCACCACTGCCTTGGGCAGCCTCTGCCAGGGCTTCACCAAGATTTTTCCTATTATGAACCTAAACCTCTCCTAGTCCAACTTGAGGCCATTTCCTCTCAATCTGTCACTTGTTACTTAGGAGAAGAGACCCACACGCACCTCACCACAACCTCCTTTCCAGGAGCTGCAGAGAGCAATGAAGTCTACCCTCATCCTCCTCTTCTCCAGGCTAAACAGTTCCAGGGCCTTCAGCCATTCCCAGAACTCTTTCTCTGAACACGCTCCAGCCCATCAATGTCTTTCTTGGAGTGAGGGGCCCAAAACTAAACTCAGGATCCGAGGTGCAGTTGCACCAGTGCCAAGTCCAGTGGGATGATCCCCAGATCAGGGATAAAGATATTAAACAGAGCAAGGCACAACACGGAGCCCTGGGGACACTGCTTGTGACCGGCTACCAACTGGATTTAGCACCATTCGTGATGGCTCTCTGTCCGAGATAGTAACAAAGGGGAGGTGACTCAGCTTTAGTTACACTTCATTACTTAGTTAATTTGAATTACCCTGCAGTCTTCTTAGGAAATGGTATGCCCATGACTCTTTCTCCAAAGGAAATGGAGAACAACTCTATGCTTGCTTTTGATCTCAAAACATTTGCCATTTCTACCACAAAACACGAAGCAAGGACTGATGGCTGGTACTGTCCAGAAAACAGACCTTCGCAGCTGTTACTGCTCTCTCAGCTACAACTTTCCTACATGTTATTGGCTTTCTCACATGGCTTTCCTGGATGAATATCATCTGTCCTGGCTTACCTTGACTGAATACCTAATTGTTTAAGGATGACAGGTCCCAAAGATCTTATTGCCTCTTCCCTAGGCCCAGTTGTCAAAGTCCACTGGCCTTGAAATTTTAGAGTCATAGAATAAGAGAATCATTTGGGTTGGAAGGGACCTTAAAGCCAATCCTGTTCCAACCCCCTGCCGTGGCCTGGGACACCTCCCACTGGATCAGGAGGCTCAAAGCCCCATCCAACCTGGCCTTGAACACTTCCAGGGATGGGGCAGCCATGACTTCTCTGAGCAACATGTGCCAGGGCCTCCCCACCCTCATTGTGAAGAATTTCTTACTAATGTCTAACCTAAATCTCCTCTCTTCCACTTTAAAGCCATTCCCCCTCATCCTGTCACTACAATCCCTTGTAAATAGTCCCTCCTCAGCTTTCCTGGAGCCCCTTCAGGTACTGGAAGGCCTCTATGAGGTCCGCCCAAAGCCTTCTATTCTCCACTCTGAGCAAGACCATCATGATACAGTTTGGAAGGTACGACGCAGTTGGACAGCTTCACATGTGCTCTTAATAGCTACTGTGGTGTGAGCAGTCAGTTTAACATCTACATAGGCACTATAATTTAGGTGTTTCTGATGCTGACCCATCTGGCTCAGAAAGACTTTTTTTTGGGGTGGGGGGGTGTTATTCTCCTGCAAACTTCTTTCTGGGATCTTACAACAAAATTTAGTTTTTGTGAAGAGTGGGAAGCCATTATGCATCCTGCATCATGTAGCAAAGAGGGAATTCAGAATTGTCATTCTAATAGTTGACACTGGAAAATGTCATTGAAGAAAGCTTTTTTTTTTATGTTAGTCTTTAGATTGACAGGTTATGACAAAACTGCATTCATGTTGCTTGAATACATCTTTTGTCTAGTTTTACATGCTTTTTGACTTGTCTAGAAAGTGACATATTGAGGTTTTCATTAGCCTTAACCAGGTGTGATTTTCTTTATGGAAGATACCTTGGTAGGACTACAGTTGAAGGCGAATAAACCACTGAAGCTTAGAAAGGCCACGGCCCTTCTTCAGATGGTGGCGATGAATTGAAAGACTCATTAATCAACAACCAAGACACAGGTGTGATGGCTTTCCTGCAAACTGCCAACAGACTGTGAAAGTCACATCCAACACATGAAACTGCTAAACTAGACGCATCTATAAACATTCTTAAACTTGTGTCCTTCCATTTTGGTTGAAAAACACAACCCTGTCATGTTTTCATTATTGATTTTTTTTATTTTTAATTTAAACTAAAATATTCGTTTTTATTTTCCAAGGAATAATATTCAATTTAGGAAACAAAAGAAAAACGCAACACTGTTTTCATCTTTTGCTCATTTTAATACAATAAGAAATGAGTTTAAATGAACATGCAGTTTTGAATGCAGTAAGTGTAAGTAGTTTTATACGTTTGTGTATATATGAAATGTGCGCAAAAGCTTTAACAGAAAAAATGGAGAGAGGGCTTTTCTGCATATAAAGGAATGGCCATTTTCTTCATGATTTTCCAGTCCTTTCCTCTAGCACAAAAATTATCTGGAACAAAGATTAACTTATGCTGTAGTGCTGCAATGTAGACAGAAACTCATAAAATGCTTGAAGTTAAATGATTTAGAAGGTTTTATTATTTAATCAACCTGCACTGGATTTTTCACCTGCACTGATGGGAAAAACCCATCATAAGGAGCCAAAGAATGAAGTCTCCATACAATTTTTCCACATCATTTTTCCTTAAACTCTGTGGATCCCCTGGAATGAAGGAGATTCTAGTCAGAGGTCTTATACCTCCCCATTAATTTTTTTCCCCCAGATTATCCTTAAATTGATATACTCCCTGTAGATAAAAATTAATTTTACTGTGTCAAAGAGCAATGAGTATGAATTTGCTTGGATTTTTGTATTTGCTAATTCCTTGGTCTCCCTTATTCTCATCTTTTTCCAAATATGGAAGCTCAAGGTAATAATTCTTTTTTAAAATCCGAATCAGATGAGAACAGTCCCCCACCATCATCTGGGATGAAGAATTTCTTTATAGAATTAATCTAATCTTCTGTTTCCCTCTTTAGCTTATGTGTCATAGTTTTGAACTACATATCTAGAAATTAATTCTGATTTCCAATCCATATTTTCCACTTTTTTTTTTTTATCCCCAGGATACCAGTTGCAAAGGTATTTTGGTCTTATTCAATTTAAATCAATGGAACTGTAAAGAAATATATCACCTGCTGGCTGAGCAACAATGTCATGCATGCAGAAAACAATGGTGCTGCATTTATTGATGAAGTAATAAGGTGTTATTATACTGGTTTATCATAAATGATATCTTCTTTGCCTTTACAAGGCTCTGTAAGGACGTATTTGAATATACCTGTCTTTAAGATGTATTTGTAACAAATTTTATCTGATTACTCAACGTAGTGCTAGTGCTGGTTATTGGAGAGCTTGTTAAAGTATATACAGCTGTCATGTCATATCACCCATTTTAGAAAGAACTGTTGTAATTTCATTTTAGTGGCAGTGTATTTTAAAACAGATTTTACTGTTGGGATCAGGGAGAATTGTTTTTTGTTTCAAGTTTGACCATAGATTACTGCCTGTATTTTTGCCTATTAACTTTCTGTTGTTTCTTTAACTCAGTAATTAAACACCCTGCAAAAAACCCACCTCTAGAATAATGCAGAAATGATCCCTTTAATTGTGCTAATAAAGAATGTGACAGCTGAATTTAAATACAACCAAACTCTTCCCACTAAAGTGTTAATGAAATTAACAATAAAAAAAAGTATAATGATTTCTCTTGGGATAATTACATGGGTAATTTAACAGCACATTTGGATAAAAACTGAAAGCATTTATGTGATATATAGTTAAACCTCTGTAAATGGTATGTAGAAGATCAAAGGCTTTGTTATTGTCTTTCAAGTACAAAAGAAATCTTTAAAAATGTGAAGTACTAGCTTCTCTTAAAAAGTAAATTTATCTTTAATTTCTCTGATATATTGAACAGCACATTATTTATTTTTTCATATAGAATGACTGTGAGACCATTCTACAGAAATGGTATTTAATGTACACGCTGGACTCAAGAGTGAAAGCGTAGACAGTTGGGTGTTCTCTGACATCACTCAGTGGGAAAGTGATTGTTGCATAAGAAATCGATACAATATTTTCATAATTTTAGCAATAAAAAAAAGAAATTTAGGTTGGATGTTAGGAGGGATTTCTTTACTGCAAGGGTTGTCAAGCATTGAAGGAGGCTGCCCAAGGAGTTGATTGAGTCACCATCCCTGGAGGTGTTTAAAAGATGGGCAGATGTCGTACTTGGGGACATGGTCTGGTGGCAGACTTAGCAGGACTGGTTCAATGGTTGGAGTCGATGGTCTTAAACATCTTCAACTGAAGCCATTCAATGATTCTATGGTTCAGTGAATGATATTTGCATAGTAAATACATGAATTTGGAGAAGAATTATGTGACAGTAACCTTACAGACATTCTGTTTTGAAAGAAATAAGCCACAATTTCAAACGTGAGCTGATTTTCCATTAATGTAGTAGTATAGTCCCACAGATCTTTGGCACCGTGTTGACACTTCCCATGGTAGTCATCAGATGCTGTGATTGCCTCATGTGCAGATTATCCGTCTAATCTGATAGATGTCCCTTAAGTCCTTTTTGTTTCTTTGTTTTTGAGAAAAGACTTTCTTCTCCAACATATCTCTGCTGCATTGAAGCAAATGCAATTCACAGAGGGAAAGGTATTTCTCCAGTAGGCCTGGCACAGGTTATTTATTATTTTCATTAGGTCATATTCAGCACCTTGAACTCATCCGGAGACCATGTGATGATCACGAAACATCTGATAAGCATATACTTCTTTCATTAAGTGAATTGATGCTTGCTGCAAGTGTCATTTTTCTAGTTGTTTTATATTATAGCCACAAGCTGAAACATGTTCACCAGCTCTCTCTCCTTCAGCAACACCCGAATGTGGTCTCCAAGGAAGAAGCAGCAGCTCTCTATTCGGAATAAATCATACATACAACTCAGTCTAAGCCCAGGCTCATTTTTTAAGATCCAGCCCCAATTCTACTCAACATTAGTTGAAGCATTAACCTATATTAAGCAAAAAAGCAAAAGATGTGATCATATGTCTTCCAAATATAAACAACCATTGCCAATTGCAAATCTCTCTCTCTCCCCACTTTCTAATAACCTGCTAAAAAATTCCATGTGTGCCTTGAAGATAGCAATAACAGAATGGCACTTTATGGGATTCCAAACATGAGACCTCTCCATGAAAAAAAGGAATTACAATTACTATCAGACACTGTAAAGTTAAAGGCACACTCAAAGTGCGATGTGTTAGACTCACAGAGAAGTCTTCTGTTCACTTTTGCCAATAAATGCAGCCTCAGGAAGTGAATGTAGGATGCAGATACAACAGCAGTTCTCTTGATGCTTGTTTTCTGTCTGTTGTAAAGAGATCATTGACCTCTGATTGATCTAAATTTCAACCCAAAATTGTGATAAATCAAGGGGATCTATGACATTCAGATGTTTTTATGTTGGGCTCAAAGATCTTCCGCCAACATCACACCTGAAACAGAGTAGTTTGGTACTCACAGGTCTGAATTAACTTTCTTTGGACTATAACTTTCTGAGCAAGAAAGATTCAGTGACAGTCAGCTGATAAAGCATATTGTTTTTCTCCATTAATTTTCCACCAGGAAAGGCACTTGAGCCTAGAACAAGGTTTATGTGATGAGTCTTCATAGTGTCTTCATTATTGTTAAACAATTCTGGTAGAAAATTAACAGATTCTGAGATCCTAAGGCCATGCTTTACTTTACAAGAACATGAAGGATTAGCTTTAATGCTTTTAGGACTAGAAATATTATCAATTTGCTGTTTACTTCATTGATGCATAGATTGGTAATGATGGAGTTTCCTTTGCAGAAACTATGCTTCTTGTACCATGAGCTTTTAATTCTTCCACCAATTTATTTTAATTGTTTTTGCAGGTGGTTTACCAACCTTAATAAAAAAACTAAAACTCAAACATCTCTTATTTAAAAAAATTCAATAACTATTCTTTGTGCTTCTAAGAGTTATTTTGTTCTTACAATTTTCAGAAACTCATATATGTTCCCTCTCGCCTTGATAAATTGCTACGTGTTTAGGTTTTCAGTTTAAGGTCTTGTGACTTGCAGTCTTTTGGTGCTACTTAATATTTATCATCTACTGAAATTGAGTGATGTATTTTTTCCTCTTGTGGAATATAGAATTGCATTATAGTATGGTCCCCACTGCTTACTTTTTAGCTGTTTTTAATTCTTATTTCATCTTCTTGTATTTAATTAGATTATATTAAAAGTAACTTTAATTTTAATTGCTGTGTAATGAATTCTTCCACAAAATAATTCTTGAAGGTGTTGAAATTCTATTACTGAACTATTTACCACTATGTTATTGGACAATTTTATATGAAAATACCTAAAATCATTCTAAATCATTCTAACTTGCATTCTCATTTGCTTTGTCTTTTTGATCTGATTCTTTTGGGTAATCCATATCCTCATGGTAAAGCTGAGTTTCATATGAGGGCTATGGAAACATGCATATTCTAGAGATCTGCTCCTAGAGTTTTACCTAGAGCCGTTTTCTCTTTGTGACATTTTCTAGATTTATCATTGTATGTTTATTTTTTCAACAGAATGGTACGTTCAATGTAGTTCATAGGTGACTATTCCATCTCCAAAAATATGAACCATTCCATTATTATTCTACAGTATCTTTTATATCAAGGGAGTGTATGAGGAAGAGTGTCTCCCTTTTTCTTCTCTGAGTATAAAAAGATGTTTGAATATTGTGCAATGACTGCTTTGTTTTGCAGTTCTATTTTTATATTACCCCCTTATTTCACTTTGCTAATTCTACAGTTCCTACCAATCCTAAATGTATTTTTCTTCTTTTCTTGTTAATGGTCTCATTTACGGTGATTAAGAGAGAAATCTTTCTTTCCATGATGGCCTTTTCATGACATTTTCTACTATGTTTTCTTAACTTTGTCAAATTTAGTTTTCTCATTTCAATCTATCTTTGCTGTCACAAGCAGAATCTTCCTACATGGGGATTAAGGAATGATTAATCTTTTTATTCCACACTAAAATGTAATCCTGAAACAGCTTATTCATATCCTTAATCTAATGCATTTTCTGTGTGAATTCGATACAATAACTGGAATTCAACGTGTTAGACTTGGTTATGTGTTTGCAGTTCTGGGGAAGGAGACTGCTTGCAATTAGCAGCATTTCCTTGGCCATCCGTTTGTCTTGTGGTTGCGTATCTGTGGTCTGCAAACAACTGTTTGCCTGCCCCGCTGCCCATGGTCTGTACCTTGTCCATATAAGAACATGGAAACTACAGGCTGTAGAAATCTTAATTAAAAGCCAGCTGATAGATTTTAGGGGGGAGCTATGAGGTACTCTTTTGTTCTGTAAAATAAGACAAGAGTGAAGTTAGACCATACGTTAAATCTAGTCAGTACTAAGAGAGGTTATTTTTTTCACTTTGATTCAGTTAGGGTTTATTAGAAATTATTCTTCAATGTCAGTAATGCACTCCATATGAGGATAAACCTGTACAGTGTTGCTGGTTTGTGAATATTTACCATGAGGCAGCAAAATCTAATTTAAAGAATTGTATCTCAAGGAATATATTTCAAAGTTAGAATTAAAGTTGAAATTAAAATTTTATTTTAATTTGAAGAAAATATTCTGTTGGCACTTATTTTAATTTTTTTTTTTAAGAAAAACATTAGTAATACACATTTAATCTTTTGGTATTATCTATTGTTTTGGATTGCTAATTGTTAGAGCAAGTGAAAAATAGAGTTTAAACAACTTGCTAGTTTTTCCTGGCAGGCTTAGGATTAGCAAAGTCATGGTTTCATAAAGTCGATGTCAAATATCTCTGTGGTTAATGTAATAAAGAAATTAGAATGAGTTTTTCCTAGTGCAGTGAAATAGCTTAAGAAGACGTATGAAGAAAGGAGGATTTTTTTTTCTGTTGCGTCAAATACTTTTCTCATAGTTTATTGAAATGATAAATAATAAGACTGAAACATGTAGAATAAGCTTTGGTGTAAGTGAATTAATTTTAAAAGAGCTGGCATGTTACAGGGAGTGCGCGCCCTGTGAACTGAGTGGTTTTCTTCTTTAATGGCGTTTTCTCAGCATCCAATAATAACATAAAAATAAAGCCTTTATGTCTTCTGAAGCAGACTTGTCAAGTTAGCAGCAGCATCTTATAATTGTGAAAACTAAAGGTACGCTTTAACTCTCCTCTGCTAAGCAACTATATCAGGGTCTTGGCATGCTTATTTTTCTCTATAGTTTTAAATGTGTGGGAGAATTTGATCAGTGTCCTTTTTATATTCAAAATGAGCCAGCTTCTGTCTCAAAAGTGTCTTATTGTCATGATGTCACTACATCTCAAGATTTGTGACCTTTTGCTCCATATGGATTCATGGTAGACCTCGTATTTTTACAGACTTAGATTGCTTTTGTCCCCCCGCTAGGGGGTATCAAAGCCTTTTAGACTAAAGTTTTACATACTGGTAGCCCTGCAAACAAATAAATAAATGAAATAAAAATAATATACTAAAGCTACCCAACATCAACTGAAAGCACCCAACAAAGACATAAACATAAAGTTTATATATAATAAGAACCGCCAGATGTCGCAAAGGCATCATTGATGAGGTGTTTTTTTATCCAAAATGTGGCACTTATATGAGGAATAGTAGTATTGTGTTTGAGAGTTGCAGAGGCCATAACAGGTCAGTGAAATGTCCTTCAAACATTTGATTTTTACATTTGAGAATAGGCCAAGATGAAAAGATAACCACATATCTGACATTGACGTTACTACCATTTAGACAACCGATGCAATTGCCTTAGTCAGTGGGATCAAGCAGACCTTTATTACTTTGAAAACCACATAAAAGATTTAGTTTTGTTTTTTTTCCTATAAAAATGAAGGTTCTGAAGCTCATCAGATCGCAAATTCCCAAATGTAAATTTATTGTGGTATTTATGTAGTTTTATTTTCTCCTTGTTCTTTTAAAAGTTGGATACTATTAAAAAAATTAAAAAGAATAACAAGTAGTCTTGAAAAATTTAAGCTGAGTAGAACAGTATGCATAAATTGGCAGTTTATCAAAAAGAACTTGGAAACAAGTATTTGATGATTGATTTTTTATTGAGACAGAATGATAGCGGATAAAGTGATTTTCCTTATTGAGTAAAAATATAGTGTTTTTCAACATGTCTTCACTATGAATGGAAGCCCTGTCAAAAAAACCTGAGCAACACGTAATATCTTTTAAAAGGTAAATTAACATAAGTATATCACTTAGTTTATGGATCAAATTTTACACTTGTCAGTTTTATTCATAATGTCATAAAGTTTATATTGTAAAGATAGTGTTATTACTTTTGTTATGTCCTGAAAAGCCTAATATTAACTGAGTTCATTGTAGAATTTAAAGTACATTCAGCTGAAGAAATGCCAATGCAGAAAATTAAGTCCAAAATATGTATTCATGTGCAGATCTTAGTCAAATCCCTAGTAATTTTAAGTGCTTGAAATACATTATTCAACAAGTAACCTGCTGTACGCTTGCGTTTAATGGGCTCTGCCTGAGTATACAGAAGCTGTCAAGATAAAATATGGAACATGCATCATTCTAATTCAATTATGATTATTCTTAAAAAATAAAATAAATGTGTGTCCCTCTGTGTTGGTGTTGTACATGGAAATGTACAATCTTTATTGCTAAGATTAGATTTGAATTTGGTTTGTGTGATGCTAGCTTATTCCTCTGTTGCCTGAGTGTATGTGTCTATGAGACATATACACACAGCATTTAAATATATAAATTGTATTTATCCAAACATTGAAGATGTCTGGATTGTTAATTGAATTTATACTGAATGCGCATATGTATACTGAGCAAACATTTTTGATTCTCATGTTATATTTTTAAAAATTAAATTATTTCTATAGTTGTGCATATACAAATTAGCATCATCATTATCAAACAAGTTAAATAGGACCTAGACTTTCCCCTAACTTAAAGTAAAATACTTGTTGAGAATTGGTATGTGGAAGCAAGCATGCCTTTATCTCCAATTATGATTTTGATGACATTTGTGTTTTATAATTGTGATGTCAGTGGTGTTCTAAACTTAATAGGCAGTTCCTAACTTAATTGACGTAGTTGTGTAATTTTCCACGGATATCAAATTCTTTAACTCTACCTTTGAAGTCTAGAGAATTAAGGACGTTTTTTGGTCATGGTTGTTTAAACTGAGATAGTTTATATACGTGCATGTTTGTGAACTCTGCTTTTGAGCTACATACATATGGAATACTTTGTGTTTTGTTCTAAGACTTTATGTATATTTAACCTTTAATTTAACTAGCAGGTTGTAAGATTTCCATAAAAAATAGATGAGCTTTGAACTCACTGAATGTTATTGGTGTAGCACAATCAATCATTTCTAAAGGTTAATGGTGTTAAAAACAATGAGAACATATGTCTTATTTTTAATACTGTTATATTAGTAAAATTATTTAACATAGATAAGGAATTTTTATCCTGTTCTTTGTGTTAAATCAGGATTTACAGTTTTTGAATAGCAGGTTATACATTTTAATATTGAAGTTGAAGGGGAAAAAAAGACAAATAAGTATTTATGTAAACTTTTTTACTATGAATAAGATAATTGCTGATATGGTAGCACTGGCATCTTTCTGGAGCTAAGTTGATCTGGAATGTATTACAGTTTTTTGAAATGGTTTTACTTCCCTCCATCCCGTTCCACTATCTTTTAATAAAATATGACTTATGTAGGTGTTATCCTAATTACATCATACATGCAATGCCTCAATGAAATAAAAAGTCAATACTTGAGTGACAGTGTGGCAGAGGGGGCACAGGATTTCAAATGGTAAAAACCTGCTGTGGTAACAAAGGCTGGATCCATCCCTGTGTTGCATAGCTTCCTGATCATATCTTTAAACCCAATAGTAACAAAGAATGTTTATTTGTTGCCAAGCTATTGTAGGATTTATTTCTGAACTCAAATCCCAATTATCAAGAAAATTGCATCCTCTTTATCTCGCAGAAGGGTATACTGCATCGCAGCATATTTGGTTGTTTGGTGCTATAATATTGTTACCTTGCTTGAAACACATGGTCCCTCTTGATATACAAGAAAAAAAACTGAATCTATTTCAATAAATTAATAGGGATGAGAATCCCAATCCATCGTTCTTTTCAGAGGTTCACATACATTGTAATGAAATGCATTAGGAGTTTTCTTCACTTGAAATCCAAATGAGACCCATTTTGGCTCACACCCTTGACAGTCTCTTTTATAAGCACTGCTGTCTCCTGTTCATGTGTGGGCTTAGTAAAATGCTTCCTTTGTAAGATGCACAGAGACAATATAATGCCATGAAAGACGAAGGTGTCAAAACACAAAGTTAGAGGCAATCTAATCAATGCCTCCTGATTTAGCCTTTGAAGGCTCTCTTCATTAAAACTCTTTAATTGTGAGGCTTATCTTGAGGTAGAGCTGTTACTTAATATTTTTCAGTGTCATTCTTTGGACAGTCATTTGTACCTTTTAAACGTAATTTCAATATTCATTGTTTAGTAAATTGGATGCCTTGTTAGCAATAGTGGTGGTATGAATGACTTGCATTCAAGTGATTGAAGGTAATAGTGTATAAATGCTTGGTTCTCTCCCCCTGAAGTTTAATGTGTTTTATTTCTATGTGTGTCATTATAAAATATGTGGGTTCTGTTATGGGTCTTTTTATGTAGTGGAATGCAGTTTAGAATATTTTAAAGTTACGAATCGAAAGACTTCTAGCTGAATCTTTTTGAAGTTTTGAAAAATTTCATATTCAGTGCAAACATTATAAATTCTGTGTAAGTGGTGAAATAAGTGACGTCAGATTATACTATTCTAAGTAAATTCTGAAAAGTTATTACATAAAAAGATGGCATACGGGCCTTTTCTTCACGAATTATCATAAAGTTGGTAGTGGTTGTTAGAAAGCAATTTCTTGAAACTGGTTGAAAACAAAGCATGTCTGAAAGCTCATAATTTGGAAAATGCTTTTAAAATAAATAACTTTCCATCTGAAAGCTACAAACATAAAAATAAATTAAACAATACAAGTTACTTTTTTTTGTGAGCCAGATGACATATTTTATTTTTGTAAAAAGGTGCATATATATATATATATATTTATATATACCTTCCCTGTGTTTGTGAGTGGTGAATTGTGCTGCAGTACCCTGTGTATATGCATGTGCTGTATCAGTAAGTGCATTTTCATATTACAGTATTTGCTCCAAGTCCTATTAAAATTTTGAAAGACGTACTGGAAAACAAACATTGCGTGTTTTTACAATTTCATAAAACCTACGTATCTGTCTGGAATATTGGGGAAAACTAAAACTATCTGATATTTCTCCTGTAATAAATAACAATAAAAATAATTCTAACACGTAAAAACGGCAAAAATGTGAAGACTATAGAATTGATTTGCAGAAATCCTTGAAAATGGAAAAAGAATTGAGTCAACTTTGACCTGATTTTTAAATGACTAGTGTGGTGAGTACAGCTGCTCTAGCTTAGTAATTATTTGTGATAGGTTGTTTTTGAGTCCCATATGTATAGGAGCTCCAGGCCCAACTACCTCATTTGCTGGCACACAAACAGATTCTTCCAGGTGCTGAAAATTAAATTTTAATATATTATTTAAATATTAAGAGAATTACAGTTTCAGTAATTTTACTGCTACAGCTGGAGTGCAAAGTGTGCCTATACACTACAGAGGTTGTTGTACCAGAATGAAAATTCCCATTGGCTTTAAGTACTTTCAAGGAAGTAAATGTTTGATGTAACGTCAAAAACATATATTTGTTGTACAGTGTATTTTAAAAATACTGTGTGGATCTCAACCAAGGTATAGGCTAAAACTTAAAAATGTTACATTGCAATTTATATGAATTCATATTACAAAATGGATAAAACTTTAAGAAATAGTGAGCAAAAACTTTGTTATCCTTGTACTGAGAGAGCCTGAGTAAGACAACAGTTCCAAAAAGCTGTTAAGTGAATGGTTAACCTAAAACATATATTTAATTATGTTGATACCAAGTTAATATATTTTCTGGATTAAAGTTTACGTGTGTAACTTTAGTGCATTGAATCAACTGGAAAAAATGTGTTGATTTATTGGAGTTCTCAACCCTATTTTAGGGTTTAAGAGAAATATTTGGAGCTAACTGACTGGCTTACTCCATTTTTTTACCCTAAGAAAATTAGGAAGTTTAACATTAAAAGGTGAAGTTAAGTCTTACGTAAGTTGTAAGAAGGTAAAATTGCACTGAACCAAAACTGCCACACAATGAAATATATTTCTAATTGCAAGGATTTTCTGTGATGCCCACCCCTCGTATTTCATCATTTCAGCATGCTTTTAACTGTTCTTGGAAGGAGTGGCAACATCCAAGTTCAATTGTGGGTTAAGTAGACTTGGAGTGCACTTTTGAGGGTTTTTTTCCTTGTTTTAAAACTTTGTGACTGAATATAAATGGGTTCTGGAAAAAAGTACTGCTATTCTACCCAGATTAGCAGTTAACAGGCTTACCGTTTAAGGATGGTATCGCCTCTAGTTCTGTGGTCTTCTAATAAATATTGAAATTCAGTGTCTTTTTAATACAACATAAAAGAATTAATTAATTTATTGATTTTTGGTGTGCATCAGTAGAAATCAGTGGCTCATTGGAGTAACTTCAGCCTTGCACAATACTCTCTTACCCAGTGAACTTTTATTTTCACTTTATAAAACCTGCCTTGTTTAAAAGGACTTTTACCAGAGCAGTGTTGTCAGCAATCTGCAATCAGTGTCATTTAATTTCTTTCCTAACTGCGTGACTTCTGAAAGGTTGTTTAGGTGAAATTAATTCAGTTATGGATTTAAGTTCTCCACTGATTACTCTTTGTAAAGGGAAATTCTTTCCATTTGTTTTGATTATAGTGCTGAATATTGATTGGGTTTCATTTTAATAGTGAATGGATCTTTTATTCTATTGTAACAAGATCATCACCCCAGCTCTTGTCCAAAGTCTGTCTCACTAAACCTATTAATCTTTGGGTTAGATGATTTTTCAGAAAATAGGATAGGCTGCGTAGTTCTACTACAAGTTTGTGCTTAAGACCAAAGTTATAGCAGCTCTTAAAACACATTCTAATCTTCACAAAATAATTTTGGAAAGAAGTAAATTGCAATGCTTTATTCTTAAAAATGTGGTTGCATTTCACAGTGAATAGTTCACAGTTCCTGTAGTATCTTCTACTATTTTTAATAGTTATGGAATTTCTTCAGTTGGAAAGTTCAAGATGGAACTTATTTAACACAAAACACCAATATAAAATTAGAGAAATTAGCTCCAGAAAAACAGAATGATCACCACATGTCTTACAGTCTTTTACTCTCTGTAAATTTAAATTTCACCATCTACCCAGTGCCTAGCATTTTTTCAAAGCATCCGATTCTATGTTGTATACATGCTGGTTTTATTTTAACTTTTACTGTGATTTAAAGATTTTTTAATATCTGCTGAATTAAAGCAAATATTTTTAGTTTATGAATACCCTTAATTAATTTAGCATCCACTTATTTTTTGTTGGTTACACATTGATAAAGGATCAATCCCTAATCTTCCATCCTATTTGAAATACTTTTAAAGTGTAATGAACTATTTCTGTTAATATTTAGCATAATGTATTTTTGAACAGTTCTTTAGATTGCCGTAAGGTATTTCTACCCCTACTGAGAGATTCATTTTCTTGTAAAGGAGGAGAATGTGATTCAGACTCACCAAATTCATATACAGTCTTGTGTTCATTAAAGAAATTATGACTTCTGTTCCTTTTCAGATCCAGTCTCATGTACTAATAGTATTACTGTTGAATTTTGTACCGTGGCAAGATAAATTCACCTGATTTCAAAATTAGGTTGTTAAGGACTGTGATCGTGTGTTTATAATAAGACCTGAGGGGATGTGTAGCCCTTTGCTTCACCTGGTGTGTGCCTCAGTCCTGTGACATACAGGTCCTCACATGCCTCCAGTCAACATCAAGGCTGCCTCCAGCCTAGTGATGGCTCTAGTCGTTATCCAATCAGATGGTTGTACCCTCCAATTTGATGAACGCTACTAATGAAGGTAAAATAAATTGCATTTTCTCTTCCACGTTGTTAACTATTATTAATGTTTACATTGACCGGAAGAGAATTGTCCTACTAGGTTCAGTCTCAGAAGTGAAAAGTGGAAAGATAGCCATGTCAAATATTGCCTCATACTGTATGATGCTGTGCAAAATATTTTTTTTCTGAGATAAAGCAAGTTCTATTTTATTTAAAACCAAAACTTTTATCAGACTAGGTATTTCTATGTGTAGAAGTGAAAAAGACAAAACTAACTGTGATCAAAAGTACAATGCTAGAAATTTCTAAAACAAGGACCACTTTATTAAATTGAAACAAAATGATTTCTAAGGTCATTTTTGCCTCTTTTTAAGGCAATGAAATAAAAACAGGCTATGATAAGACTCTGTCTTAAGAACTGAAAACACATTATCTAACGAAAATTCAGAGCCTAATTTTGTCATCTCACCATTAGAAGACAACAAACTGGTAAAGCAGAGTGCTTTGATCTTAAATGGATCTTCACAATGGCCTGGGCTTTTGTTTTCCCTTGATTAAATAGGATACTTTCCCAGATTGAAAGCGGGAGTCTAAGGAAGACAATGACAAAATTTCTGCAAGGCTAATATTTCTTCTCAGGTGACAGAGTTACTAATTATTTTTTTCTTTTCTTTCAATATCTGTAAGGACGGTAAAAATTTTGTTTGCAAAAATTTTGTTGAAAGTACAAATTTAAAATGCACAAAATTCCTTGCAAGTAAAATAAGTAGAAGAGGGAAGAATGGAAATTCAGAAAATATAGGAAGTATTTTTTTGCTTACTTTCTTTTCTCACTAAGCAGCATCTTAATACTTGCAGAACTGACATAGTGGAGGATGGTTTTTCTTCACTCATTCTGTGTGATTATGACCCTGAGACTTCTTAAAACTATCTTCCCCTTACGACAACTGCAGATATACTGTAGATTTCAAGTGAAGTGCTTAAAACATAACTTCGATTCTCAGGCCATTGTCAAATTTTAACATTTAACTGATTTTTCCTGAATGCTGAGATATAAGGGATTGACCTCTCAAGATGGAACAAGTCTAATTGGAAGTAGCATAAAAGATGATAATATCAATGGATTTCAACGTAGTATAATTATATGTTGAAGCAAAATCCTGAAACTCTATTACTGCACATTGACAGGCAGTATCTTAAAAGCCAAAGTCAGGAAGCTAATTTATAGGGAAAATAATAGTAGACAGATTAATAGAAAATATGTATTTTAATTACAAACCATCATAGGCTAATCATCAGAGGGCCCCCCCCCCCCCTTTTTCTTTCTTTTTTTTGTTTTTTTGAACTGTTAGGGTTTTTTTTTTTTGTTTCTTCGTATTTCAAATGATTGTTAGAATGAGCTGAAATCCTGGCATTCTCAGATTGTAAGGGCCTACAAAACTTATGTTCAACATCTCTCCCTTTTTCATGCTCAGTAATTAAAAATGGCTATGGGCATTTTTCATCCTTTGAGATTTACCAACTGCTAAAGCATTTGTAGAATGATTTCTTCACCTGCTTTTACATGGAATAACCAAATATCGAGCAGCTTGAAGTACTTAAAAAAAGAAGTTTACCTCTAGGCTTCTCATCCTCAGCACATAGGCGGCTATATTGCTATTCCACCATTCAATTAATTATGAAATCCTAAGAACAAAAGTCATTAATAAGTCTTTTGTCATGGATAAAAAAAGAGAGATTCCTTTTTAGTATTTGTATGTCATCATGCCAGGCCTAGAAAATTAGCCTAATTTATTATTTAAAACACTGGTGGGATTCCTAATTGCATTCATCATTAGATATGACACGTTTAGAACCGAGAACCATATCCAGTGAGAATTTTCCAGTTTGAATTTTGAAATAAAAATATTTTTCAAGAGATCCCTAGCTATCGCTTGTTACTATGGCAACAGCCCTATTTGTCTGAGAGCTCTGCCCGCTGCCAATGGGAGCGCGAGCAGCGTCAACTAAACATACGAATACATCAAAGACAAATTCATATGCTCAATCTGATCAGCTCAATTAATGTAAGAACAGAAGCTGAAGGGGGTTAAAAGAGGGCATCCATTCAGGATAGATGAAGCCTCTTTTAGCAGAATATATACGCCGGCCTTTTGGGGGAGGAATTTAGCACACTGTCAAAAACATTATCAGAAAAGGAAAGTACTAGGCCTCCTACACCTAACAGATATGAAGCTGTCAGACAAAGAATAGCACTATTCATTAAATGACACTTATTTTCTCCCACTTTACAAGAATACAGTGAACAAAACAAGCAGGGGAGCAGCTGAGAGAGACACTTTTTTCTTCTCCTGGTGATGACAGACATGCAGCAATTATGGTGATAACTAAGGAATACTAAACAAGAAGCTAGGCTCTGCTCTGTTTATTACCTAAAATTTTATGTTGATAAATTTGCATGCAACTCTTGTTTTTGTTTTATTATTTATGTCTAGGACAAATTATCCTTTTGTTTTTAACGTAGTGCTTTCTGTTTGGTGAAGAATGCCGCTAAACTGTACGCGTTCTCCCGTTTTCCTTGTTAAATGGCCATATCAAGTTGAAGTGCTTTTGAAGTGAGAGAGTTTCAAAGCAAAACAAAACTGCTGTTACCAGTGGGGGGGGGTAAAAAAAAGCATTAGTGTAATGGCAGGTATTGTGTACTATTTCTGCCGTACATAACTTAGAAGGCAGTGAAAACCTCTAATTCTCACCTGGAGTCGCTCAACGCAGCAGGGCTTTGTTACTTATTTTTAGTGTTGTTATTTACACAGTTGTATGAAGTTTGTAGGTGTTGCATAAGTCAGTTTGTTTTATAGAAGGTGGAAGTGAGAGGGAAGTCCCTCAAGGCTACTCGCTTTGAAGAATCTTACACTTAAACCATGATGATCTGATTTAAGGCCTATTATCAATAGTCTGCTACTTTTATCTGCATGATCATGGCCTGATTGATACTGACTTCGTAGCCATGTACTCCATAATACGCTGTCAGGCGATGCTGACAGCTGCAATGAAAGAACAATAAATGTGGGGCAGCAGTAATGTAAAGGTCCAGCCAGGCTGTATGAAAACTGATAGCTGCGATATTGGCTCATATGTTACCTCGTATACCAGCCCCTTGGAGACTTTCTTGGTGAGTGAATTAAAATGGTCTCCTGATACACAGAGAAAGGGCGGGGGGAAGGTCCTCACTTAAAAAAACCTGCAGATTGCTAAATGCCTGCATTAAAGTTGATGAGCAGACATAAACTCACTTAATAAAATATCAAGAAATGTTCCTTCTCTAAAAAATGGATGTACAAAATTGCTGTAGGTATACACGTACTGGGACACAGGAGTATATAATACAACTAAATTTCATGCAGTGGTTTAAACTTGTTGATAAGCCGTCTTTTTCTAGCATTCCAGCTAAGTTTTTTGGCAACCTTTTGGATTTCACTTATTTTTACATGTGTTATTATAATTGCAGCAAGAAATTTGCAGTTTACAATATCGTTAAAGTAAAATTCCTTAATTGTATACCTGTTACACTGACACAAATCGTAAGGACTTGAACAGAACCTTGATATCAGTCAAAACCTGTAATTCAGTGCTCTTTTGTTTTGTTCTGTAAACTCGTTTAGATGTGTGTCCACTGTTAAACTACTAGTAAAATGAAAATAAAAGCAATGAGTATTTAAGTTCAGAATAGAAAATTATGTTCCTGTGCCTTTAGTGTACAGTGTCAAACACTTCAAGAAACTATAGGCCAAACGACAACATTTAGCTTGTGAAGACACTGGAAAAGTATGGTTTTCTGCATTCTCTACCCTCCTTATCAAATAAATTAATAACACTGGAGTGTCAAAAGCAAAATATAAATACTAGTGCTTCCATTTTTTTTTTATTTTACTTTTTAAGAACATTTAGAAACGCTGCGGCCTTGAGCTTTGATCGCAGGTTTTTGAAAGATGAAATCCAAATTCCTTCCTCAAAGACATTACGGTCCCTGTTAAAAATAAGTAATATGATAAGAAATATGTAAGAGAACCACAGTTCTTTCAAGATATATTTAGTTATTTTAGTATCTTTTTGCTCTGGTTGGGATCAGAAAAGCATTAATTCTAACAAAAGTTAAAATTGTGAGTTTATAATTTCATTATGAAATGCTAGTAGGTCTCTCCATCTTTGGAAGAAAAGAAAGCTTTGTTCATATGCTGCCGTTTAAATCTTTCCTAATCTTGATGCAATATGTTGAATCAGTGTTCTTTTTACTTTTGTTGAGATTGAAGGTCTTTTTGCATGTTCATATGCAATAAACTAAGAATTTCACAGAGCCAACCTGCACTAACCCCTTGCATGACCTCGTTCTCATTTGCTGTTTGCTCTGCCCATCTCATTTTAGTGTGCACTGTGGACAATCTGCATATTTTATATTAGTTTGGGACAGTTTTGTGTGCTGTTACCAGCATTCCAGTTTACAAAGCGCTGCTATCTAGTGCAGAAAAAGCCAACGTTTGTGACTTTATGGAAACCTTCTTATAGACATTGTAAAGGGTGGGGTTTACAATATAACAGTATATAGTATTTGCATACTCCTGTTGATGTGTAAAGATACTTCATGTAGTGTACAAGAAGTCCAAAGGAACAATTAGAAAGTAGAATACTTCCAAGACTACATACAAATACGTAATCTGCTGGTCAGTGAAACCATAAGGCCCACTCCCTCTATCCTTAATCATGAAATTGGGTTCTTTGTCTATAGTGTGATTAGTTGAATAATGAAATGATTTGACTTAAATGCTGCAATGGTGGTCTTTATTGTACATTTGGATAATCAGTATGCAGCATTCAAGTTTGTAAAACAATAAGCTTCTTTTATATTACTGTCATTTGGAAAAGCATATGCTCCTGCTAGGTCTTTCCCTTTCTGTAGGTATGAGTTAAATGTCTAAACTTGATAATTTAAAAAATTATTTAAAAAGGAAAATAAAACCCCACAAACAGTTCTAGCCTGATACCTTGCACAATATGCCAGGAATCAGCCTGAAGCAAATTTTAACATTCACATTATAACCCTCTGAAAGTAGGGATGTATAATGGGAACACTGACAGACCCTGAATGACACTTACATTGACAGACAGTAGCACCACTAGGCACCCATAATTAGATCTTTTGTGTGCTTGCAGTTAGCTAAAAAATGCTCCCTAGTTTATTAGAAAAACTATTTCAAAATTAATCATCAAAAGGTAAGTTGTGTACTGATGATGGAAATAAAAAGGAGTGTAGAAATAATGTCCTTAGTTTGGAATTCATTATGATGATATCTGTTAAGTTTTCATTTAAAGACACCCCATTGACTAAAGATTTCACTCAAAGATATCCGTCTGACACAACTTATCAGTATAATGAACTTACCTATTTGGAACGTGGGCTTTACTTTTTTCTTGAATAGATGATACTCAGTATAGGTTTTTGTGGAGTTTACTAACTAGACACTGTACCAAAGGGTTTGCTTGCTAGGATACATGTGCACACCTTTTGCATAAGTCCTTATGATAATTTTGGCTTCTTTGAATTCCTGAATATTTTCAAAGTTGCTCAGGTTTGCAATGTATTGCATGTGAGTTGAACTGTGAGAGAGGTGTTTTCTACACAGTACTTGCACTATTCATCTCTAATGTTTTTGCATTCTTAAAAATACAAAACTTTCTGTAATACCTTTATTAATTTTGATTATTCTTATTCTGGAAGAAAAAAATCAGATTGTGATCATATGCATTTGGAGAGGAGCAAGAAACAAATTTTCTAATTTTCCTGCTTAGTGAGTTATTTTTTTATTGTGATCCCTATAATACAGAGAAACTGAGACTGTGTTATCTCAAAGCAAAAGGCTACATCTTGAATTTGTTTTGTACACAAGAAGTATATATTTGGTTTTGTAGGATGATTACAACTAATATTAGGCCAAGAAAGTATTTTGCTACATATAAGATGTAATGACATAAACTTATTGCACACTGGAGGTCACCCTTGCTACTCCAAATTTTTTTATGTTTTTGTAAAAAAATAAAAAAGGCAAGCAGCCTGTGTATCTTTTAATATGCACTCTGAGCTTTTTAAACTACTTCAAGCAGTAAAACAAATGTGTGTTTGGGATTGTGTTAACTCTTTAACTGGTTAAGCAGCATGCAGTAGAGGTACAGACCTTTGTAAAAACTTTGCAGAATGTGTGTTTAAAGTCCCACAAGGATTCTGTGCATTGAAACCTCTGCTACTGGCAATTGCTTTTATCACTCTCCAGGAGAGCTAGTTTAAAGCTAGTTCTAGGACAACTAGCTAATTTGCCATTGTTTTGCTAGATTGCCATGAGGACCCACCCATGGCTGTATAGGAGTATTAAATTACCATCTAAATAACTCTTACATCCTTATATAGGTACAATTAAATGTTTTATTCAGTTGATGAGCAAAGTAAAATTTTTACTGTTGATTAGCATGAGAACAGCGCTGAAAGATTTGGAGAAAGCCCATCCACTCTAGTCACAGGAGTGTCAAAGGAGAAGTTTGAAATTGAAGTCAGTGTCCTTATATCTTCAGGCTTTTCCATGTCAGAAATCCTGCTGCTGATAGATCACAAATGTTATGTTCTCCACGTTACAGCCTGGCAAGGTCTCAAACTGAGAACCCACGTTCTGCAACACTTGAGCAAAAAAAAAAAAATTAAAGCAAAATAATCTCTTTCTCAGTCATATGAAATATGGGTTCATCACTCATAGGAAAAATCTAAAATCATGGAAAGGCCAGATTAAGAATTTCTAACAAATCTAGTTGTAATATTGTCCCCTAATACATTGTGCAGTACCTGCCATTGGATAGAACACTTAATGAATACCAGTTGACAAAGCCCTGCAAGACCTTGTGAAGTTCTTTGGGTATGTGTGGCAAGTGTCTTTAATTTAGCAAGTGAGACACACAAATTCAGACTAAAACAAAGTCACATTCCTCCATGATCTGACCATACAACCTGATAGCCAAAAGTATATACCTGGCCATTCGAATGTAGCACCTATTCTACTGAAGAACATCTCACATGATTGGGACCAATATCTTGTCTCTAAGCATCTCATTCCAGAAGCATTTTCTAATAAACTAATTTGTGATTTAACCATTGTGGTACTCAGGATTATGACCCAAGTTTTGGAGCTTACTGGCCCGTGCTTCTGACCAGGCATAACTCACTTTCTTCAGGGAGCCATTTCTGGACCTCCAAGTTCTGTGTTTTCATTCTTGAAATTAATTTTTTGTTTGTCATAATAAAAGACATATTGCAAATGTGTTGCTAACATATCCAAAAATATACCTCACTGGAATATCCTGCAATTTTTAAGCAGAACCATCTAAGTTTTGGGTTCTTTGTTAGGAAGCAGGGTCACAGTTGCCTTGCATTCCCCTGAACATCAGCCTTGGTTGGATGCACACAAAGAATTAGCTGTCTCTTTCCTACCCTAGCAATTTAGCAGCTCCCTCAGTGCCTATAATGCGATAGCTGCTGTGAGTGCTGTGTAGCACCATTCCTCTCCAGGGTTTTGAAGTCTCAGAGAAAGCAGATTACAGTCTCTGCTGACTTTTCCTGAGTCTTTGGGAGGGCTTGCCAAGAACAAAATATTCCCTGCTCCCTTCTGACACCCAAGCCCACAAAGAGTCTTTTCTCTTGCTTTTCAGAAAGAGCAGAAAACTAGCATTCTACCAGTACCACCAGTGAGTACTCTCCAGACTGCAATTCAAATTTGAAAAAATACTTGCCCACAAAGAACTTCTAGTGTAAACAAAGCTTGTCTTATAAATTAATCTACAATAAAGGCAGTCATTTGTCTTTCCTAGCACATGTTAGCTCAGGATCCTGCGGACTTTCCAGCTGGAGATATTTAATCACTCGACACCTGTCATCCAGACTTTTCATGCTGCTCCACATGATGCTTCCACTTTGCAATAGAGTCTGTGTGAAGGGATCTGGAGGAGCTGAATATCCCAGTTCTGTGCTCTTCTGTAATGCTGGGTGAATCCTAGATGGGGTTTTACAAGTCATTGAGAAGGCCAAATAGAAAAAAACTGGCCAAGGGATCAAAGCAGACCTGAAGTATTGATTTACTCTTTCTTGGCGACAGTTGAGGCCATTACTTTAAACCATTCTGCCTAAAATTCTGCATAGGATTGCAGAACATAAAGTGTTATGTCTTCATACATTGGGTAATCATTATAGCAGTAAATGTCTCCCTGATACCCATTGCCTTCTGCTATGTATTTCAAGCTCATTTGCCAAAATCCAATTTCTGATACATCATCCTATTTCTTATAATTTCTGAAACAATTATTTGAAAGTTTGATTTGTGTTTTCTCATCAAAGTTCTTTTCTCTACCAAATTCAGATACTGTTTTACTATTAAATTGGTACTTCCGTAGCAGCACTGATCTCTGAGGAACTCAGTGTTGGGGAGGGGCTCTTTCTCAGGGAGTGCAGGGATAGGACAAAGGGGACCAGTTTTCAGCTGAAAGAGGGGAGATTGAGATGAGATTTTAGGAAGAAGTATTTTCCTGTGAGGTTTGCCCAGGTTGCCCAGGGAAGTGGTGGCTGCCCCATCCCTGAAGATGTTCAGGTCGGATGGGGCTTTTGAGCCCCCTGATCCAGTGGGAGGTGTCCCTGCCTGTGGCAGAGGTTGGAACTGGATGGGCTGTTAGGACCTTTCCAATCCAAACCATTCCATGATTCTGTGAATCTGGGTTGTGTGTTAGTAGCAAATCTGAATTCTTCCTGAGAATGAGCTGTAAAAAACCTGTAACTGTTGGCATACAAGCAGTATAAGGAAAATGCTTTCCATCTTTTGGCTTTCTGCTAATTCACCATAACTCACTGCTGGTCTTCAGTAAAATATGAATTTCTTTTGGATGATAAAATTGATCCTGATTTGTAAATGGTGCTCTATTGTACAATGCTGTAAACATGGTTGTGCTAACAAGGTAAAATTTTGCCATGAATTTATTCTGTTGGGACGGAACAATAAAGTCGCAATTCTGAAAGGGGCCTGTAAACGTTATGTAATATTATCATCATCAATTAGTAAAAGATGCCTTCCCGGTAGCTTCAACTGAACAGATAATGAAGAGGTGGAAGATGGGAGGAGAATTTGTCATTGACTGAGAAACAGGAATGCACTCCTTCCCACCAGTTCCCCAAACAAGGACTTTTTTTTTTCTAAAAAAAAAAAAAAAAGCATTCTGGCAGCGCGCCAATATGATGGAGTCAGGCTTTCCAGCTGCCAATTAAAGCAGTCCAGTCCATTTCCTTGCCAAAATGAAGTCGTGGCCCAGTAAAAATGTTCACAGTCCAAACTATTTCTTCAGCAGAGTCCTAGACTTTTGAGAAATATTAGGGTTTTTTCTTTGCCTTGAGCAAATAAGCAAAAAAGTAATGCATTCTGAAGGTGAGGTTTCATAAGATCTGCAGGAATGGGATATCTTAATGTGTGAATTTAAATAAACAAGTAGTAAATGTGTTGATCTGTAATTCTTTAAAGCTGCGTAAGCATTGAGATCACTGAGTCATACCTAAAACCAAAGGAAATCTGTGAAATGTAACACAGTTAAATAAACTGTATTCAAGACATAACAGTCAATCTGTATTCTAACTCAGAAGAGACAACAGATGCACACAATTAGTAAAAATTAGACAGGTGGAAGAATCAGTAGTTTACCCATCATATTGTTAAAAAAAAAAAGTAGATTTTAGTTAGAATCGTTTGGTTTGAAAAAACCTTTGAGATTATCAAGTCTAACTGTACCTGTCCACTACTAAACTATATCCCTGGGCACCTCATAGACCCGTCTTTTGAACACCTCCAGGGATGAGGACTCAGCCACCTGTTCCAGTGCCTGATAATCCTTTTGCTGAAGAAATTTTTCCTGATGTCCAATCTGTACCTGCCCTGACACAATTTGGGGCCATTTCCTCTCGTCGTATTACCTGTCACTTGGGAGAAGAGAGCAGCACCCACCTCATCACAACTTCCTTCCAGGGAATTGTAGACAGTGATGAGGTCTCCCTTCAGCATCCTTTTTTTCCAGTGCACAATCCCTGCCTTGGTCCTGCTGGCCACACCATGGCTGATCCAAGCCAGGATTCACTGGCTGGGCCACTGCTGGCTCCTGTCAAGCCAACTCTTACCCAACACCCCCAGGTCCTTCTCCTCCAGGCAGCTCTCCAGCCTCTCTTCCCCAAGCCTGTAACGCTGCACGGGGTTGTTGTGCCCCAAGTGCAGGACTCGGCCCTTGGTCTTGTTGAACCTCATCCCGTTGGTCTCAGCCCATGGATCCAGCCTGTCCAGGTCCCTCTGCAAAGCCTCCCTTCCTTCAATTGGATCAGCACTGCCACCCAAATTGGTGTCATCTGCAAACTTGCTGAGGGTGCACTCGATCCCTTCATCCAGGTCATTAATAAAGATATTGAACAGGACTGGACCCAGCACTGAACCCTGGGGAGCACCACAGTTGTTTTAAATTTCTAGAAAAAAAAAGAAAGCATACAGAATATTCATATTCCGTAACAATATCATGTATCATCTTAAGAAAGCTTCTGAGATACTTATCATGTCTTTATAAACAGGAGTTATTGCATCACAGCAAGAAACAATCAGAATCTCAGAGTTAGTCAATTTTGGCTCTGGGGTTTGACGGTGATAAGGAGAAATGAAAACTTAGAGGGATGTCCTATGTGTTTCTTACAGTACTTGTCATTTTATGATGGATAGCACATTAAAAGGCCACAGATGACATCAATTCTGGTTTTCAGTTATGCTGAGTTCTTCGTTCATACCGAGTTGAAAAATTCTTAGCCAATATTTATTTCCAGTCTTTATAATCCACAATTTAAATGATATTTTCCTTGGTGACTAATTGTCATAAGTAGAAGTAAAAATATTGACATAAGTGGACAATAACTTCCTTACAACAGAGTAGAGCTACTCAATAAATTTAAGATGAGAGAAACTAATAATAAATTGCAGATGTCAAAATAACGTAAATTTTTGCTGAATGAATAAGCTCATAAGAAAAAGGTAAAAAATGCTTAACGGTGATAGAAGTGGATTTAATTTTTACCCCATCTGTGTCGCAATCTACGTGGTTACTTTTGCAAAAGAGTCTGTGATTATTATGGACACATAAAAATGCACTGAAATTAAGTATAAATAAAAATCCATTGTCATTGTCATTCGTGACAGCTAATTACACCAGATTCATATAAAATGCTGAAGATATCATACTGGTAGATTTATTATGTGGATAAACCAGTTGTATAGGTAATCTTTATGTCATCAGTCTCTAAATTTCACAGTACTAGCATTGCCAGTACTTGAGGATTTCCTTCATTTTTCACAATATTTTACTTGTTATCCAGAACATCATGACTGCAAAATAATATGTAAAGAAAAAGGAAAGGCAGTACATTTTAGGATACGAAGTTGTATATTTTAGGTCTTCATAGAAACAATTTTTTTCTTTCTTTGAATGACTCCAGTGTAATATTTTAATGTGCATTTCTGTTTCAGATATGCTGTTTCTATGTATCCTTGTTATCTCATGCTTGTCTTCGGAAATTTTTGCTGAGGTTTTTCTAAGTTTCAGTTATGAAATCCTTATTTCCTAAATTTCAGTTATGAAATCCTTTTTTTAGGGAAAAGTTCTTCACTGAAAGGGTGATTGACCATTGGAATGAGCTGCCCAGGGAGGTGGTGGAGTCACCGACCCTGGAGGTGTTTAAGGGGAGACTGGATGAGGCAGAGTGCCATGGTTTAGATGATGGGTTGGTGTTAGTGTTGGGTTATAGGTTGGACTTGATGATCTCAGAGGTCCTTACCAACCTTGTGATACTGTGAAACTGTGAAACTGTAATAAATGTGGCTTTTATCTGGAAGCAAATGAAAGGCAGGCTATATATATCTATATCTATATATATAATATAGAGAGATATATATATACTGGAGATCATGGCTTTGAAACCCAGAGTAGAACATTTTAGTACTGTATCAGTCTATAAAGCTCAGAAGTGTGTTTCTTCTGTCATTCTTTTACAAATCAAGATGGCTCTTGTGTGGAACACTGAAATATAATATTCTTACAGTTTTTCTTTTTGTTTAGAAACATATTATGTCTGTAAATTTGTGGAGTGAGATACACGGTACATAAATATAGGTAGGTTTTTTACATACAGAAGTATAGGTAAGTATGCATATTAATTATAACAGTATGATATCACAGAAGTGATATTTGGAGTGATGGAATTTCTAATGCTCCTGTGGGAAGGCATTTCGCAGTCTCAGACTAACCTCAAGAAAGCTTTTTTCCCTTTTGTGATAGTTTCTTTAAGTCAGAGGACTACTGTCTAGCTTTAGTCAGTCTTCTAGGTAAGCTGCTGACATTTTTAATATTTGAACAGACTTTGAACATCACTTAAACTCTATAGGAAGCCACTGTGGCAAGTAGAGGTGTTCAGAGTTAAGAATAAACCAGATAAGAACTCTAAAGCTAAAAATGCACATCTTGTTAAGGGAAAATGCACTATACTAGCCAGTTTTTAGAATGAAAATGTTGTGTCCAATTATTGCATATAGCCTAGCCAAGATGTTGATGTAATGAGGCTGGGACATCACTCATTCAGCCATTTTGGATAACCCTGATCTGACCTCATGGCTGACCCTGCTTTGAGCAGGAGGCTGGACTATAGACCTCCTAAAGTACCTTCCAACCTGAATTTTACTATTTCTGTGATCTTATGATCATCCACCAGGACTGGAAGAAGTTTCCTAGCAACAAGAAATTGAAGGCATTAATAATGGGTGAAATTTAGTGTCAGGGAAAAATCCAAGAGTACTTCTGATCTATGAATTGAATTGACCAATATCATGTATGTCTCTCTAAAAGTAAGGGAAACTGTACATTCATTGTGAATCTTTGAAATGCTTTTTCTCTGTTCATCTGTCATGCTCTTCATTCCCCTTCACACCGCTCGCTCTTTCAGTATTTCTGATCTGATTTCATCCATTGACTGGCTGGTAGGTGATATTGATATAGCTCTAAGTGGTGATGGATAGACAGCACAGCATCCACAGCATCAATATACTGCTGGTCCTTCCTTCTGTGATATTTCTTACAGATCATTTGGTGGGTGCATGTGGAAATGAAAAGGAACAGAAAGTTGTGGGGCTTGGTAGATGGTCTGGTAATAGAGGGAGGCACATTGAGCAATGACTTGCTCCTTTTTAGTAAGTTAACTGGGAATTCATGTGTCTCTCTTAAGAGGGATAGCCATTATTTATAGTCAATAGTATTATGAATTACGGCAATAGCATTAATGCTGTGGAGACGTCCCAAGATTAAAATGAATGTCAGCTCCTATCCACTGGTAGAGAAAATCATACAGCAGTGCCACTGTCAGCTCCGTAGCCTGTCCCTTTTGTACCGAACCTATAACGTTATTCAGGAAATCCACTTCTTCTGGCCTTTCCATAAGATTTTGAGGAGTTTATTTGAGAAAGGGAAGGGCGATGGTGAGCAGCAGTTAGCGTGAATTAGTCTAATCTCAGTGCATTTTTGCCAGGCTTTCATTCTCCCATTGCTTCATTAATTGAAAGAGAAAGGGAAGCTTTCTTCTCTCAAGTAATATGTTCACTTTTCCAGTCAATACTGACAACTGGTATTTATTACTCAGGTGTAAAGCAGAAAGGCAGTAGCAACATGGACACGTATTGGACTGAAATCCTTCTGTGGCACAATACCATGATTTGTTCTTTATACCAGTCTTCACTGAAGAGTGAATGTAAGGAACTGTGAAAGTTAGATTATAGACAATTTTTTGAGAAGTGTTCCTTAATGCTCTTTTATTGTTCATAGAATAATGGAATAAGTTGCCTTGAAAAAGACCTCAAAACCCATCGAGTCCCACCCCCACTGCCACTGGCAGGGACACCTCCCACTGCATCAGGGGCTCAAAGCCCCATCCAGCCTGGTCTTGAACACCTCCAGGGATGGGGCAGCCACCACTGCTCTGGGAAACCTGGGCCAGGGCCTCCCCACCCTCACAGAACATTTTTTCCATAGACCTCGTCTCAATCTCCCTTCTTTGAGGTTAGAACCATTCCCCCTCATCCTATCCCTGCACTCCCTGATCAAACACCCCTCCCCAGATTTTGTGGAGCCCCTTTCAGTACTGGAAGGCTACTCTAAGGTCCTAAAGGTCTGAAATCCAATAGCTTTACCCAGGCCTGTAGTTTTCTGGAAAAGCTGAATGTCAGTCAGTAAGGTCCACAATAACAATTATTGAGGTAGAACGAACACAGAAATATCAGTAACATGAAGCGTGCGTTCCACCAGCATCAGGACGAAGATCTCTCAGAGACTGCTGTGTCAAACTCACCAGTAACAAGCTCAAGCTTGATTTGTGTGAATCTATAAACTTCTTCAGAGGGAATGTTTGTTTTTTAAAACCAGGCAGCTCCTTAGCACTGCTCTTCTGAGTGGTACAGAGCTCTCGTGGCTACAGGCACGTGTGATTTGACCGATGATTTAATATTAAGGATTTGAATGTAAAGGATGCGTGCTCTCATACAAAGAACAAAGTGTGGCAGTGTTTGAACTGTATAGAAGATGTTGGAAATACTTCTGCTTTTTTTTTTTCAAATCTTCCATAGGAATAAATAAAAATATCTGATGTGTCAACTTGATCTTGCTGCAGCTGTTTTACCATGGCCACCTCAGAGTGAGATTAGTTATTTCCCAGGTTTATAAGTCTCTCTTAATCAAACAGAAGTATGCAATAACTTCTTGAATAAAGAGCCCAGTTGCTGATCTTGCTTTTCCTATATGATTATTCTGTTCTTCCTAATTATTAAACAATCATCATGGATTCAACCATTTTTTCACTTTAATTGAAAAATTTTTCACTAGCAAAGGAATAAAATAGTGCATTTTATTAGAATTACTCGGGGAAAGCTTAGAGTAGTAGTATCAACCTGCAAATAATTTGGCAAATGTTTTGATTCGGATTGCAAAATTATTAACCCATTGGTTATAACATAAAGCCTCAGATTATGTTTTGGAGTTTTAAATATTCCTAATATAGGAGTCATTCAAGTTTCTGTTATGATTTGTGATGTTGCCTATTCGTTACAGATTTAAGTATGTCAGGTCCAGAAATAATATTCTTTTTCTATTAACAGCATTGCCAGTCAATCTCCTTGTTTTAAGAATCATCCCCATCTTCCTGTCATTAGCCAGTAGAGAAACGAAGTGTCCTAATGAGTTACAGAGTAGGTTTCAGATCATTTAATTGTTCTCCAGGTTTAAATTGTCAGACTATACGAGTCGAGTTAGGAATGTCAGAGAACATGTGTCTGCAAATTGTTTATTATTGACCTGCCTGCACAGTGCAGAAATATTTTGGGGTGGATGGGACTGTCTTGAATCACAATAAGAAGTTTAAACAGCCTCTGTAGGAGCCAGCAACTAAATAACTGAAATTTGGCATGAGAGAATAAACATGCCATGAAGCTTAATTCCATAAAAACATACCATTTGTGTATCTTACAAATTAAAATGTGTGATGTACTGGGGACAAAAGATCTACACACATGCCACTGTTTTTTGACCACAGTGGGGTAAATAGTGTCTTAAATTTTTCTGTGTGAACCCTCACACAAATTCTTCTACACAGCTATAGGGTCATGGGTTTCAAACATTCACCTTTAGTGCAAAATACTGGAAGGTAAGTGACAATATCCTTGGATCAAGGAGAACAATTTGGAAGAAATCATACAATCACAGAATCACAGAATTGTTTGGTTGGAAAAGACCTTTGAGATCATCGAGTCCAACTGTACCTGTCTGCTACTAAACCACCCCTGAGCACCTCATCTACCTGTTTTTTAAATGCTTCCAGGGATGGTGACTCCACCAGCTCCCTGGGCAGCTTCTGCCGGCGCCTGAGAACCCTTTTGGTGAACACATTTTTCCCAATATCCAATCTAAATCTCCTGTGACACAACTTGAGGCCATTTCCTCTCATCCTATCACTTGTTGCTTTGGAGAAGAGACCAACACCCACCAACCTCCTTTCAGGCAGTTGTAAATAGTGATGAGGTCTTCCCTCAGCCTCCTTTCCTCCAGGCTAAACAACCCCAGGTCCCTCAGCCACCTCTCATAGAGCTTGTTCTCCACCCATCAAATTTATTTATTTATATTCAGCTCTGCTTTTTCTTGTTAATAGGAGCAACCTGTGATCTGTGCTGCAGATAAGACACTGGTGGCACATTTTCCCTTTCGTTGCATATCTGGTGAATAATTCTGTGTGTTTATAATGTATATTTAATATAAATATTATTAGTATATTTAATGCAATCTAGTTGATTAGCATTTAAGCGCATCATCCTGTGTGTTCCTCTCAAGTTCTACTGTGTTGAGATCTTAGGTTAAGTTTTATTTCTAGTTTCACGTCCTGTGAGAGTGAGTTTTGAGCTGTGTTGTTTACTCCTGATTTGATCCCTTTTCTCCATTGTTTCTATAACTGAAATGGTGCAGCATTCAGACATTTTGAAGCAGTCAGAATATGTCTTGATGGATATTTTCTTTCTTACCCCAAAACCTATTGTCTTCTTCCTTCTGCCTCTGTTGCTTGAATTTCGTGCCCCGTTTACTTTCTGAAAGATATGAAAACGTCTTACTTCTCATCAGGAAGCAATGACTCTATTATACATACAAAGTTGGATATGTAGCAAATATTCATGGAAGACAGCTGCAAGCTAAAAGATGTTGCTCCCAGATCAAAAGTTTCTTGATTACATCACCGTAACCAAAAGATCAGAGATAATGTGATTTAATTTGATCACTGAGTCATCCAAATAAGCATGGAGCTCTATTGGCAGTTTTTCTGAGGTAGCAGATTGCTGTTGGTATTTAATCAGGAAAAGTATTTTAAAATAATGCCCATAGTAACATTTTAAAGTATTAAAATAATCTCTGTAGTTTCCTAGGGTTTGACGGATTTTAACCATTGGCATAATGATGTTTTACTGAGGCTGTTAGAAGATATTTGCAAGCACCTCACTGGAGGGTGTAGGTGTGGTGAGTCACCCATTCAGCACACAGCTCCCATTCATTCATTCCCAAGTTGTAGCCTCCCTGGTTTTGCATAACCTATGCAATGTTCTGTTGTCAATCATCAGCTTCGGGTTTTGTGCAGTAAAATCTCTGGCTCTCTTTTGACTTGAATGAATGGTGTCATTCATTCACACCATACTGTTCTGCAGATACAACAGAATCATGGAATCATAGAACGCTTTGGGTTGGAAGGGACCTTTATAGGTCATTCAGTCTAACACCCCACAGGATCAGGGACATCTTTAACCAGATCACGTTGCTCAAAGCCCCATCCGATCTGACCTTGAGTGTTTCCAGGGTTGGAGCCTCTACTGCCTCCCTGTGCAACCTATGGCAGTGTTTCACCACCCTCATTGGAAGAAATTTCTTCCTGATATCCAGTCTAAATCTACCCTGCTTTTAATGTTTTAAAAACATTATGCCTTGTCCTGTCACAACAGGCCTTGCTAAAATCCCCTCCCCAGCTTTCCTGGAGCCCCTTTCAGTCCTGGGAGGCTGCTCTAAGGTCTCCCTGGAGCCTTCTCTTCTCCAGGCTGAACAACTCCAACTCTCTCAGCCTGTCCTTGTATGGGAGGTTCTCCAGCCCTCGGATCATCTCTGTGGCCTCCTCTGGACTCACTGCAACAGATCCATGTCCTTCCTGTGCTGAGTACTCCAGAACTGGACACAGGGCTCCAGCTACACAACAAGCAGGTTTTGGGAAGGCACCTTAACACATTGCCCCAGAGAAAAGGCAGATCAGGCTGCTCAGTGCAGAGAGACACAAACACCGCGAAAATCTCTGAGAACTCCAGAACTGGACACAGAGCTCCAGCTGAGGTCTCACCAGAGCAGAGCGGAATGGCAGAATCACCTCCCTCATCCTGCTGCCCACACTATTTTTGATGCAGCCCTTTCTAAAGTGAGGATCAAGCGGTTGGCTTTTAATGTGCAAGGGCTGTAAGAACGATAGGGCCTTGGAGTCAAATGATTTGGTTTGCGTGACAACCAGAGGAGAGGTGGAGAAGAAGAAAGGAGTGGACTAGTTCATTTCTCCCCTGCTACTCCAGGTCCATCAACTAGAAGCACTGAGTTTTTCACCAGGGAGCACACAACATAGAAGGCAGGGCAGGTGTAAACATATTTATCTACCACTTTGTCATGCCATCCTCCTCTGTAAGGGGAAACAATCTTGACATTTTTGCTTTTGATGTATTCAGAAATCACGAAAATATTGCTCTACACATTTATATGTGATTGGCTTTTTTTCTTCTGGAAGAAACCAAGATTTCAGGTTTTACCTCTGGCAATTTTTTAAGTTGTTGGATACTGCCATCCTTGCTACAGCTGTTATCTTACCCAAGCATGCTCAGCATAGCTCAGTTTCAGTCACAGTCTGGAATTGCTTTAGGGGAATGCAGAAGGAGATCCTGAGGCAAAGACAGTAAGAGTGAAAGAAGTGATAAGCCTGTAGGAAAGGACTGCGGAAACAGAGGAACTGATCACAACCCATTAGAAAAGAGCAAGCAAAGAGTTCCTGTGTGCTGCTATCTATGGCCTGGAAAGGGTGAAGGAGTCAAGTATTAGAAAGGACAAGAATGTAAAATAGGGTGATTCCCTCTTCCTACCAAACACAGAAGAAACACACTGACTGTTGATCCCACAGGGTCCATTGCTTGAAGTTGAATATTCTCCATAAAATTTCCCACATTCACAAGCAAATAAACACTGCATCGTCTGCCATGGCAAAACAAGATATTATCTTCCAGTTGATGGGAAGTTCTTTGGGATTTGTGAATGCCTGTTCTGATGTCTTCTTAATGATCATCATCATCTTTTAGCTTATTCCTTTTCATGAAACTTATCATTACAGAAACTCATTGCTTATTGAAACTTCAGATAAGGTATAATTTAATGTACCTCTCTGATTGGCTACAATTTTTAATCCTTGTGATTCTTTAAAACTAGCTCAAGCTGTTCTCTGGTTGTAGTTGAGTACATGACTTAAGTGAGATTTAAAATGTTGAGAATGTATGTTTCTTTATTTCAGTTTGTTTGTTGTGCTGTTAATTCAAGAGTCTCCCCAAACTTTACTGATACATATTAATCTAAGAATTGGCTTCTTTCATTTCTTTATATCTCTAGTTGTATAGCATGAGTTTTAAAAATGAACAGCAATATATGGTCTTCTGTTTGTATTTTCTAATGAAAACTCTAAATACAGGTATCAATAGATCGATAGATAGAAGTTGTGTAACTGATTAAATGTAAATAATAAATATACTCATAACTCAAATTCTATGATGTATCAACAGCTTGTTTTAGTAGTTAAATACAGTGATATCCAGTAGCTCGTTTCTACCAATGTCATATCCCAGTACAGCTGGATGGTAGAAGAGGGTGGAAGAACTTCTGATGCATTTGGGAAAGTTTAGAAACCATGAGCATCATCTGTGCAATGGCCTTCACCATGGCAATGCAAACATGTGAGGCAACTGACATCTAAAGTATAGCAAAAACTGGAAAGTTTTTTCTGGATGGCCAGTGAAAGTGATAAATTAAAAAAATACATAAGTAGGTACATTTTTTAGTGTAATTATGTTACCATAAGCTCGGCTACCTATCTGTGCAGATATTTACACTTAAAAGGTCAGGTCTCCTTCCAGTTACTCTGCAGCTAATTCAAAGTTTACATGGTAAGGGCTATAAACTAGACTTTTTCTGGGTAACTAGGTTAATCTGACAGGTTTTGCAGTGATTTTGAGCGTCAGTCCTGTTGTTAAATGAGAAATCAGTAGCTGTTCTGGACATTACACTTTCTTGCTATGTGGGAAAGAAATTATAGGATTTTTTTCATCTACGTGTCACTGTAAAATTTAATTTTTTCATAACTTTTTTTGATTGAAAATAATGTTTTGATCACATACATATACATATTATATATACATTATAGGGTTTTGCTATGGAATGTCTAAACTGTAAACTTTGACATGTTGTTAAGCAGTTGTCAACAAAACAATGGATTTAATATTCTTTGTTTAAAAATATTCATATCTGTTGTTGAATGAGACAGTCTATTCAATCTTATAAATATCATATTTAATAAAGAACAATCCACAGCAAGGAGAAAAAATGTCTTTATCCATAAGCAACCAGATGAGAAATGGATTTTTATTCAGTCAAATCCTTTTAGTCAATGAAACAGCACTTTCATGCATACTGCACTCAAGTGATAATTAATATAGTCTAATTCTGGACATGATGCCTGAATTGATGTACTGTCATCAATACCCCGTGTTAAAATCAAACCTTGACAGGGACTTAACACCCTGGAACAGGTCATCATATGATAATACTCTTTTTTCCTTTCAGTATTTGTCTTCAACCAAGCAAAGTATTACAAGATGGGGGGGGGGAAAAAAGGAAATAATTACAAATGAAGAGTGACGCAGGCTGTGAATAGAACATATGTTAGGCTAGGCAGAGGCATCAGTGAATTATATCATTTCATGATGAAGCGGCAGTGGGGCTGAACGGACCTATTTTAAACCTTGATGTATTTTATCTCTACTGTATTTGGACTGTCATCTTTGGAGAAAGACTTTGTGTAATTGAGAGTCAGCTCCAATCTGCGTGACTTGAGCATGAAGTGTAAGCCAGATGAACAGTGTTATGGAAGAAAGGGAAGCATCTAATAAGGTATAAATGAGTAATAACCTTTATACCTCAGACATTTAAATGTCCCTTATGAAATATGAGGTTGTATGGTATTAATTTAACAGTACTATTAATAATACAAACAAGGTTTTAGAATACTTAAAAATGTACTTAATTTTACTTTGTTATTTTAATAAAATATATGTATTTACATTTTAGACATCCTTTGTTACCTTGAACATACAATTATAAAAGAACCATATTTTCCTTACGCATTTCTTGTGATTCTAGTGTGTTTTTGTTCTGAATTCATGGTGAATCTTCATAGACTGAGGTAGTAGTTTATAATTATTTTGAGGGGAATTTGTTTTGATGATGTCCTTATCTGTAATGCCACTAAAAAATCTGGCTCTGAAAGAGTCTTCAGGGAGTCTGTATTTGTGTATATTTTGCTTTTAATGTAATAAAAAATTATAAGTTTAAGAAAGATGTATTTTTTGCTTTTCAGTTATTGCTCAACAAGCAGTGCATGTATTGATAGTGTGTTATATAAAACCAGCATATAGGGTGTGATGTATATAGTGATATATTATTGATGAATGGTGGTTATTTAGGAAGAATTTATGGTAGTTCTAGTAGATCTTAATAAGTCTTCTATAAGGTCTTGCTTTGTCATGTGAAATAGTGTGTGAGTGCCATGTGGCATGTCCAGCACAACTCAAGGAACACATTAGAGAGTTACTCATTTGAATTTAATTGTTTCCAACCTTTTGGTTGGATATGGGTTTTTTTTGAAAGATTCTTCAGATGATCTAGAGACAGAATAATTTTTTATTGTTACAGCTATGCATAAGAATATGTGATGGCTTCTGTAATGCAACCTACTTGTTCGGCTTAAAACATTTTCTACTTAGGTCAGTGTAGTTACTTAGAAGTGTAATGAGCATTTTATAATCTCTTGAGCTTCCTCTGCAGTTAGCCAGCAATTTCAAGCTTACAGTAAATGTTATTAGCACTTTTCCTCTCATTAAAAATCAACTGTTCAGAAGAAACAGGAAAAAATAGCCCTAATAATCTAGTATTTGAAGCTTGTACTGGAGAGTGCTCGTAACTGTTAGCCAGATTCACATTGACCAATATCTGCATGTGGGGCATCCTCAAAACCCAATAAATTCCATGGGAGGACAATACAGGTCTGCCTGCATGGCTTTGATAGCAGAATTGGGGTCACAGAGGTTTGGAAGAAGTTCTTTGTCCTCTGTACCTGTGCATAGAAAATGGCTTATTGGGTAAATTCTTTTACATTGCTATCTGCATAGAAAAAAGTATTCCTGCTGTCCATCCAAAATGCTAGGGTGAGCACACTATCTTTTCTTTATTCCTTGTTTTTGCATTGTTTTATTATGTTAACCTCATGTGTCCCCTCACAGTTGAAGCTCTGTACAACTAACTTCTCCTTGCAGTCTGTAGATACTCTGTCAATCAATGATGCATTATGTTAGGTATGAATAAGTAATTTCTTGTGAATAAAACCATATATAAGAAGAACATTTAACATCTTCACCGTCACTTGTTGGGACAAACTACATAATAATCTACCAGGAGTGCAAATAGATAACTCTGTTCCAGCACATCTAGGAAATGCAGGCTATAATATCAAGCAGATGTAATGGTAAGAAATTTGCTTAAAAACAGAGTAGAAGGTTCAAAGTGAACAGCAGAAGTGAAAGCTGAGAAACATTGATAGGAGTCAGAGAGGCAAGCAGAATTTAAAACCTGTTTTTGATGTCAGTTTGCTCTGACCCATGTACTACTGACGTTTCTGTTTCCTTCATACTGATGTTCCTTTTGATTCTTGTACTGTGCATAATAACCCTCATTTTACTACTATCTTAACTTTGTACATGACTCTTGAATAGCCTTCTACTGACTTCAACCTGCATGTGTATGCATAAACACATTTTACACGCATTAAAGGAGGGCAGCTGTCATGACAGTAATTTATTATCCAAAGACCAAATGTGTTGCTTTTGAACTGTATCCCTTCACATTATTCCAATGTGAAAATTCACTTGACTTTGATATTCTTCTTGCAAACCAAAAAGCAAGACAATTTCTGGATGAGGAGAACAGAATAATGTTATCAGAGTCTGCAAGGTATGGAGATTGGGCAAATTAAGAATGTAATTTGGCTTTAAAGCAACAGCTTTAACAGCTTTTTATTATATAATTTTAGTTTCTGGATGTGCACAATTTTAATAGTCCACAAATTGTGATGTTAGTAATTGAGAAATACATTTGTTTTACTTTTGTTTTTATAGAGAAGTTGTCTTTTGCATTAGAAGAATGCAGAGAAGTCTGTTAATTTTATAAGACCTGTCTTGTAATATTTAACTTCCAACATTGTAAAATTTCTTTGTAGCAAAGTTGTTTATAGCAAAGTTATGGAAAGATTTTTGCGTTGTCATCTTAATTTTAAACTTTTAATTCATTTGTACATATCACAGTCTTTCTAAAGTTTTTTTAAAGGATGCAATGGTTTTTAAATCATTATCAAATTTTAGCAGCTAGAAGCAAAATTGGCCACCCTGTCAATAAAAATGACAATATGTGGTATATAGATAAATAATAACAAGATGTAGCTATCCCAGAAATGTTTGTTGCAAAGCTTAATAATAAGACATGTTGCATTTGAAATAACCTTAGATAATTTTTTGCTGTGGAAAAAGTAAAATCAGAATATAAAGCATGAAGAAAAAATATTTGCAAAGGAAAAACAATCACCCACATCCATGATCTCTATCTTTCTCTTCAGTCATTAAAAAACCCAAGCTGACAAAAGACCAAGAATAGGAATATGTTTAATTCAAAAGTTTTTATTGTCCACGCTTACCAGTCAATGAATAAGCCAAAAGAACAGTTAAACATTAATATTTGTTCACAAATTAAATCTTTAGTTAGCTATGAACTAGGAAGTAGAACTGTACTGTAAGAAGAGAAAACTCTTGGGGATTGACGTTGATAGCAGGTTATATCATGATGATGATGATGATCAACTTCTACCACACTTCTTTCCAGAAGCATTTTTATTTCACTATTTTCCTCCCTCAAGCAATTGTATTTTTTGGAGCTATGACAAGGATCTTACATTCATTTATATTTTTTTCCTTATCCCATACCCATTCCTCCTTCGCACAAATGCAATATAAGAGACTATTCTGTACTTGTTGTGTTCATAACGGGATTCCCCTTCCAGATTCCAGAACATAGAGCAGCTGGAAGTGTTAGTGACCGTCTGTACCACTACGCCCATCTTTTTAGCAGTAAAATTAATTTTCCTCATCTTGGCATGTAAAGAACCCAAGTGTGCTCCTTACCTCATTACCTGAAATTTTACAGTGACACCAACAGCAGGGGATGTGGTTGACCAGCTTTTTGGATATCGGAAGTAGAAGCTCTGGGAGTATTTGCTGAAATAGAGACTGCAGTTCTTGTAGCCCTTAATTCCTTCCTTCAGGGCTGTTGATTGCTAGAGCGATGTGGATGGATATCATCCAGGTTTCTGTGTTGCTCTGATAGTTTGCAGGTTTTTACCTAGCTAAGAGAACAACTATATGAAGTGTGTACGAGGTCTCACACGAAAAAGACAAGATTAATCTTGGGAACCTAGAGTGGGAGAGGAGAGGTGAAGAGGTGGTTATAGAACATGTTCTGACCTGTCACAGTGAGACAAGGCTGAGCTCCATTGCTTGCTCAGTGCGAGTGGACTACAAGTGGATGAGTGTTCAAACATTTTCTTCGACTGCAAATGTCTCTTGTGCGGGAGTAGACAGTGAGTTCATACCAAGACACCACACCAGCCCACAGAACTTCATCTGTGAAGCAGTTTTTAGCTAAGAACAATATTCTTGTGAAACCAACCCTGCTCACCAGAGCTGGCTCCCTCTTCCCAGAGATCCAATTGGTGCTCAGAGGGACCCATTTGTTGTTGGAAGAAGTCGTGAAAACCAAACCAATAGAGATCCTCAATGGCCTTTCAGAAAATGATCTGCAGAATTGGTTTGGACATTGACAGCTTCACAGGTAGCCGTGGGTCAGGTCAGAAAGGAGCTATTGTGAAGGTGATGGTAGTTGGTTTTTTTGTATTTTATTAAATAAAAAGAGTTATAGGCACTCTGGGTTTTTTAGTGTTGGACTTCATACTTGCTGCATATTACTAAACAGCAATCTTGTTGAATGTCACAGAGGCTGAATAACTGAACATGTTTATGTATGGATAGTGCAGTGTAGTGACAGGAGGTAAAAATGAAAGTATTTTACTATCTTAGTTGCTGTTCCAGCAATGCACTTATTTTTTGCATGAATATTGATTTTCAGTCTGAGAAACAAACTCAGTTCCATAAAAATCAGCATTCCTGAGCATTGTATTTTTATAGGAGGCAGTGTTTAGGTATGGATAGACACGTTAGATAGATAAGATGTTTGCCAATGACACCAAGCTTTGTGGTGCAGTCAACACACTGGAGGGAAAGGATGCCATCCAGAGGAACATGGACAGATATCAGAGGTGAGGCTGTGTGAATCTCATGAAGTTCAACAAGGCCAAGTGCAAGGTCATGCACCTGGGTCAGACAATCCCAAGCACAAATGCAGGCTAGGTGGAGAATGGATTGGGAGCAGCCCTGAGGAGAAGGACCTGGAGGAGATGGTGGATGAGAAGCTCAACATGAGCCAGCAATGTGTGCTCACAGCCCAGAGACCAAGGGTGTCCTGGGCTGCATCCAAAGCAGTGGAACCAACAGGGCCAGGGAGGGGATTCTGCCCCTCTGCTCTGCTCTGGTGAGACACCACCTGGAGCCTCGTGTCCCATTTGTGGAATTCTCAGCACAGGATGGACATGGATCTGTTGGAGCGAGTCCAGAGGATGCCATAGAGGAGGCCATAGAGATGATCCAAGGGCTGCAGCACCTCCCATACAAGGACAGGCTGAAAGTGTTGGGGTTGTTCAGCTGGAAAAGAGGAGGCTCCAGGGAGACCTTAGGGCAGCCTCCAGTACTGAAAGGGGCTCCAGGAAAGCTGAGGAGGGGCTCTTGATCAGGGAGTGCAGGGATAGGATGAGGGGGAACGGTTCTAACCTCAAAGAAGGGAGATTGAGATGAGATCTGAGGAAGAAATATTTTCCTGTGAGGGTGGGGAGGCCCTGGCCCAGGTTGCCCAGAGAAGGGATGGCTGCCCCATCCCTGGAGGTGTTCAAGGCCAGGTTGGATGGGGCTTTGAGCCCCCTGATCCAGTGGGAGGTGTCCCTGCCTGTGTCAGGGGGGTGGAACTGGATGGGCTTTAGGGTCCCTTCCCACCCAAACTATTCTGTGATTCTGTGATTGGGGAAGAGGGTGTTGGGTTCCAGTTGGACGCAAGTATGCAGTGACACTAAGGTGCTCAAGCTGAGGAATTTCTGGATATTCAGGAAAATGTGTGGCAGGAAGCTGGCTTCCCTTGGAAAGAAAATGGGGTATTTTTATTACATTTGTTTTATTTTGTTTTCATTAAGCTTCATAATTCTGAGATATAGACAGGACCGCTACAAAATTTCACATCTTTTAGATTTACAGATTAAATTTTCCTTTTGTTCCTCACAGTGGAGTTAGTTTTTTGAGAGGACTAACTACAAGCTTCCAAAATGACTAAGTCAATTTTGGAATAGAACTTTGAAAAGAGATGGTTGCAGATATTATTAGGAGCAAGAAGTCAAAAGATTAAAAGGAGGCCCTGAAAAGAGAAAAAAGGGAAAACAATACTCTAAAACATTAAAAAGGATGTAGAAAAAAATTAATACTGAGGTTAAAATTCACTAGAGACCCACAGTGGAAAGAAAATTACAGACTAAACAATCAGGTAACAAAGTGTGTGTCTTCACTTGGCAAATCAGTGTCAGTGAGATCCTTTCTTGGAATCCTCAGCCATGCCCTTCCTAAAAGCTGATTCGCACACTCAGTGTGTGCCCTACGATGGTTACATGAAATCATGTAATTCCCTTCTTAAAAACCCTTTATAATTAGTTAAATAATCAAAGCACCATTGTCTGCCATATTGTCAGTGGAGATGAAGGGGTAGACTTACAGACAGTAGAATTAGACTGATACAGATGTTAAAGTTACACTTATGGGACCTGGGATCAAATTTTAGCATGATTGGCATGAGTAACTGTTTTTCCATCGACTTCAGTGAGTTTTGGATTTATGTATTTTGAACTGTGAAGTGCCAATTATACCTTCAAGGACAAAATAGTCGTAATTAAATACATAGATTTATAGTTTTAAGAATATGTTGTTTATGTTAAGGATATATTAATTCTAATATTTAATTTATTTCTAGGGCATTTCTTAAAATATTTGGAGATACTACCCTTCCATGTAGTCATACAAATTCCATCTATTGTTAATATGTACCTAGAACACTGTGAAGCCATTGTTTGAAAATGTTAGACCATGCAAAGTTATTCTGTTAATAAATTATTAATCTAAATTTATCAATGAAAAGTTGAATGGTATGAATAGATATCTGCCTCTAAAGTAGGTTTATATAGGGGAATGTTTTCTTTAAACATGAGAGCAGTCTTTGAGAAACCCACATTAAATTAAAGAAAAATGAATTAAGGAACTTTAGACTAGAGTACTTTAGTTAATTATATAATTGTAATCATCATAATTTAGTATAATCATGTTTAGATTTGTTTAGTGCAATGATTAGAATTTAAATATATCTCTTGAATGTGTTTGGCATAAAATAAGCTCAAAATTTGTGGGGTGAAATTAGTAGAAATAATTGGATACTTTGATAGGAATTTATTTCTGAAAACTGTCTGTATGTTCTTTTTTAATTTTTTTTCTTATTATAAGTAAGCTCTTTGCTTAAAGTCATTTAATCTGTGCACATGAATAAAAATAAATGTTTGAAGAGTAAAGTTTAACTTTCAATACATGATTTTGGATATTTTTCACTTCAGTTGATAAGTTTACAACCATCCAAAATACAAAAGTGGTGCACAACACGCAGTTAATAGTGCTGGAAGGACTTGTAATGATTTTTTTTTAGGAAGTTTCTATTTCATGTTCAATGACTTGGTTATTGGAGGTTATTTCCTCCTTGGGGGAGGAAACAATTACAGAGATCATTAAATTTAAAAAATGAATGGCAGCCTCTGTCCTGTAAACACATGATCTGACTGACTCAAGGACTTGCAGAACCAAGATCTTATGAGAAAGCAGTAATTATCATGCAGTTCAGCATTTGTTTATATTTTTTCAATGAAGCCATGAACAATGTTTGGAAAATTGAGACATCTTAGTATGTTTCTTCTGCATGAAATACTGTGAAATACATACAGGCTTTTCCCTTCATTTTTTACTTTTTTGCCTTCATTGCATATTTTAAATAAAGTCCATTGAAAGCAGTAGCAATGTTTTATTAAAAATCCGTTGTTTACCTCACAGCCATTATTACAGAAACCTCTCCCTGGTCTCAGATGCACAGGCCTTGTCCCCAACTCCCTCAGCCATACCTGCTTCATCTGTCATTTGCGATAAAAGTCAATCAAAAATGATGGCAAAGATAGGGCCATTCTTTTAGAATAAAAAAAATGCAATAAAAAGAAATGAAGGAATAACACAGATATCAGCTTGGTGATGTTACTTAGAAAACCTGTGAACTTATTTTCACTCTTAGTGCCTTCTTTTCCCTTCCTCAAACTCCTCAATTCCTCTTCTAATCCCCCTGTCATGTGGCTGGCGCTGTAAACATATCTGGATGTCAGATTACCATTGAAATACCTTAATGTGGTTACAAGTGTGCATCAGTTTCTCCGTGACAGAAATAAAGCCTTCCTGCAGCTCTCAGGCATGAGCAGAAGCTTCAGTGTAATAATAACAATAAATAATAATAATAACAACAACAATAATAATATTATTAAAATGTGGAATGTTTAGGATATGATATTTATTAGTCACGCAGTATGCTATGAGATCTCTTTTAGCTGATCCTTTTAAAGTGACACAATTCCATTGTAAATAAATCATTATCAATGTACACCTCTGGTTTTAGTTCTAGATAGACTCTATGATTAGCCAGAGTTGTGAAATAAACTTTCCCCTTTTCTTTCAAGTATCCTTTTCATGTTCTGTTGAAATTAGGCTTCTATACACAGATGCATATTTAATAAGAGCATTTCATATTATTTTCCTGATACATTTCTAGAGCTGCAGCATGCAGTGAAGGTTTTATAGTCAGTGTGCAGTGCAGCAGATGTCATTCCATTTGCCTAAGTCCTGCTGACATTTGGAGTTGTGGATTAATTGAGCTACAGAATGAAATTTAATTAAAATTAAATACAGACTTGGCCATTGTATCTGTTCATTTTTTACACTCTAGTGTGTACATTTGCAGTCAGCGCCATAGTTAATTTGTTTAATCAGGATGCTATGTGGGAGAAGCTGCACTTTGTTATAAGCTAGAATTGTGGCAGATGCCAAGTGGAGCATCATTTCTATAATTTCATGCGATACATGCCGTGTAAATGATGCTATTGATGTGCTTCAGAACAACCTGAAGGGTGAAGATTGTTCTATTTGTGAAGTTATTAAAAAAATAAAAGGCTTTTAAAAGGTAGGGTTTGGGTTCTATTTTTTAAGGCAAAAATATTGTTTCAACTCAGGTTTTAAGCACTCTGCTAATTTATTTAGCTTATGAGGAAATATACTGAAAGGGAAAGAATTATGAAAGTGCAATTTATTTCTCTCATCAAATGCCATTGTCAGAATCAGTTTAGCCTTGAGATAGATCTGCCATGGAAATGTCAACAGAAGGCATTAAAAAATGCCAATACTTGATTGTAAGAATTTTTTTCTTGATAATTGAGTAGGTATGTATGTGGGAAGCATTCCAGTTTTGGGGGTTTTTTCCTTCTCTCTGACCATATTAATAGGTAGCAAATACTGGGTAAAGTAGAAATAGCACTGGAGGGAACATTTATGTGTTCTGTCTTTATGCATTGAATTTAGGTCCATCTGGAACCGCTTACTTCTGCTCCTTTATATGTAGGTAGCACTAATTTTAGGTATTCTGACTCAATCTGAATTAGATGCCTAAAGCAGCCAAAGTAGATGGTGCAAATACCTCTTCTTGTATTAAAATAAAGGAAACAGTAGACAGCACTCTGAATATCACATAACAAACTTAGTGACACATATCTACTGTGAAAACTGAGGACATAAAGTCTCTTATTTATAATTTACCATATGAACAAATGTTTTTTAAAAATTGAGTCTGCTTTTTCATCTTTGTCCTTCATTGTAACAATGAATATTGTTCAGGCATAGGAAGCTTTTCAAAAGCCAATTGAAGCATCATAGAATCACAGAATCATTGGGGTTGGAAAAGACCTCCAAACTCATCCAGTCCAACCGTCAGCCCAGCACCGCTGTGCCTATTAAATGATGTCCCCAAATGCCACATCCACATTTGGTTTTGACCCCTCCAAGTTTGGAGACTCCATCACTTTCCTGGGCAGCCTCTGCCAGGTCTTCACCACTCTTTCGGTAAAAAAATCTTCCCCAATATCCAATCTAAACTTCCCCTGGTGCAATTTGAGGCCATTTCCTATCGAACTATTGCAGGTTATTCATTCAATTTCCAACAGCTTTTTGCTCAAGGTTTCCTTTAAACAGAAGAACTCTCTTTATATTTAATATGTAATGAAGGATTTCTCTTCCATGAACTTATCCATTCTCCGCTCAAATCCATGTGAACTTTAAGCATCTGCAGCAACAGGTAACTTCACTACCTGTTGGATGAAGAAACCCCTCTTGTTTGTCTTTAATCTGCTGCTTTTCTCAGTGCTTGAGGCCTGGCAGCTCCCACATTGGAAGAGACAGTATAGAGTGGATTCCCTGTCTCTAATTCCATGCTGCTTTGGGTGTTATGGACTTCTTATGTATCCTGCTGTACCATCTCTTTTCCAGTCTGAACGAATCCCACATTTTTTGTACATTATTCAGTTCTACCTCATCTTTTTTTTTTTATATCAAGGTGGGAGATGTTTGAACCAGATTGTATTGAACATGTGAGGAAGCCTTGGATTTATATCCATTGCATAGTAAAATATTCTTATTTACTTTTGCTGCTAAATCTACTGCTTAAATCCCAAGGCTGACTTTTTGTTTTGTTTTCTTTTCCCTATTTCTACTTCACATAGAACTTATGTTTTCCCAGAACTAATTAAGGCTTCCAAATCTTACGTATGGTTCGTAACGACCAGCTCAGAGTCCACCATTTTACCAGTACAGTTAGGGTTGAGATCACTTTACACATCTCTTCACATTTTTCTTTGCTGAATTTCATCAACCATCTTAATGCCCAGTAGCTTGGAGCCATAAGGGCTTTCTTGATATTTACAACATCAGCTCTTGACTTCTCCACTTGTAAATGTGTTGTACAATCAGCAGATTTTGTCATATCACAGTTCACTCTCTCTATTCTCACCATTTATGAATAAGTTAAACCAATGTGGGTCCTTGTGGGGTTTCACTGGCATGCGCCATGCAAATTGACCATCCATCCTTACCCCTCTACTATGTTTTAGCAAGGTTTGTCTGTGTTGTGACCCTTTATTTTCCACCATGACTGCTTAGTTTCTTTACAAGACTTGAATGAAAACCTTTGTCATAAGCTTTTGAAAACCCAAGCAGACCAGAGGAAGCCACAAAGATGATCAGAGAGTTGAGCACCTCCCATCCAAGGACAGGCTGAGAGAGTTGGAGAGAAAGGATAGGACAAGGGGGATCAGTTTTAAGCTGAAAGAGGGGAGATTGAGATGAAATCTGAGGAAGAAATGTTTTCCTGTTAGGGTGGGGAGGCCCTGGCAGAGGTTGCCCAGGGGAGTGGTGGCTGCCCCATCCCTGGAGGTGTTCAAGGCCAGGCTGGATGGGGGTTTGAGCCCCTGATGCAGTGGGCGTTGTCCCTGCCCATGGCAGGGGGTTGGAACTGGATGGGCTGTGAGGTCCCTTCTGTATTGAACAGATCTTTACAAATCCAGTTGTTATCCTATTCCACATACTCCCTGGAACACATTTCAAAAATGGGTGGCACATTTATCACATTCTAGTCATTCATTATATGTTTTTCAATGGAAGGTCACACACTAAAATTAGTGCTCCAGAGATTACATTCCTGAGTTCCTTTGAATCTGAAATGCAAATACTGTTTTGTCTTGGCGATTTACTACTTGTCTATGTTTTGTTCCTCCTTTATTTGTCATATAATATTTCCCATGAACATTGACTTTGAGGCAGATTTTCTGCTGAGACCTTTATTCAGAAAGCTGCAAGTGTTGGATCCTTCTCAAATTTTCCACTCCAATGGCCTTATATCTGTGTGAACATTCAAGGAAAACTGCTGCTCCTGATGTGTTTGAAAACACATTATTGTATTGCAAACTTTTAATGCCTTGTGTGGGTTGCTTCTCAGACTATCTTCTAGATCATCTCACTGTGTTTTTTTAACTAACCTACCACTGTTTGTGATATTCTCTATTTTCAAGTTTAAGAATGGTACTTTCTAGCTTTTAAAAACTTCCTTCCCCCTCCTTTCTGATCATTTTAAGTTATTCTTGACATATCTGTTCTCTGAAGTGACTGTTTGCTTTCTGCCTCCAACAAGATGCTCCTTGTCATTGCACTGCCTACAAGGATTTAACTCCCTTAACTACCTCTCTCAGGGATATACTTTCCATCTTCATACATAGCAGAGCTACAGCATTGCTAAAATTGAGCACAGCTTTCTGAAGTGAGGCGTAGTTGCATGGTGTTTTGGGGCTTTTTCCGAGAAGGCTACATTTTATTGCATTATAACTGCTGTTACAGAGTGGATTTTTGACAATAAAATTTCAAGTCATAGTCATTGAGGTAGGAAAAATATCGAAGCTCATCCATTTCACCACCACCACACCTATTAAACCGTGTCCCAAGGTGCCACATCTACATCAGTTTTGAACCCTTCCAAGAATATCGACTCCCCCACTGCTCTGGGCAGCCTCTGCCAGGGCTTCACCAATCTTGAGTAAAGGAATTTTTTCTAATATCTAGTCTAAACCTCCCTTGATCCCTGAGTCTATTTCCTCTCGTCCTATCACCTGTTACCTGGGAGAAGAGACCAGCACCCACTTCACTACAACCTCCTTTCAGGTCTACTGTTCTGCTCAAAATGAAGTTAAAGGGGTCGTTTTCTGCTGTAGGCCACTAAACAGATTGCTCCATCAGTTAATTGCTGACCATATGCATAAATTTAGTCATATCATCAGGTCACACAGTATCACAGTATCACAGTATCATAAGGTTGGAAAGGACCTCCAAGATCATCGAGTCCAACCTATAACCCAACACCAACACCAACACTAACACCAACCCATCATCTAAACCATGGCACTCAGTGCCTCATCCAGTCTCCCCTTAAAAACCTCCAGGGTCAGTGACTCCACCTCCTCCCTGGGCAGCCCATTCCAATGGCCAATCACCCTTTCAGTGAAGAACTTTTTCCTCACATCAAGTCTAAACTTTCCCTGATAAAGCTTGAGTCCATGCCCTCTAGTTCTGTCACTGGTCACCTGAGAGAAGAGACCAACCCCTGCCCAACTACAACCTCCTTTTAGGGAGTTGTAGAGAGCAATGAGGTCTCCCCTGAGCCTCCTCTTCTTCAGACTAAACAGCCCCAGCTCCCTCAGTTGCTCCTCGTAGGGCTTGTGCTCCAGCCCCTTCACCATCTTCGTTGCCCTCCTCTGAACATCTTTCCCAAACTGGGGGGCCCAGAACTGGACACAATATTCAAGATGAGACCTGACCAGTGCCGAGTACAGGGGGACGATAACTTCTCTGGTCCTGCTCGCTACACGATTCCTGATGCCTGAGAGAGTAGCCCGAGTCTCCCGTTACCCTTGACATATCACAGTCAGTATCACCAGGTCTGATCAGGAAATCAGCAACATCATTCCAATACTGATATTTTCCCATTTAGTCTGGAATTTCAATGATCAGAGGATCTGTCGTTCTTCAGACGACTGCTGTCAAGACAATATGTGTTTGGTTTCTGTGAGGAGGTTGAGCCAATATCCCAGCTCACCTGGATTCTCAGCATCCCTCTAAAACCCTCCAAATGCAGTAACCCTGAAATAGATGGATTCCGAAGATTTGTCCCATGTAAACTGCTTTTCTCTTCTCTTTTGTAACTGCTTGAAATTTGACTGCTTTTGCTGTTCTTACTTCTATCTTACTGGTCATTTACAGAGTGACAAACAGCAACGTGGTATTTCACAGACAATAACAGAAAATGCTTCTGAAAAACTGTCCCTTTCTTGGTATTTGCAGAAAACCTTACAAATAGCTGTGTATTTAAAAGCATTTTTAAAAGCTTTAAAAGCACTTACATGTAGCTTTCTTACTCACATGGTAAGAAAGGGATTTGCCAAGCAGTTAACACACTATTGATGCTATTAAAATGTCGATGTGCATCTTAATAGTACATAAATCAGGATTGAAGAAGGGTAGCTGGTTGAAAGGAGTCATCTTTTTGTAGACTCAAACATGAGAAAGAGTGGAGAAATAAAAAGTCTTTACCCTGTCAGTTAGGAACAGTAATTTGGAAGGAGTCATTGGATTGAAAACGATCCATCCCTATCTGGGCACTGTGACCCATGGGCCATCGCTGAATGAGAGGGTCCTCTTACAGTGAAATGTGTACTAAAATTTGTACATTTGTACATTTATTTGGTTGTGGCCATGGAAAATAAATATTTGGCAATGATATCAATCACATATGTCAGGAACAGGGAACAGACTGGATGAAAATCAATGACATAACAATTTATTTAGAGGGTGCAGGGGTAATAAAGCTCGGTAGTCACCCACCTGACAGAAGGTGGGCTTGAAAATGGAGAGAGATTTCTTACAGGGAATAGAAGGATTTTTTTACCTAAATTCCAAGATAATAACATGACAGTCAGGAGGCAATTAAAGAGAAGACACAAAAGAAAACGGGCAATGCGGGGAGAGCACTTTGAGGCAGTGGTCAAAACTAAGTACTAGGACTGAGAGAAGGAACAGAAGAGTGATACTGAGAGCTATAAAGTTTCAAATTAGAGTTGCAAATGTGAAAGAAAGAAGAGGAAGGCATGAAGAAATGAAACGTTACAGATGTAGGCTAAAGATGCTGGAAAAGAGCATTCAGTGGTAGAAGGGTCATGTGAGAAGGTAGTTGTGGCTGCATAGGTGGGAAGGACCCTGGAGAAGAATAAGCTGTGCTGGAGATGAGAGGAGGAGGAACACAGGATATATTTAGGTGTGTTGTTATATAGCTTAAGTGTTGCAAGAACACATAACAGGGGTATTTTAGACCTATATTCAACTGTCAGAAAGGAAGAGGCTACTCATCCAACATGACAAAGAGACCGTGTTCAGCACAAGCCAGTGTGATGTGGGGTTTTTTACCTCCTAGAAAGGAGACATTGAAGGACAATCTGATTTTTAGAGGAACTAGCTTTCTGGGTATAAAGACAGTGGTTCATTTAAACCCACAGCATGACAGTCCTGCGTAGAATAATTAGTTTGTATACTTTTTTCCACCTATAGCATTTTATTCTTTCAGTACCTATTTTTTTACTGATGTTAGTATCTGTTATATTTTGATCTTGAGCTTCATAATAAATACTCATTTTTTTTCCTTTTAAAGTTTTAAACTGATTGCCAGATGGAGTCATTTTCTGCCTTTTCATTGATCTACTCAGGATGGAAAAATAATCTGCATTTACAACTGTTATTGTAACACAGACCTGCAGAGTTTTGGATGCCTTGTTTTGCATCTATATCTTTTTTTTATCTTCAGAAATTAAGGCGTCTGCTAATATTGAATAGGCAACTGGTGGTTCTCCTTGGATCCATTCTTCAGTTCTGTTTATTTAGGAGCAAAAATAATCTCTCATCTTTCCTGATTGCAAGCTTGCAAATACAAAGCTTGTTTAAACAAGCTTTCCACTCTGTTTCACCTAAAAGCAAAACTAATTTTAGTGTCTGCTTTTTGATGCATACAACTTTCATATATATAGGAGCATTACTCAGTGTGACAGGACCTCCTTGCCCTGTCTCATTGCGGTAGTTCATGGTGCTGCAGGAAATACAGAGATGCACTTTTATATTAAGAATAGGAAACTATTATAATGTGAGACAAAAAAATGTCCTGCTCTTAGTCCAATTAGAAATTAATAATCTGTATGTCTTATACCCCTTTGTCTAAGTGATTTGGAGTCTAATACCTCTGACATTTGCTGCAGAAATTGCTCTGTGGGGTTCTCTGCTTCATGTAATTTGGACTTGCCCCAAGATTATTTAATTATGAAGAAGAAATTTGTGCTGTCATTGAAACAGTGTTGGAGATTTCTAGTGGAACCAACATATGCTAAACTTACGTAAATTATTAAACCAGATTTAACTTAAACGTCTTCCTTTTACACATTGTGGATGGCCATGTGTCTAGCCTAGAAGATATAGACAGAACAATTACTCCTCTCCTGGAGTAGCTATTGTAAAAATAGAAATCTGTTTGTTTTGAAAACAATACAGTGTCAAAACACAAAAAAACCCCTGAATTTTAAAGCAGTATCCTAAAGGTATACGATTGCACTGGCAGTCTTGAATTTGTGTAAGATGGTCTTCTAACTCCTGTTAGAGCTGTTCTAGTAGATTTTGTCAGGTGAACACTATGGGAATTTTTTTCTGCTGCATTATTCAAGATTGTGCTGTTGGGATTTAGAGTTGCATGCTATCAGAATTGTTTTCATCCATCTTGAGAACTGCTACTGCAATATATTTTGGGGTTTTTTTTTCCTTGTTCTTCAACATAGCATTATGTAATTCATACATTATCCTGAGAAACTGACAGGCTTTTGTTTTCTCTCTAATAAGTATTTTAGTTTGGTGACCTCTGATCATTAAGCAGAATATTTCAGGGGAGAAGAGAATGGAAGTGTGTGAGAAATGCCATTCTTTGATGCCTTTGATGAAGAGGTGCTTCATGGAGCCAGTGTGAAACACAGCATGGGTGTAATCCTTGACTATGGGCTGACCAGCTGTGGTCAACCCTGCGTTTTTAAGGGTGCTTTGGAACTGGACTTTTTGTTGATGTAAAGACTATTGGAAGTCTGCAGACCTTCTTCTATTCTCATCTAGTAGCCATAAGGCATGGCTTTCTAATTACACAGATGCTTTATCATTACCTATGCCATAAACTGTACTAATGACAGTGAATGGGCCTGGCAAAGATAATAAATAGGATTATAGCGGTTTTCCTGTTGGAATCCCTGGGAATAGAAACATGGAACTGTTTTACTGACTTGCACAGCACTATGAGTCCCTTTGAACAACTTGTGTTATTAGATATATGTTATCATCATGAGCAATTAGTGTATCAGTAGTGTGTTACTAGTTAGTAACAAATTAACAGTTCTGGAAATTTGTGAGGTTTCAAGAAATTTTCAGTTGTTTTTGTAGGAATGCTAAACAGATATTTATAGGAGATATTTGTGTTTCTTAAGATAATTATCATTTGACATTGACATGCTGTCATAAAAAGGATAAGGTTTTGAAGAAGTAACTTTTGGAATTTCTAACATCCCCAAATAATTTTGTATGTGTTTTAAACTAAGTTGGGCTCTGAAGAGGCATAAGGACAGTTAAAATCATTCACAGTTTGAATCAGACCCCACAAACTGATGATTTTATCTAAAGATAATGTTAATTTATGAATTCTTTTCTCCCTTTGTTTGCGTGATTGCTTTTAAGACTGCAGTTGTACATGAGTCATATTTTCCTATTACTTTAAAATTATACTTTTGAGAAAAATGGAAGTTGTTTTTCTTCACTCTGCTAGAATGAACTAGCTCAAGATTTGGCAAATAATCATCAAATTAAGTATTGGTATACCACCTCTTCTAGGTAATTGTTGAAGATCAGGTGGTCCCATCTGTCCCTGTACTTCATTTAAGTGATGTCTTCTTCTGCGGATGGAAGTGGAAAAAAAAAATGGTCTTGCTTGTTTTCAGCTCTTCTCTTTCAGAAAGCCATTTTGACTAATTAAACTTTTGGTTCATAATATTAAAGCATGTAATATTCTGCAGGCCTTATTATAATCATCTGGTTCAGTAAATGTGCAGCATCCCCAGGAAATTGATGGGACAAGTATGGGGTAAAATATATTCATTCATGTTAAGCCGTTGACACAGAACCATTTCTTGAAATTTCGTCTCATAGACCCACTGAGTGTCTTTCTCCAGACAGCAAAAATAGTATAGGGATATTATAAATGAGATACCGTAGGTACCAGAAACTTAAGCAGTCTGGAGCTCCCCACAGGCTAATTTTCCTTGCTGAAGCAGAGTAAATTAGCTCACATGAAGCTTGTGCTGCCGAGAGTGAAGTGCTTCTGGTATCCAAGTTAGTTCTTCTAAAAATAGCTTTGGAAGTTCTCTGTTCTTTGCCAGCGGCCTCAGAGCACGCGTTTGTCGTCTGGCAATGGCTGGGGCATACATGGAACTGAAATAGTTAAAAACCAGAAGGTGCTCTGCCTATCAGTAGTTTTAGACATTCTTCAAATGGTCAAGGTAAAATGTAGGTGAATATAAACCTCTCTGTCAAATATAATATAATATTATTAAGCATAATAAATCTTCCTTTTGGAATGATTGTGTATTACCCATAGAATAAATGTCCTCTTAATTTTTATTGTTTAAATGAAACATTTTAAATTACTTTTTTTTTTGCTTTCGTATGCTGGTATTTTGGTAGATAAATGTATCACATTGCTTTAGACTGGAATTAGAAGTTTTATTTTCATCTGAACCGTCTATGCTGGGCTTCTGTTTGTTGAAAGGAGCCACAATAGGAAAAAAAATAAATAACACCAGCTCTTTCTCTGTTGGTCTGTTATACTGATATATCAATTTTTATTAAAATGTGATTCATGAAATAAAAGAGGCACCGAAGACATGTTATCTTTAATTTAGGTGTAAATTTACAATGTAGGCTATAAAAACTAGAGCTTTTTACAGTGATGTCATAGAACATGTTATCGTTATCCACTGCTGCATGACTGCCTCTTAAAATCCATATTGGCTTACTTTTTCATTATTTTCGTTGAAACATGTTTTTTTAAAGCATCCAGTGTACTGTAAAGGTGAACTATACTGTAGATACTTGAATGTGTATATTTTACTTCACTATAAATGTGATAGAATTAAACAAACGGTAGTCTAAATGTATCCCTCCATTTAAAAAGAGTGATTGGAGTGAGCAAGCTTGAATATCAAATTTATTTCACCTTTCTTTTTGTGTATTTTTTTTCTAGAAGTGAAAGTGTTTTGATGATGTAGAGTACACCACCTTGAGTAACTTCTAATCTTAAATGAAGACGTGCAAAACTATTTTAGAAAGATTTTGATCCTATGTGTCTCTCTGCATTTACGGAGCCTTGCTGTATTTCTGAGCTGTAACGAGATTTTTGTAAAATGTTCTTCATAGTAGAAGTTGTTTTATATAAGAAACATACTTAAAAAGCTAATTTCTTTTCTCCTTTCTGCACCGCAATCCACAAAGTGTGATTAATAATAGATTTAAATTTGCTAAGTGCATTTACTCCTTTGTGCCATCATAAAGAGAATCTATTACTGTAAAATTGAGGCTTAGTTCCAAATTGCGCCATTATGAAGTTTTCTTCCAGCAATGTTTTGTCTCTAATACACTTCCCTCATTGTAATTCTATTGCAAACCTGATGTCTAGCATCAAGTCTCACAATAATTATTTTAAATTGCTACTAGGAACAGTAGTCCTGGTGGGATATATTACTACCATTCTAACAAGATGAATTTCAATGCACTTGTAACCATATTATAGTGTATTATGAAAGAAAGAAAATCTTTTCGTTTTTATCAATTTAAATTAGTATTAATTATATATTAAAATGTGTGATAAACTATCACTATATAGTGCTTTTAAATAAAACTTAGCAATGAGGTAGGGTGGAGCTTCAGAAATAGAATTGTTGTTTTGCTGAAATTTCTAGGCTCAAAGCCTGGAAGTCTCATGAACTTGTGCTAAGAATAAGTAAAAACTAAAAAGCGATGTAAACTAAAGGTGTGCACTGTAAGCATTAATTTCAAAAGGACAGAAGCCATGAAGCTTTGTGGTTGTGCTTCATATTGAGATCACAGATTACGTCCCCAAATGATCCTATTTAGCACAGAAACTTTAAGGCAGATGATCAGCAGTTGTTTTATGAGGAGTTCCCAGCTGATGTAATACATTTACGAATACAGTAAAGCACTATTTATGAAGTTATTATACTGTTATTGTTCTGTGCAGTTCTAGAATTAAGTGCTCATGCTGTAATTAAATTTTAATGTGTAATTATTTTCATACCAATATTCAATACCATTGAAAAATGTTATAAACACATAAATCTGTAGTATCTTAATCTAAAATGAACACTTGTATAGCATTACTCATAAGATGGCTGTGATTTCTGAGTTCTTCAATTTCATATTTAGAAAAGTCAGAACTGAATATTGTTTAGGTAATGTTATAACCTCTCCAGGCAAATAAGGGAATAAGGCAAATTTTTATGTCTCTCTATTTTATAAAAGGAGTCAGATGCCCGTAATTAGTGCACACATGTGAGTTGCAAATAACACCTTAAAGCAATTAAAACAATATGCATGGTCATCACAGGAACATCCTTTGCAAGAGAAGACAAATTGCACACAGCGTGTGGTGGGAAATCACCAATAGCTCATTACCTTTTGTTTTAAATTGGGTGGGTTTCATATTCTGAACGTGGTGCTGATAACTGACTCCAGGGAAGGAGCATTTTGGTTTTATACGTTGTTGGCTACTCACTCAGTTTGGGGGTGGTTGCATCATGTACAGGGTTACCCATACTGACTTCATCAATAGATAAAGCTATGAAAGTCACTCCACACCATCATGCTTCGGGGAAAACAAATCTAGGTGGTGGAAAAATGATTTGAAACAGAAAGTGCCTTGAATCTAATGGTCTGTTTTCTTCAACTGCTGACATACCTCTTCACAAATGTTTTACAATGCTTTCCTCTTCTCCCTCCTATTTCTGAATACCTATCCTTTCTGTGGATTTAGGAAAGAACCTAGAGTCCAAAAGCTCACATTGAAGTTGTTTCTTTTAGGATATGGCGTGGGAAGAAGTGTGTTACCTTCTAACTAGCAATTAATTTTCAAATCACTGTTGATTTAAAATTGGAGTGTAAAAACTAGAGATTATATTCTTTATGAGATAGAATCTCGTATTTCCTTATATGTATATCCACTGTTACTTCAGTTCCTTGTAACCTACACTCCTGAGGGTGTTTATTGTACAACATTTCTGTGTTTGAATTTTTATGTTTCTGTTTATATATATTAGCTCACAATTACCATGGCCAGGTTACCAAATGCATTGACAGAGTCATAAAATGAGACTGTAATGTAGAATCATAGAATTATTAAATGGTTTGGGTTGGAATGGACCTCAGAATCATCGATCCCCTTCCCATGGGCTGGGACATCTACCACTGGATCAGGGAGCTCAAAGCCCCATCCAGCCTGGCCTTGAACACCTCCAGGCATGGGGCAGCCACCACTACCCTGGGCAACCAGGGCCAGGACCTCCCCACCCACACAAGAAAATATTTCTTCCTAAGATCTCATATAAATCTCCCCTCTTTCACCTTAAACATAACTGTATATCTTGTCGTCTTCATGAATTATATCAGAAAAAGCAGAACATATGGAACTCTTCAAATTGAAACAGCTATACCAGTGACCAGATTTTCATATTTGGCTGTTGGCTTCTGACTCGTGTGGTAAGGTCACTGCAGACTATAATTTGTTAAATTTGATTAAAGGAGAACTCAAAGGAGAACTCATTCAAAAGAAGCAGAGCTAAGGAAGTAAAGTAAAGGTCTCTGCTGGATCAAGGCTGAAGTACCTTGTAGAGTTGAAGCTAGAAACTGAGAAGTGAATTGCCAAAAACCACATCACTGCCATTGATGTTACTTCATTAAAAATAAATGTATAATTTAGGGGGTTTGCCTTGCCAGCTTTAAATGCGGAAAGTAATTTTATTTGTTTAGAGAAAACGTAGAATGAGTGCAAATGAGCATTGTGAGGGCAGATTTCACACAGCTTCACCAGTTTGCCACAGCCCATTCAAATTTGCAGCTTTTCAATGGATGGAGAAATAGTTCAGTATTCATATTGTACCTTTTTTTGTCTGCTCTTAGTAGAAGCATTAGAAATGGTTTATGACAATTTATTATACAAAGCTCTCCTGAAAATTCTTCAGTATTCATGATTTGTACCAGTTTTTCTAAAAGTCAAAGAAGCAACTAGTGGAAATGCTATATTTCCCTGCTACCAGTCCTGGCAGCCGTAAATCACATTAATCCAGCTACCATCCATTAAGTGTATGTTTCCTATTTAAAATGCTCACCCCAGTCCAAAAAGGCATTTTGACAAATGATTATATTCAAATTAAGTATTGTATGGTGTCATTGATGCACATTTTCAGGGATGCAGGAAAAGTAAAAAGTTAAAAGTATTTTTACTTTTGACTGGACTGCATGTATGGTGTACCTGAGAGTTTATTGCTAGGCAAAATCAAACCATGAATCTGAAATATTTTCTGATAAATAAAAGGCTACCATGAATGCTAAAAAAAGGTGTATTCTACAGTACATTTCTTTATCTAAAAGAGACTGTTGGAGAGAGATAAACAGAATTTCATTCAAGGCCCTCTGAGTGTTAATAAAATAAAACAGAAAATGCATGTTGCTATTAAAACCACTCTTAAGTGCTAAATAAAAATTCTATCATAGTGAGCCCGTAACTTCACCTCTTGGGATTGATCACATCCTTCGGCTTAAAATATGAAGTGAGCATTAATGAGGAATTGGAATTAGCTTGGAAATTTTTAGTAATTCTTGCTTCTTTGAACTTAGGAAAAGAGTAATTAATTTGCTAGTTCGAGAAGTAAGGCAAGAATATATGCTGTTGAAATGTTTTAATAGTACTTAACTTGCCAACACTAGATGGCAAGAGACATATTCTATTTAATGTTAAGAAAGTACTATGAGAGTTTACCAATATGTGTATCACCTCCAGATTTCAAGAGTGCTGAGTGGATTATTGTCCAGAGCTAGATAAATTTGAATTCCACAGAGCTGAAATGTTGGAAATTAGCTGCATGATGTATGAACCCAAATAACAGTGTTCCTGACGTAGGAAAAAGTGATGGAAATTAAACATCTAGTTATGCACAGTGTGTCTGCACAATGTGCTGCATGCACCGCATGTGTTAGAATTTCTTCTCAGTTCTTTTTTTAATCTTTTATTCATAGCATTGCAGGTGATGAAAAATTTATGCCTTGAGTCTGGCATTGAAATTAAATGCAAAATGAAAACAGAAGCAGTTTATACTGACAGCTTAAATATCTTTATCTAGCATACGGTTGCACTATAAAAATCACTGGGTGACTTTTAAAATCTCCCACGTGCAAAAATGCAAACATTGCACAATAAAGGATAAAGTTAGGACTCTATATTAACAGAAAAGTTTCCATTCATTATTATTCACAGCTACTTTTTCAGAGTAATTTCTGAACTTCAGGTGAGAGTGAGTATAGATTCCCACACAGTCCAGGTCCCGACACTACAGCGGGACAAAGAGGAAACAATTGGGTTTTGCATTATGTTTTATGAAGATGATTTCTATCCTTGCCTTATTTTAAATTGAATGAAAGGCATACATCTTGTACTTGGAAGCTGCTAGAGTAAAAGGTTAATTATTCAGGTGAATCAGTTCTTGAATTGTGGCAGCCGTGGTGCGTGTATTCTGTAATAAGAGCAAGGTTACTAAGAAACAAATGTATATTTATCAAGTGACAATCCATATAACATATGCTTAGAATACTACAAAATAGTGGGGGTTTTTAAAGCAATTTTCTTTTTAGTAACTTCAACCGTAAATGACTATGTTAAAATGCTCTTTTATTTTGAGTCATTCCATCACCTTTTGAGATGTATACCTGCAATGCCTTTTTTAGCTGTGTTTTTCCTTCTTCTTGTCGCTTTTACTGTTTATGTAATGCCAGGTAGCTAATTATAATTTAAAAATTAAAATTAAGATCAAGAAAATAATTGCTATGAACTTTTGAGAGTAGTGAATTATTGTGCATTGTGAGATTGATGTACTAACACTAAGAAAAATGTTCTATTTTTTGAATAATTTAATATTTAAAAATGAAATGGACAAGTCTATTTGCAGTCAGGTAGAGCATTAACAGTAAACTACCAATTCAGGTTTTCATAGGTAGAAGTCTGTTCTCCAGTGCTTACCAGTTTCTGATTTGTGGCTTTTTACAATGCCTTATATAAACGTTAGTGTCTATAATTATGCAGATAATTTTATACAATATTAATTGTGCTAAGAGTGTACTGAAAGTCTGTTTAATTCAGTAATTCATTTGCATTTTAATGATTCTAACAGCATAAGGGTACAGAGTAAAATTGAAACATCTCGATGACTGTTACTGCAGTGTGAAAAGAGTGGAAGTTCTTGGTTCTTGTTTTGTGCTCTGAAATCTATTAAATATATCATTAGCAAAATTCACATTTTGAAACGTTGGAGGCCACACATTCAAAGAGTTACCAAAACCAGCTGCTATGAATCTTAAAGTCCATTCTATAACAAAGGATATTTAAAACATTTTAGAATTTCATATCTGTGGCATTTGATTGCTGTTCTTAATATGTTCACTACCAGCATTCAGCACTTGAGTGGAGATAATTCTGGTGGTGATGGTAGACTGAATATATCAAGCGCACTTAAGGAAAAACACTGAGATACCTTTCAGTGGAAATGAGAAACGTGAGAAACAAATACTTTTTTATTTTTTAATCATGTCTTTTAAAGACATGAGACACAGTCTAGGGGCTTTTTATACTGCAGGAGTGACTATGCCAGCTCTGACAAATACAAGGAGTAACATATTCTGTTGATCTCATCAATACATTTTAAGTTAGCTACGTAACATTTCTCTCATTTCCTTTATCATATACAGATTTAATATCAGCATGAATAAATCTAAATTGTTTGCTTCTTTCTTCCTAATTCCTGAAGCAATGTAAAAGCCTGGAGAGGTTTGAAGTGACAGGATTACAAGCAGTCTTTTGCATACATGGCCTTTAGGGATGAGCGGCTACCTTGCATCTAATAAACAAGAAAGTGAATTCGTTGAATAATGAATTAAGTGGCATAAGTTGTGATAACAAGGAGCAAATGTAACTTCAGACAAATGGTATTTGCTTTGTGTGGGGTTATCTGAGAGGGCTGGTGCTTCACCGAGGGATGTCGAAAAAAGGCTCATTATATTAAGATGTTCTTTCACAGAATGCAGCCTAAAATGATCTTGCAATTTTTTCATTTGCTGAGTTCCTTTGTGTGCCTCCATCAAACCAACTGTCTCCACCAGGGGGATAACTGGGACTGTTTTAGGCCGCTGAGTTTTGTTTATAATGAAAATTCCTAGTGAGTTTTAGATGGGTCACCCAACAATTAAATAGAGATGTCTAATTGGTTGATCCATATTAGGGTCAGCAGCTGGTTACAGAATAAAAGCTTGCAGTGCCCCACTTGCACAGTTCTGAACCAAATTAAATTATTAATCTACTCTTTGCTTCAATGTAGCTTCACAGGGATCCCTAACCTGCCATACCGAATAAAACAGAATCACTGCTTTACATTTTCATTATGATGAATTATATTTTAAATTGCAAATGCGTTCCCATTTAGACTGCACAAAATATCACATCCGATACCTTGAATTTATTCAGGCAGTTAGTATTTTTGTTTATTTTGTTAATTCCTGTTATTAAATGGACCTGGGAACTCATTGGCATACAGTTAGTGCAAATAAAGTATTGAAACAGTCAGAATATTAGAGTCTGAAAGAATTGAAAGGAAAATGTTTCTTTTCATCAATTGCTTTTGTTTTTAGCTGGAAAGGGTTTTATGTGTTGAAACAGGCTATAAGTTAATTCACAATTAAACACAATTATATTTATAGTGACAACGAGGAAGCAGGTCTCTTACCTTTTCTGTCATTATATGTTTATTTCAATTTTGTGATATTTAATTAGTTAAAGCTGATGTGCATAATGTGTCAGAGTACACTTGCAGCAAATTATCACCGTATGAAGAGAACTGTCTGTTCTCAAATAAAACTTGCATTTTTTTCTTTTAACAGTTACACTTCATAATTCGTAAAGAGCAACAGCTGAGATGAATCATACTCTGCATTATTTATTGTTCATTCAAGTCCAGTGAGGAAGATTGTAACTTGAGTTACACTTTGTGAAATAATGGCAGGAAATATCCATCAATGTGCTTTTTTCTAAGTTTTTTAATTAATTTTTTAAGAAGAAACAGTGTCAGTACCCAGGTGATTAGGTAGTCTTGGCCCTAGATGCTGTTGCTTTTAAAAATACGCGTATTGATATGTACTGCCTTTAGGAATAAAGAAGCAAGTCTTGTCTTTAATTTCAATAGAATGAGGTTTCAGGCTTTAATGTCATTTTAAATAGAGTTTGCTATTATTGAGAAGGGGACCTGAGAGATAACCCAAAGGGATTATTGTTTAAATTATACCTTGAAATTTGGTCAGCTATTCTAATATAATATTCTAAGCCACTTGGTGGCTTATGTGGGTGGTGGGCCTCCCCCAGTTTCAGTGGTGCTACCACATGAGCACGATTAGTCGTTCTGCACCCATGCATAAGTTATGTGCCACTGAAGGCATCACAAAAATAAAATAGTATTGCAGTTTACACCTAAACCAGGCATTAACAGCTGTTTCTTATGCCGTGGATCTCCAGGTGTATAAGATCCTTTGATCACAAAATGATTTCACTGACACTTACAAATAAACTTGTTATTCAGCACTTGGATGACAAGTTTTAAACTTACTTGATTTTGAGGAGCTTGGCGTTAGTCTTGTTTTGTTTATAAGTATCTAGTCTTTTTTTTCTATTATTTTTTTCAAGCTAGTCAAACCTAGAGAAGAATTATGGCCAAGTTAAATGAATAGTAAGTATGGTGTCAGATGAAGTGCAAAGCAAAGGAGGAGAAAAATGTGAAGCATTCTTATACTCTCCTCAATTCTTACTGTATTAGCAATATTAATTTAAAAGAAGAATGGAAATTTCTGTTAAAAGTGAGGTTGCTGTCAAAAAGAAATTAGGGTATGTAAAAAGAATAGGCTAGAGAATAAAGCAGAAATATCATTACAGAAGCTCTGTCTCATTTCAAATGTTATTTCCCGTGGTGGATGTGGCAGGTTGGGGAGAGCTCAGAAAGAGTGGTGCAGGGTAGGAAAGTTAGTATTGTACCTGGAAACAGTACATCGTCAGACTTGAAATATGTATGTAACTAATGTATAAAGGTTATACTCAGAGCATCTGTTTTCACCATTAGGAAAGAACACAAGGGAAATAGAAAAATGGCAAATTCATAACTGATCTAAACTATATTTTCGTATAACGCGAAACTGGCCTGAAGGTATTTGGCACACAGTGCTTTTAGTAAGCAAGGTAGGTCTTGGAAGAAGAAAGTTTTTCTTTAGAATGATGCATTTTAATAAGTAATGATAAGAAAGGCACAAACTGGATACATAAAAAGTAGCCTTGTGCCGTTCACTAAGTAGTTATCATTTGAAGAAGTATTTTGGGGAAAGTGATGTCAATATGGTACATTTGGTTTCATGTGTCTTCCTTCTATATTTTCCTTTTTAACATGTTTCTTATAAACTTTTTACAAAAGAAATTCCTCTTTCTTCCATCTTCTAAAACATTTTCATGCACAGAGTAGAACTTTGTACCAAACCTGTCTTCTGTGGTTGGTTATCCAGTGCACTCACCATACCCCTTGCTGTCTGTTAATCATTTGCAGTTTATGCAAATTATAATATATATTTCGACATATAATTCTGTCAATTTATCTTTCTGTTCCAAAATTTAAGGGTGGTTTTGGATACCATCCATCTTCAAAGATATTTGAAACTACTTTATGTAGTCACTGATAGTGGCATGGCAGACAGATTAGGGTTGCTGTCCTTGTTGAGGTTCTCTATGAAATAGATTACGTACTCATATTTCATTTATATAGCTCTATATTTCAGCACAAACTTACCCTTACTTTTGGATAAAGAAGAATGGGGTTTAGCTCATCTGCTAGACTCTTATTGATATGGCAAATCTAAGATTATAAAAAAAACCCAACAATCGATATGTGGATAGATCAAATGATCAACTATCTGTACTATACATTAAAATTTTAATGTATAAATAGCTATAAGTGCAATATTACTAAATACTCTACAATAGCTTTTTATCAGCCTAGGAACTCTTGAGAAAAAGTGAGTTCACATAGGATAACAGAATTTGAGTTTTTATGTATTTGTTCAAGTGCCTGGTTCTTGAGAATGACTACATGGTGGCAATGGTGATAAACTAAGACATTGTTAAATTTCAGTAATGTATTTGGAACTTTTCTCAGCTGTAGGTACCATAATATATAAAATGTGGCTTGACCTGTTTGGATCCAAAAGTACCGTAGAAGTCTACAAAGTTTGCATGGATTTGTTTTTATTTTCACTAAAATGTCATGCTTTCCAGGGGTAAGATTTTGGATTGGTTTTGATCAAGAATAAAAAGAGTCCTTGTCAGAATGAGAGTTTCAAACAGTAGATTTATCAAAATCAGGGATGCTGAGAACTGAAATGTATTTCTGTTCTCACGCATTAAAGTACTACAACACTTAGTCTTTCTGATCTGTGATGATCCTTATTTAGGCAATTTTATCAACACTGAGACATAAAGCTGTTACTTTTCCGAACTAGAAGATTTTGAAGCTTTTTCCAGCACTGTTCAGTATATAAACCATCTCTGAGCTGATCTTTGCAAGGCTCCTGTTCCATTTTGACTTAAATGGAAATGTTTTGTTTGGTTCATTTTAGCAATGTTGCACTTCAGTCTCCTGTTCACTAACCCAAAGATTCATGTTCAGCTTTAAGATCTTCCCTATAAGAAATAATGAGAGATATGAGGCATTCAATGCACAGTCCATCTAAGGTGTAAGAGCAGCTCAAATAAGCTTTCATTATTGCTGAACTGACATAAGATGAGTCGGTTGGGTTTAATCAAAATAATGGACGGAAATTGGATTTTTTCAGTTCTGTTCTTCACTTTAAAAGTAAAAAATTTTCAGTTAAAAAAAAATTTCATGTGGAGGAAGCTTTTGCTTAAACAACATTTTCCACAAGATACATTTTCAATAGAAAAGTTCTATGTCAGCTCAACTCATTAATGATGGTTAATGTTATCAGTGTTTTTCATCTTGATCAACGACTGTAATTTTCAACTTGCTGTTCATTTCAATGATATTTTTCTAAGTAGCTCTTTGTGACATTTTGAGAGAAATTTGGAATGTTTCCATGATTATAAGTGCAACAGTGTTATCAAAAGTAGACAGATCTTGTACTACTGAACACCCGTAGGTGTGTTCTGAAAGCAAGTTACTCATAACGATGATGTTATCTCAAACACTTCATTCTCAAAAGTTAGTGGTAATTAGAAAGACTGGTATTTGTTTCCCCTCTTGGCCAAGAAAACAGCTCAAAATAAAACATTTAAAGTCAAAAGCATGAGTATGAGAAAGCAGACCTTCCTGTTAAGTTTGACAAAGATGTGGTTCCAGAGACTTGTGACGCTGACTCAATGCAGACAGCAGTATTAATAGCCATGGGGGCTCCTAATGATAGGACCCAAAAGTTCCAATTCCCAACAGGATTTTTTTTGTTTTCTTTCTTCATGTAGACTTTATGCAGAGAAGTTTTGCTTACAACCATTTCACTGAAGCATACCTTGAGTTGCAATTACTTGTGATCAGTTGACCAGTTTTATTTTTAGGAAGTAGCTTTCAGTTAATGTATCTCATTTTTACTGCAATTGTGAATGTCAGTTTCTTAGCCAGAGTCTTGTTTTCATCATTTGCAACATTCTGAAGGTCTAAGAAGAAGTTCTTTAAGCTGTCTTCTTGGGATCTTCTTTCCATACAAGCTTTGAAGAATGAGAGATGAGTATTTTTAGGATGAAAATTGGCATAAGATATCATCATTGAGGGGGTCCTTGTCTTCTCTTTATGGATGATTCAGAAAGGAAATCACCTGTCTTAAGATTTGGCAGAAGTGCACTGACTAGATTTTGATAAAGTACCATTCAGATGTACCAGTTCATGGAATCACGGAACCATTTATGTTGGAAAAGACCATTAAGACACAACCATTGAACTAACACTGCCAAGTCCTTCCCTAAACCATGTTCCTAGCACAACATGCACATAATTTTTTCAAATCCCTTCAGGGATGGTAAACTTTACCACTTCTTTGGGCAGCCTCTTCCAGTGCTTGGAAACCTTTTTGGTAAAGAAATTTTTCCTAATACCTAATTTAAGGTCTTCTGGCACAACTTGAGGCCATTTCCTCTCATCCTGCTGAGACCAACACCCACCTCACCACAACCTTCTTTCAAGTAGTTGTAAAGAATAATAGTGTCACTCCTTGGAATTTTTTCCTAGAAAATGCATAGAATTACCTAGAAGTAACACAATGGACCACTGTGAAATACTAAAACCCACACCAATATTTAATTTTTTTTCTGGCTTTGTGAGTCCACAAGTGTTTCCAGACACCACCTGGTTGATACAAACTCTGCCTGGCATAATGCTTGAAACAAGACAGATTCCACTGTGTTGAAATGAGCAGGTTAGTAACAGGACTGGATATCTGGCCAACTGGTAAATCCAACTTTTTCTTAACCTGGTAGGGTCATAACAAAAATAATAATGATATCAAGACATATTACAATGTCTATATACTGTAACATCTGACATTTTGGGATCTGTCAGCATTTTACAGGGGGTTTTTAACATTAACACCACTACTTTAGACATAATTAATTTAATTCTTTGGAGAAGTTAGCTCTTAACTAAAGCTTAAAGCTATGGAAATTTAATTTAATTTGCTACAATTGAATTTTTCTTAGTTTTTGAAAATGGGACAATAAAAGTTCATAAGAATTCTGGAAATATCGTCTTTAGTTCAGCAGGTAGGTTTGGGATTACCTCCGTTTTCTGGTTTTGCTCATCTCTCAGGCTCAGAAAATTCCTCTGAAACCTCATAATAAACAGCAGAAATGGTTGTCTTTATTTCTACATGATCTTACTTAAAATTTCAAAATATGATTTTGCAGTATCTAAATAGAAAATCTGATGGTCTCAAATGCTACTTGGAAATATGCATGTTGGGTTTTAGGTAGTTCTTTTTAATTTTGTGGCTAGTTATGAAGTATGCTTTAACTTACCTTACATTTTGACAATCCATGGAAGAAGCCATCCAATGAGATGTGCTTTTCTGTGTGTCAACCTACCATGAACTGTTCTGATAGGTATTGACCTCTTGTGTGTATTCATGAAGATGCTGAGACATGGTCAGATCATAGCATTCTGCAGCCCTATTAGGTCTCTCCATCCCCAGCCTGGGTGCTCAGGCTGGGTTATTGACTGCCATAAAGGAAGCTCCAGCAGCCTTTTCACACAGGATTCTTTTCCATGGAAGAGACACCTCAATTCTGCCTTCTCTGCTTCCAGAGCAGAAGCACAATAGTGACAGATTTGTATTCATGCCTTAGTTTTAGTTTAATGTTTTTTTTTCTGAATTGAAGAATAAAAGCTAAACAGATGTAGACATTTTGTTGACCGATGTTGCTGGTCTCTTGTCCCAAGTAACAAGTGATAGGATGAGAAGAAATGGCCTCAAGCTGCACCAGGGAAGATTTAAATTGGATATTGGAGAACACTTCATGGAAGGGGCAGCCAAGCCCTGGCAGAGGCTGCTGAGCAAGGCGGTGGAGTCCCTATCCTTGGAAGTGTTCAAAAACCATGTAAATGTGGCACTTCAGGACACGGTTTAGTCAGGATGGTGGAGTTGGGCTGACAGTTGTATTGAATAATCTCAGAGGTCTTTTCTAACCCTAATGATTCCATGAGTCTATGATTCTATATTCACCTCTAGCCAATGTTTCATGACCAACAATCTGTTTTGTGATTAGGTATTAAAAGAAAATATGAACCCTCTTAGCCAAAGTAGATATATGTCTTTTTTGGGGGAAAAAAGAGAGTGAGATTACAATTTGAAGATGTTTATCATAGGAAACCATCTGGGGAAGTTAAATGCGATGTCAGCTAGTCAATTTTACCTTAAAAGAACATTAAATCTGGGCTGGTGGTTCCATAGATTGATAATGCCAGCATTATTGTTCTCCTAATTTTCTCAAATGACAGACAGTAACAAAACATATGTTTTCTTTTTGCTGAAAATCCAGTGGCTATAGAGTGCAAAAATTAGGAGCTTTTCAAGCATTTAGATAGGTCTAGGACACATAATTAGTAACTTTTTTTAGAGAAACAAATAAATACCCTGGATCTTGAAATCAAGACAGAGAAACTCATATTAAAATGAAAATTGTTCTCTGACATATCAAAAGTGGAGAAGTAGTGTTTCTGCTGCAATTTTCTTTCCATTGTAATGATTGATTTCTGTCACCAGTTTCTAAAACCTTTGACATGAAGCAACCAATTTCTTCTGTTTAAATTATTTTGTATCTTTTATAATAATAATAGTTGCTCTCACCAATCACAAGGAAAAATGATTCCTTAATTTGCTAGAGAACAGAACGGTTTTGTCAAGAATTGAGTAGCGGGTAGGTTTGTATTGTTTGCCGGTTGGAACTGGTAAGGTCTTTCTGAAAGATGTCTGAGATCTCTTTACACTGTTTCACTTAGAACTGATCAAGAGAGTTAAATCAGACATGGACCTGACACTAATTTCATGAAAAAATTCACAGATCACAATGAGCATATCTCTGAGAGAACAAGAAATATTAGAAAATATATATTCTTTATCCGTTCTGACAGTACAGTCTTAGAGTTATTAAAAGTCAAAGAACTGAGCAGATGTCTAGCAGTGCTGAATTATACAGTCTGAATAACTTCTGTAACTAGCAGATCCAGTGCAATCTTTTCTTGACTGTTAAATGTCTGTCAGTAAATCTTGATGCTTAATATCAAGTGGTTAGCAGAGCCAGCTGTGTACTGTTCATGCTTAATAGAAATGAAAAAGTCAGAAGATTAACATAGAACAGGTAAATTTCACTCCCTTACTGGAATTGTATGACATATAATGGGTTTTATTGTATTTGTATTGAATATTCAGAGAGATCAGCGGTGGGTCATGCATTTTGTGGAAATTATAGAATGATTTGGGTTGGGAGTGATCTCAAAGCCCATCCAGTTTCAACCCCCTGCCATGGGCAGGGACACTTCCCACTCGATCAGGAGGCTCAAAGCCCCATCCAACCTGGCCTTGAACACCTCAAGGGATGGGGCAGCCACCCTGGGCAATCTGGGCAACCTGGGCCAGGGCCTCCCACCCTCATCGTGAAGAATTTTGTCTTAATGTCTAATCTAAATCTTCCCCCTTCCAATTTAAAACACTTCCCCAAATGACTGCAAAACATCCTTGATATTTCTGTCTACTTTTTTACAAATGGAGCCTTAACGAAAGAAAGAACAGAAATTATTTTATTGCTCTTATAGTAGTCTTGACCATCTGTTGACTTTTTAGGAATTACAGTAATTGAAATAGTGATGTGTGGATATAATTTTTTTTTGTCTGTTGAACTGTTTAAAAGACAGTGCAAGTTTTGTCCAAGATTTTGTAAATAATTTGCTTTCTTAACATTATTTTGTATATACCAGAAAATACTGGCAAATTTTAACCTGCATTTTAAAGTCCAAAACACGATGCTTAAGGATAGATGTCTATGTAGGAATGAAAATAGAGTGGCAGGTAAGTTGCCAAAATAAGTGTAAAATATATAAACTATAAAAGTTTTGCTGCAGTATACAATACATTATTTGGCTTACACTAAGCTCTTGATGTCTGCTGCCATGACTGAAAGGCTCTAGGCATGAGTGATGATTAACAAAAATAGTTCAGAAGAGTCATTTCTGATAATATTGCCACAGAGGGGAGGGGGAAAAACAAAGGCAAACGAACCAGAAACCTGTGATAGGAATCCAAGACATGACTCAATGAGTGCCAAACCTTTCTCCCAGGCTGGGTGCCAAACCTTTCTCACAGATTGAGTGCTGCATTACTAACGTTTTATCTTAATAGTACAAATGAAATCGCATGCATCTGTATGCTTTTTAAGAGTAATAGATGGACCTAAGGTTTGCCAAGAAAGATTTCAATGTTTAAAACTCAGGAGGAAAATGAAAGGTTAGACTTAACAGAAATGGGTGTATTCCACAAACCAGCTGCTGAAAGGTTTACTTGATCTCTTATCAGCTGATGTGTATAATGGATCAAGCTAAAATCAGTAACCACACTGAGAATTCCATGTATTCAAGTAACTATCTCTTGATTTATAAAATAAAACAGTATTTTGTGTGTAATTTGTAACTCAGAAACAGAGCATTGGGCTATAAAGGCATGAGAGCAGCAAGTACAAAATTGCTGTGACTGTTGCTGTTGATCGGTGCATCGGTAGGCAAAGTAGGCAGATTAATTTACTTATGGTAAGCTAAGTGCATTCTTGGCTCGTAAAGGGAAATCATTTGCTCACTTAAGCCAGATATCTGACTTTTGACGGCAAATGTCACTGCCTGGATTTCCCTTTGACAGTCTGGCAACCCTGCACCCCTGTTATAGTATCCACTTATTTGTCTTGTTTTCAGCCAGATTAATCCATTCTGTTTTGACAAGAAGACTGATGGGTAATTGATAACTGTGATAGACACAAACAGAAGAGTTGGATGCTGAATAATTCAGCACTTTTCAGTATCAATAAGAGAACAGGTTGAAGAATTTGTGTCTCTATTTACACTTAAACTAAACTAAGTCAGCCCAGACATTTATGCTGCCAGTCTATCAGAAAACCAAACAGTGTACATTCGGTTTCCACCCGACAAAATGTTTTATAAGCTTGTAACAATATGTGTGAAGCTGCCAGAATAATAAATAGGTACAGCAGCCCATGCATGCTAATGTTATGTTGTAAGCAGTTTTGTTGACAAGTGCTAATACTTCTTTCATACTATCATCAAAAGCAGCTAATACAACAGCCATTATTTGCTGGCTTTCCAAGCAAGACATGATGGATTGTGACCTTAATATGGGTTAGCCGAGTTTTGAAAGTTAAACAACTTGCAATAAATCATAGAATTATTACAATGCAGTTTAATTGGTTAAGGACTGTTTATTTCCTAAACAGGGTGAAAAATTTCTGTTTCGGCACTTTTAATTTGCAAAGTGCATTTTCATTATGAATGGCAGTTTAATATTCTGCTCTTTTGTCATGCAAAATATGCAACACACAGGCAATCTATTAATTGGACAAAAATGCATTGCAAGCATAAATTATCCTTTATATCATCACTTGTGAGCTTTTACATCTATTAAATGCCTTAAATGGAACATAGTTAAAGGTTTTACAACTTTCAGGTTAGTTCTGAAATCGAAGTCAAGCTTCAAGATTGTTTTAATGACCTTTAGTAGTAGTAAGTATGAAGAACAATTTAAATGACATTATTCTTAAAAAATGGGTATGCTCATTCTATTGATTAAAAAAGCAAAGGAATCATAACAGTTGTATATTTCTTTTTTTGTAAAATTAGGCAATTTTGTAAATTTTGTAAAATTGTAAAATTTTGTAAAATTAGTTTTATTCTGTCTCCTTTATTTTCTTCCTCTAGACCAAAATGCGATATACTGCAAATTTAATTTATACAGTTATTCAGTAAGAAAAAGAAATTGCATTGGCTTTGTAAAATTTTGAAGCATTTGGAACTGTATTTGATAAACTAATAGTCATTTTGGTCATAATGATCACGATGCATTTTAAAATAACATAACTTTAGAAGCTTGAGAAACTTGGTTTATTATTGTTGAAACATGGCATGGTGTTTTAAAGGTCAATCATAATACAGCTTTGTTATGCTTTAATTTGGTTTAATTATAAAATTACAGTAGGCACCAAAGAGGCACCTAGTTGTACACCTAATTTTTAAGACAGAAACAAAAGGGATTTTGTTTCTGCATTTTAGCAGAGAAGTTAAAAAGGTGCCTAGCATATGAATTCAGCAAAATACACAGAATCTCTAGAATTACCTATTGTCTGAAATATTTTTTTTCCGGGAAGCAATAATTGAATATGGTTCGTGACCTGAAAAAGCAAGAAATTTTTGTACACTGCACTCTATACAGCTTTCTTCAATAATTTATCGCTAGCCTCAAATTAAAATTGGAGAGTATATTATTTATTCCTTATTTATATGTCTTACAAAGAGCTAAAAATTTTTAGTTGTGCAGTAACTTTCTTTTAAAAGGAGCAAGCCAAATTATCTCAGAATGTCGTCTTAACCTTTGATAAATGATGGCGATTCCCTTATCTCCTACACCCACCACTTGGAATCAGGATCTGGAATGTGTGGGCTAATTAGCATAGAAGAAATGTAAAGATGGTTGTAAGTGCTTGAGAATGAATGTTGCTAACACAGAAAATGTGCCTTCTGTTTGGCACAGCACTTAGTAAGTCAAGAATGAGTTAAATAACAGACTTCTGTAAAAATAAGTAATAGCAAGAAGCGAGCTATATATATGATATAATCCACAGTTAATAGGTGAAGCACTTGGAGTGTGCATAGGCCCATAGGACAATTCAAGTTGGAAGACACCTCTGGATATCAAGTATGAAGTCAGAGCAGGTTGTGCAGGGCTTTATCTAGTCTGGTCTTGAAGGTCCCTGTGGATGGAGACAACACAACTTCTCTGCTTCTTATGTCCACAGTGAAGCACTACCAGTTGCCCTGAAGCTGCAGGGCATCTTGGTTTTGAATTGAATTTTTGTTTCATCCATGTTGCTTATGTGCCATCTAACTTTGCTATAATAAAGAGTGCAGTAATACATGGGTTTCAAATACTGCTAAAAGCCATAGTCCATCAGTTTGGATATAAAAAAAAAAAGGTACTCAGAATTTTATGCAGATTTTACTGATTATTGTTAGTTTTTCAGAACCATATAAAGCTTTGTCTTAGGATCATTACTGGATAAAGTCTCAAGTACATGACACCACTGTTCATTCACCCACATGAAACTGAGCTCATGTTGTCATTTGTCTGTTTGCTTTAAATCTCAGAATCATGGAATAGTTTGGGTTAGAAGGGACCTCAAAACCCATCCAGTTTCAACCCTCCCTGCCATGGGCAGGGACACCTTCCACTGGATCAGGGGGCTCAAAGCCCCATCCAACACCTTGAACAACTCCAAGGACGGGGCAGCCACCACTTCTCTGGACAACCTATGCCAGGGCCTCCCCACCCTCATCATTCTTCCTAATACTTGATCTAAATCTTCCCCCTTCCAATTTTAAAGCCATTCCTCCTCTTCCTATCACTACAGGCCCTTGAAGATGTAAATGTAGCGTTTGATTATAACTAAATCAGAGAATTTATTTTGCTAACAAAACTGATAATTGCATCAGGCAATTATTGGTCCCATCAAATGAGCACTTGCATTATTTACCATTTGGTATTACGAGCAGACAACTCATGCTGCAACACTCTTTTCCTTAACAGTGCTGTTTGTGATTTTCCCTATGATGTACTGCAAGATACTTTTAGCAAAACCTGTGGATGTTCTGGGAAGTGTTATGGTCTCCTTGATAAATGCAGCAGTCCTGGACGTGCCTTAGGATAGCAGACAGGTAGATAGGTTTGGCTCTGTGTTTCCTTCACCTTTATGGCTAAGTGAGAGGGGGGAAGCATTGTGGGGTGAATTTCCATGATGAACCACAGCTTCTGGGTTAGTTCATATAAGCAAGTAATAATTCAGAACTGGTGGGATTACCAGTGCCAATGGAACATGGGGTGGATGAAGGCCATTTTGCTGAAATGTGTGCATTTATTTCCAGGAGCAGTTGTATCACAAGTCAGTGTGGAATTTCCTTTTTCTAGGTGGAAATTTACTCCCCTTGACTGCTAGCAGCCAATAGCTAGTTGATTTGGTAGATTTAAATATGAATATTATGAAGATGTTGGTCACAAAATCTGGATGCACCATCCCAGATTGCTGTGGCAAACACAAAGTTGTGGGGATGCTGAAATACTGTGCCCGGCAAAATAATCTTAAATTATAATGAAAGGAGGTCCTACAAAGCATTGAGTATATTTAAATTTATGTTTATTTATAAAATGTAAGTTTTATTATATATTTTTATCTACCTGCATCAAAATTTTATATTTAAACCATTGACAGTCCAATTATAATTCTCAGCTCTCTTTAAAATACCACTCTTGTAGTCAACAGCTTTGAAGCATAGAGTATGGCTTGATGTATTCTGAAAGGGACAAAACAGTGCCTTCTCTCTTTCCAGTACCCTTGCTTGTTCTTAGGTTGTACTGAAATATTTTGCCATGATTTTTTCGCCAAACTCATTTACCGTTGGACAACACGCAGCTCTCAAATTCATCAGCATTCATTTGCCCCTTTACCAGTTGTCAAGTGACTATCCAAGCCTTAAAAAACATGTCTGGAGAGATATTTTCAGGTAGCTGAAAATTAGCAATAGCATTCCTACCTGTGGCTATAAAAGAGAGTGTGAGAAGTGATAGTTATCTGATAGCACAGAAAGGCTGGTTGAGAAGTTATCTGGGCTGTCTCCCTGGCCTCTGTTGAGTGCTGGACCTGTAAATCTACTGTAGACAATCAGCAGCAGAAAGCAAGTGTGAGAGTACTCTTCTGAGGCTCATTTACTGTGGATATTGCTAATCACATACCATGAGTTGTGGGCTTGGACATGTGATTCTACTGACATTTCTTTCACTAAGGAGATAGTACTGGCTGGTCTCTTCCTTCCTAAATCTGTGTTTCTTGTGCTGTTGTGTTGGTGCAACTCATGTAAATACTGTGAGACTTCCTTGGGTTGATGAGTGTCTTAGGAACATGGTTTAGTAGTGGATAGGTACAGTTGAACTCCATGATCTCAAAAGTCTTTTCCAACCAGATGATTCTATCCTGGGATAATCTTGCAAAAAACAAACAAGCAAGGCAACAAGCCAAACAGAAAATGAAACAGAAAATCGTATAAGGCACAGAAAAATATCAGGATTTTGCTTTATTGCTGATAGATTTTTTATCCTAAACAGTGATACACACTCAGTCTGAGAGAGTCAAAGCAATATGACAGTGAGGAGTGGGGAAGATGGAGAGGTCAAATGGTATATCAAACAGAAAGCTGAGGTAGAAAACCTTATCAGAGGCCACTGTATGGCAAAAGATTCCTGGATGCTTGTGCTACAGGACAAGAAAGTTTAAGGGCTGGAGAAAGATCAACCAGGAAAGAACATTGGGTGGACATGTTGGAGCAAGGACAAAGGAGGAGATGTTAAACAGAAATGCTACTTCATCCTGGTGCCATGACGAATAGCAGAGAACAGCCTGGGGTTTGTTCCGCCAGACAAGATGATTGCCCAGTCTCCAGCAGTATGGATTGTGGCCAGGTGTTTGGTTGCAGAGCTTTCTTTCCATGCTGGAGTTAATAACAGCTGACAGCAATAGTTCAGGGAGGTCTTCTCATGGAGCTTTGTCCTTGGAAACATCTGGTGTTGCTTCTCTTTTTGATTCATCAGTGACAGAGGCCTTTTTTTTTTTGTGATTTTCCTATCATAGTATGTGATTCTGATAAGAAACATAGAAACATTTCTAGAGGCTGGTCAAGTCCAGAGCCTCGTAAGGCAAGTTGGCTGGGGGACACAGGCATTAGAGGCTAAATATGAGGCAATGATATATACAGCGTAGTAATGGAAGAGTTCAGATGCTAAATAAATCCAAAGGGGCCATGATGTACCAGTAAACTGATTCTACAAAATGAAATTTTTCCTTTTCCTGCACTAGTTGATCTCTAATAACAGAAATAGCCAAACAACTTTGTTTAAAATATCCTGCTTGTATAAGGCATCTTATGGGAAAGTGATGTTACTAAGAATCTTTCACTGGAAAAAGCCTGAGATAAGCTTTTTAGAGGCTGAGGAAAACTACAGGGCCCTGCAACTCACAGAAGGAAGTAGCAAATAATTAACAAGTTCTTTTATTTGGGTACTGTAAAGAGCTGTTCTAGGAAGCTGCAAAAATTTAGGGCCAGATTCGAAGGCAGGCACATACATAATTTGTGGGTGCAAAATTCTGGAGAAATACCTCCAAGACAAGGTATGAGACATGCAAGTAAAGAAGGACAGTGAGGTGCTGGAGCATGACCACAGGTGGGCAATGTAGCTGGTGAAGTGTCTGGAGTACAAGGGTTCTGGGAAAGACTAAGGGAACTGAGATTCTTTAATCTGGTGAAGAGAAGTCTTAGATGAGACCTCTTGGCTCTCTGCAGCTCCTGGAAAGGAGGTTGAAGCGGGGTGGTCATTGGTTTCATCACCCAAGTAATAAGTGATAGGATGAGAGGAAATGGCCTCAAGTTATGCCAGGGGAAGTTTAGATTGGGTATTAGGAAAGATGTCTTCACTGACAGAGTGGTGAAGCCCTGGAAGAGGCTGCCCAGGGCAGTGGCGGGGTCTCCATCCCTGGAGGGGTTCAAAAAGTGTGCGGCCATGGTACCTGGGGACGTGGTTTAGTCAGTATGGTGAGGTTGGGCTGATGGTTGGATTGGATGAGCTTAGAGGTCTTTTCCAAACTTAAAGATTCTATGATTCTAAGCCTTACCTTTTATCTCTGCTTCAGAATAGTGAGGGAAATGTTATTTTGATTCTATCATGGTGATTTCTAAAGATAGCTTTTTGTATCTTTTGCGGTTACTTTAGAGTAGGTTCTGGCATAGACCAAGAGATAACTTCTTGGCTCTTTGTAACATCAAGTTGAAAATTTGTGTTTTGCAATATGCATTGTCTTTCAAAATAAAATCAAAATTTCTGTTTGCCCCAACAAAAAGATGCGGTGACTTCTGCAACATGTTGTTATTTTTATATACTAGATAACTTAGATAATGTAGGAACATAGAAACAAGCCCAGCATAGATGTACTTGAATTTTGGCACAAGAGATTCACTGTTTTTCTTAATATATTACCTATCTTGAAAATGTGTAGGAGTGCCTTACCACTGTGCCTTATAGTGCACCCATAAACTCTGACAATGCAGGAGCTTTCTGACTAGATAATAATACAGACTGTTTTTCTTGCATATCTTTTGTTAATGCAGTATTTCGGTTCATTCTATGTGCTTACGAGTGTGGATTTTTATGTGTTTACATTAGATTTGGTCAACAAGACTATAAACCCCAGCAACACTTCAAGAAAACCAAGCCATGGCTCCTTGAATTCTTTTGTCATGGCACGACACTAACAAGTTACTACAAGTATAACAGTTTTGCTATGACATCATCATTGGATCATTAATTGGCTGAAAAGATAGAAATCATCTTACGTTCTACTGAAGTCATTGAGTTCTTCTGAAGTTCGTCAATGTAATAATGGATCTTCACAACTTATTTGGCCTCCTTGGAGATACGTAGGTGAAATGAGAAGCCATGGGTGCCCCATCCCTGGAGGTGTTCAAGGCCAGGGTGATGGGGTTTGGAGCAACCTGATGCAGTGGGAGATGTCAACTCTAAATTTACAAGGATATCACAACTTATATTAAGAGATAAAATTAAATACTGAGTTAAGATCCTTGTTTTGACAACCAATTGCATGCTACATTCATGCAAGTTGTTTCTGGACTGTATGTTTTGGACTGTACACACAGGCAGTGTAATCTGCATGGCCAGTGCTAAAATCTGTTGAAAACAGCTTAAAAAATGGATACATACAGCAGAAGTTACAAACTGCAAAACTCTATCATGCTGCATTTAGTAAAATAACTTTTCTGACTGATTTTTTGACAGATTGTATACTTTATCACATCAGTTTCAAAATCCAGAAGCATATGCTCTCAGACACTTTTGATATTGTATTTCAGTTTGGTTTACATTTCATAGAATCACAGAATTGTTTGGGTTGGAAGGGCCATTAAAGCCCATTCAGTTCCAACTCCCTGCCATGGGCAGGGACACCTCCCACTGGATCAGGGGGCTCAAAGCTCCATCCAACCTGGCCTTGAACACCTCCAGGGATGGGGCAGCCACCACTGCTCTGGGCAACCTGGGCCAGGGCCTCCCCACACTCACAGCAAGACATTTCTAAGATCTCATCTCAATCTCCCCTTAAAACTGTTCCTGCTCATGCTATTGCTACAGGCCTTGGTAAAAATTCTTTCTCCCTCTTTATTATAAGCTCCGTTTAGATACTGTAAGGCTGCAATCTTGTCTCTCTTGAGCCTTAATGATGTAATGTGTGCGTGCATTACATCAAATAAAGTTTACATCAACTATGAATAAGCAAATCTATAGTTAAGTGAGTTTTGATCAGATCTCACACAAGCTTGTAGGAAAACATGGGTTCCTGCAGTGTTTTTGAGGTCTCGGGATATTCCTTGTATCTGTCAGAGCCTTCTTATGGACAGAAAAATACTCTGGTAAAGACACCAATCCTATGTAGGACACCTTATACATGGAAATATGTCCTCCTGTATAGAAGGAAATAATTTTGTCTGTGATTTGGGGATTATCTGAGGCCTTACTGCTATACAAAGAGTTTTATGGCTATTTTAAGAAAGCAAAATAGACTTTCTTTTATTGCAAAAATTTGCATTCAGGAATATTTTATTTGTATCTTACATTTTAAAAGTGCCATGGCAAGAAATGAGTTTGATTTTGAAGAAGAATCATTTTGAATAATTAACCATGAATTACTCTAATTAGAAGAAAATAATTATAGGTTGGACATAGCTGCTTCAAATGAGATGTATGGAGTTAGTGACTATTGGAAAAATGATGCCCCCTGATAGAAGCTGAAATAAATCTAAAAAAGAACTTTCTGTTATAATCAGGATTTAACCATGGTATTTTAAGATGTCTCCAATTTAAAACATGCAAATTTCTTCTAGACAGAATTATTAGCAGGACTATATTGTGGAATTACAAAATCCTCAGTGTAATAATTAAAGAATGTAGTTTTATCCTTTAAAAGAGAGTTGTGATTAACTGTTGTCTTAATATCTAAGCTCTTGCTCAGAACTACTGAGAATACTTTGGGTACCTCTTCATATCATAAAAAGGTTAATCTTGCTCAAACCCAAAGTATTTTTTACAGGTAAGTGTTATATAGTAACATTATTTAAAATATATGTTTGTATTACATAGAGACATGTGTTATATACATCAACAACTTAGTTGTCTTCACTTTCACATATAAGGGATTTAGCATCCATGCACCATTAAATTTCATTACACTGAGAATAATCACTTAATAGTTTCCTTTAAAAATCATACTTAGGAAAGCACATATAGGCTGAATAGTCTGAGATTGCATACTGTTCTTCAAGGACTCTTTTGTTTCTTTGAAAATCACCTGAATACTGCGAGAAAAAAATGCTTGTAATTTAATTTTTGTAGCTGCTTATTTGGGATTTGTTTTTTTCATGTATACACTCACACCTTTTGTAACTTGAAATTTGCAACAAAAGACTTAAATGTTACCGTGAAATGATGATTTTTGGTGGCTCTGTAAATGCCATCCTCAGTGTGATTATTTCATGCCTGTAAATAACCTGCTGTACTTTCTGTTATTTCTTAAAATCTTAAGAAGCAAGAGGACCTTTTTAGCACAATGAAAGATTAATCAATCTATTTCTGCAACAGGGACAGCTCATAGAATCATAGAACTACCCGAGTTGGAAGGGACCCAAAAGGATCATAGAGTTCAGCTCCTATCCCTGCACAGAACATTCCCAAATTTCACACCACATGACTGAGGGCACTGTTGAAATGCTTCACCCACTGGGTGAGGAAACTCTTCCTAATATTGTGGCACGTCTTCCTGCCATTATGTCTAGTCCTGAGGTCCAGAGGTTTTCTAGACCACTGTGCTAGCAGCCATGCATCCTCTGTAATGAATTTTACTGCCATATACCCATCATATGATATTGCACATTTACACTATTAAGTTCAGATATGGAAGCAGAAGTTCAATTGACTATTTATGGTTATTATAATTAGCAGGCCACTTCTACAAACTGATGTTTAGTTTTGATGCCTGTACAAGTAATTTTTTTTCCAGTTTGATCTTCTCTTTCATTTCTTGCTCTAAATAAGTGTGCTTCAGATAAACTTAGTAGTGGCTTTTACTCAAAGGCAGGTTAATGGAACTTCTAACACATGTAGTCAAACACACAGAAATCATAACCTCTGCGGTTCAAGAACCTTAGATGATGGCCTCCTTATAAAGCTTAAGGCCAAAACTCATTTCTCAGTGGGCCTGGATCATGGTTTTGGTATTAAAAATGTAAGGTGTTTTTCATTAACTGAAGCAAGTACAATGAGATGTCTCTTCAGTGGTAGCTATTTCTTTTTTTCTTTTTTACGTTTTTTTATAACAGAAGTCTTGGCTCTAAAATTAAGCCAACCAGAGGCTGTTCAAGAGTTTCAGATTTGCATCCTTATGAACATGGTATCTGACCATTAGATGCATTAACTCACTCTAGAGCCAGAGTGTGTTATCTTAATGGAAAATGTGAGAGTGGTCACGTCTTTTGTTTGTAGTTAGACTGCTGTCATGTTGGCCTACCCTATTAAATGTCAATAATAGGTGGTAGTGAGGTGGGGTTGTCTCTTCTCCCTGGTAGCTAGTGTCAGAACAAGGGGAAATGGCCTCAAGATGTGTCAGGGGAAATGTAGGTTGGACATGAGGAAGAATTTCTTTACTGAAATTGTTGTGAAGCTCTGGCAGAGGCTGCCCAGGGAGGTGGTGGAGTCCCCATCCGTGGAGGTCTTTAAAACATAAGTTGATATTACAGCTGGGGACATGGTCAGGTGGTGGACTTAGCAGGGCTGGATCAGTGGTTGGACTCGATGATCTTAAAGGTCTTTTCCAACGAATACCATTCTATGTGTCTGTGAATACTTTCTGTTAAATGTTTCTGGGTTGACTTTGAGCCTGTCAGAAAATTACATTGGCCATCTAACCACAGAATGCTGAACTAGCAGAAGATAATTTAGAATTTCTAAATTCTGCAATAACTTTTAGACATATAGGCTGTTGGCATTTTTTTTCAGCTTGAATTCATTTAAATATATCCTATTCTACTGTAGCAACTTGTTACTTGAAAAGTATTTAGCCATGCTTTACCAATTTTTTGCCAAGATTGTTGTCATAAACAAACTTTCCTTATAAGGTGGATATTAATGTGTTGCCTTTTCACCTCAGTGATTTAGAATTTTCATTATTATTTGATCTCAAAGCCTGTAAATTATGAGCAACTTCACGAAACTCAAATGTATTGTGAAGTTGTAAGACAAAACTACAGATCATGTGGAAAAGTCATTCTTTTTATGAATAGTATAATCAGATCACTCTGGGTAAGGTCTTCCACCTTTCCAGAGTGAATAAATCTGTCTATTCTAATTCTTTGGAAATAAAAATTTAAAAAGGAAGAAGAAGAAGAAAAAAAAAATCTCTTTTCATAATTTAATTGCCAAAATGTGTTTATTAAAAAAAGCAATGGAAAAAAAAGGGGCATTTAATTATGATTTAAAATGATTGAAATTCCAGTGCACCTGTTTAATCAAAAGAAATAATGTATGCACAGTAAAGTCTTTCTGTATTATGCTTTTGATGACAATAGAAGGGTATAAAGAAAAAATATAATAGGAAAAGTAATATCTAACATTTTGCGTTGTTATGTGAAGAGATAGAATAACTATTGTTATTGGATAATTTTTACAAAATCCTGCTATATTAAGTTATAAATTTCCAATTCAGCATCATCTGATTGCCATCTAAAGTTAAGTACTCACCCAAATATACAATTAGATATTTGGTATATCTCTGCAATACTCTTAACAATATCTGTACAGAGCATTGCAAAGTTGTCACATGACACATGAGCATTTTATACTTCTAGTATGGGAGAGCTTTTATTACAGGATTCAGTACTTTTCCCTTCTTTTTTTATACAACAACGTTTTTCATGTAACTCCATCCTGTTAAAGCATGGCCTGTGCTGTTTCTGGACCACAGCTGTGCAGTGAAGAGAGCTGCTGCACAAATAACCTCTGCTTCATCACTATCAAAGTTGGAATGTATTAATGGGCCAACTGCTGCAGAAAGGGCTGTGATCCTAGTGCTGGAATGAAGTGCTGGATTCTTCAACTCTTGCCTCTTCAACAGAGTTTGTTCAGGGTGCAGACCAGGTTGCTTGACATACAGAATATGACATATTATTGGGACCAGTGTTTTATCAGAACAATGGACACAGTCACCAAATTAAAGAAGTGAGCTTATTCCTACTTTCATTTAAAGCAATAAAATAATAAATGAAATAATACAGCAAGAATAAAACAAAACAAGGTAATGCACCTAATCATATATCACCAACTGCATTAATACTTTGTCATCATCCAGATCTGCAGTTGCTGGGGAGCCCCAGTTTTGGGGAGCCTTTGCTGGTAGTGGGGAGGTCCTACGCAGTGCGTCCACTCCTAAGTGTGGTCCAGCTTTTATATTGTTAAATAAACAGGCTTTCATAACTTCAAACGTGGAAACATCTGGTTTCATTCTGCCTTTAGATCCCACCCAGTGCTTGGGCATGGCTCAAGGATTAACCAGGGGAGGTTCTTTATTTATTGGGCTTTGACTACATATCTCCAAACAAGGCCAGACATCTGGTTTCATGGCATTGACAAGCTGCCTCTAAACAAGGAAAGATCAATATATTTATCTTTGCTAATGATTATATTTTATATAAGCTACATCTTTTGCTAATGATCATACATATTTCACTAATGATCAGGTGCTAATATTATATAGTGTTTGGTTGGGAGTTCATCTGGAGGTCAACTTTGGTTCAGGGTCTGTTGCTCACGGCTCAGTACTTCAGACCAGACATGAACATCCACAGCTGTAGACTAAATCACCAGAAGATGTTTTTTCAGAAAGGAAACCACTGTGTGGTGCTAAGTATTCTGCAAGAGTGCATTAATGGTCACTCAAACTGGGAACTTGGATTTGGTTTTAGCCTCTGTCCCAGTTTGCTGATACATTAAATAGGGCAATGTCTTTTCATCTCAAAGTATGATGTGTAAATATTTTCTTTAGTGTTTGTGAGATACCTGCAACAGAAAAGCCCAAGAGAAAATTAATAATAATAATAATTATATAAGCTTTGAAGTGTGTAGTGAATTTGATATAGGGTCATCCACTGAACGCTTGGTAGAAAATACCATATTGAATATTACATGGTGAGAGATTTATCTCTGTCTGGTGCCCAAATAATATGTAGAAAAATGGTATATGAAAATTAATCATTAAAATTAATAGTAAATCTAATTCCAGAATTTTCAGACTTTTTAAGTACCCGATTTTAAACCTTTCAACAAACTTTTTATGTCTATGAAAGAGTCTGTACAAGTCTGGTTATGCTGCAGCATTGTCTAGATGTTAAGAGGGGAAAGTACTTCTAAGCGAATTAGCCTTTTGTAGGAAGAATTGAAACCAGAACACTGAATATTTCTAGAATCATAGAAGGTTTTGGATTGGAAGAGACCTTTAAAGACCATCTAGTCCAGCCCTCCAGCAGTGAGAAGGGACATCTTCAACAAGATGGGATTGCTCAGAGCCCCCTCCAACCTGACCTTGAACAACTCAAGGGATGGGGCACCCAAATCTCTTTGGGCAATGTGGGCCAGTGTTTCACCACCCTTGTTGAAAAAAGCTCTTCCTTATATTGAGTCTGAAGCTACCCACTTTTACTTTAAAAAACATTCCCCTTCTTCTGTTGCAACAGGCCCTGCAAAAAAACATTTGTATCCATCATTCTTGTAGTCTCCCTTTAAGTACTGAAAGGCCACAATAAAACTTCCCCAGAGCCTTCTCTCTAGGCTGAATAAGCCCGACGCTTTCAGACTCTCCTCATAGGAGGGGTTTTCCATTCCTCTGACCACTTCTGTGGCCTCCTCTGGACTCACTCCAACAGACATGTCCTTCCGGTGCTGAGGACCCCAGAATGGAACACAGGGCTCCAGCTGAGGTTTCACCAGAGCAGAGCAGAGCAGAGGGGTAGAATCCCCTCCCTTGCCCTGCTGGTCCCACTGCCTTGGATGCAGCCCAGGACACAGCTTTCTCCACTGTGACTGTATATTGCTGGCTCATGTCGAGCTTTTCGTCCACCAGCATCCCCAAATGCTTCTCAGTAGGGCTGCTTTCAACCTCTTCATCCCCCAGCCAAGACTGATAATGGGTGCACTTGCCCTTGTTGACACACCGGTCCCTCGTGTGTCACCCACAAGACTCAGCTTGGTGTTGTCTGCAAGCTTGCTGAGGGTGCACTCAGTCCCACTGTCTGTGTCATTAATGAAGACAGTACTGAGGGACACCACTCGTCACCAGTCTCCTTCTGGACACTGAACCATTGCCCACTAACCTCTGGACACAACCATCCAACCAATTCCTCATCCATCAAGAATCGACCCATCAAATCTGTATCTCTGCAATTTAGAGAGAAGGGTGTTGTGAGAGAACATGTCAAAGGCCTTAAAGAAGTCTGGACACATGACATCAGTACCTCTTCCCTTGTCCACTGATGTGGTCATTCCATCATAGAAAGCCACAAGGTTGGTCAGGCAGGACTTGCCCTTGGAGTAGCCATGCTGGCTGTCTCGAGTCACCTTCCTGTCCTCCATGTGACTTAACATAGGTTCTAGGAGGATCCTTTCCACGATCTTCCAAGGTGCAGAGATGAGGCTGACAGGTTAGTAGTTCCCAGGGTCATCTCTTCTACCCTTTTTAAAAAATGGGTGTGAACCTTCCATTTGATCAGTCACCAGGGCCCACACCAGCACCTGTCCCTCTTACCTTGCTGTGTCATCCCACAGCTTGGCACAGGTGAGCCTGATGTTATCTCTCTCCCCTTTCCAGTCTAAAACTCTTGTCAACGAGCCCTCATGAGCAAAGACACTCTTTCACCTTTGAGAAAGGTGAATGCCATCCAGTGCCAGCAAGCCTGGTGCTGTGTGGGCCATCCTATCATCAAAGAACTCAAACTTCTGGCGGTGACACCATCCACAGACATTAATAGACTGAGTGTGCCTGTTTCTTCCAAGTGTCACTACCAGAAACTGGAAGCAGAGAGGAAAAATAAGATCCCAGATTCCCTCACCAACTATCCCAAGGCTCTAAAGTCTCCTTGATCACCATTGGACTATTCTGGACAGGCTCTTCAAAAAAACTTTTGTAAAACAGAAAGATTTAGTTTCTCTCTCATATAACTTTGTTTTAGCTGTTTTTCTGTTGCACACCTTGTTTTCAACAGCTTCAGACTACTGAAATAGTTGAAAACACAGCTGTCTGTATAAGCTTCGTTTGGTTCTTTAATGTAATTTCTACCTCAGGTTTTGTCCCCAGCTCTGCAACAGCAGCAGTTGAGGATATTGAGATCTATTCAATGCTCTGCTTCTGAAGCTGATGGGTTCAAGGCTGCCACTACTGTTTTAACAAAAATGGCAAATATTTTGTGATTTTATTGTAAAGACATAACAATTACCTGAATTTATGCCTTGAGAAGAAACAAAAACCCCACACTTGTATGAAATATCCCAAGTAACAACTGACTAAATGCATCATTTACACAGTGATTTCCCCCTGAAAATTCCAAGTGCTCAATTAGAAAGACTTGATCTCTTATTTGAGGCTTTGGATTTTCACCTCTTTTGGAACTACAGTTTATGTGGCCATTGTTGAAAATACACATATAATTGTTTAAATAACATCTCTCATTTTTGTCTAATGCATCTTTATTGAATGCAACTGAGAGCCTTTTTTAGGAAGATGAACAGAAGGTATTTCTCCCTCTTTTCTTAATACTATGGTCAGTCTCTTATAAAAAGTATTTCAAATGTAAAATAGTGTCGGATATAGTCTCAAGATACATTATTTATATACTGCAGATTAGAACAGATAATTTGGTGCTTCTTTCCACTCCTGAGTATCCATTATGGAGAACATCCTATCTGTGCTTTTGCCTACATGGTTACAGCAGTTACCTTCTGACCTACAGTGTCTTTGAATTTCAAAGTCCAAATTAATACCATCTGTTTGAAGTATTTCATTCTCTTTTTCGCTGGGGCCTAAGGAGAACAAAGTGGTTTTTAAAAGCTGATGCATTTTACAGCATTCATTCAAAGAGGTCAGCTACAACTTCTTGTTAAATTCAGCAGAAAAATTCTAGGAAGTAATCTAGCACTTCAACATTTTTGCAGCCGTATTTATTCAGACATATTTTCATGTCTGAGAAAATTACAACTGTGAAAACAAATTTAAATTATAGCTTTTTTTTTCCACTTTCACATACAGTTTTTCTCTTTGCCTTAAAGATTCGTGATCTTGCCAAGGTCATTCTCCGCACTCCTATTTTCGCGCTCCAGCATTATGATGTGTTCTTTGCACATATGTGAATGCTGCAGCCTTGCTCTGACTGGTGGCATTAAAATGAGTGAATAAATGTCAGAACCGAACAAGTCTTGACTGTCAAATATAAGCTTCTCCAGCATTCATGGGTAATGCTCTAATCATCGGTGCAAAACATTGAAATAATTTGCTTTCCCTACGTGTTTTTACTGGCCAGGATGCATAGGGGAGTAGTGTGCTCAGTCATAATCATGCTCCACAAAGGCTGGAAATGTTCCCTTTGAGCTTCCAATCATTAGGCCAGCTGAAGTGAAGACAAGACCATTGACAAGCAAGAATGGCAATAATTTATTTTCTATTGATGGGTTGTGACAAATCATGTTTGGAGCAGTGGCTGCGTACTGTGGGGTGACATGAAGAAAGACTGCGATGGCCCTAAATGAAGCTCTTCACAGCTCATTTAGTCCAAATGTAGCCACCTGGGTGGTGAATCGGTTCAACGTACCAGCCCAGGCATTCCTGCACAAAATTAGATCACTTACAGGCAAGGCATATAGGGATTCCTACAAGGCATTAATCAAAGGTGGGGGTGAGCTGTCAAAACGTGGGTTTCAAAATTAAGGAACACAGGAAGGATTAAAATGCAATCGTGTTGGAGATTCAGGAGTATAATTTCCATCACATAACTCCAGGTAGAGAAAAGAGCTTGGAAGAAGAAAAAGTGAAATATTAAGGGTGCTTTCAGTTGGGGTAGATTTTTACAGATGTTAATTAGTAAAAGCAGCATGAGGATTTACTTAAGCCTGGGCACACCCCCTTCAACTTTCAGCTGACAGGTCAAATTAATTCATGTGCTTCCTACCAGTGCATAACACAGTTCATATCTTATTTAAATTTACTTTTGCCAAGGCCCACTGGTGTGCTTAGCATCTGACACCTCATGCTGTTTCAGAATACAGACAGATATGTTATTTTGCAGGGTGAGTAAAGCCTACCTCATTTATTTTATCAACTCTATTTATATTTTATTTCTGTAGAAAACAACAAAAAAAGAATATTGTGATCTGGCTCTAAGGGGTTTGCATACATTTCACGCTACTTTTTCTTTTTAATATGATTTTTGTTTCCTAAGAAATTCTACTGCCTGTATTTAAAGTCAGATATCCTCTTAAGCAGCGATCCTCTGAATGGAAGCATCCTGATCTGACCAGCTAAGCATTGCTTCAGATATTGTGAGATTTGCGCTTTCTTCTTATATTGTCCATTGCCCTGGATTGAGAAAACAGGGAAGAAACAACCAGGGGGCCAAAGTTCCTTCTATCTTCAGAAAAACTGTAAAGTAGACATCTCTCCTGTCTGGCATATGCAAGAGCAAAAGCTCCTGGGATAACCTCCTCCTTTGCCTCCTGCATCTCCCTCCATTCTTAACTTGGAAAAGTGGATAACCTGTGATTTCTCCTTGAGGGTAAAATCACTGCTATCTCTGAAATGCTTCAGAAATCAGTAAATGGGCAGGAGTTGTTCCACTGTTACCACAAACCCTGTGTCAATTGCTTTCTGATGGTCATCAAAGTGGGTATCCCCAGCTCCTGCATCTGTAAGCAGCTGTCATTCCCACACGGATCTTCCTCTTCCAGAGGCTGGCAGCGAGCAAATACGTATTTGGCAATCTAAGTGTCTGTGAGTTGTATCTATTTCTCTTCTAATCATCTTAAATTATAACTTACTTTAAGAAATGCAAAACTAAGTGGACTTAGTTATTATGTCTTTTAACTTGAGTTATTATGTCTTTTAAGCAACCTTGAATTTCCTGTTTGTTTATCATGTCAGGAGATTTGTGTAAAAAAAGTCAAGTATGATGATAGTTTATTAGCATAATGTGTGCAATACAGAGGGAAATACATAACATTTAATGTACCAGGTAATCTATGAGACGAGTTAATTATGTCAGTGTATTTTATATACTGTCAGGCTTCCTTTAAAGGGATATCTCCATCTCTTCTCCTCTTTAAAGGTAACCGTATCACACTGTGATCCTTAGAAACACATTGATAATACAGTTTTGTAGATTTCTCTGTTATCATTTCAGATTTTTAGTGCAGCTAATCTAAAAATAGCATGAAAATGGTGTACCCTGTATGCAACTTCAGCCCTATTCCTCCTGCATGTTGCATTAACATTGGAAATACAGTAATGACATTTTCTAAATAATTCATTTTGCCCAGCACTTGAAAATTTATTTTTATTTGGTATTATTTTGTCCTCTAAGGTAAAATGACAGGATAAGTGTCTTGCATAAAAACCAAGATCATCATTCTTTTTCACTGCCTATCAACCAGTTTGTGCTTAACCAAGCATTTATTTATTAGTTCTTAATGGTAAGGTCCACAAGGTTACTACACCTGAGAGAAAAATATGTAAGACAGGCTTTCTAATTAATCACTGGGAGGGTTCAAGAAGGTCTGGTTATTTCTGTGTACAGTAGAATTTATATAGCCTATTACAAGTCCTGATTGCTAAAACTGCAGCTCATTCTTGTTTCTTCAGATCTGTAGCTCTTTTTTGTGCTAAACTGTACCATTCTTATTGTTCCGTTTGTAAACACACACACAAGAAGGTGTCTGTAGAAGGAGACAGGTCTGACATTGCCTATTTGCCCCTGGAGCACCTGGAAAAAAGACTGTTGGGAAAGAAAGGGGAAAGGAAAGAGAAGAGCATGAAGGGTGGCAATTTCAAACGTGGACAAGTTGTGGGAGATAAATGGCAAAGGAAATATCCTGTACAGAAGCAGCAATCACATGGTTTGCTGACAATATAGAGTGAAAATACTGCAACGTAATTCAAGTTATCTTTTACTCTGTATGTCATATTTTATCTAAAATGTCAAGATCTGGCAAACCTGACCATTTCATGAGATCTGCTGGGTGATGTCCTTTTCATTGAAGCTTGGCAGAGCTCTTCCTGCTGAAATACAAGAGCCAGAAAAGCTGGAGAAAATTTTTGACTTCTTACATTATCCAAGCACTCAGATTCTTTGTTGAAAATCCTTCTTTTGAAATCAAGTTCTGGAAATTATTGTCTGCCACTCCAGCTTCACCCCAGCTGAAGGACAGTTCAGTTGTAGAAAAACTCATCTGGCACCATGACCAAGAGGGAAGGGAAAGCCAGAAGAACATATCTTTAGTCACCTCTGTCATAGCAGAGTAAAAATGCTCAGCTACTGTTCCTTATGAATGTAATGTTTCCTTATTTCTAAGGAAATCATTTGCAGCAAAAAGAATAAGCAGAGTGCATGGAAAAAAATGAGCTGAAGGATTATTTCCTTCCTTTACTTCTTCAGTGAAAACTAGAGTGCACATTTTAAGAGGACTCTCAACTCTGGGGCACTGTAATCATTCTTTGCCTTGTTTTTTCCAGTCTGTTAAATAGACATACATTTCTCTATGTGGTCAGTTTGGGAAGAATGTATTAAAAATTCAGCTATATGAGTTTCTTGTGCCACTGCAAATGTCCGTATAGAAAACTGAAGAACTGAGTTGCTGTTGCTCTTGTAAAGAATCACTTCTGTGTCCTTTGTGTGGATCTTATCTTTTCAGCTCCTCAAGGACATGTCTTCTTCCCATTTTCATAGACTCAGAGAATGGTTTGGGTTGGAAAGGACCTTAAAGATCCAGTTCCAACCTCTCTGCCATGGGCAGAGACAGCTCCCACCGGATCAGGAGACTCAAAGCCCCATCCAACCTGGCCTTGAACACCTCCAGGGATGGGGCAGCCACAGATTCCCTGGGCAACCTGGGCCAGGGCCTCCCCACCCTCAAAGGAAAAGAAATTCTTTCCAATGTGTAATCTGCTCTTTCTACTTAAAATGATTCCCCTCTTGCTATCACTACAGTCCTTGATAAAGTCGCCCTTACCTATTATGTATGAACTTACTTCCTTTTTGATGTTATCATGTCACTCTTCCCATCTTATCTGCATGCTTTCCTTCTGTGCTTCTGGAGCTCTACGAACTTCATTCGAGCTCTACAAACTTCATTCTCTTTTAAACAGGTTGTTTTTGTGATAGGACATTTTCACCTCTTCTGCAGGTGATGTTTCCACAGGAAAAACTAGCAAGGAACCTTCTCCTTGTTTACACTTCCCTGATTTCATCAGATTGCAGGAGGGAGCCTTCATACTCCTGAGTATCACCAAGTGCCAGTGAGGTCTTCTATACTGGGTTTCTGCATTGTTAAACAAAGCTAAATCTTGAATTGCTTATGTTCATTTGAAATACATGGAGAAAAAGCCAAACTTGGTTGCATTTCTCTTTTTTAGTTATAGAAAATTCTTACACAGCTACATATTGTCTAGTTTACTAGAACTGGATCTGAAATTAAAAAATATTTAGTTAACAATTCATTATATGCTATGCAACAAAATTGTGACTAGACAGGGATAGCTTCACGTATGATGATGGATTTGACAGTGGTCAAACACTGGAGCAGGTTGCCCAAAGATGCTGTGGACCCTATGCCCTTCTAGGGGTTCAACCCCTCAAGGGACCTAAGCAACCTGATCTAATTAGTTTTGAGTCAGAGGTGGACTAGATGACATGTAGAAGTCCTTTCCAGCTTTGATGAATATCAGTGATTGTGTTTAGACTCTGATGGAGAACATGTACAGTATTGAGCAGCTGTAACCTGTAGAAGCTGGCTGGAGACTGAGGTCTTGTCAAGCCCACTGATCCAGGGCTCAACACAAAACAAGAAAGAGCTTTAGCAGAAAATTTCTCTCACACCGAAGTGGCACCACTAGGAAGAATAAAAGGAGAAATGCTCTTATTAAGACTGAAAAAGAGCAATTCTATTGATAAAACTGAGAAGTGGAGATTGGAAGAGGGAGCCCAGTGTAAATCCTCGAAGACCGGAGACTGTGTGAGGTCTGAAAGAAGGGTGCTGCTGGTCAGTCCCTACATGAGTGATGAAGCACCATCCCAGTGCACTGGACAAAAACCCAGTTCACCAGTGCCCTGGCTGGCAAACAGGTACCCATGTCTTAAAATGGTAAAATGTGGTGGCTGAGAGCAGGTAGGAGAGGATGCTGTTGTGGCAGATGCGTTTTGGCTAATAAGGACATAGGTCCTTTTCTCCTTCTAATAGCACCAATTAAATCAGATATAAGCTACTGGCATCAATTGTTAAATTGGAAAGGTACTATTTACAGGTAAAAAAAAAACTATTGCATACTAGAATAATACACAATATGTGAAGTTTCATGAAGATTGATTATTTTATGGACAAGTTTGGGCTAAAGATGGATATAAGACAGTAATTTTCAATTTTAACTAAAAGGCAAATGCTGTGCCCTCATCATTAAGCTGTAATTCTTACAAAATTTCACTTAATTGGATTTTTCACCAGAACTTTTTGTTTGATTTAAAGTACCATGTAGATTCGTTATAGAAACTTCATTTAAATATGGATTTAATTTGAAATGTTTTATAATTTTAATGAGTCTTAAAAGTCTTTTGATGAGCAGTCAGTGTAATTATGGTATTTAAAATGATTGGATAAATGCATACTTTATAATTTACCTACCTCACAACTGTGTTTTCATGCCGGTTATTTTTAACATGAAGAATTGTTTCATTTTGTGTCAGTTTATCCTCCTCTTCCTTCCACAAAATGTTTTATCTCTGAAATAAAATTAAATATGCATGATACTGCTAGCATTGGATAATATTGTAATAGCACAGTTAAAAATCAATCTAAGAGAGGAAAATTATTTTGGTTTTGTTAGAGAAGTGACAAAACTGATAATTTTTTATCCAGAAGTAAATTACAGACCAGCTCTGTCCTATATGTGTTGTCTCTTTTGTGTTTGAGGAAATTGCTTGCAAAATAGCTGCAGAAGACATGTTGCATGAGGCATTGTGCTGTCAGCAATCTGCTTCACTACCACAACATAAAGAACGAGAGAAGCTCAGCAAATTTGGGAAAATAAGGAGGTATAGAACTAGCATTTAAAGGGAGAAAAAATTGGGCTTTTTAATGCATCATGTACTTTATAATCCAACCTACATGAAAACCATTAACTGTCACATGCTGAGCCTTGCAATTCATTGTTCAGAAACACTACTCTTTAGCTTCTGCATATCTATAAACAGTTGATACATTGCCTTTGTGTTTGTGTGAGTGTGTTTGGATATGTTTTTATTAATGAAAACCAAGCTCATACTCAGTTGGGTCTTTAATACACAACCAATAAGCTTATATTAGAGCAAACACCCTGAAAAAGCAGTGAAGGAAAATTGTTACTTGGTGTTCACAGCAAGGTTGGATGGGGCTTTGAGCCCCCTGATCCAGTGGGAGGTGTCCCTGCCCATGGCAGAGGTATGGAACTGGATGGGCTGAAGGTCATTTCCCAGACCATGACATCATTCTATGACAGCAGCTTCTCTGTGCAAATCAATCAAATCTCTTCTGCTAGAGCATTCCAGGAGGGTCACATTTCCCCATAGTCCCTGGATTTTTTCACGTACTTATAGAATATATGAGAAAAAAAAAAAACTTGACTGTAATATAACATGCTCCAACAATTCCTGTTCCCTGACTCGATCTCCTTTGGCTTGTGGATCACTGAGCAGAAGGTAGCCATGCCTCATCAGTGCAAAGCTTTAGTCTCTTAACCAGAGAAGACTATGAAAGACTGGTAAACATGTAATGGAATCATAGAATCATTAAGGTTTGAAAAGACCTCTAAACTCTTCCACTCCAGCACTGTGCCTACTAAACCCCAGAATCATCTGGTTGGAAAAGACCTCTGAGATGATCAAGTCCAACCGTGCCTGTCCTCTTACTAAGCCATGTCCCTAAGAAACTCATCTACCCGCCTTATGAACACCTCCAGAAATGGTGACTCAACCACCTCCCTGGGCAGCCAATGCCTGACCACCCTTTCATTGAAGAAATTTTTCCTGATGTCTAATCTGACGGTCCCTTGGTGCAATTTGAGGCCATTTCCTCTTGTCCTATCACTTGTTATTTGGGAGAAGAGCCCAGCACTCACCTCACCACAGCGTCCTTTCAGGCAGTTGCAGACAGGGATGAGGTCTCTCCTCAGCCTCCTCTTCTCTAGGCTAAACAGCCCTGAGTGGCTCCTCACAGGACTTGTTTTCCAGCCCCTTCCCCAGCCTCGTTCCTCTTCTCTAGACGCGCTCCAATACCTCAATGTCCTTCCTGTACTGAGGGGACCAAACTGAACCCAGTACTCAACATGCGGCCTCACCAGTGCTGAGTGCAAGCCAGGATGCTGCTGGCCTTCTTGGCCACCTGGGCCACTGCTGGCTCATGTTCAACTGCTGTCAACAAACAACCCCAGGTCCTTCTCCTCCAGGCAGCTCTCCAGCCACTCTTCCCCACTACCTGGGGTTGTTGTGTTCCAAGTGCAGGACCTGGCACCTGGCCTTGTTGAACCTCATCCCATTGGTCTCAGCCCATCAATCCAGCCCATCACATATTACTATTTTCTGGCTGAAACTAATAAATCTGTGCCACTTTATGTCATTGATACAAAGGTTCCGTGAACATACTTAAGGTTGGAATATCAGAATCTGATAAATTCTAGCTTTTTTTCTTTTTCATATATTTCAACAGGGGTTTTTTTTGTGTGTGAAAACATGCTTTTAAAGAGTTTTTATTAACATCTTCTTAAACTTTCATTCAGGGTATCTATTTTCTGGGAACTCCTCTACTATTAGTATGGTTTTGTTTCATTCCACTTTCCATGTACATAGATTTTGTTCTTTCTGTCATCATACTTGATTTCTTTTGTGGTTTTAGCTAGTTCCATGAGAATGTTTTCAGTTGTGGAAATGTTTTCATCCTTGAAACAATTGAATAATTTCCTTTTTCCATATCCTTATCTTTCCATCTATTTAATCTGTTACTCCAAGATAAATACTCTTCTAAGTCTCTGTTCTAAGGTTTACATATTTGTGATTCTTTTATTTATTCAGTTTACTTTATCTTCAGATATCATGCAGACCTTTAAATATATGTCCAACTTTTAAAATATCCCAGTCTTGGGAGGTCTGTCTGTTGAATAGAACCCACAAAGAAACCCAATTACCCTTCACCACTGGTTCTCTATTACATACAGAATACTTGCACTTTGTTTCTCTGCAAGTGTAAATATTCCTAGTTTAAACATTTTCCAAGATATCTCTGCTTGCAAATCTGACAGCTTTGCTAAAAAAAAAGGGGGAACTGCTTAAATGTGTCTCTTTCCACTTTCTTGCCTTTTCCTTCTTCCCATTTTGCAGCATCATTGATTGATTTTTTGCAGCATCATTGATTGATTTTGGACTCAATGATCTCAGAGGTCCTTTCCAACCTTATGATACTGTGATACTGTGTGATACTGTCATTTCTTTTTTTGCCTTCTCACTGCTATCGGTCCAAGTCTCAAAATCTACAGCAACAGTTGTGGATTTGGGAGGCAGGGGAGCTTTTCTCTGACTGGCACAGATGTGGGCAAAACTTATACACTGCAATGCAGGTAAGCCTTGCTGGTTCTATCTTGGCATGATGTCAATTTTATGAAACTATTTAAAGGCACTTTACACAGATTTCATTGTATTTTTTTCTACATATACATGCCCAGTTTTAATCTCTTCTGTGACACTGGTATCTCCTGATCTAATAAATTTCTCTGTGGACTTTAGGGTGTGCAGCTTTGCAATGAAAAGAGACTTCAAGGCAAAGGACAAAATTGTGCAGAAATACCCTTTGCTCGTATCATTCATGCTTTATAAGAGGTCAGAGTCATCTTGACAGCAGAATATGTTTGTGTTTTCTGCAGACTGTAGCTGGGGTTTAAACACTGACGTGCTAACATGCAATGCTTCTGAGAAGCAGGATAGGGATGTTAAAATATTGGCAGTGAGTGACTATGTAAGGTTGAGAAAGCAAGTTTTAATTTAACTACAGTTTGTCTGAGCGTTGGATAAAAATGAGCCAGGCCTGTAGTCATCTTGGGCTTGACCTATCAAAGGGTTCTTATGCTTATAAAAATCTTAATGTGGCCATCATGAGCACTTCATCTCTTCCTTGAAGTGTCTCAGTCACTAAAAGATGCTGGGAGTAGACAGACAAATCATACTTTACACAATGCCCGCTTCTGTCCTCATGGTTTCAGTTGAATCTGTGGCTGCTTGAGATGTTTCAGAAATGGAAAAACTGCATCTTGGGATGAAATAGACATTGCAAGCACCAGCTGCAGCACACTGTGTAGGTTTTATGATCTTAAGGCCCTTTGTAATTTCTACATCTATCATTCTTATTAAAAATATTGAATAATTAAAGCCATTTCAATACATTTACAACAATTTATTCCCTCAATATTTTATCCTGGAATAAAGTTAACATGATTCTCCACAAATATGTAGTAAGAATTCTGCTTGCCTTGAGCAGAAATATAGAGGGAATTAGAATTTCAAAAAAGAGAAACATTGCACTAACTTTGGCTTCATGGTCTCATTTATTGTAATATCCATCATTTCTTTACTTCTTTGGCAGCTCTTTATGCAGGAATTATTCTTTTTCTGAAAGCACTGAACTTTGTGCTGAATTCTGATTTTTTTAAAAAATAAAAAGTGCATTTCCAGGAGTTCAAATATGGCAATGAATTGTTACATTTTTTTAACTCTTTGGTACCTCAGTTCTATCCTAGTCTTGGTAGATGAAATGCTGATGCTTAGCTTCTTGTTCTCTGAAGTGCACAAACTGCTGCAGAGACATTAGACTATGAATTCCTATTCTGAATGCTGAAAATGGCATTGATAGATAATTTGCTAGATAGCGTAGGGTCCACCTGCATCTGTTTTTTTTGGACATATTCCATATCTTCATCTGTAAAAGTACGATATCTGGATGATATATAGATTTTATTGGCTTGATTTTGTTATCTACTTGGTGGAAAAGAAAAGGAGAGGAAATTATATTCCTGTCATGAGAGGGTTTCTGAGATTTAGAAAGTGCTCTCATCCTGCATCAAGATGAAATCCAAACCTTTTAAAGTTCATCACGCAGAGACACAAAGCCAGGAGCCTGGCAGGTGGGGATTTCTTCGGTACATGGGAGACCCTTCCTCTGTCACTCTCGCCTGTCTCCTGTGAGTCATTTGAATTAGAAAGATACAGACGGTCCCTCAGTGACACTTTCTTTCTCCTGTGTTAAGGAATTAATAAAATCCTCGCTGAATTGCTGTATTGCAGCTCGATAAAATGTTCAATGTCTTCCCTCATTCTCCCCACGTACCTGGCCAAGGCAACAGAGTGGGGATGTAAGCTATGGTCCTGGCTGGCAAAGGCCACCCTGTTAATCTGTCTGAAAGTTTTCTCTTGATTTCTAGCTTTGAAATGTGTTTTCCTTTTGAATATGAAAGTGGGTATACATTCATAAGGAATGTTCACCAAATCGGTGTTTTCTGCATCAGTAAGAGTTGTGAACATACGTCTTCATGAGTTTCCTGTTTGCAGATATATGCACATAATCCCAAACAAGTTCCAACAATAGGTGGGAATAAATATCGTTTATATGACTGCAACAACAAACCTGCACGACTCAATCAAGTGCTTGCAAGGGTGTTACTGTTTTCTTGTGTGTTTTTCTTCATCCGTCTCCTCCCTGCTCTATTGCCTCCACTCCTGACCTCATGGGTATCTTACACCACAAGCTGGAAACGGCCCTTCTGCTTTATCCATTGAATAATGCCATCCTTAGCTTATGTGCCCTGTAAAACAATGCCAGCAGAAAGTTTGGCAAGTAATTTGCCAAGTGTTATTCTCACTAGCCTGTTGGGCAATTGATTAAATCTTCGCTGTAGGACATATAAAAACAGTATTAGATATATTATGCTCCGATCAGTTAAATTTTGTCATTTTATATTCATGTTTGTTTTCTTCCCTTTGTACCACGATGTTTTGGGCATTGCCATACCAACAGATTAATGAAAAATAATGTAATAGGCCAATTCCCTTAGTAGTTATGTTAAGTAGAGGAAAACTCCTAAATCTTTGCTTGCATTAGTAAAGTCAATATTATAAATTAAATTATTCTACTGGATCAATTTGAAAACTAGAATCTCATAACCTTTAAAATGGTATTTGCACAGTAAATTTTAACTGTCTAAAGAAAGAAGAAGCAGGAGAAAGCTACAGAACTATGAGGTATATGAAAACATTTTTATCATGTAGCATTTCTCTTTAATCAAACACCTATTTAGCAACTATTCCAAATATGTATCTTGAAATATAGTAAACACTATTTACAGTTTGGACACTTAAATGTGTATGCATGTTAGACAAGTTAATTAACACAATTTTAGAAGGTACTCAATACACAGCTTTATGAAGTTAGCTTTTTATAGATACTTTCCTCAAAATCAGTTTTGCATAGTAGAGCTCAGCACACTGTTCTGTAGAGCCACCAGCCTTTGAAATGGGTAAAAACCAGATGAAATTTGCCTTTGTTTATTAATCTTTTTCCATTTAACAACATTTAAGGAGTAGACCTGAGCTGAGCAGAGAGAGCAAAACTCTGCCAGTTTATTCAAGAGAGCTCTGGGGGAATTTCTTCTAGGTCTCTCCCTTATCTTGGTTTCAAGAAGTTGGTCTGCATGGCTGGTTTCCAGTGTTTTCAGTCTTCTTTTCACCTGCCTTTCTCTTCTTTCATTTCTGGCTTTCAGATTTCTGGCTGTGAATTTTAGTTACACTGATATAGGCAATAACAGCTTGCATGGAATGAACTGAGGAAAATTACTAATTTTTGACTTCCAAACATAAACTGTTTATCTATTTATCTATCTATCTATCTATCTATCTATCTATCTATCTATCTATCTATCTATCTATCCATCTATGTATTTGACATGAACATTTCTGTTAAAGCTTGCAATACAGCAGTGAAAGACCTAAACAACTAAAAATGAAGCCTACTTTGTACAGGGATCTCTTTTATGCAACTTCTTCTCCTCCTCTGCATTCGTTTATTCACCTGTTTGCTAGACTGAAATTGATTTGTTAGGGTATGTCGATTTTTATCTACAGATTTTTTTATTCTTCTTTCAGATGGTATCTCTGCATCAGTTTGTTGTTACACTTTCAGCCTGGCCCCAGTAATCCTCAGGGAGAGTGAGACAGTTACGAGGCATCTGTTAGGCTTGTTAAATTCAATTTTTTTGTATCTTGCAATGGAAACCAAGCAATTTACCCCGGACTTCCCATCTTTTCTTTTGTCTTATTTTTGGTGTATTGTTTCCTGATCTTTGTCATTAAAAAATTCATCTTGATTAAGTATTAACCATTAATGTTTATCCGTTTAGTGCACAATTTTCTTTCAAAAGGTACTTCAGGGCAGGAAAAAAAAAAAGATTGTAGATTTTATTATAATAGACATGTATTTTGTACAGGGAAAAACATGCAGGCACTGTTCACATGCTGTTCTTTGTTGGAGGGACCACATTGACCCTATGAGCAACAGACAGGGAAGTGAAGTACTGATGTGCAGTACGGATGTCTGATTTTGTCAGGTTTACTTCAGTATTTCAGCTATTACAACATTTAAATCACTTTGATTTTTCTGCACAGGGACAAGTTTGCATGGATAAAGTTATTTAAAGGCGATGGCTTTCTTTTTCAGAGGGTATAAATGACTGCAGTGAAGTGTTTAAATATCCTTCCTCTGGACTCGTCCAGAGCCTTGGGAAGTTAAGGGAGCTTTCATTTGCTTAGAGGAGCATTTGACACATGGCAGGAGAAGCTGGCTGAATGAGAGTGTTTCCCAGTAGTGAAGCTGTGAGCTGGGCTGGAGGGCAGGACACCCAGGGAACCCCATCTCCCATGCCACCAAGCCTAGGACACATCCCTACACCTTCCCAGGGACCTTAGCCTAAACAGGCAGAACTCCTGAAAAGCACAGTCATGCCAAGAAATGTACCTGTACCTCAGCAGAGGAAGGACATGGATCTGTTGGAGCGAGTCCAGGGGAGACCATGCAGACGATCCAAGGGCTGGAGCACCTCCTGTATGAGGACAGGCTGAGAGAGTTGAGGTTGTTCAGTCTGGAGAAGAGAAGGCTCTGGGGAGACCTTAGAGCAGCCTCCCAGGACTGAAAGTGGCTCCAGGAGAGCTGGGGAGGGGCTCTTGATCAGGGAGGGCAGGGACGGGAATGGCTTTACATTGGAAGAGGGGAGATTTAGTTGAGATCTTATTAAGAAATTCTTTACTCTGAGGGTGGGACAGCCCAGGCCCAGGTTGCCCAGAAAAGCTGTGGCTACCCCATCAATGGAGGTGTTCAAGGCCAGGCTGGATGTGGCTTGGAACACCGTGATCCAGTGGGAAGTGAAAGGGAGCAGGCAGGGGGGATGGAGTGCAATGGGCTTTAAGATCCCTTCCATCCAAAACCACTCTATGATTCTATGATTCTATTCCCTGTAAGGCAGGTTTGCCATCTTATAATATTCTTTATTGGACTGTTGTCAGCATTTTCCATAAGGCACTCTCTATTTTTAAGTGTATAAATGTATAAATCGATCTTCCAAGATTATCCAAACTACAAGCTGAAGGTTTAGAACGTGTAAAATGCCAAAATTAAGGCAATCTGAGCAATTTAAAGCCTGCTCCCATCGGCGAAGGTATGACCACCTTCCCTTGAGCCATTCTGTAATGGCAGAACAGGACCAGCTGGCTCAGTGCTGTCGCTGGGGTTTATCTACAGCGCTCTGTCACACCACACAGAAATACCCTATGATGCCATCTTTAGTTACATAAACACGCAGTGGTCAGAGCTAGATGGCAGCTGCAGCACGCACAAGGAGGGACAACTGTGCCATGTGGGACAGTACAAATGACGAGGGGAATGTTGCCTTTGGCAAGGCTGCCCACAAGGATTTCTGTAGGTGAGAAGGAGACATGGAACTGGATGATCTTTAAGGTGCCTTCCAACCCAAACCATTCTATGGTGTTTGTGTGCCACGTGGTACAGTGAAATACAATGAAATGAGAGGCCAAGTGAGTTGGGACTAGAGAAGAGAAGGCTCTGGAGGGACCTTATCCATGGGTACGGACACCTGATGGAGGGAGTAAAGATGATGGTCTGATGGTCTTTTCTCAGTGGTGCCCAATGGCACGTCCAGAGGCAAATGGGTGCAACAGGAATGCAGGAAATTCTGTCTAAGGGTAAGAAATAAACTTTTTTTACTCCAAATGTGCTTTAAGTCTGGACCGGGTTGCCAAAGGAGGCCATAGAGTCCCTGTCCTTGGACATACTCCAACCTCAACATGACATGGCCACGATGATCCTGCTCTAGATGAACACCAGTCTTTGGTGCCTACAATATCCCAGGACAGGGTGTGCCTGGTCCTCATTGGATAGTGGAGAATTCTGGCCACAGGCTGGGTGGGAGTGGGTTTTTCTTTGGTATGAACATGAAAGAACTTGAGATTTTTCAGGTATCCATCACTTAATTAAATTTGAATAAAACTTTTTTTTGCCAATAAATCAACTTCCTAGAGCCCCTAAAAGTTCTGCCTAGATTGTACTTTTTTTTTTCTGCAAGTTATGAGTGGCCTAGAATTCTTCTAAAATAAAAAAAAAAAAAAAAATTCAAAAATAAATTCAATGGATTTTAAAAAGTAGGTGATTATTACTCTGTGTTTTCAAAATGCTCATCTCTCTATGCTATCATAGTAGCCCCTTCTTAACAAAGGAGGAAATTTCTTGTTGACAAAATATGAATTTTTTATATTCCTACTCCATGAACCTGTCAAATTATCAAATATAATCTCTCATCAGCTAGATCTTGTGTTTGTGTTTACGGAACATTCACATGCCACGGTAACCAGATTCGAAAGCTTAGTCCTTTAAAGTATTTATGTTGGCTTTTCAACATTCATTATGGAAAGCCTTTGTAAATTGAAACAAAAGGGGAGGGGTGAAAAGAGGGAAAAAGTAGTGCACGATTGGAAGAGGAGGATATTTTTAGTAGATGCCTTTTTGGTTCTTTGGCTCTACCATGTAATCATATGCAGGTAAAAATTAAATTTACCAAATGGAAATGTTGCCAGCACTGTGATCATAAGATACTTCCTTTTGTGAAATTTGGCCTCTTGATTTTCTTAAAAAAATATATTAATGCTCAAAATAATTAAATTAATTTCATATGATAGTTACCAAGTTGTTTAAAATTATTGAAAATATTAAACCCTGTGTACATTCACCTCCAAGCACTTAGCTTATACACAGTGTTATTGATCCCATTCTTCCATAGAATTTGCTCTCTTGAATGCCTGCATCATTGCTCTGTTACTTTCATGAGTATATGTGTGTCTGTGTATATTTATATAGGTGTATATATGTATGGTAAATGCATATATATTTGCAATATTGTATGTATTTGCAAAATCCAGCATACAGTCTTCTTAATTCAGAGTCAAGTAAGCAACTTCATGTATGCCCTAGAGGTTTCTGGAAAAATCTAAAGAAGAGATAAAAGAATGGGGACAGGATACAGTCTATAGGCAATGAGCACTATGATTTCTTTATATGTCATTATAAGAAACATTGAATAAACTTTGTGTGATGTTCTAAGGAGTTAGACCAAAAGAGAATGTGTTCTGGTCCAAATCAGAACAAGGCACAAGTCCAGCAAGCTGAAGATTATTGTTATTATAAGGTTATTATAGGGTATATTTATTTAAATTACATAAAAAGCAACAGCAAAACATGAAAATGCTTTGTTTTGAAAATAAAACATTTTACACATATTTGGTTATCTGCAAATATCAGTTTGGGTACAAAAGAGGAAATGAAAAATGAAATAGAAATGGGTTTTGAATTAAATTTTCCTTTTGTTTACTTATAAAAGACTGTTTACTTCTAAAAGATTGAAATCATAGAATCATAGTATGGCTGAGGCTGAAAGGGACCTCAAAACCCATCCAGTTCCAACCCCTGCCATGGGCAGGGACATCTTGCATTGGATCAGGGGGCTCAAAGCCCCATCCAACCTGGCCTTGAACACCTCCAGGGATGCGGCAGACACCACTTCTCTGGGCAACCTGGACCAGGACCTCTTCATACTCACAGGAAAACATTTATTCCTAATTTGTAACCTACAAGGTGTACTATCTACTCTAGAAAATATGACAACAGCTTCAACAAACCTGGAGCCTCGTTCTCTCAAATGTCCATTATTTAAAGCTATACAGTAAGGAGAGAGTTGTGAGAATGCACTGAAAAATGTAATTTCAACTTAATTATTTTTTTTATAAAAGAACCAACTGGACTGTTGAGGATCTAGATGCTTTCAATGTGTTACTGTGTTCGAATTGTGAAGGAAAAAGGTTAAACTAAAAAAAAAGTCGTTAGAAAACGTTCATCCCGGTGTTTACAACTCACGGTTTGGTGTCTGTGAGTCTTGATTCACTGTTTTTCAAGGATGTGGAATAGCAAACACCTATTTACACAGGCACACTGGGTAAATACTACCTCTCCTTTCTTATTGCAGCTGGAAAGCTGCTAAATTTTTTGCTGTGTGCCTTCTGCTGCCCTTGACAACATCCTTCGTAGCTGTGTTCTTGCCCTGGAAAAAGGCCTTTCATCATTTCATTCCAACACTTGTGCAGTTTCTATTTCAGTTCAAAACTTCTTAAATATCCTTCTAATGTCTTAACTTCATAGCTGGGACAGGTTAACCTGTGAGTCAGAGCTCTGTTCTGTTCTCATGACATACTTTCTAAAATGTTTCCCATGTACTGATTTCTTCAGCACGTTGAAACGCTGTCCCTTCTTTTGCGCTTTGGAACTGAGAGCATAACTGTTGAGCTATGTCTTCCTTTAATTTTCTCCCTTGCTCCCATTCTTGTTGCATACAGGTAATTAAAAACACAAGTAATAATTCTCGGGGAATCTTCCTCTATATCATCTAGGAAATTAATTTATTGTACTGATTGGGAAAATTTTGGAAGGACATTTTTAGTGACATTTGTCTACATGTAATAAAGATGAATTTACCAAAACTATACTGAAATTTTCAGTTTTCATTTCATAGAATCACAGAATGGCTTGGATTGGAAAGGGACCTCAAAGCCCATCCAGTTCCAACTCCCAGCCATGGGCAGGGACACCTCCCACTGGATCAGGGGGCTCAAAGCCCCATCCAACCTGACCTTGAACACCTCCAGGGATGGGGCAGCCACAGCTTCTCTAGGCAACCTGGGCCAGGGCCTCCCCACCCTCACAGCAAAACATTTCTCCCTAAGATCTCATCTCAAATCTCCCTCTTTCAGCTGAAAACCATTTCCCCTCATCCTATCACTACACTCCCTGATAAAGAGCTCCTCCCCAGCTTTCTTGTGGCCCCATTTATATCTGTGTATATTAAAGAACACTGTTTTTCACATAGATTGTCCTAAAAGCAATGTGCTTTTCCGCTACAGGGGACTATTTTTTATTTTGGATGGAAAAACACAAATTAATTGTTTTGCATTAGGTAGACATGGTGATGTTGTCCTCCTTGGTGTGATTTCAGTGTAAATACCACTACCAGAATATTCACATGCATCACATTGCTTCTCAGGGTCTTGCTCAATAGCAGTAGTTGTGGCTGCCCTCCCACCTTTTTTTTTTTAATGATCTTGAGGGGACTTTGTGTTTAGCAGAAGGATTCGAGAGAATTTAAAATATTTGAGGATACTACACAAATGACTGAAGCAAAGCAGATATTTTTGGAACTCTTAAAGAGTTTACATGTTAGTCACAGTTTTACAGAGATTATTTTAACCACATTCATTCTGATTTAACTACCAGAGACTTCCCTCTTAATGTAATATTCCCATTAGAAAAATAAAACACTGCCCCACATAGTAACTGAAAGCTTTTGCAGGACTTGAGATTATGGACAAACATGGGATTTAGTTGGCTGTCTAACATTGATGCAAAATGCATTGCATCATCTATAATATCTAATGTTACAAAAAGTGTATTTACAACTGATATACAAAGCAAAACTCAAAGAGATGTATATTCTTCTGTTACTTAAAAACAGCAAACAAGATACGAGCTGCTGAGATTTCTTGTCTCATGGTGACGTGATAGACATTGATAAAACAATTGTTTTACTGCCTGCAAGATCTTAATCCACAGCTGTGTCTCTCATGAACTTTGGGAAGCAACAAGGTAATGCATTAAAATGCTCCATGAGCTGTTAGCAAGATACTATATTTTATTCAGATGCATGATTTCCCTACCCTGCAATGGGCACAGTGTAGGGAGTGTAGAATGCTCAGTGTAGGCAACATTACTGACTTTATGGACAGTATTCTAAAACATGTAAATGTATAAGTTTATTGTAGATTAATATAAACATTTACATATAAAATTAAATTCAAATATATTCATTTAGCATAAGAAATCTCCATGATTATACAAAAATCTAAAACTCCCTGTGTTTTAAATTTTGGGTGTAAACATCCCTGTATAATCCAGTACAAAGGGATAATGGTTGTTTTATCCAAAGGTGTTTAGAGTCAATAAAGGTCTTGCAGAAGTGTGAGAACAGGATGCATGGTGTTGGCTTATAATTACTGTGGAGGTTACAAATGGCAAAGACAAAACACCTCAATCCTTATCTCTGCTTCATGCCTGCTCTGTCACTTGCCTCCTTCTCTGTCAACGGCCAGCCAAAAGATGGTCAGTCTCCTCTTCATCGAGCAGCTAATTATACTTGTCATAATTACATTCCACATGGAGGAAGTGTAAGGACAAGTATGAAGACCTCTTTTGGAGAAAATATGATTAATCACTTCACTTCTGCTCAAGTTTAAAAGGCTACAGGATGATTTGCACATGAAAAATGCTCTTTAAATGGAAAGGGACCCCAGGACCAACGGAAACACGAGGGGTCCACAGCTGCAAGCACACGATGTAAGAGAACATCCACAGCTGGCAGCATATATTAGGGATAAGTCCCACGCAGAAAATCTGCACGTATTAAACAATGAGATTAATTTCATCTCAATTTCACAAAATTGCACCAATTAGCTGTTTATGTGCAAACTATTGCTTTCTTTTCCTTCAGTTTATAGTGTAAGTTAATAATGAATGGATTTAGACAGAAGTTTGTATCTTCTTTATTGAAGAAATTGAAGGTGAATACATGGGAAATATTTTCATGTAAATTACATGAAACGACTCTGAAATCGCATGAAGATAAAAGGGAATGCAAGTTAAAGTTTAAACACCTTTTTTACATTCTTTTCCTACTCTTGCCTTATTACACAATGCTTGGCAAAAAAGGCCTTCTCTCCTTGTGCTCACTGGTTTTCTCAAAATTCTGCTTGAAAATAGTGTGTCTGTAAAGCTTTCTGGTGGTAATTCACCACATTAAAAATAGATAAGCTTAAGAGCTTGCAGAGCTTGAAGTCTGAATATTTACCCATGTTAGGATGTTTGAATGGCACTGTCTATGTCTGATTTAGATTAGACGTGAATTGTGTCATCTTCTGGGCTCAGTATCAAATACATTGCTATTTTTTGATACAGCAATTATTAAGTATAGCTTTTATTCACTATGGAAATGTATATTTTCAGCTATCTAATGTTCAGCTGTAAAGTTAACGTTTCATCATTTGCCAACACCTCCTTACAAGAGGACCTGAGACATAACCTTTTCCAAAGTCGTTGGTTTCTCTTTTCCTTCCCTGCAAAGAATTACGTGTGATGTTACATTTCTCAAGACATTAAAAAATGCAGCAGATATCAAAACACTACAAAACCACTATTAGCAATACATAAAGTACCACTGTAAATTTACTTCACAGTGACCCTTGCTGTAAACTGTTCATTTTTTAGACATTGTTTTCCATAAGATTCAGTGAAGGGCATGGTTAGTCTCTCAAATAATGCAAAGAAGGTGATTTTCAAAGTTCAAAATACATCTGAGTTGAAAAGTATCCTTACATTTTATTTCAGTTTTGTTCATGTTTATTCTTGCTTGTAATGTTTTACATAATTTCTTCCCTCTGATCTTTAAGCACTTTTTATGACTAATGAACTACAAAAAAAACCCCAAACAACTTAGTAACCAATCAAAGAGTATAGATTAAAGTAAACTTCTTAATAAAACTTCTTAAAAAGTGGCAATATGCTACAGGTAAAAATCTGTGTCACTTTTGGTAATCCCTATAACACATACTTTTGTATATATTTCTGGTTTAGTACTACTGCTTTGGTATGAACTGCATATACTTCCTTTTGATCTGTAACAAGCACCTAAATGCAATATATGGTGCCTGTTGGGTTTTTTTTTTTAAAATTTCTTCATAGGAGTGTATGTACAATTTACAAAATACTCATAATATTGCAACAGGAAATCAAAGCAGCCAGTGTATTACCAAGTACTAAATCCAGCCCTGCTAAAATCATAAAACCATAGAATGATTTGTGTTGGAAGGGACCTTAAAGTCCATTTAGTTCCACCCCCTGCCATGGGCAGGGCCAGCTCTCACTGGATCAAGGAGCACAAAGCCCCATCCAACCTGGCCTTGAACACCTGATGCATGGCAGGGGATTTGGAACTGGATGATCTTTAAGGTTGCCTGCAACTCAACCCATTCTGTGATACTATGATTCTATGATATGACAGCTATGTATCTGGAAATTTTCTCAAAGAGAAATAATACTAATAATTTGAAACAGCAGAGGTGTGCAGAGTGTGCAGGCTGGCTGTTCTACCCATAAAGCTTGTGTTTTGAAGGGAATTAATGATGGTAGTTTCATTCACATTCACATTACTTGAACTGCCTAGTTGGATTTGAACCAATTACTATTGCCAAAACAATTGTCACACATTTTAGATATGCCAGTGGAAACATGTTCAATATTGGACAAATTTTTGAGTAGTATATGTTGACTCTTTTTCCACTTGAACACAAACATCTGATTTCTCAAATAGTTTAGAACAGTAAAGATATGTCGTGGTCTTCTTGCTTGCTGTTTAGTACTCTTTTAAAAAAACAATATTTTCCCCAGACTTTAAGCACAAGAATGGAAAAATGTCTAAATTAGATGAGGGACCAGGTGTTTGTCAAGCTTATTTCATAGATCTTTAATTCATGGATACTGCTAAGTGAATGCATAGAAGACATTCTTATCCTCATTGGACCTGCTTAAATGCTTTAAAAATAGACTACTTTTTGATAAAATGATAATGTAATGTATTAGTAATACCTTGTTATAAAGTGAACACTAAAGAATGTCCAAACTGGATGACATTGAAGATTTTTCCCAACACTAACGTTTAAGATTCAATGAAATGTTCTGACAAGTATGAAGTCACTATCTTTAAAAGGAATCTGCTGATTTATTGTTAAACTTCCATTAGCCAAGATTGCTAGATTTCTGTGTTATACCTCCAGCAATAACTGTTTTGAATGTATTCCATTTAGCTTTTTTGGTTGCTGTCCTTCTAAGCAAACAGTTCCTCTACTTAAAAATATGCAACAAATCAAATTAATTAAAATGGATCAATTTGACTGGTAAAGTGTTGTTTTGGAATGACTGTGAGGGCCATAAATTCAAATTAAGGCTCTTACAACTTCTTCCTAGGTTTAAAGATGCTCCTTGCTACATTAGCAAAAAGAAAGAGGGAAACCAGTCACTCTGTTAAAGCATTCACCTGGGATGTTTGCAGGAGTAACTGTGCTGAGAGCTCATAAAGCCAGATTTTATAAACACACAATAAACCAGAGAATGAGGCAGACAGACATAATAGTTGTTAATTGTGCCCAATGTTGATATTCAGATAAGGTTAAATATGATAGATGTCACATGAATAGAGTAATAGAAATTTTAATTATTGCAAATTTTTGATCATGGACATAGAGGGTTTAAAATGTTATTTGCGGTATGCTTTGCTTGCCCTGATGCTTCTTCACTCCAGGCAGTAATGTGGGTTGTCAGATTCAGTTTATAAGGTAAAAGTGTGATAGGTATATGCTAATTTATACATGTTCATTGAATATATTTTTCCCAGCCATATTTTAACAATCAGATCGTACTACAGAGCGCTTGCTCTTTTTCTGGTGTTAGTAAGCTTTTAAATATGGTTACACAACGTGCAGACCATGCTCTGTTGCCAATAATGATTGCCCTCTTTTCACACATACAATAAGTGCAATATAATGTTCCCACGGTTCTGTGCTGTATTTAATTCATTCACCAATCTAGACTTGTATATGGCCTTTGTTTTTGTAGTCTGATTGAGGACCCAACAAGTGTGGGGACAGGGTTAAAGCATTTCCCCTAACGTTAGTTTCCTAAAAGCATCTTAGCTGCTCCTCTACAATCTCCTGCTTTACAGGATCATCTTATGGCTCATTTGTAATCAACCAGATTTAATACCTGAAAATATGATTTCTGCATTCATTCTTTACCTTCTGTCTTCAGCTTGTCTGAACTGGTAGCCTACACTTTATTATCTACTTAGAACAGAAAGATCAAAATTAAAGAGATATCAAATTCCTAAACATCCACAAAACTTGTAAAAGAGATAGAGCCATATTATTGAGTGTTATGAAGGCATAGTTAGCGTGACACAGAGTTTAAATGACTGTATATGAGAATATTTCTGCACTATTATCCTTTTTTTCTGCAACAGAATACTGTGAGACTCAAGTTTTTGTATTCAATTAACCACTAAAGAAAAGCAAAATCATCTTCATATATTTTTTTCAGTTTTAATAGTACTGGACTTTATCCTAAACTAGAATTGAGTATTCACTTGGAGAAAGGGAAGACTGCATTACGTTGTTTATTTCTTTGTGTGTTAGGTGTACCTGACAGTTAAAGCAACCTGTGGTATTTTGTAATACAGTATTGTCCCTGCAAGAGAATGATGGCCCTTCACATTAAATATTAGGGTTGGCCAGGAATCATTGAATCTTCTGGTTTGAAAAGACCTTGGAGATCATCGAGTCCAATCGTACTCATCTTCTGCTAAACCGTGTCCTTCAAAAACTCATCTACCTGTTTTTCAAACCCCTCAAGGGATGGTGACTCAACCACTTCCCTCGGCAACTGTTCCAGTGCCTGACTACCCTTTCAGTAAAGAAATTTTTCGTAATATCCAGTCTGAACCTCCCCTGCCGCAACTTATGGCCATTTTCCCTTGTCCCATCACCTGTCAGTTGTGAGAAGAGATCAACACTCACTCTGCCACAGCTCCCTTTCAGGAAGCTGTAGACAGCGATGAGGTCTCCCCTCAGCCTCCTCTTCTCCAGGCTAAACAACCCCAGGGCCCTCAGCCGTTCCTCGCAGGACTTGTTCTCCAGCCCCTTCCCCAGCCTCGTCGCCCTTCTCTGGATGTGCTCCAGCCCTTCAACGTCCTTCTTGTACTGAGGGGCCCAGAACTGACCCCAGTACTCGAGGTGTGGCCTCACCAGTGCACAGTCCAGAGGCACAATCCCTGCCCTGCTCCTGCTGCCTACACTGTTTCTGACACAGGCCAAGATGCCATTGGCCGTCTTGGCCACCTGGGCTACTCCTGGCTCATGTTCATCCGCTGTCAACCAACACCCCCAGGTCCTTCTCCCCCAGGCAGCTCTCCAGCCTCTCTTCCCTAAGCCTGGAACGCTACTTGGGGTTGTTGTGTCCCAAGTGCAGGACTCGGCCTTTGGCCTTGTTAAACCTCATCCCGTTGGTCTCAGCCCATGGATCCAGCCTGTCCAGATCCCTCTGCAGAGCCTCCCTCCCTTCAAGCAGATCCACACTGCCACCCAGCTTGGTGTCATCTGCAAACTTGCTGAGGCTGCACTCGATCCCTTCATCCAGGTCATTGATAAAGATATTGAACAGGACTGGACCCAGCACTGAACCCTGGGGAACACCACTTATGACTGATTTCCAACTGGATTTAACTCCATTCCCCACCACCCTCTGGGCCCAGCCATCCAGCCAGTTTTTCACCCAGCAGAGGCTGTGCCCATCCAGTCCAATGGCAGCCAGTTTCTCAATCAGAATACTGTGAGAAATGGTGTCAAAGGCTTTACAACAGTCCAGGTACAGCACATCCACAGCCTTTCCCTCATCCATTAACTGTGTAACCTTGTCATAGAAGGGTATCAGGTTGGTCTGTCAGGACCTGCCTTTCATAAACCCATGTTGACCGGGTCTGATCACCTGACTGTCCTTCATGTGCTGTGTGATAGCATTCAGAATGATCTGCTCCATGACCTTCCCTGGTACCGAGGTCAAGCTGACAGGCCTGGAGCTCCCCAGATCCTCCCTCTGACCCTTCTTGTAGAGTGTGGTGATGATGTAGTGTTTGAGTTTTCACTGCAAACCTACAGTCTTAAGAGCATCTGCTTGACTTCCAAAATGCTCGTTAGCTCTTCCATGTTTTCTCTGCTAGTTTTACAAGACAAGGCTTCCACCTCTAACAATGTGTGTGATATAATGCAGAGCAAGAAAGTACCACCACAATAAATATAAGTTTTTGTGGTAGTTTTGATAATTTCTGTTGATCACCTCATAGTGATGCCAGTTGGGTGGGGCAAGGTTTTTGGATATTGTATTTTGTATGACTCAGTAATCTCAACTTCTATATCCCACTATTGATGGGACAATGAATTGATAGTAACAAGTATTGTGTTAACTTGCATGCTCTAAACACATAAAAAAAATTAATAAAGCATTCTTTTTCTTTCAGGTGGGAGATGAAAGAAGGTGCAGATCTTGAAGATGAGGAGAAAGTCATGGTGGAACACTTAAAAAATGTTTATTTGACACAGAGCACTCCTACCTCAGGGGATAAAGAAGAATAATTACCTTGACAGGTTTCGGTAGCACCTTTTCTGAATTCAACATGATTAACTTAATGGCTTAGTTATAACTGACAGGACTAGAAAGCTCAGGAATATATATCTCAAGTAGGAGTTTAAAATTAAAGAACGTTGCCCTGTTATTGTCTAGTCACCCCATACAGGCAGCAATTGTTCACACACGCATATGGCGAGCAAGAATATATGAAAATGTCAATGTCACTAAACAAGGAGGGTGTATCTTGATGCTGTGGAGGCATAAACTTGAATGACAAACCAAGAGCTGGTTTGAAAGTATAAAACTCACTCTGAAAATAGTGCAGCTTTGGGTACGTGCCAAACAAACACCTGTGCTACGCTTCCATTGACCGCTTCGGAGTCAGACGCAACCTGTCCCCAGTTAGTATTGCTCAGTAACTTTTTCTCTCCCTGGGTGCCTGTGTTCTAGTCAGTCCTCCCATTAAATCACCCAAAAATGTATGAAAAAAAGACAAGCATAAGCCAAAGATCTGAAGTCCTTCATGAGTGTGCTTGGCCATTGCTCCCAAGTAAAACTGCATCAACTTTATTGCCCTTGCAAAACACCCTAATTTTAAAAAAACCCATACCTTAAAATCTAGTGGATTTTATGACCTAAAACACTCGTTATAGAGAAACTTGTTAGGAGCTTTTGAAGCTTTGAGAAGCATCTTTTCATTTAAAAGGACTATTCACAGGCAGTGCTCAAAGGACTATCTTAACGGTGAGCTGGGAAGAGTATTTATGAAAGAAATCAGGATTTATTTCTCATAAACATGGCAACATTTCATTTTCAAAGTAAGCTCTATCTGATAATTCAGATTTTCCAAATATTAGATGTTTTCTGTTTCAGTAAAATTTCTTCCTTGGAGCCTAAACATAGCTGAGGCTTTTGTGACTCAGTTTTTTGTACAGAAGGTGTGGTTGATATTTCCTTAGCGCTACAGAAACAATCCATCATTTTCCTATTTGTTTCTGGCACTGGAAGTCCAAGGGGACTATTTCCTCTGCCTGATGAAGGACCCTGGCAAGATCTTGCTAAGGCTGCAGTTGGAGCTGTAGCTATTCCTGTTCCCACCACATCTTCTCACAGAGGCTATTATGGACATAACTCAGACCAACTGAACAGAAGGAAGGCACAATTCTTTCCTAAAGCCTTCAGCAGCATCACGGGTAACAACAAGGCTAAGGTGCTGTAGTGTCTAATCTGAAAATGCATTTTTTCCTTGTCTTACTTGCTGCTTTTTTTTTTTTTTATTGTTCATGTAAAATATCAGACCATTTTAAATGAAAATGGGGACCGCTGCATCTTACACATCTCCAAAGATCTTGTTATAACACTGAATCAAGACAAGGGCTGTGAGCACTGGTATTATTTATAGAATAAAATACACTTTTTTCACTGCTGCTGATGTAGGTAATTTTAGATCATAAAGAAGTGGCAAAGTGTAAGCACAATTTTTCTTTGCTTTATATTTCACTGTTGAAGATCAGCTGTGATCTTAATCTTTAAAACAATGGCTACAGGGATTGCCTATGATGGCAGGTATGGTACTCTGGCAAATGAGGCATATGTGCTCCAAGCCATATTAATGATACGTTAGTGCATGCAGAAGCTGGAGTTTACAGTATTCTTTCCTATTTTATCCAAATTTATTGTACATAATTAACTTTTTGTATACTCACATAAAGTAAGTTTCTGTCTATGATGTGATGAAACTGACTGAAATACTTTTTGTGAAGAAACTCCCCTCCTGGGAAACTCTTATTCTTAATTAGATAAACTTTGCAAGTGAAGTAAACTAACCTAGAATAAAACCCCTCACTTACTCTGAAATGGGGATGTCCATACAGGGGGTATTCCAAACTGGCTATTATCCTTTAAAATCACAACACACCTGGTTCTGGTATAATCTGTAAACAGTCATGTTAAAAAAAAAAAACAACACATAATTCTTCATGCCTCTTCCTCCCTTCTCTCCCTGCCAAATTAATTCATCAGTAACCCACAGGGTAGCACCAGGGCAATTTCATCATTCTTAGCGAGATTGTATTTATATTCTTTACCAATGTGGAGCTGAGAAGACAGAATATTTAGCCTGAATAAAAGCTTGACTTTTACACAATATCTAATTTGGATGCTTTTCTTCTCCAAACCTCTCTATGTGTACGTCTTTTAGAGTATCTGAATGCAATCTAATGTGTGTTTGAAATTTAACTTGTCCCTCAGTCCTTACTGAGAATCAGCAGGGCTCGGTTGTTGGCAATGTCATGATCCTGTTAACTGACCTTCAGCATATGGAAGAAACATCATCTTGGCAGCATCACTGGTGCTGAACAGATACTTTCACAACATTCACATTTGTTCAATAGAATCACAGTAGTCATAAGAGATGTGGAGCGACGCTTGCTACACAACATACCATTAATTTATCAAGAATGCTTTCTTTAAACCTAAACACTTAATTGAAGAAAAATGAAAGACACTTGAAAGAGCTGATCATTTTTACATTGTAAGATGTGTAAAATGAGGAGTGTTTGTATAAGTGTTTGCTTTATTTGGCTTTTATTAATAAAACAATAAATCTATATTTTTTAAAAAGCTCTGCTGATTCTAAAATTTATTTAAGAATTCTTGCATTTTGGAGGGTCATGGGTTCATAAAGCTGCAATAGTTTGCTTTTGTATTTTATGTCCTGGCTCTTCGTTATTACCTGTTGATCCAAGAATATTTCACATTTACATTTAGCCTCAATGAATGAAGGCAACAGGAGCCAGATTTGCTGGCTGCTATTTGGGGTCTTTATTGCATGACCACTACAATCTGACCATGTTAACTGCTCCTAGAAAGGTTAAAAAATAAGGATTAAAGTCTGTTGTGTACAGCAGACCTCTCTGAACCCTCTTTGGTTCAGCTGAGTTAGCTTAAAAGGGAATTATTATATTTATAGAAATGAATAGTATCAGGTAGTACAAACTAGGTAACTAAGCATTATCGTTAATGCTTACATGTATTTCTAATTTAAGTATGCTTAGGCCTTTTTGTGAAACAGGCTTAAATGGGAGACTTCATGGCATGGAATATCACTAACTGCATTTGTTTAATATCCAGTTCAGAGTGCTCCAAATCTTAAAATCTTGCTACTTTTGAAAGGCTTTTAATAAAATTAGAAGCAGAGCAAAACTGAGATAGCATTAATAAAAATGACATTGGAGAAAGACGTGAGAGAGAGAATTTGGGAGAGACAGGCCTTAAGACACAGTCCTGCCTTTTAGCGACTGCTGTCCAGACCAACAGCATCCAGTAGATCATGATTTATTCCAGGAGAGGACTTTTGGGGAGACCACAGGCAACAAAGCTATTTGTTCTGGAAATACGCACAGTGGCAAATGGATGTTCTCCAATCTATCTCTGCACCCTCACAGCAGTGCAAGGTAGGCATGAGGCTGGCTTCTTCCAATTAGCTTCCTCTGACAGAAATATTCCATTTCCCTCTCAGCTGGGAGGTCTCCACAAAACACTGCTGAGTCTTGTCTACAGTAAGATACCAATTATATGCTGATAAAAAACTATTTTGTGGAACTCCTTAAAATTACATGCAATCATTTCTAGAGACAGACACTGTTCAAACTTCCAAGGCAGTATTCAAAAGACTGAGGAATTACACCTGTTGCCCAATTAGGCATGAAATGAGACATTAACCTGATGGCAATGGGGGGATTTGTAAGTAAGCATATTGATCTTGAGGAGGTCCTGGCTGGTGCAAAATCGCTTCTCTGTGGTAACTGTCTGTCTTGTAAACAGTGGTATTAGTGAAAGCAGTGGCTCTAAATATATTTTAAGTGTAAAGACCAGGAAATGGGCAAGAGTGGGCTTGATTTTTCCTCTACCTTTGGACTCGAGCACTTTGGAAGCAGAGTAAATCAAGTGTCATTACCTCACAGGCAATGCAGGAAAATCATGCAAGATTTTGAGTAGGTTGTATAGCTCCAAGGGACTTGTAATACTCATTAGCAAAATGATGAACGGAACAGATCACTTCTCTCTAGCAAGAGAATTTGAGAATAGACTTTTAGTTATTATTGCAGCAAATGAAATAATGATAGAGTGCTGACAAAAAAAAAAAGAAACAAACACGCCAAAAAGCAAGGAAATGTGCAAACAAGAGGAAAAAAATAAAAAACCTCAGTTTCTTTTTTCCTGAAAAGGGGGCTCTATAACAAGTTATCCTTGGTTCAGCTGGGACAGAGTTTATTTCCACAAGAAGCTGGGAGGGGACACAGCCAGGGCAGTGTACCCAAACAGGATGAAGTGACATTTGATACCATAACATCATGCTCAGCATACAAGGGGGATATTTGGCTGGGGTGTGGGGCTGGCCTTACATGGCATGGTGGGCAATGTAGTTCATGGTGTGGTGGGCAACATGGTACTAACAGCTCAGTTAGATTAATGGGTTTCACAGCATAGTTTGGGTCCATGGTTACAGAGCACAGCCCATGATTCCAGACTGGGAGCACACTGGGCACCAACTTTTTTGTGTGGTGAGTGATTTCCATTACAGTATCACACAGTATCACAGTATCATAAGGTTGGAAAGGACCTCTGAGATCATCGAGTCCAACCTATAACCCAACACTAACACCAACACTGACACCAACCCATCATCTAAACCATGGCACTCAGTGCCTCATCCAGTCTCCCCTTAAACACCTCCAGGGTCAGCGACTCCACCCCCTCCCTGGGCAGCCCATTCCAATGGCCAATCACCCTTTCAGTGAAGAACTTTTTCCTAACATCAAGTCTAAACTTTCCCTGACAAAACTTTCTAGTTCTGTCACTGGTCACCTGAGAGAAGAGACCAACCCCTGCCCGACTACAGCATCCTTTTAGGGAGTTGTAGAGAGCAATGAGGTCTCCCCTGAGCCTCCTCTTCTCCAGACTAAACAGCCCCAGCTCCCTCAGTCGCTCCTCGTAGGGCTTGTGCTCCAGCCCCCTCACCATCTTCGTTGCCCTCCTCTGGACACACTCCAGCATCCTGACATCTTTCCCAAACTGGGGGGCCTAGAACTGTACACAGTAAGTGTACACATTGAGTATCACTTGTTCTGTACATCCTTTTACTGTTATTGTTGTGTTTTATCTTCTCTTTCTTTGCTGCTCTATTATACTGCTCTTATCCCAGCCTATGAGTTTTACCTCCTTCGGTTCAAATTCTTTTCCCTCTTCCACCAAGGTGGGAGGATGGGAGAAGAATGAATGAATGGCCACATGGATCTTTATGGCCTATGGCAGCTAAACCACAAAACAACTCTCAGGATGAACTAGTAACTGCTAAGTACTAATAACATAAAATGATCATCTGGATTAAGATTTTATGTCTAAATTTACCAGGCAGCTGTCCCTAAGCTGACAAGGAGCCACATGAGTGATGGCTAGTACAAATTTGAAACTACCAGATAGAGCCCTTTATATTCATGACAATTTCAGCTGCTAGTAGGTTGCAAGCTTCTCTTTATAATATTTTCTACTAAATCATTGAATGGTTTTAGTTGAAAGAGACGTCAAAGCCCACTGAGTTCCAACTCCCCTGCTGTGGGCAGGGACACCTTCCTCTGGATCAGGGTGCTCAAAGTCCCATCCAACCTAGCCTTGAACACCTCCAGGGATGGAGCCTGTGCCAGGACCTCCCCACCCTCATGGTGAATTTCTTCCTAATGCCTAATTTGAATCTTCCTCCTTCCAGTTTAAAGCTGTTCTCCCTCATCCTATCACTACTTGCCCTTGCAAAGTGTTTTAATATTAACAGCCCATTATTCAGCTTCTGCAGTAAATCAGCTGAGGCTCCAACAGGCATCAGTCTCACAGCCCTCAGTCACATCCATTCTCTATCTGACAATGAGGCAAAGAATCACAAAATTGTTATCATACTCAACAGGTATGGTCTTCTCCAGCAACTAGCTCCAAGAGCATGCCAGGTCATAGAATCATAGAATGGTTTCGGTCAGAAGACACGTCATCTAAAGTCATGGTGGAGGTTTGCCACCACAGCCCAAAACTTTGTCTTTTTCTTTTCAGAACAGCTTTTTAGAAAAATAATCTCTTTTCAGAGATTAAATAAATAAATAAATAAATACATAAATGCAACAAATAAATGCATTGATTAAAGTTGCTCCTGTAAAACAATCACTCAATCATCAGAAAACACCTGGTGAATGATTGCCAAGAAACCCGTGTTTCTTTAAGACAACTGTCAATGACATGGTCATATATATTTTGTCCCTATACAAATGTTACACAAACAACTATAGTAAATTCGTATTACCTAATGTCCAAATACCTTATTTTTTTTAACCCTGAATATGTGTTTTCTGTGTAAAAAGTCTAATAACTTTTTGGATATTTGATCTCTATAAAAAGACATCATCACATATCTCTTCATATGTCATCTTGACTATGTTTGGTTTTCCCCCTCATTATTGTCTTTCAGGAACTGCTGAAAATTTTTTTGTTACAATTTATGGTGTGGGTACTGCTGGCACTCAGTTATAGATGGGTAGATTAATTCTCTAGACTGTCACAAAGACTTCAAGCAGTGTAGGTCCTATATTCACCGTATAATTACCCTATATCCTATAATTACCTTATATGGGTAATTCTTTCAGGTTTAGGGTTGTCTGAAAACTTCTGCTCCTAATGTTGCAATGTTGCATATGCACTTTCTGATATGTATGTTTTTTTATTGTTCTAAGCTACCTGTGGTACCTGGGACAGTGGGACCTATTTGTACACATTGCTGTTCGTGAGTTATTTACAATTTTTTACCTAAACTAATGTATTTTGTCCCAGGTTTTATTTGCTTTCAGTTCTCTGAACTTTTAATTTACGCTTGGAAATCCATAGCACAACTGTGTTCACAACCTACAAGCACCTCTCAATAAAGCTCAGGCCTTCTCAAATCTGATACAGAGTCTTAAAGAACCAAGAATTTAATGAATGCAAAATTCAAACCTGCAAGATTATCATTCAAGAAATGCAGTAGCCATTTCCACCTGGAATTGCACCTCTCTGTGTATTCCAGAAATAACACCTTTAACGAGTTGTTTGTTTACATTCTGGACTATTGGTATCTTCCATTCTACACAATAAACCTGTCTTAAATGGATTTTATTATGTAGACTAAAACTATGCTTTCACTCTAGAGAATGGAACGGGCACTGGGGAGGTAAGAGGTTGAAATGACAAGTGGGTTTTTTCAGGCATATGGACTAGCAAGGAGATTAGTTTCTACAGTAAACCAGATGTACCTTTGGGAATGGAACAATCTTGCAGGAATCCTACCTGCAGGTATGCATTAACAGCAGGAAATTGACAGCTGAACACAGAGACTATGAAGACTTTCTTCAGAGGCAAACAGATTAGGCCTCTTCAATTCTATTCCAGTTAAGGCTGGCGGATTTAATGCACGCCCACCCTCCTTACGAATCATAGAAGGATGGAAAGGTTTGGGTTGGAAAAGATCTCAAAGCCCATACAGTTCCAACTGCCATGGACAGTGACACTTCCCACTGGATCAGGGGGCTCAAAGCCCCATCCAGCCTGGCCTTGAACACCTCCAGGGATGGGGCATCCACCACTGCTCTGGGCAACCTGGGCCAGGGCCTCCCCACCCTCACAGGAAAATATTTCTTCCTAAAATCTCATCTCAGTCTCCCCTCTTTCAGATGAAAACCATTTCCTTTAGTCCTGTCCCTGCAGTCCCTGATCAAGAGCACCTCCCCAGCTTTCCTGGAGCCCCTTTCAGTACTGGGAGGCTGCTCAAAAGCCTCCCCACAGCTTTCTCTTCTCCAAGGTAACAATCCCAGGTCTCTCAGCCTGTCCTGATAGCAGAGGTGTTCCAGGCATTGGATCATCTTCATTGCTTCCTCTGGATTAGCTCCAACAGCTCCAGCTCCTTCCTGTGCTGAGGACTCCAGAACTGGACACAGGACTCCAGGTGGGGGTCTCACCAGACCAGATGGGCAGAATCCCCTCCCTTTCCCTGCTGGTTTGGATGCAGCCCAGGACAAAGTTGGCCTTCTGGGCTGCAAGAACACATTGCTGGCTCATGTTGAGCTTCTCGTTTACCAGCACCCCAAGTCATTCTCTTCAGGGCTACACTTAATCTATTCTCTGCCCAGCCTGTCTTTGTGCTTGGGATTGTCCTGACCAAGGTGCAGGACATTGCATTTGGCCTTATTGAACAATATATAACGGTTACAATGCACTTAAGTAATTTGGACATTGATAAAGTCACTGTAACAGCCATAAATCCTGGGTTTTGTCTTTGAAAAAAGTGTATATCACGGGAATAGGCACTATAGATCCTAATTCAATCTAAATCTCTCTACTAAAATGGTCTGTCATTAACATGATTGCTTAGTTCAGCTTTGTGAGGTCTCTCCCTGATAACCACAGCATTCCTTCTATGGTTAGAAGTGGGAATAACAGGAAAAAAACCCTGCTACCTCACATGCTCTGCCTTTTTAGGGAATTCATTTTCCAACTCAAGATCCAAAAGGTGCACTTAAACTATGTAACGGAAGAGGCACATGTATTTGCTTTTCCATTTTATGTGTACACAAATCGTTTAGATGACAGTTGTACAATTTTTTTAAAAAAGTTATATAATACCCTGGAGCAGTCAGCTGCTGTAACATGCATAATTTATCCAAAAATCATTTGTGGAGTTGAGGAATTGATAGTTTGGAACAGAGAAATTATAGGTATGCTAAGTAGGTTCTCGCAAAAATAAATCATGCAATCATATATTGAGATCCAATATTTCAAAATTCAAAGTACAATTAAATTGTTTGCGCATGTAACAGCAGTGAAATAACTTTTGCAAGGTTTATGTTGTAAACCCATACATCTACAGAGTAAACAGTAGAACACAGACCATAAAGTTCTGCCTATAGTGTTGCTTTCAATCTTTGTTTCATTCCACCAAACTTTTCATGCTAGTCTGGCATTTTTTTACAAAAACTATGCACAGGACCAAAGAATTAGGAGTGGTAACTTGAAATATAGATCATAGATATTTAATCTTCACAGCAAATGCAAAGACAGTAAGTGAAAAACAAAGACATAACAGACTGCAAAAACTCTGGAGAACACATAATGAAGCATAAGAGTGAATGTCACGACAGATTTATGTATGTTCTGGTTTCAGCAAAAACTGCTGAAGACAAATTTGAGAATATTTGTGTATCATACTTTTGGCACAATAGCAGGAACTGAAATAAATTATCCAGGAATAAGACATAAGAAGGAGATTCAGGGTTGTAAACAACAAGCCCGACAAGAATTTTGAATTAAAGAAAGCATACAAACTGGTTTTTTAGCCTTGCAGAGCACTCTAGAACAATGTTGTTTTTTCAGTGTTTCACAATTTTTTTTTAAGTTTCTAATTTAATTCTTGAGAAAAGTGATTCACAAAAGGTAACACATCATCTTTGTCAGGAAAGCTAACATATTTTTATTGTTCATTAAATGCATTCTCTGTATTTATGTGACACACATGGTACCCAGAAAGTCTCTTCTATCTATTCCAAGCCAAGAGAAAAAAATAAAAAGAAACTTCAGAGGGAATTCTAAACAGAAATTTTTTTTCTCCTACTACCTTTTCTTTGGGCTTAGCCTCGGGAGGAATTGTTGTGACTCAGAAGACATGGGATAACTTTTCCCAAGAATCAGACATCCTGAAGGCTGCTGCTCTTAAATGCAACTGCCAGATGACAAGGCTATGCCTTTTTTTCCCTTAACCTCTGGATATATAATACCAACTGTCACTGACTGTAAAAAGAATACTTAATTTTTAAGTGTAACCATTTGTTATGTTTTCCAGATCCGTGTGTCAATATCTGAGTTGAAAGTGTTTAGTAAAAAGGCCTCTGTGGTGCAAACACATTCTTCGGCATTAAATATGTGGTGATTTTCATAAAGCAGGTGACAGGAGATGGTCAGTGGACAGAGCAGAAGTACAATGCATTTTTTATGTGATTCTTCTCTGCCCTGACACGCTTTGCATCTTTTTGCCACAGGAGAAGGTTTCTAAACTGTATCACATCCTTCGATTTCAGGATTCAGTGCAAAGCCCAAACGGGATCAGCGACCACTTCGCATTTATTTGAAATACAAATCCAGCCCACGTAAAATAACAGAGGTCAGCCTCTGCAGAACTCGTACCCCCGTTGTGAGCTGCATTTGTGAGGTTTAACGTGCTCTCAACTGGCAGTAACCTGACTGAGAACTAAAGACGTTAACACTTCACTTTGCCAGGTGCTGGAAGGAGAAATGCAGGTACTTTTGAAGAACGGCTGTGGTGTTCTACCAGCACTGAAACACAGGAGGATTTAACAACAGCTTATGAGAGTTGCACTGCAGGATAGCTATTAAAATCAGACATCCTAGTTGCTACAATCATCTATCAGCTGCTTGTAAAACCCTGCCCACCTTCTGTGTGTCATCCGGAGGAGATAAAGTTTTAATCGTGAACGGGCAGTATAAAAAATATAGGGAGAGAAAAAAAAAGGTCAAGGCACCTTCTGCCATCCCGAATTCCTTGTCCTACCTTGATTTATGTTTCAGTGCCTTCATGCCAGTCGACGTTCTGTACGTAGCTTTTAAAAATACAAAAAAATATACATAAAAACAATAGAAACAAATAAAATTTAGGAAAACAAAATCATTCTATAAAGAAATGTATGGCAGAGAAAGGGAATGTGAAATACTGCATTTTGCAGCTTTTTCTCTTTTATGCTTTGACCCTTTTGTCACCCAAGTTTCAAACTATTCCTGGTTTCCTTAGTATCCATTACCAAATTCCCTTCTTGTTTGTTTATTCCGCATTTATGTTTATGACCTTAAGATCTTCTTCCCTGTTTCCACTGTGCTGCAGTATTAAAAGGCAGAAGCTCATGTTTTGGGGTTCAAAACAGTTTCATTCATAATTTCTTCATTCAGCTTTTCTGTTCAATTTTTTGAGTTGATGAGACTTGACATTTTTTTCAGCCATTTGAAATAAGCCTTGTTAAAGCAGTATTTATGTTACTGTAATAAGAACTGTCTTCAGACCATGATCACTTGTCATAGGCACTACAAATATTTGGTTCCCCTGGTGTGCTCCTCTTTAGATATGATGATGAAGTCTTAAAATAACTTCTCCAACGTACGGTACAGCTCTTTGAGTTACATTTTTTGCCTCTAAATTAAAAAAAAACAGTATTTTCACGCTGACAGCACTACAAGTTTTGTGTTTTGAGAGGCAGCCCTTGGTGAGAGCAGCTTTTCTCATCTCTGTGCTGCACACAGACCCTCACAGAGCTCCTTGCCCAGGTCAGTGTCTCCTTTGCCACTTGGTTGCCCTACTTATCTTACATCCCAGGGCATCCCAGGCCCCTTCCTTCAAAGGTATTATTATTATTCACAGAGCAAGTAATCAGGCATTGGAATGGTCTGCCCAAAGAGGTGGTGGATTCACCATCCCTGGAGGTTTTTAAAATAAGACTGGATGTGGCACTTAGTGCCGTGATAGTGTTGGATTAAGGGTTGGACTTGATGATCTTGGAGGTCTCTTCCAACCCAGATAATTCTATGATTCTATGATTCTGTGATTATTTTAATGACTTTCTTGAAAACCCTTAAGTCTTGTTTCCAATTGCTGTTTTTTCCCCTCTGTGCCGTTTCAGGGTAGTGTCACCACTATTTCACATGTCTACCAGTTGACAATTCTTCTCTTTGAAACTCCTTCTCTTTCAAATTCAATTTCCTAATTGTTTTATGGGAAAGGAACACAGTCTCTTGCCTTTATTTTATTATTTATATTTTTGAAAGGAGAAACCAAAGGCACTGTAACAGAAAGGACTCCTTTAGGGATCAAGCCCAGGCAAACACATGATAGATGTCTAGTTCATAAAAAAGAGAAACACCTCTCTACTTCAGACCTGTGACCATCTGACTGTTGGCTTAAACCACCGTTGCAGGAAACAGAAAACCATAGAATCATAGAATCACAGAAAGGTTCTGGTTGGAAAAGACCTTTGAGATCATCAAATCTAAACATCAGTCCAGATCTGCTAAGTCTGCCACTAGATCATGTCCCCAAGTACATCTCCAGGTCTCACGAGGTCTTCAAGAAATCTTAATGTTCCCCAAAAGAGACCTCTTTCCTCCTTGTTTACCCTAACTAATGAGTTCATAGCAAAGTTTTTCTGTTCTTTCAGTGCCTCACTTTGAACTTTACACTGTAAAATTCCATCCCACTTTTCACTCTACCTTCCACAATACCTTTCAACTTAGTGTCATCTGCAAATTTCATGGATTTCAAATTCCGTCTCATTAATGATTATATTGCACATATTATATCCAAAACAAAACAACAGCTCCCAAAGAGTGTTCCTACTTGCTTATCTCTTCCCATGCAACTGCCTTTCAGCTTAGGCTTCTGTAGTCTCCTCCTTAGCTGCTTTACATCCACTTCACCAGGTAATTTGTGGTCTGAGATATCATCACCCCCACTTTCAGGAACATCGACCATGGGGAACTGCTTCAGACTTTTTACTTCAGTAGGAACATCAAGGTGTTGACTTACTCATGTGTAAGAGACTGATGCAATCACACTGAAACAACATGATCTGCTCTGGACAGCACCACCTCACAACCTACCACGCTTTCTATCCATTTGTGTGTTCACAACTATGCCAAAATCTGGTCTAACTCTGCCTAGTACTGAGTAACCAGGCAGTCTAAAGGGAGTCATCCCAGCTGGGTATGTCTTCATGCAATCCAGTTTATACAGGAAGAATTTATTTTAAAAAGGTGTTCTTTCTGTGCAGTTTTGACTTCTTCATGTTCCCTATGTTCCCTTTGTAGTCACAGGACCTACCTAGATTTGAAGGACCACATAACAAAAGCTGAATACATCCATCACTTATTAATAGGTGTGGACCTCACAGGCTCAAGACACACTGGCCATCATTAAAAACATGCAGCTGAAGATTGTAGTAATTACACGACCACATACCCTTCTCACAGGGGACTGTTGTTTCATACTCCACACGGATGAGATGAATAGTGCTCATGTAATAAAACAAAGTTTAAAGCCTTGTTTTCTTACTGAAAGAGTGGCAAAGCCCTGGCAGAGGCTGCCCAGGGCAGTGGTGGAATCACCATCCCTGGAGGGGTTCAAAAAGTGTTTAGACGTGGCACTTTGGGACAAGGTTTGGTAGGCATGGTGGGGTTGGGCTGATGATTGGACAGAATGAGCTTAGAGGTCTTTTCCTAAAGTGATTAGGAATCACTTTAGTGATTCTATGATTCTATGATTCTATTTCTCGACATACTTTGAAATGCAGCTCCAATCACCAGACAAGGTTAACACCCTAGTTTTGGAAGATATTTTATGGAATTAATTTCTACCGCATCTGAGTGTTTCACACTTTAACTTACCTTCACACCACCCACATATGTAAATGACATTTTTGCTGAAACTGAGAACTGAAATTGAGGCAAGGCAGTTTCAATAATTTTGGATGCCAAATCAAAAACACTGCAGATGACTTTTGACACATCTGATGTTCTACAGTGTCTTGGGCAGCCAAATCACAGATTCCATCCATTTTAGAAGTAACTGTGCATGCTTAATGTTTCTGAAAACTGAACTCAACAACCTCACTGGACATTCAACAACCAATAAATAAACAGGTCTAAAGCACTGGGCTTAAATAAGATATCCTTAGCCATCTACACATGATAGAGCATTAAGAGGGATAAAAAATTGAAGCAGAAAACACACGTGGATTTTGAAAAACAATCAAACCTATTCATTTCTTTAGGTAGAAAGAAGCACATGGAATAACATTTTTGCTAGTAGAGCTTATTACTTGTATCATTGTAGAACACAGAAGCCTACAAAGACACATATCAAGAGAAGACAGAAGAGTTTTAGACTGAATATTGGGAAAAAAATTCTTATTGACAGAGTGGTGAAGCACTGGAAGAGGTTGTCCAGGAAACGGTGAAATCTCCACCCCTGGAGGGGTTAAAAACATGTAGATATGGCACTTTGGGACATGATTTAGCAGGCACAATGGTGGTGGGCTGACGGTTGAACTGGATGAGTTTAGTTTTTTTCCAACCTTAATGATTCCATGATTCAAGATGAAAGTGAGTGACTATTTACCTCACTTCTAATATTTGGAATTTTGGGGTCAGTTCTCTACAGAGACCTGAAGACCTCCTCTTTGAACCTGCTACCACTTCATCACATGAACAGCTTCAAACCCATTGCCAATAATTGTTTACTGGTCAAGCACTACCACCTCCACTCCTCATTCCCACCTCGTTTTGATAATCTTTTCCCCCTTGAATCCTTTTCCAGATCTGTAGTTATAAAATGCCGTATGCAGATCACAGACAGGTACATTTTTGAGCCGTCCTGCTCACACAAACAGTCCATGAATCTTGTTTCTGATGACTACATTCCTCTGGCTGGTTCTTGTTTGCATTTGTATTTTTTCCACTCAGGCTGCATGAGACGTGGAATGATGGTGAACCAGATTAAGAAATGGATCCAAATTACAGATAACCCACCAAAAATACTGACTACTGCTCCTGACCAGCTTCACTTTGCAACCCAGCACTACTTGTGAAGGGAGATGACATGAATTTGGGGTGAGAGAGTTCTTTAAATTGATTCTTTAAATCAATGTAGTCACTAAAAAAAGTTAATTAAACAATTCCCTTAATTCCTTCCCCAAACCTGAGTTCTTTGGTTCTGCTACAGAGAACAGTCATAGCTGAAGGGCCAGACCTCCATCACAGCACCACGTGTGGTATCCCAAACATGTCATCAGAAGATGGACATTGAAGCACCACTTTTTTTTTTTTAACAGGAGAAATACAGAAGAAAATACATCTCAATACAAGTGGCTGAACACAAAATAACGAACATAGTTCATAAAATGTAAACAGACTGGTTTAGAGACATTAAAATATCTTCTGCATTGAAAAGGATTATTTCACTTATTCCTTCTGTCAGTGTTGTAGAAAGCCACTGAGAGCAAAACATATTAGGTTGGTGCAAAAATAATTGCAGTTTTTTTCATTGTAAACTGTGATGCCTATTTTGGATTAAAATTTTATTTAACCATGTCCAAGTTGTATACCATTCCCAAGTGTGATGTTTACTCCATTTATTCATGCTAATGGTTTAGGTTTCACTGTTTATTCTTTTTATATCATGCTTTAGATTAAATTAAATATGGAAAAACAGCAAATCCAAGTGATCACAGTATCACAGTATCATAAGGTTGGAAAGGACCTCTGAGATCATCAAGTCCAACCTATAACCTAACACTAACACCAACACTAACACCAACCATCATCTAGACCATGGCACTCAGTGCCTCATCCAGTCTCCCCTTAAACACCTCCAGGGTAGGTGACTCCACCACCTTCCTGTGCAGCCCATTCCAATGGCCAATCACCCTTTCAGTGAAGATTTTTTTCCTCACATCAAGTCTAAACTTTCCCTGACGAAGCTTAAGTCCCTGCCCTCTGGTTCTGCCACTGGTCACCTGAGAGAAGAGACCAACCCCTGCCTGACTACAACCTCCTTTTAGGGAGTTGTAGAGAGCAATGAGGTCTCCCCTGAGCCTCCTCTTCTCCAGGCTAAACAGCCCCAATTCCCTCAGTCGCTCCTCATAGGGCTTGTGCTCCAGCCCCCTCACCATCTTCGTTGCCCTCCTCTGAACACATTCCAGTATCCTAACATCTTTCCCATACTGAGGGGCCCAGAACTGGACACAATATTCAAGATGAGGCCTGACCAGTGCCGAGTACAGGGGGACAATAACTTCTCTGGTCCTGCTTACTACACTATTCCTGATGCAGGCCAGGATTCCATTAGCCTTCTTGGCCACCTGGGCACACTGCTGGCTCATGTTGAGCTTCCTGTCCACCAGCACTCCCAGGTCCTTTTCTGCCTGACTCCTCTCCAGCCACTCTGTCCCCAGTCTGTAGCTCTGCATGGGATTGTTGTGTCCAAAATGAAGTACCCGACATTTGGACTTATTAAACATCATCCCATTAGAATCGGCCCAGCTCTCCAGTCTGTCCAGGTCCCTCTGTAGGGCCATCCTACCCTCTAGCAGATCAACTCTTCCTCCCAGCTTGGTATCATCTGCAAATTTGCTGATGATGGACTCAATCCCCTCATCCAAATCATCAATAAAGATATTAAACAGGACTGGACCCGACACCGATCCCTGGGGGACACCACTGGTAACCGGCCGCCAACTGGATGAAACACCATTCCCCATCACTCTTTGGGCTCGGCCATCCAGCCAATTCCTAACCCAGCACAAAGTGCTCCCATCTAGGCCACGGGCTGCCAGCTTCCCTAGGAGTCTACTGTGGGGGACCGTGTCAAAGGCCTTACTGAAATCCAAGTGATCTTGTTGTATGAGTTTGAAAGGGGATGTAAAGAATCAAACTAGTAATAGCTCCCAAGCATTTGGTCGGGGTCATCAGCAAGTGTACAGCTCGACGTTGGTTCCAAAGACTTCATAACACAAACCAGAGCCTTGAAGATGGACGGTCACAAGTGTCCTGTGACAAATATCAACCAGATGAGGACTAGGACTGAATTGGACACATGCAAAACAACTCAAGAGGTTGCAGAAGAACTCAACGTTGACCATGCAACAGTTGTTCAACATTCGCACCAAACTGGAAACACAAATGAATCACATGAATCACTGTAACGAAGTCTGCTTTGCGGATTTTTTGCACAATAAAATCTTGATGGCATTGTGATATGTGACAGAAAACGGATCCTGTGCAACAACCGATGGCACTCCAGTGGCTGGGCCAAGGTGAAGCACCAAAACCCTTCCTCAAATTGAAGCTGTATCAAAACAAGGTCATGGTCTCTGTCCGGTGGTCAGCAAGTGGAATCATCCACTACGTCTTGAATCCTGGCAAAACCATCCCAGCAGAGAAGCGTTTCCAAGAAATCAACAATATGCACCCAGAACTGCAACGGTTATGTCAAACGCTGGTCAATGATAAAGGATCAGTGCTTCTCCCTGACACCTGACCCCACATCTTGCAAATGACTCTGCAGAAGCTGTGTGAACTGAGCTATCAAGCTCTCCCTCACGCCGCTTACTCACCAGCCCTCTGTCCCACAATTACTGCATTTTCGAGCATCTTGGAAATTACTGCAAGGTTTTCCAGAGCCAAGCAGCAGGTCAAAACGCCTTCAAAGAATTCATCAGTTCCAAGACTCCAGAATTCTGTGCTACTGGAATAAATAGACTTGTTTCTTGCTGGCAAAAACACATAGATTCTGAAGGCTGTTATTCCGATTGATAGATTTTGTTCTAAGCAGAGATGTACTGCTTTCAACTGATGCTTAAAAATGTCAATTATTTTTGCACCAACCTAACACAAGCTTGCTGTGTTTGGTCCTAAAAGAGATCAGCTGGGAGCAACCTGGATAAGAAATGCTTTATCTTCTCACTCATAGACCTGCCCATGGCTCTGGTTCACTACATCTGGCCATCAGTCATGACCAGGAGCCAAGAGGAGGTGGAAGATGCCAGTTGAAAAATTTTAATCCCAAATCTGTTATTTACAAACTCCTGAGGTACCAAAATGGAAGCAAGGTGTTCCCAACCAGACTCATCAGCCCCAGGGACCTTCCCCTCCAGCGACTCTGAGGGGCTGGCAGGAGCCTCACCTTCTCCTGACCACACTCCTCAATGCTAGCCTGTCAGCAGGAGGCTGCAGCCTCCAGGCAGTGCCCTGACTAAGCCATCACCAGGCAGGGCCAGCCGTGGCACATTTATCAGGAGCACCAAAAGGCAGAGGGTTCGGTAGGGCAGGGGGATGAAGGGATGAGGGGGGATGAGAGGATGTGGGGACAAGCGGATGTCAAAATGAGGGGATGGAGGGATATGAGGGGACATAAGGGGATGTCGCGGGACGAGGGCACTGGAACATGAGGGAGGATGAGGGGACAGAGGTATGGGGTGGCAGATGAGGGGATGACTATATGAGAGAGGATGAGGGGATGGGAGGAAATGAGGGAATAGGGGAACGAGTGGGTAAGGAGAAAGAGGACACGAGGGGACAAGTGGTGGACTAGGGGATGAAGAAAGACATGACAGGATGGGGGTCAAGGAGGGGGAAGCAAGGGATGGGGGATGACAGGAGAAAGGCACAAGGGACAGGAAGGGGATGAGGGGACGGGGGGCATGAGGAAAATGGCAGGGGATCTCTGGACAAGGAGGGATGAGGCAATGGGGAACATGAGGGGCATGGGGAGGCGAGGGGACAGGGACATGAGGGACAGCGGGACAACAGGGGATAAGGGGACAGGGGGACAAGGAAACATGAGGGGACCATGCGTGAGAAGGCGATGGGGGAGACACAGGGGGACATGACATGAGGGGAGGAGGGGACATGAGGAGCTGGGGGTGGAGGAGGGTACATAGGGGGGAGGGGACAGGGGTGTGATGAGGGGACAAGGGGGGATGAGAGAACGGGATGGGGAGGAGACAAGGAGATGGGGAGGACATGAGGGGATAGGGGATGAGGTGACAGAGGGGCACAATGGCGCATGACATGAGGGTGTAATAAGTAACCTTGAAGTATTTGTTAATCAAACCTAGAGAATAAGGTCTTGTTCACTAAAGTATGTTTAATTCTAATGTTATGCTACCTTTGTAATTTGAATCTTTGTATATTTTTTTAATCAAGCATGAAGACTAGGAACTGTCTTGCTTCATTGTAATAAGTAGCTGGGAGTAATTTGCTGATCAATCCAACTGAGCAAAGGGAACAGTGAAGCTGCCCCAAAGATGAGAACAACCTGCTTAGCAGAATGTGTTTAGCCATCATATTACTAAAATGTATTGTTTCAAGCAAATGTTAAACTGTAAATATTATATTACTACGGCGGTCTTTGTCTTTTACAAGGAAAATCTGTTTTAGCTGACTCTGCAGCAAAGTCTTCAGGAGTTGCCTGAAGCTAGCAGCAGTGTGTGAAAGGATAAGATAAAGGAAGAAGGAGTCACCAGTCTGGAGCTTGATGGCCTTGCTGGTATGTGGTACGAGGTTCCCCAGGAGACTGGAGGGGCCATCTGCCTTTTGCAAGAGATGACACAGCCCCCTCCTGTTGAACACTGAGGTGCCAGAAATCCAGGCCGAAGGGGGGGCCACAGACCCCCCCGAAAACCCTCCCAGTGATAGTACTGGGGATAAAAAGGACTGTTGGAATCATCTGTGGTTGTGAGTCGTGGTAGAGCTGCTCCTGCCCGGCCGCCCAGTGCTGCTTTTGCTTTCCTACCTAAATAAATACTTAGAAAACTTGATTGGGACTCTTTCCTTCATTCACTTATAACAAGGGAACAGGGGTACATGAGCAGCTGAGGGGAAAGAGGGGACAACGGGGGATGAGGAGTCGAGGGGGGATGAGGGGAACAGGGGGTGTGATGAGGAAAAGGGGATGATGCGATGGGGGGACAAGGGATCGGGGGAAATAGTGGGTGACACAAGGGCGTGGAGGTTGAAGAGGGGGAAAAAGGGGCAGAGAATGAAGGGACACAAGGGAATGGCAATAAGAAGATGGGAAAGAATGATGGGACCAGGGGAATGGGGGGAGAGAGAGAAACGAGGGGGCGGAGGAGGGATGAGGAGATGTGGGGGCGGGGAGGGGGTGTGGAGGGACGAGCAGGCAGAGGGACAAGGGGGGAAACGAAGGGGCTGTGGTGATGAAGAGGCCCCCCAGTTTGGTAAAGATGTTAGGATACTGGAATGTGTTCAGAGGAGGGCAACGAAGATGGTGAAGGGGCTGGAGCACAAGCCCTACGAGGAGCGACTGAGGGAGCTGGGGCTGTTTAGTCTGGAGAAGAGGAGACTCAGGGGAGACCTCATTGCTCTCTACAACTCCCTAAAAGGAGGTTGTAGTCAGGCAAGGGTTGGTCTCTTCTCTCAGGTGACCAGTGACAGAACTAGAGGGCAGGGACTCAAGCTTCGTCAGGGAAAGTTTAGGCTTGATGTGAGGAAAAAGTTCTTCACTGAAGGGGTGATTGGTCATTGGAATGGGCTGCCCAGGGAGGGGGTGGAGTCACCGACCCTGGAGGTGTTTAAGGGGAGACTGGATGAGGCACTGAGTGCCATGGTTTAGATGATGGTTGGTGTTAGTGTTGGGTTATAGGTTGGACTTGATGATCTCAGAGCTCCTTTCCAACCTTGTGATACTGTGATACTGTGGAGGGACGAGGGGGGAATGAGGTGACGGTTGAGGGGTGACTGGGGGGATGAGGGGGCAGTGGGGGGATGAGGGGTCACTGGGGGGATGAGGGGGCAGTGGGGGGATGAGGGGGCAGTGGGGGGATGAGGGGTCACTGGGGGGATGAGGGGGCAGTGGGGGGATGAGGGGGCAGTGGGGGGTTGAGGGGTCACTGGGGGGATGAGGGGTCACTGGGGGGATGAGGGGGCAGTGGGGGGATGAGGGGGCAGTGGGGGAGAATGAGAGGACGGGGAGGGTGCGAGGGGACACACGGGGACAGCGGGAGCACAGCGCACCCGGGGGGGATGAGAGAGCACGTGGAGCCCAACCCGCGCCCTGCCCACCACCCCACTTCCGCCCCCCCTCCCCCCCCCCCCATTCCCCCCGGCCCCACTTCCGGGTTCCCCGCGGCGCGGGTGTGACGTCACGGCGCGCGGACCCCGGAAGTGCCGCCGCGTGGCGGGGGCGGCGCATGGAGTGCGGGCGGCAGCGGCCGCGGCCTGACAGGTACGTGCGGCACCGGCACCCGCAGCACCGGCAGGGGCCGCCGGGAGCGGGGCGCGGGGGGCTGGGCCTGGGCCTGCTGCGGGGCGCGGGGTCCCGGTCCCCTTCTTCTTTACAGTCCCGGTCCCGGTCCCGGTCCCATTCCCAGCACTGTTTCCAGTCTTGGTCCCAGGCCCGGTCTCATTCTTGGTCCCAGTCTTGTTCCGGTCCCCAGTCCCATTCCCAGTCTCAGTCTTGTCCCTCGTCCTGTCCCATGGCTATTCCCAGCCCCAATCCCATTCCCGTACCTCTTCCCTTCCTTGTCTCCTTGTCCCCAGCCCCACTCCCTCCCCAGTGCCTTTCCCAGTCCCCAGCCCCGTTCCTAGTCTTGTTCCTGGTCCCAACCACAGTCCCTTGCTCCCCCTGTGGCTACAGCTCCCCAGCCACCTCCTTGAGTGACAAATGGAGTGGAAACACGGGAAAACTGTTGCAAATACTAGTTTTCTAATGATTTTTTTTTTTTTTTCTCAAAATTTGTGCTGACAGAGGCTGAGAGAGTTGGGGTTGTTCAGCTTGGAGAAGAGAGGGCAGGTTGCCCAGAGAAGCTGTGGCTGCCCCATCCCTGGAGGTGCTCAGGGCCAGGTTGGATGGTGCTTTGAGCCCCCTGATCCAGTGGGAGATGTCCCTGCCCATGGCAGGGGGGTTGGAAGTGGATGAGCTTTGAGATCCCTTCCAACCCAAACCATTCCATTATTCTATGATTAGGACTCCAAGATTACCTTATTGCAGCCTTTCAGTAGTTAAAGGGGGCTTATAACAAAGATCATAGAATCATTGAATGCCAGGTTAAAAGGGACCTCAAGGATCTGATCCAGCCTTTTAGGTGATACATGGTTTAAATGACATGACCCAGTGCCTTGTCAAGTGTAGAAGAATCTAAAGATGGGGAAAACTTTTTAGCACAATAGGACAAGGGGGAGTGGTTTTAAACTAAAGAGGAGAAGTGTAGACTGGATACTGGGAAAAAATTTTTCACACTGAAGATGGTGAAGCAGTGGCATAGGTTTCCCAGAGAGGTGGTCAATGCCCCATCGCTGGAAACATTCAAGGTCAGGTTGGATGGGGCTCTGAGCAACCTGATCTGATTGCAGATGTCTCTACTCACTGTATGGTGGTTGGACTAGATGACCTTCATGGTCCCTTCCAAACCAAACCATTCTGTCATGCTATGATTCTGTGATTTATGGAGCTGTTCAGTGCTGCCAGCTGCTCCTACAAATCCACGTGTGCCAGTTTTTCCCCTCTTCTGAGCCCAGCTTTCCCGCACGCAGCAGGCAGGTGTTGTGTGAGCTCCATCCTGACTTAACTGTGGTTGTCATTCCCAGTTCCTCTTTCTCAGTGCTATCTGATGGAAAACAATTTTTTTGAGTGAAGTTTCTCGTAGTTGGTCTGGCAGCTTGGGAATATGCATGAAATATTTGTTGTTTCTCAGTTACCCACGTGTAAATGTTGGGACATAATCTTTCATTTTAGGTTATTACTGTTAGTTGGTTTGGGTGTGGCTGTGGGATAGCCTGGAGTTCGTTATGTAGGAGCATCAGGTGTTGCACATGAATAGCTCCTTCCAAAAATCCATATGCTTTGCTTTTCAAAGAAATGTTGGCTTCTTTTTTTCTTTCAAAGCTGATTTGATGGAGAATGTGCCATTTTCCTTCCAGATAGTTAACTTTTAGCCATAGTGTTACACGAACCAGGCTGCTTAGTCACCTCTAAGCCTACGCAAAGCATAGGATCCACTTCATCCATCTCTGCAGGAAGTTCTTGTCTCAGCTAGGAAGTTTGAATAAGCAGGTAACGGGACTCGGTCAGGATGCATCATCACTTGCAAGAGAAATGCTATGAAATCACCTGCAATTCCAAGCCTAGTGGGATATCTCTGGTCTGAGCTGAACAGCGACTGGGTGACACAGTGAGGAGTAGGATGGGGACAAGGTCTGAAGCAAAATAGTAGTTGTGCAGCAGAAAGGCAGAGTCCTTTTAGCGATCAGTAGTTTTTTCTAGGCACCTTTAATGAGACAGTGGATGAAGAAGAGTGGCAGCGCATTGTGCTACCCATGGAAGAGTGCTGGATAGTAGCATGTTTGTTGGAGAATGCCTCAGGATGTTAAAATTAGGTACTTTGTCAAAGTATAGGAAAGGTAAAAATGCTCTTGTGTAGAGAAAACTGAAATCTTGGTGACTGGAGATACGTAATTGCTTCAAAGGTATCACAGAATGGTACCAATTTGCTACAGGAAAGCTGAGGGGCTCTTGATCAGGGAGTGCAGGAATAGGACATGAGGGAATGGTTTTCAGCTGAAAGAGTGGAGACTGAGGTGAGATCTTAGGAAAAATGTTTTCCTGTGAGGGTGGGGAGGCCCTGGCCCAGGTTGCCCAGAGAAGCTGTGGCTGCCCCATCCCTGGAGGTGTTCAAGGCCAGGCTGGATGGGGCTTTGAGCCCCTGATCCAGTGGGAGATGTCCCTGCCCATGGCAGGGGGTTGGAAGTGGATGGCCTTTGAGGTCCCTTCCACCTCAAACCATTCTATGATTCCATGATGATTCTATGAAAATACAGGAGTCATGTCTGTGTGTGCTCCTCCGAGTTTGGAATTGACCAGATCTGGTGGTGTTCCAAGTATTTCAAATCTTGTTTCACTTTCTTTAAAGAGAAAAACAACCAATCTGTGCTTGCAAGGCTGCTCCTCTGAACTGAGTTGCTCTCATAAGCCCCAGGTGGTGCCTATGCCTGTCGCTGAAGCTGCTGCCATCACTTTCTGCCCCAAGTGCCACCCTTGGTGTTCATATGGCCACTTCCCCGCTCACCTCCCTCCAGAAGTGGTGGGCTGAGACAAAGGTAACATTCACAGTGTTTGAGCCGACCTGACGCTCTTTGTCTGAAATAGGTTAGCGTAGGAAGGAGATGAAAACTTCCAGCTGGCTGGCAGTGCTGAGCAGCTGGAGATGGGCAAGGGCATCATCATTTCAGAAGTGCAGTGCATGCTCACAACATGGTCTGCCTTGCTGAAATACCTTTAATTATTGGAGTTTTCTCACCAGTGCCTGTTTTCTTCAGATTGCTTTTTCAGTGATGGTAGCCAATTATGACTAATATGTTAATCTGCTAGTTGACTTGGCCATGATTTTTACTGAATTGCCTTTTATGTATCAGTTAGCTAATATTCGAGAGAGCTTCGCCTTGTAATTACTCAGCAGGGATTTATCTGTTGGTCTCTTTTCTTTTAAGTTCACAACCTTATTTTTTTCTTTTACCCTGAAGACTCAGCGCTGACTTTGGAGGTTTTGTCCGTTCCGGGCTCTATAGAAAAAGTTCTGAATGCGACTCTATTGCTGGTACTTTGAATTTGAGTCACTGTTCCTTTAGGGAACAATGTGCTGTGGTGGCTGAGGGTTTTTTTTAGATTTACAATAGATTCCTGGAATTCTTTGAAGTAATGCATACATACAAAGAATGAATGGATATATCTATTTTTTTCCATTCGCTTACTGAAACAGATTGGTTAACACAGAAAACATCTGCTTATGAAATATAATGCTGCCCTATGAAGGGTTTCTTTGTGCCTTACAAGAGACATTTTTTTTCTCTGTGTAAGTGTGGTTGTACATATCTCTGCTCAGCCTGTAGATCAGTTTCACAGACTGGTACTGAGTGCAATTCCTTAAGTACAGTTTGATGGGTTTGGAGTGGTTATTTGTCATGGATGTTGTTCATTGTTTTAAGGGCTGCAGTTGGGATGCATGTTAGGTATATATACAAAATTTTTTTATATTTGAGAGGAAGACTCTGGAGTGAGGACTCCAAGAGCTCCGTGTTTATCCAGTCACAGTAGTCCTGACATTGTTCTTGTAATGTGACTGAGCCTTATTGTAAAGTGATCTGGTGGAAGGTGTCTTGCCCATGGCAGAGGGGTTGGAACTGGATGACCTCTAGGGTCGTAGAATCATACGATTTCTTGGTTGGAAAAGACTTGAGGTGATCAAGTCCAACTGTACCAATCCACTACTAAACCACATCCCTGAGCACTATATCTACACATCATTTAAACACCTCCAGGGATGGTGACCCAACCACCTCCCTGGGCAGCCTCTACCAGTGCCTGACAACCCTTTAGTTGAAGAATTTTTTTTATCCATTCCAACCCAAACCATTCTATGATTCTGTTAGAAGCTACAGCATTCTGTTTGTGATGATCCTTGACCTCTCTGCTCAGCTCCCATCAGATTAGTGCCAGTTTTGGTAGTGATTTTTTGTTTATGGCTGACTCCTTCTGGGATTTAGGCTGGAACCCACAAGTTTGTTTTCCTCTAGCTGCAGACCCTCTCTGTGGACCAGAGTGTGGATTCATAGCCTGTTCCTACTCCCAAACCTGGCAGCACTCCTCTCATCTTCCTTCCCCCTCCTGTCCGACCCTGTGGAGGTTAGCTGACTGTGTCGTGAGCTAGGTAAGGAAGCTGATTCAGCTGATACAGTGGTAGAGGTATAAAATTCTCCTTTCTTGCATCAGCTCAAATACTTGCACTAGGGCCATCATTGCTGTCAGGCACTGGCAAAGGGTGTCTAGGGAGGTGGTGGAGTCGCCATCCCTAGAGGGATTTAAAAGATGTGTGGATGTGGCAGTTAGGGACATGGTTTGGTGGTGTAGTTTGCAGTGTGAGGCTAACAGTTGGACTCGATGATCTTAAAGGTCTTTTCCAACCTGAGCAACTCTGTGGTTCTATTCTGTAAGAAGGGATGTGGAACTGTCGTTGGAGTGGAGAGGCTGAAAGGTGGAGAAAGAAAGGACCACTTGCTCTCAAAGTGTTGTGTCATATGGGCTTCAGCAGGTCTGCAGCCTGAGTCACCTTGTGCTTGAACTGACTGTGGATAAAAGCCACTCTACTAACTTCCCAAGCTGTCTGCTCCCGTGGGTATTAATGGTACTGCTGCAGGGATGGCCTCCCACTGTGTCAGCTGGTGCTGTCTTTGTATAAATGCTTTTATTCCTGTTATACTCTCCTGGACAGTGTCAACTCCCTATTCAATGGAACCTCTCTGGCACTGCAGTTTATACTCTGTCGAGCAGCTATCCAAAGAGGAAAGATGAACCATGTGGGGTTTAGCAGGCTAATTTTGGGTGTTTCTGTTTTACAGCTTCTGTAGTTCCTATATTCTTCCAGCTTCCTGTTGCCCATCAGAAACTGAAGGAGACCAGTCTGTGTTAAACCTGATATAAAGATATATGAATCTTGGAAATCTTGATTTTAATACTTACCTGTGTCTTAACAACTGTAGTGTTGGCTGAATCAAATATATTTATCATGGTGGTAAATTTAGGAAACTGTTCTGTCAGCAAATAGGGTTTTTTCTCATGCAAGTAAAGGGTCCTAGACTAGGAGGGAACTGGGCTCAGGAATGAGATTCAGGAATGCATGGATCCAGGATCAGGAACAAACATGCAGACACAGTTCTCACTGGGATTTGGCCATCACAGAAGAGAGTGAGACCCTTATGATCTCTTAATTTTATACTGACTATGAGGTATGAGGGATGGAATATCCTCTGTTGGTCAGTTTGGGGCCACCTCTCCTTTCCCCCCTCCCTGCAGGTGCAACCTTTTTTTGCCATCCTGAGGATGGGCTCGGTGTCCATAGGAATAAGTACAAGCAATGTCCTTTCTGCATACTAGTGCTCTGTGTGATTACTGCTAGAAAGAAACTGTCTCAAAAACATGCAGCTAGCTTTCAGAAAATGAAATTTGTTAGGTAAGACTGAGTTACAATCAGGAAACTGACTTAGCTCAAACCATAATGGGAAGTTTTCTTTACTACTGGTTTCAGGTCAAAGTTTAAACTAAATATTTTTTTGAGAGGGACAAGCTGAAAAATGTTTTTGATTGTATTGAAAATATTCTTGATTACTTTAAGTACCCCTAGGCATCTCCAAGATGTGGATAAGAAATATGAAGTTTAATAGGAAGATAGCTGTGGAAATTGTTAACTATTTCCCAAGACAGCTAGTCTGGATTTGTCTGAATTATAAGCTTCATAAAGTTGCCATTTTCCATTTGCAATTAAATCTTTTAAGATATTTGTTTTGAATTCTCCAGGTGTTTCAGCTGCAGTGTATAGGCTCTGCTGGCCTACTGAGCTTTCTTCACCGTGTCAGCTTTATGCAGCGTGCATAACAAAAGCTCCTGGTTGGACACATTAAAAATGGGTTCTGTTTCCCATCAGTCCTTAACTGAGGTGTATTTTGGTTTATGGACAGGCATAGTGGACCTTATCCTTGTTTTATTTCTGCTGCATTCTGGTAGGTGGTATCTCAGTTGTTTGCAGCCATTGTAAACTTCTGTGCTTGAAGGGAAATGTCTTGGGTTTTAGACATGTAACTGCTCATATGAGAAGATGGAAGAGGTGATTGTGATTGATCATGTTGTCAGTGTGCCAGGTACACTCCACGTTGTCTGGAATGTAGCATTAAAGAGCAAGCCCAGCAGGTAACACAGTGGTTATAGTTTCTTTAAAAGTTCTGCACACTGTGCTTCCTAGAGCCTTGAAATGCATGGTTGAGTGGATGTCATACTTGTGCGTATAATACGTGCAGTTTTTGGTCTTCTTGTTTAACTCAAGAAGACCCTTAACCATATTTCTTTGCTTTCTTGCCTCTTGTCCCAGCCACTGGAGCAAAGCCAAGCAACCCTAAACCCGTTTAGCTGTTATTTCTAGCAAGTAAGTTTGTAAATGCTCTTGTAGAACATGTGTATTATAAACCCATCTCAAGGAATAAGGTGAATCACAGTCATGAAATCGTTTGAGTCAGAAGGGTCCTCAAAGCCCATTCAGTTCCAACCCTGCCTTCCACAGGCAGGAACACCTCTCACTGGATCACGTTGCTCCAAGTCCCATCCAAGCTGGCCTTGAACACCTCCAGGGATGGGGCAGCCACCACTGCTCTGGGCAGCCTGGGCCAGGGCCTCCCCACCCTCACAGGAAGACATTTCTTCCTCAGATCTCATCTCAATGTCCCATAACTTCAAAGCATTCTCCCTCATCCTATCCCTGCACTCCCTGATCAAAAACCCCTCCGCTTCTGGTCTAGATGGGAGTCCATTGAATGGACTTCATTTAAATAAAAACAGGCCCCACACTCAAAAACAAAACTGGAAGTTCTTTTGAAGGAGAAATGTGTTAACAGGAAGACTTGGTAGGGAAAGAGCTGTTGTGTGAAGGCATTATGGAAATATGGTGAAATGAAGGAAGAATAGGTGTGCTCATGTGCACAATCTGTATCTCTCTTGAAGGACAGTAGTCCGTGGAGTGAAAGACTGTCTCCCCACTGAAGCATACAATTAAATCTTGTGAAATAGAATCTGAAGGACTGGGAATTGTGTATCTGTATGTTGATAACTCCTAAGCTGCCTGCCTATGTTAACATAGCTGCCCACCTCCATGCCAGGGAGAAGGATTTCAGACCAAGAAGAGCCGTAAAACCAACAGAGATGTAAATGTAAGATCATGTTTGATGTGTGCTGGTCAATAAGTTGAAAATTAGTGGAGATACCTTGATAGGTTATTTTAAATGTTTTCGTATTTTGGAACAGCACAGTTTTAGATGTAGATGAATGAATTATTGCCTTTCACAATGATAATTTATTTTTCCTTGTGTGTATTTATTTCTTGCCCAGGTTGACAAATCAGGCTAAATGGTTTTCAGGCAGCAAGTATACATTTCTGACTTGTTCTGTCACCTCAGTTGTCCCAGGTAATGAACTGAATCTGAGATCTGATCGGTTAAAACTCACTCTTAGCAAAAAAAAGGAGAGAAAGAAAGGAAGGTAGTTTAAACTTGTGTCAGGTCCCTGTTCTGGTTTAACTTGGATCTGATTCACTGAATGGTTTCACTGGTTTGCCACGAACAGTTCTGTTGGCACAGCTGAGGGGGCAGTGTGGGCTGGGAGTCAGAACGTTTTAAGTCATTTTGCGAATATGTGTTTGGGAAAATGTCCTTTGATTCCAAGACTTGGGGGCAGGAACATTCTTTGTTCTGCGTTTGTTCTCTACAACACAATGGGATACTTGTTATCTGTCCAGATGAAGTCGAATACAGCTTTCCCTTGCTTTGGGTTTAACATTTCTCAGCATAAGAAATTGCCCTCAACTTTTAGACATTTCAAGCGTGTTCCAGTAGTGGCAACATGAATGCTCCAGGTTGCCTCACTCAATGTTCTGTCCACTGTGATAATGAAACTTGTATTTCCAATGAGGTGCAATAGATGCTTAACCACCATGGTATGTGAGATTTTGTGGCAAAACCCAACTACTATCCTGGTTTGTATTTTATTTTGCAAGACATCCTTGCAGGCTTGGAGAGGAGAGGCTGGAGAGCTGCTAGGAGGAGAAGGGCCTGTGGGTGTTGAACATAAGCCAGGTGGCCAAGGCCAGTAGTGTCTTTGGTCAGCAGGACTAGGGAGGTGATCTTTTCCCTGTGCTTGGCGCTGGTGAGGCTGCACCTCAAACCTCAGTTTTGGGTCCCTCACTACAAAAATGACATTGAGATGCTGGAGTGTATCCAGAGAAGGGCAACAAAACTGGTGAAGGGGCTGGAGAAGAAGCCTTATGAGGAACGATTGAGGGAGCTGGGGCTGTTTAGCTCGGAGAAAAGGAGGCTGAGGGGAGACCTCGTTGCTCTCTGTAACTGCCTGAAAGGAAGTTGTAATGAGATGAGGGTTGGTCTCTGCTCCCTGGTAGCCAATGCCAGGGCAATCAAACTGGCCTCAAGATGCACCAGGGAGGAGTTAGACTGGATATTAGGAGGAATTTCTTTACTGAAAGGGTTGTCAGGTGCTGGCAAAGGCTGCCCAGGGAGGTGGCTGAGTCATCATCCCTGGAGGTGTTTAAAAGACAAGTAGATGCTGTGCTCGGGCACATGGTCCAGTGGTGGACCTAGCAGGGCTGGTTCCTTACTTGGACTCAGTGATCTTAAATGTCTTTTCCAACTGAAACTATTCTGTGATTTTGTCACATGATTTTCTGTTGTCAGTGACTCAGAAACAGGCAATGACATTTTTGGCACACGGTGCCATTTGTTCCCTGCTGTTGCTTTTTCTAAATGGGTTATATGTCTTGATTTCTAGCCATACATTCATATGAATCATCCCACCAACTTGACTAATATCAGAGAGGTTGAACAAACGTTCCTGCAGGAGTGCTTTCAGTTCTTATTCGTTATCTTCCCAACATCTTTCTGTGGGCAATTAAAGATTTTAGTAAGATTTTTATCTTTTTATTCTTTTTTTTTTTTTTTCTCTTAGTTCTGTTCTCCTTGTCTTTCTTTCTGGTGAGTGTGTATGTAGTCTTAAAAATAAGGATAAATTCCTAAGGAGCAATTGTGAGAGGACCATACCAAAATAACCAGAAGTTTGAATTATTGCCTGTGTGAGGTTGTTGGTTAAGGGAGCAGAGGAGGGATGCAGGTATGCTGGAGAAGAGGAGACTGAGGGGAGGTCTCATCATGGTCTACGGGTTTCTCACAAGGGGAGGAAGAGGAGCAGACAAAGAACTCTTCTCTCTGTTGACCAATGACAGGACTGAAGGGAATGGCAGGAAGATGTGCGAGGGAAGGTTTAGATTGGACATTAGGAGAAGGTTCTTCCCCCAGAGGGTGATGGACCAGTGGAACAACTCCCCAGGGAAGTAGTCACGGCACCAAGCGCGACAATATTCCAGAAGCATTTGGACAATGCTGTCAGATACACAGTGTGGATGTTGGGGTTGTCTATGCAGGGACAGGAGTTGGACTTCATGATCCTTGTGGGTCCCTTCCAATGCAGGGCATTCTATGAGATGGGAAAGCCAGTTCCTCCATGGTAACAACCCATACCTGCATTGTCTTGGGATGAGAGGGAGAGCCAGCCCCTGGTTTGTATCGGGCAGAAATCAAATTTTGCAAAGCTAGTAGCGCGTTCCTTTGAGAAGTTCAGGTGTTGTCTACATGCTGATGTCCAGAGTCAACATTTAAAAGAACATGGTTTAGAAAATTCCCAAGAATTATGATCTTTAGAGAACTCTATTAGCAGCAATGGAGAAAAACTTTATGTGTGTGTAGCTTTCTGGAAAAGGAACGTGGTGTGGATAATACAGTACTTTTAATTTATTTGCTTGTTATAAACTGCATTTATCTGCTGTTCTGTAGCCATATAGGATAACAGATAAATATATCTTACTGCTTTTCTTCATGGGAAATGTTGAGGGATGTGTCCCCAAATATTTACTGTGGGGGCAGGCGAACACAGAAATGGGGCTCAGAGAAGTTGTGGAATCACCATTGTTGCACGTGTTCAGAACTTGACTGGACAAGCAGCCTCGTCTGATCAGACATCTTTTTTGAGGAGGCTGGACAAGTTGAACTCCAGAGGTCCCTTGCAGTTGTACAGTGCCTCTCTGTTGTTGATGAGAAACAGAATACTTGGCAAGGTCTACTTCTGTGTTGAGTATCAACTTCAGCTTTCAAATGTAAAATCTCCAGTGATTCTACTTGTACAAGATGTGCTGGGCCCTCTTTGTTTTTTGGAAAAGTGCACCAGCACCACAGAACAACAGAAAGTTCTTGTCCCACCAAGGAACTGTGGTGAGGGTGACCAACATGAGTGGACAGCAGGGAGTTTGATCTGAGGAAAATATTCAAGGGCTTTGTTATTCCCATGCTCGTTCTGTAATGGCAGGATGAGTGAAACTGGGGGACTGGATTAGAGTGGACGAGAGGACGTTTGGAATGAGGCATCGTCTCTGTGAAAGCCCTTAAAATGAAAGGGCAAACAGGGACAGGTTGGGGAGGGAGTGGAATGGTACTAGAAGCTCTCGAGGTGGAATGAGGCCAAGTGGGACTGGGTGCTTTTGAGAGCAGTAGGAGAGGATGATTGAGAAGCACTTAAATATGCAGGAGGAGGGATTGACGATGGTTGTACTTAAAGCTGAAGCAAGGAAGGCCAGACAAAAACCTGAATAGATCCTTATCAAGTGAGCACCTTCGTTCTGCACATTGACAAAGCCAGAAGTGCAATGAAAAAAACCAAATGTGATTACTCCTTCGTTTTGTTAATGACTTGGATGATGGTGGCATAGAGAGTACATTTATTAATTTTTCAACGAGTACCAAGCTGGGAGAGGATTCAAGTTCTGTGAAGAATGAATTTAGAATTTCAAATGGCTTAGAAAAATTATAGAAACAAAATGTAAAAGAAATAATGTATTTTAAAAGGACAAATGCCAAGTTCTGTGCTTAGCTTAGACAGTTCCCTACATAAATACAAACCAGCAATAATTTCAGAAAAAGGGATCCCAGATTTTGAGGTGAATCATAGTCTGAACATGTGTCAGCAGTGCTATGCTCTTGCAATAAGAGTAATTATTCTCTGGGATGTATAGTTAGAAGGGACGTGTTTAAACATGCCATGTGATAATTTAACTCCTGTTCATGTTGGTTGGGCTTCATTGGTTTTGGGCATCACAGTTAAGAAATCGTTTGAGCCCATGGGAGAGCCATCCTGGGCAAGCAACAGGAATTTTCAGAAGCTGAGGGAAAAAAGTGCAGTGTGGAAAGAGTAGTTTGCTCAGACTGGAGAGGACTACGCAAGACACAATAGCAGTATCCAGATACAGGAAAGGATGCTACAAAGACAAAGGGCATGCGTGTCTTAAGCATCAGGAATAAAAGTGCTGTGGCAAAAGCTCGGAAAAATATTCTCGTGGGAGGGTAGTTTGACATTGGAATAGATTTATATTTAAAGACAAAATACTCAGTGTGTCAAAAATGGTAGTTTGGTCATTGGTAGTACAAGTTGCACATAGAGGAGAACTTAAGACTTTGGTGGAGCTGGTTTCCACTTGCCTTCCATTCCTTGAGGCTGTCAATCACAAAAGGCAGAAGGTTCAACAGTTTGGATGTCCACTGCAGCTCAACGCGAGGTTCAAGAGTCATCTTAGCTACAACGTGAACTTCTGTTTAGGGAGGTTGTGGAGTATTCATCATGGCTATTTTTTAAAAAGAATTTAAGCAGGACCACACTGGAAAGAAACTTGGATATAAACAACACTAACTTATAGAAGTGAGAGAGAATGAGATCACTTCTTTCTTCTTTTCTTCTCTACATTGCTTTTTGTATAAGCCTGGAGTTCACTGCAAGGGTGTTGAACTAATTCTGTGCAGAAAACTTTAATTTTAATATTTCCTGATAACCTGTAGACTTGGAAATGTTTTAGTAGTGTCTGTGGGTAAGGAAGGCACATGTTAAGTGTATGTCTACAGGAAAGCTGGGGAGGGACTCTTGATCAGGCAGTGCAGGGATAGGACAAGGGGGAACGGTTTTCAGCTGAAAGAGGGGAGACTGAGATGAGATCTTAGGAAGAAATATTTTCCTGTGAGGGTGGGGAGGCCCTGGCCCAGGTTGCCCAGAGCAGTGGTGGCTGCCCCATCCCTGGAGGTGTTCAAGGCCAGGCTGGATGGGGCTTTGAACCCCCTAATCCAGTGGGAGGTGTCTCTGCCTTTGGCAGGTGGTTGGAACTGGATGGGCTTTAAGATCCATTCCAACCCAAACTGTTCTATGATTCTATCTGTGGAAACACAATATGGACACTTTTTAAGGTTTTCTTCTTCTGCAGGGATATTTTAACCAGCTTGAAGGTGTTTTGATGCACTTAAATTATGATTTTTCATAGAATAATATCCAGTGTTGTCAGCTTTCACAAGTTTGTCATGGCTGTGGTCCTGGTGGTTTTGGCAGTTTGATGATGATTAATTTTGGCTGTTTCACAGAAATCAGAGAATCAGAAAGAAATTCCTAAGAACACAAAACTGAAAGCCCTGAGACCACAAGCCCTAATTCTTGCTCAGCCACACGATGTTGCTCACAATAATTCTCACATCCCTTATAAGCTCTTCGTTGCTATTGTGGGAGGTAACTAACAGATGTATAAATATATATACACATACATAGTTTTGCATATTCATTTATTGCTCAGTTTTAATTTATTTTGTCTTCAAGCTGGCTGAGAGTGGCAGGGACCTCTGGAGATTGTGTAGTCCAACCCCAGTGCCCAGAGCAGGGTCACTGTGAGCAAACGTCTCAGATAAAGTTTGAGTATCTCCATGGACAGAGACTGTGCAACCTCTCTGGGTGCTTGTTCCAGTATTTGACCAACCTTAGGGTAAGGAAGTTTTTCCTCAATGTTCAAATGCCCAGTTTCTGCACTTTACCTCTTTCTTTGTCACTTGGTACCAGTGGGAAAGCCTCTCGTTCAGTGCTCTTTCCTTTTCTGCATCAGGCGTTTAATAGGCATTGATAAAACTCCCTCCCAGTCCCAACCTTTCTCTTCTCCAGGTTGAATAATCCAAGCCCTCTCAGCCTCTCCTCAGATGTCAGGTGCCCAAAGCTCTTAAATGTCTTTGTGGCCCTTCTCTGGTCTCACTCCAATATGTCTGTGTCTCTGTTGTACTGGGGAGCCTGGAACTGAACATTCGAGATGTGTCTCAGCAACGCAGGACAGAGTTGTCACGGTTTTGCCCCAACCCATCCTATTTCAGCAGCTAAAACTATTTTAGTTGGGCTCTCAGATTCCCTTCCTCCCAGCCCCAGGGAAAGGAAAATGAGAGGAGAGAGGCTTGCAAATTGGCAACTAAAACTACGGATGGGATGGGATGTAAATGAAACTAGTTAGAAAGTAATACAATATATACAGATATATGAGATTGCACTCCTATCCCTCGATGACTGCATCACCACAGATGCTGCAGAGCACGTGCATGGGAGTGGGTCCACAGCTAGGAGTGAGCTGGACTTAGGAACCAAATTCAGGAACTGAGTGATCTGGGATCAGGAGCAAACAGGCAGATGAGGTCCTCACTGGATATTGACCATCACAGGAGAGAGTGATGGAATCTTGTGCTGGTCAGTTTGGGGTCACCTGTCCCATCTGCGGATGTGGCCTTTTTTTTTTGCCAGCTCGAGTTTGGCCTTGGTTACCAGAGGAATAAGTATAAACATTGGCCTTTCTGCCTACCAGTGTTCCATGTTATCACTGTTCAGGCAGTGAGATTTCTGCTTCAATAGAATAGATCTATTATTTTGTAAAGGGAGTACTTAAGATAGATTGTGTTCAAAATTTGGACTGTTTAATATTGGTAAAATGGCCTCATTTAGTATCTTTCCGAAACAGTTTTCAAGTTTTAGGAAACAGTTTTAGGAAGGGTAGACTTTCTCAAGTACTGCTTGGGAGTGATGTTGGGAAATAACGTGAAATGATTACTGGCAACATTTTTTTTCAACCCAAGACTGGGAAACTGATAAATAGTAGAGAATTTATTTGGTATCATCCAGTTGTTTGGAAAGTTAGGCCTAGTTCCTTAGGAACTAAATTAAAAAAGCAGGTCAGATTTTCAGAACTGAAAGAGAAAATCAGGAAAAATATGGGACTTCTGAGAGGCTGCCACACTAGCGGTGTTTGTTCCATGGAACCTGGCTGGCATAATGCTGTCAATTAGGACTTTAGGGGACAGAGAAACTGGAAAAAAAATGTTAATGAGTGAGAATCAGAATTTCTTAGAAGTAGATTCTGCTAAGCTTGTTTGGTTTACCAGAAGAAAGAGGTAGGATAAGACTGTAGCTTCTTATCAAGGGAAGGAAAAATAGAGAGACAAAACCTAACATCCAGAGGCTCAGTAATAGCTGGAGCCAGAATAATTCACACTGGGAATGAAATACTCTGAAAGTCTAGTCACTGTGTTTCGTATCACAGCAAGTGATTGATTCTTTAACCCTTAATAACTGGGGTTTGGGAGTGGGTGCATTTCTGGAATAACTGTGTGGCTTAAGCACAAGTTACCAGATTCAGTGATAGCTGAAGGGAATGAAAGACCTCTGTTTAATAGCAAGTAATTGTGATTGATTTCTTTTAGGGCCTTTCTGGCCTGAAACTGTGACCCTTCCAAGCAAAAATCGTGAATCTCCAATGGTGTTTTTTTGTGAAATTAAATTTCATCTCCATTCTCTTTCTTCGTACTCATCTGATGCTTTTTATCCGCACCTTTGAGTCTGGCAGTGCTTGACTGAACTCTGCTCTGTCACACCTCAGTGCCTACAACATTTAAGACATTTCTCCTCCTCCTTAGTAGGGATTCACTCAGACAAGTAGGAAATGTGATGTTTTCCACAACGTAGATGAAGAATTTCACAAAGGTGGTTTAGAATGACTGGTGAAGTTTCTTAAACCCTTGTGTTGGAATGGTTACTGCAAGGACTGTGTGTTTAGGCTTGAGGCTGAACCAAACCATTTGATATATTTGTTCAACCTCATTGAAGCAGTTTATCACAGTATCACAGTATCACATGTTTATGACAATGTTGTGATGAACGGAGCTAAATCCAGTTGCTGGCTCTCAGTGTTGGACCCAGTCTTGTTTAATAACTTTGTCAATGGTGTGGACAAGAGGATCAAGTTCTCCCTCAGTCAGTTTGCAGGTGATACAAAGTTGTGTGGGAGTGTTGATCTGCTCGAGGACAGGAAAGCTTTGCAGTGGGACCTGAACAGGCTGGATCCATGGCCAAGGCCAATGGGATGAGATTTAACAAGGCTCAGTGCCAGATTCTGCACTTGGGGCACAACAAGCCCATGCAGTGTTCTGGGCTTGGGAAGAGCGACTGGAAAGCTGCCAGGCAGAGAAGGGCCTGGGGGTGTTGGTTGACAGTGACTGAACATGAGCCAGCAGTGGCCCCGATGGGCAAGAAGGCCAACAACACCCTGGCTTGGATCAGCCATAGTGTAGTCAGCAGGAGCAGGGAAGGGTTTGTCCCCCTGCACTCAGCACTGCTGAAACTGCCCCTCGAATCCTGGATTCAGTTTTGGGCTCCTCAGTACAAGTAGGACCTTGAGGGACTGGAGTGCATCCAGAGATGGAGTGGGGAAGGGGCTGGAGCACAGGGGCTCTGGGAGGGGCTGAGGGACCTGGGACTGTTTAGCTTGGAGAAGAGGAGGCTGAGGGGAGACCTCATTGCTCTCTACAGCTCCCAGAAAGGAGGCTGTAGTGAAGTGGGTAGTGGTCTCTTCTCCCGGGTAACAAGTGATGGGACTAGAGGAAACGGCCTCAAGTTGTGCCAGGGAAGGTTCAGATTGAACTTTAGGAAAAATTTCTTCACAGAAGGGGTTGCCAAGGACTGGAAGAGGCTACTCAGGGCAATGGTAGAGTCACCTTCCCTGGAGGGATTTAAAAACATATGGTTGGGAAGCAGAACAATGCCAGCACTTGTGGTAATGAAGACAAGCTGAGTCCTCCGCTGCATTGGTAAAAGGGAACCTGGGCTGCTGTGTTTGGTTTTTGTCTTCTGCTTTCAGGAGAGGCATTGAACAATTGGAGAAGGTCCAGCAAGTGACCACCAGGACGATTAGTATGTGAAAAGGATGATCAGCATGTTAGAGAACTCAGCATTTGGAGAAAGGTTCAAGGAAGTCTGTGGAGGAGAGAATGATGGAGAGATTTCATCTGTCATCCCAAACCTCAAAGGGTCAGCAAAGAAGCTGTTTTCTGCTCACAGGGATGTATGGCGAGAGGAGAAAGTTCATCTGAGTATAAAAAGAATAAAATCTGTTAAAAAAATTAAACATTGGAGTAAGTTAATCAGAGGCACTTTGAAGTCTTACTAACTGAAGGCTTGTCATGGCAGCAACATGCAACGTGTCCTGTAAGGGCTGACGAAGTGTGGTCCAGTGGAAGGGGTAAAGACAGATAATTTCCAGAGGTCTTCTGCAACACAGTGTGCTTGTGATGCCATAGTTAGAGGTGCTTCACAGTCTTGGCTTTGGACAGAGAAAGAAAACTTGTAGATTAGGCAGTAGCAGAGATGTCTGAAGAAGTATGGTTACAGTTACTGGCTTAGGCAATTAATTAATGGAATTGTAGAATTGTTAAGGTTAGAAAAGACCTCTGAGCTCATCCAGTCCAACTGTCAGCCCAACTCCACCGTGCCTGATAAACCATGTCCCAAAGTGCCCATTCTACAAGTTTTTTGAACACCTTCAGGAATGGACATTCCACGACTGCCCTGGGCAACCTTTTCCAATTCTTACTGCAATGGAATATTTTTAATGTAAATATTGCCTTTTCTGTATAAACAGTAAGGAAAATTAAATTTACTTGCCTTTCTTTTTTAGCTTTATCCTGGTTGTCGTTTTGAAAGATCTACTAATATTGAAAAGTCAAAAATCAGCATGATGGAGTCAATTTTAAGGTCAAGTTAGTCTTAAATAATCAACTGAAAGAATAACATGTTGACCTCAGTCATATTGTTTATATGTATTGTAATGTGATGCTGCTTCATGCCAATCCCAGCAGAAGCAAATCCGGGAGCAGCATGTGTTGCACAGGGCTATTTGTTTTGCCTGCCAGACAGTTGAGCTGGAGCAATAGTACTTGGTTCAGCTGGCCAGAGAACATGTGCTGCCTCTCAAGGAGAGGGCAGAGCAAAGACATCCAAGATACTGCATTAGTAAAGCTGGGGGAAATGACAAAATCAAAGAAGCAGGTGTGCTATGGGCAGGAAAAGCTGTGGGCAGAGCTATAAAGCAGATTTCATGAGGCAGGCGCTGCTGCAAAGAGGAGGTACGTACACGGTGTGAATTTGAGGTGTTTTAACCTGATTCTGAAATAAGGTGTCTTGGTGATGAGCTGATGTCTTCAGTATCCCTGCATGCTCCTTTCAGTTGTGCATTATTTGATTCCGCATAGCATCCATCTGCTCTGGCTATTTCTGTGTCATCAGAGTATCTGTGTTAAGCACAGAGAAGTCCAGCGGGGCAGTGATATTTATTTGGATGCACAGATTTTGGAAGGCATTGGAGGAAACAGGGATGTAGCAGAAAGCTGGCTGCACCTCTTACCTCTCCCTGATCTCTTTTTGTGCACCTCCTCAGTGCAGAGTCTGGAGTAGGGTTAGAAATACCTCACTGGGTACAACCTGTATTCACTGTTTTTTTCTAGCTGGTTTGTCCGTTGTCTTTTCAGGAGTCTTGGGTTAGTGGCAGACAGCTCTTCTGAAAGTCATGCTGTTACTTAAGAGCAAAAGGGGGTGAGGAAAAAAGGCCATTTTAAAGCACTAGGCTCATATGCATATGTCCAGGGGGTTTCAGCAGCTTTTGGTGGTAGCCTAAGCAGAAATCATTGTCCCTAGAGTTTCCCAGTCTCTCTTTCTCTCTTCTTGTGTGGCTGTCCTGCAAATTACTTTGGTGTCTCTGCTAAGAGAAGGCTCTTTTAATAGTCTTCAAGTTTTCCTGTGTTCAGACGCCTTTTTCTCTCCTAGCTGACCCATGGGATTGCTTGAGAGAAAATAACATTAAAAAGAAAGATTAAAAATTCTGGCTTTGTCCTGTAACTGCTTAGTATGTACAGAGATGACACCATTGATAACCAGTTTTCTCCACTCCAACTTTCAAGCCAGAATCCCACTAAAACCAACAGTCTAGTACAATCATCTTAAAGCTTCCTCGATTTTTTTTTTTTATAAACTATCACAGTGCAATTTCAGGTGTATTTTGGAGTAATATTGTGCTAAATCCTAGTGACTTATTCTTGTGACATGCACTGACAGGAAAATCCAATTCTGTAATTAAAGAGCAATTCACACAACTCCTTTACAAATAATTATATTGCTTTAACATTTCTTTCTGTCCTCATCAGGTGGGGTGTAGCCCAGTAACTGAAGGCCAGAATACAAATCTTGCACTGTGTATATCTTTATTACCCATTATGCAGGCTTCTTCTGAGGCTGCAGTTGCAGGATGTTAGTTCTTCACAGGCATTAATTCCTTGAATTTCCCCTAGCATCTGCTGGTTGTGAATGATTCTTACTGTCCTTTTAGAGGAAGATAGTGGTGAAAGGCATCTTGAAATTAATGTGGTGGAATTACAGAATGGTTTGGTTCAGAAGGGACCTTAATGATCGTCTGGGTCCGATGTGTTCACCTTGGGTGCTGGGATTGGGAAGGCTGGGAAAGGTTCTTCAAAGTTCTTAATACAGGAATACAGTGCTTCTGAGAATTGAAGGAAATTATTCAGGCTGAATGCCCAGAAAATGGGAAATACACAAAAAGAGATTATTTGAGAACATCTTGTTTTTCAAGAGTTGAGCAATATTTTATAAGAACACCTGCAAATTCCTCCTGTGAACAGATTTTCCATGCAGCCTCCTCCTGCCTTCATTTTTTCTGTCCCTTGGGTTGCTTCTCTGATTCGATAGATAACTATCCATCTGCCTCAACAGAAGCAGGCTTTACCCTACGCTTAATTGTTGATATTCTGTATATTTTAAGAGCATATTTTATTATTTCGTGTTGCAGTTTAGCCCCTGTAGGCAGCCAAACTCCACCCTAGCTATCACTTTTTCTCCCGACAGTGGGATGGGACAGAGAATTAGAAGGGTAAAAGTGAGAAAACTCGTGGGTTGAGATAAAATTTTTTTAACAGGGAAGGCAAAAGCTACTCATACAAGCAAAGCAAAAGAAGGAATTGCAGGTGTGTAGCCCTCTCCAAGAAAGCAGAGCTCCACCATGTGTAGCAGTGACTTGGAAGCCAAACACCGTAGCTCCAAACTTCCTGCTTCCTCCTTCCCTGAGCATTGAGTGCTGAGCATGGGACCATATGGCATGGAATATCCGTGTGGTTGGTTGGGGTCAGCTGTCCTGTCTGTGCCCCTCCCAGGTCCTTGTACACCCCTGGCCTTCTTGCTGGAGAGAAGTCCTTGGCTTTGTGTAAGTACTGTTCAGCTGTGAATAAAACATGCCTGTGGTATCAACACTGTTTGCAGCACTAATCCAAAACACAGCCTCAGGCTCTGCTATAAGGAAAACTGGCTCTATCCCAGGTAAAACCAGTACATACATTTAAAGCTGTTGCTTCTATAGAATAATCCATAGAATCATAGAATGGTTTGGGTTGGAGAGGACTATGAAGGCCATCTAGCCCAAGCCCCTGCAGTGGGCAGGGACATCTTCAGCTCAATCAGGTTGCTCAGAACCTGGGCTTGAATGTTTCTGGGGATGGGGCATCCACCACCTCTCTGGTGCATGTAAAAATATGTGCAAAAATTTGGGTAACAAGTAATGAATGATTGGTTGAGTATTAAAAATATGCCGAACAAACAACGAAAGCTCAAAACCTGAGCATTTATTACAGTGATGAAAAAATATTAAAGGATACCCAGTGCCTTTCAGGAAATTTGATTTTATGTAAAAATCATAAAAAGTCAAAGATGCTCGATGCAGAACAGTTATGGATTCTCACTTATCAGTTCGAACCTCGTGTTTGGTTGGTAAGATTGTCCCATTGTAAACCTCCCAGAAGCCTCGTTGACACTGTGCTGTCCCTTTTTGCACTCCTTTGACATGATTATTTGATAATGTTTACTCGGATATGTTTGTGGAGGTCATTTCTAGTATTTCAAGGAAGTTAAACTGAAATAATTAGAATTTCAGAGTGTGGAATCGTGTTGACTCTGCCTTGTGTAAACAGCTGAGTTGCTGACACTGTCGGGACGCTAATGCTTATAGCTCATAGTCCTCTGCTTTTTGACCTTACAGGGTAAATACCACTGGAAGGTCATTCTGTGCAAATAAATCAGTGTTTAGATGATTAGTTAGCAAGTCCCACCACCATTTGGTAGAATACGAAGACTACCGATGTTCAGGGACTTCAGGATCCTTACCAGTTTCTTTATATTCTTGTGGTTAGAGATTCCTCTCTTCTACCATTTATTACTCCCCTCTTGTGCATCTTCCCTCTGGCTTTTTGCAGCTGTTATGGATTATCTCAAGACAAATTCCTAAATGTTCTGGAAATTCTGAGGTCTTAATAAATCTATATTAAATGACTGCAAAAAAACCAGTTTTTATTTGAGCAGATCTGAGCAAGCTTTAAGGGTAATGGCAGGAGGTGGACACTACAAAGCTAATGCTCTGGCTAAATTTCTGATCTCTCTGCCATGAAAATCATGTAACTGCTTATTAGTGCCAGCAGAACTGAGCAGACCATGCTGTCTCTGGACCTTCTGTTTTGTACAAGAGGTAGGCATTTTAAAAACCATTTAGTCTAGAGCGGACTGGGAATGTTTGGTTTTCAGAGCTGAAATTTGGTGAACCTATAAGCAGTTGAAAGTAGGGTCTTACAAGTGAAGGAACGTGAAGTACAACCTTACTTGACACAGTTGTTATTGATGCCATCTGAAAGCAAAAGTAGATAAAATCTACTTAGGCAAAAATACCACTAAGATTAAAGTGCTTTTTGCTTTATTGAGCCAATATGGAGATGGCTGTATAGCCAAACGGTCACCTGGCCAGCTCTTTGAAGAACAACGGGGTCTTGCTCAGCCATCAGGCACATTGCATAGATCTAAACTTGTCCCTGGCTTGCTTGGGAAGTCGATTTACAGAGAACAATAGTCATGGAATGGTTTGCTTTGGAAGGGATCTCAAAACCCATCCAGTTCCATCGCTCTGTCATGGACAGGGACACCTCCCACTGGGTCAGGGGGCTCAAAGTCCCATCCAGCCTGGACTTGAACACCTCCAGGGATGGGGCAGCCACCACTGCTCTGGGCAACCTGGGCCAGGGCCTCCCCACCCTCATCATCAAGAATTTCTTCCTAATGTCTTATCTAAATCTCCCTCCTTCCAATTTAAAATCATTCGCTTAATCCTGTCCCTGCACTCCCTGATAAAGAGCCCCTCCCCAGTTTTCTTGTAGTCTCCTTCAGGAAGACCACTATAAGGTCTCCCTGGAGCCTTCTCTTCTCCAGGCTGAACAACCCCAACTCTCTCAGCCTGTCATAGCAGAGGTTCTCCAGCCCTCAGTTATCATCTCCGTTGCCTTCTCTGGACCCGTTCCAACAGTTCCATCTCCTTCTTATGTTGTGGACTCCAGAGGTGGACACAGGAGTCCAGGTGGGATCTCATGAGAACAGAGCAGAGGGAGACAGTCCCTTCCCTCGAGTCTAATTCAGCTGTATTCCAATAAAGCAGTAGAATAGAAAGAAATGTTCTGATAACTCTTGTTCAGATTTTGTCCAGATAAACCTGATGGACTTCTGCTGTTTAAAAACACTTGTGGATTTTCTTCTTATGTTGAACTTGCAGTAGGTTAGCACTACATTTACACACAGCCTTTATTTGGAAGATTTGTCAAGTGTTGCTAATAATACTAATATAGAGCAAAACCATACACATCTTTTTGCCACATTTCTAGCTTCATTTACACAATGAAGAATAATTGAACTTTGCAGGAATCTGTGTGTATGTGCATTAGTTTCAAAGTCGGAATATGTGTCACGGTGTCAAAAGCTTCACATTCCAAACTTCCAGTGCCACTTCACACAAAATGTATGTGTGTATTGCCTGAAGTGTGCAGAAGTCTGTTGGGTTTGATTGTTTTGGTAGGTCATTTGTTTGTTTTTTATTTAAACTTAAAGACCATTTGTTTATGAATCCACCAGTTCTGTAGTTGCATCAGTAAGGGTATGGTGAACCCAGAATATTTCTGCTGTCAAATTATATTAACTGTTGCTGGGCATTGAGTTTAGGAGGCATAGAATATGCATACAGTATTTTGTGATAGAATACTTAAGTTTGCATGGGAAAGCAAGATATATACAAATAAACATATATTCTGCTGGCAATAAACTTATTTACTGTAAGTATTTCTTAAGGTAAAATAGTAACTTGTTTTTTAGGAGATGTGCTTGCTGTAACTAATCTGTAAAACAGTCACAGAAAAGATATTTTTTAAAAGAATCACCTATGTAATTGTACAGAATTAATTGTACAGATGACACCAAGCTGAGTGGAGCAGTGGTCACACCAGAAGAACAAGATGGCATCGAGAAGGACCTGGACAGGCTGGAGATTCAACCTGTGTGAACCTCATGAGGTTCAACAAGGCCAAGTGCAAGGTCCTGCTCGTGGGTTGGGGCAATCTGTGGTTTCAGCACAGGCTGGGGATGATGTGATTGAGAGCAGCCCTGAGGAGAAGGGCTTAGGGTGGTGGAGGATGAGAAGGGGGACAAGAGCCAGCAGCGTGTGCTCACAGCCCAGAAACCAACGGTGACCTGCACTGCATCCAAAGCAGTGGGACCAGAGGGGAGGGAGGGGATTCTGCCCCTCTTCTCAGCCTTGGTGACACCCCACCTGAAGCCCTGTGTCCCATTCTGGAATCTCCAGCATAAGAATGATATTGAACTGTTGGAACAAGTCTACAGGAGGACTACAAAGATGATCTGAGGGCTGGAGCACCTCTGCTATGAGGACAGGCTGAGAGAGTTGTGGTTGTCCAGCCTGGAGAAGAGAAGGCTCCAAGGAGACCGTAGAGCAGCCTCCCAGTACTGAAAGGGGCTCCAGGAAAGCTGGGGAGGGACTTTATATAAGGGCCTGGAGTGAGAGGATAAGGGAGAACGACTTTAAATTGGAAGGGGGAAGATGACGGATCAGACATTAGGAAGAGATTCTTGGCGATGAGGGTGGTGGGGACTTGGCCCAGGTTGCCCAGAGCAGTGGTGGCTGCCCCATCCCTGGAAGTGTTCAAGGCCAGGCTGGATGGGGTTTTGAGCCCCCTGATCCAGTGGGAGGTGTCCCTGCCCATGGCATGGGGGTTGGAACTGCATGGGTTTTGAGGTCCCTTCCAACCCAAGCCATTCTGTGATTCTATTCTATGAATAATACCTTTAAAATAATCTGTATTTATCATGAAGAAGGTTGATGGTGGAATTTGTGAATTATTCGGAGCGGTCAGTGTTTGCAGTTGATAATCACTGCGGCATCAAACTTTTGTCTAGGATAAACTGCAATTCCTGCATTTGCCCATAAGCAGCCATTCAGGGAGCTTCATAGTTTTCCTGCTATTCATTTCTGCATTGTTGGACTATAGTTGATTCGGCATCTGTCTGCCAAAGAAAGGAAATCCAACCCTCTCATCTAATTTCTTCTATTTGTTATTTAAACAAATATCAGTGAGGGATTCAACAAAATGCTGTGTTCACACAAACAGTGCATAAAATACTGTTGCGCTTCTTTCATCCTCATTCTAATATCAAGTCCTCCCTCCAGTGGCTGCTGTAACAGTTTTTTACTTTCTGGAAAAGAGGTGGAAACTGTCTTAAAGCTAAATTCGTATTTATTTGTTTATTTATTTATTTTGGTGCTTCCTGCTTGGCAAGTGAACCTGTTATCTGCTCTTTTCCTCAGCCTTAGGGTCTTTGTCTGTTAAAGGAACTTCCATGGATTGGGCGGGGACAGAGTTAATTTTCACAAGAAGCTGTGAACGGAAGCAGCTGAAACAGAAGAGCCAAACTGGCCAAAGGGATATTCCATACCAGGATGTCATGCTCAGGATATAAGGAGGAGTTGGCATAGGAGCATAGCTCAAGGTTCCAGTTTGGGAGCACAAGGGGCATTGGTTTTCCAGGCAGTGAGCAGTTTGCGCTGTGTATCATTCGCTTTGTGTATTCTTTTATTATTATTGTTGTTATTAATTTTTTCCTCCTTTGCTGTCGTGCTAAATTGTTTTTATCCCAACCCAAGATTTTTACCTTCTTTGTTTCTGGTTCCCTCCCCATCCCACCCGGGGCAGGGGAAGAGTGCGCGAGTGGCCACGTGGTGCTTAGTTGCCAGCTGGGGATGAAGCATGATGGGAAGAAGAAGGACATCCATTGCAGAAGCCAGAATGACAGGGATTCTCGGTCACTGCATTTATTTATCAGATTAGGGGATGGGGGTAGTTTATCAAGGTAAATAAATTCAGATAAATTTTGTTTCTTCTAGGGCTCAGTGTTGGATCCAGTTCTGTTCGTATCTTTATCAATGATCCGGGTGAGGGAATTGAGTGCAGCCTTAGTAAGGCCGAATGACACTAAAGTGGGCAGGAGTGTCGATCTACTTGAGGATAGAGAGGCTCTGTAGAGGGATCAGGACAGGGTGGATCCATGGGCTGAGACCAACGGGGTGGGGCTCAGCAAGAACAAGGGCCAGGTCCTGTACTTTGGACACAACAACCCCAAGCAGTGTTCCAGGCTTGGGGAGGAGTGGCTGGAGAGCTGCCTGGAGGAGAAGGACCTGGGGATGTTGGTTGGCAGCAGCTGAACATGAGCCAGGAGTGGCCCAGGTGGCCAAGAAGGCCAGTGGCATCTTGGCCTGTGTCAGAAGCAGCGTGGGCAGCAGGAGCAGGGCAGGGGTTGTGCCCCGTATTTGGCACTGGTGAGGCCAAACCTTGAATCCTGGGTTCGGTTTTGGGCCCCTCACTCCATGAAGGACGTTGAGGGGCTGAAACACATTCAGTGAAGGGGAATGGAGGTGGGGAAGGAGCTGTAGAACCAGACTTGTAAGAGTCAGCTGAGAAAACTGGAGTTGTTTAAACCTAAAGAAAAGGAGGCTGAGGGGCAACTTCATCACTGTCTACAACTGCCTGAGAGGAGGTTGTAGCGAGGTGTGTGTTGGTCTCTTCTCCCAAGTGACAGGAGGAAATGGCCTCAAGCTGCACCACAGCAGGTTCAGATTAGACATCAGGAAAAATTTTTTCACTGGAAACATTCTCGGGCACTGACAGAGGCAGCCCAAGGAGGTGGTTGAGTCCCCATCCTTGGAGGTGTTTACAAGATGGGTAGGTGAAGTGCTCAGAGATGGTTTAGTATTGGAAAGGTATGGCTGGACTTCATGAACTGGAAGGTCTTTTCCAAGTGGTTCTGTGATTCCCTTGAGTAATAACAAATCTTTCAGCGTCTGTGTGCATTTTGTAACTGCTTTGACTTACCTGTACCCAATTATGAGTTTTGAATCTTGTGTAGGGATGACTGTGCAGTTTGTATGATAGGTAAGGTTCATCTGGGCTATCACAAAACACTATCACCATCATCTTCTAGCACCTCTAATAATTTTGACTGTAATGGCTTAGTTTCATTTCTAAATTACTTACAGGAATATGCATGGTTTTGTGCTACAAATACGCAAACTGATGATGGACAAGATTTTGTATTTGGTGATCTTCTCTCAGTGGACTAAATGGAAAAAAGTCTTTAATACCATCCACACATGTGAATCAATGTTTGACTCATTTTTATGTTTATGTTGACTATATTGTATGCTAGAAAATACAAAAAAAGGTCTCTCTGGCTTTCCTGTTGAATTTATGTTATGATTATTTCTTTTATGAGTGCTAACATGATTAAAGTGTTAGCCAAAAGAGGAACATTTTAACTGAATCATGTTGAGTTGCATCATTATTTAAAAAACACTCACTGTCTGAGCAGAGCTGTCCTCGTGCAGTCGTGTCTTTAAAAGACTTTTGGTAGTGCATTGTCATTTCCCATCAGCTTAATCTATGCCTTCTGCAAAGGAAGATATCAAAGTCTCTTGTACATCCAGCTTGTAGAATGGATTATTGGACATTCTTGAACCTCAGCTTAAAAAGAAATAAACATATACTCCCTGCAAAACCTTTAACATTAGCCATTATTAACGTTAATTAATAATGATCACCTCCTTAAATTGCTGTATTTTTCCTTAATCTGCAAGGAAGTGTTTCACGTAGTAGGTTTTCTCTACAGACAGTAGGAAAAAAGTCTGTGTTATGGTCTATTTATTTTTATTTCTTTTCTGTTACCTTTAGAGTGAACTACTTTTGCTTCAAAGAAACCATTTTGGGGTCTGTCTTACACATGGAATTATTGGGGAGCCAGTAGTACAGTTGGTGCATCTATAGCTCTTTGTTTGAAAGTTACAAATTGCTGCAGAGATACAGTTCATGCAAACTCATCCCTGATAAAGGATATTGGGGAGAGGAATAAAACAAATTGGTAATGACTGACAGATAAAACAAAGAACCAAGAAAGATGAAGGGAAAAAAGAATTCAGTGCACAGAAGTCTTTTTATTGAGAAGGAAGAAGCGGTGATTGTGATGTGGTAGTTTGCTCCCTCTGTGTCAGATTCAAGATGAAAGAGATTGCAGCTTTGAATGCCTGGGTTGTTTTCTGTGCAATAGGAGAAATTTAGAAATGTATTTTGCACATAAATTCTCACCTTGAATAGGTTGAGGGTCGTTCTGCTGCTGGGCGTTTACTCAGTTCTTTTCAGTGCTGGTAGCGTATTGTAGAAATCACAGTTTAAAAATGTGTACTCCATGTAGTTTTGCTAAAACAAAACATTATAGCACAGTTAGAATAATGAAGTGGAGTTAATTGATGACGAAGGTCCTTAAAGATTGTGGAAGTTCTGTTGATTATGTATTTTTCTATTTTGTATCTTCTACTTTGGACTTGCATATGTGGTGCTTCTTCAAAAGGCTTGTCATTCACTGATATTACCTTAGAATCACAAAAAGAAGTATATCAATTACATTGATGCCCTTTTAGGGTTAGGGAAAAGTTAGCAATCATTCTTTCAAACTTCAGGCTTGGTACTGGAATGTGCGTTGCACTTTGTGGTAAAATGAATTGATCCAGGACGGCATGATGAGACTTAAGTGTGTCCAGTGTAAGTTTTGAAGGAGATGAAAAAGTTAATTTTTATTCCCCAACATAAGAAGGATATGGAACTGTTGAAGTGAGTCCAGAGGAGGCCACAGAGATGATCCGAGGGCTGCAGCACCTCTCATATGAGGACAGGCTGAGAGAGATGGGGTTGTTCAACCTGGAGAAGAGCAGGCTCCAGGGAGAACTTAGAGCAGCCTCCCAGGACTGAAAGGGGCTCCAGGAAAGCAGAGAAGGGGCTTTTTACAAGGGTCTAGAGCCGTGGAACGAGGGGGAATGGCTTTAAATTGGAAGGGGGTAGATTTAGATTAGACATTGGGAAGAAATTCTTCAAAATGAAGGTGGGGAGGCCCGGGCCCAGGTTTCCCAGGGAAGCTGTGGCTGCCCCATCCCTGGAGGTGTTCAAGGCCAGGTTGGATGGGGCTTGGAACCCCCCTGATCCAGTGGGAGGTGTCCCTGCCCATGGCAGAGGGGTGGGACTGGATGGGCTTTAGGGTCCCTTCCAGCTGAACGCATTGCATGATTCTATGACTTACCTTCCATATCAGAGGGTTTTATCATACTCAGGGACTTTTTACTTTTGGAGCAAGTCCTGTTTTTTCTGATGTTAGCAGTTGCAAATGAGATCTGTCGACAGAGAAATCCGTGAACTTTTTAATTTCTGACTCTTGTTGATTTTCAGATTGTCCTTTGAAGACTGATGTACATTTACCTCAGTATTTTAAATCTATTGAGGGTTTGGATAATGATGGCTCAGCTCCAGCAAGGAGGCCCAGATGAAAAAGAGAAGACTACAGCTTTAAAGGGTGAGTCTTTCTGCCTTCTTTTTACATATATTTTTACATGTGTGTTTCAGAGGCAATTGTTAAGGAAAACGAAAATAGTTTGATGTAACTGGGTTAGAGTTTGGGAATTGCAATGCTGGGAGACACTGTTGTTCTCACTTTTGTTCTATCTGTGCTAATGCATTTTGTCTAATCGTGTGTCCATTATCAGTATTTTCATGAGATGATTAAAAAAATAATGATCTGTGGTAAGGAGTAACAGAGTAAGATATCTATTAATATTTTTAATTTTCATAATTATCCTTTGAGGAAGTTGAGTGATACTTTTGTGTTCTTAGTTTCTGGGAGTTATCACTTAAATTTTATGCCACTTACATTTTATAATGATACAGCCATATTACAGCTTTTAAATATCTCTGACTAGAATGTTAGCAGGGAAAAATTTTCAGGACATTGACCTCCTGTTAATATTATAAATTTTTATTTGTATTCTGTGTTTAAAAAAAAGTGGATGAACCTAAGTGACTTCGCGGAGTAATTTTTTTCCTCAAGTAATAAGTAAGTGACAACTTTTAGACACTTTTTAAGTTGTGGAAGTACATAGGCTTGGTTACATGTACAAGCAAGCCATCCAAACATTGGATTTAAAGTGTTTTTATCACAAATTTACTCTCTAAATTGCCTTTCCAAAGAGAAAAAAGAATATACCTTGTATCTCCAGTGTAAAAATTTGGTTTCTGCCAAGGTATTGCCAGAAATATGTGTTATAGAGTGATGGTGGGTGGTGTTTCTTTAGATAAAACCATGTACTTGTGAAATGTTTGGTGAAAACTGCTGTAGTGCTTGTACTAATTCTATCAAATTAGTATGTTTTGATGAAATTACACTTCATATTTGGAAAAGTGAAACTCCCATTTTGTACCTGGTCTTAATTGGATCTTCATTAAGGGTTGCTGTACAAGAAATAGCCCATGTAATAAAAACTTCATGTGAGGATGTTTTTTGCTTCATGTGATTATTGAGCTGTAGAAGGTCTCCTGCAAATCCTTCAGCTTTGGGCTCTTGTTGAACCAGTCAGGGATTGTGTTCACAGAATTCTACAGTGGTTGGGGCTGGAAGGGCCCTCTGGAGCCCGTCCAGTCCAACCCCCTGGTAAAGCAGGGTCACTTCTAGCAGGTTACACACATCCAGGTGGTTTGAGTATCTCTAGAGAAGGAAACTCCACACCCTTCCTGGGCAGCTGGTGCCAGTGATCGATTGTCCTCACCGGAGAGAAGAGTAGGAGAGTTCAAGATCTTAGCAAGAATGGTGGATGAGACCTTGAAAGCATCTTAGAATTACAGGAACGCTTTAGCTAATTTTCACGTGTAACTTTGCGCAGGAAGGAAGTGGACATGTTGGTGGTTGAAGCACAGGCCAGTTGCAGTCTTCTCAGTGACCATAATGGACGCTGTGAATCAGGACAAGCCACACATTCTGCAGATAAGCTTAAGGTAGCTCATGTAGTGTTGCTCTTGCTGCTCAGGAGACAGATATTTTATTATATAGTAACTGGCACTACTGTGTGAACACTTTTCCATATGGGTCACAGTACGAAGACATGAAGACTGGTGAAATTAAATTGAAGAGGTTTGATGTGACTGGAATCTCTTCTCCAAGGAGGGAAAGGTGTACAAAAGTCTGTTTTGCTACCTTGACACTGTGAAAATACAGGGAAAAGGGGACATTTTTTACATCCTGTTGTGAAAAACATGTTTGACAAAGTTCTTTTCTTTCTCCAGTCGTTTGATTGAGGACAGAAGCAGTTTCCCCAGAGCTTTCGAAGGACAAGCTACAAAAAACAGCTTATGATTGCTGATGTGAATTGAATGTCATGGAGCTTGCTATTAAACAGATTAGATGTAAAAGTGAGGTATGATTGAGAAAGCTGCATTTAGAAATCGTAGAACCATAGAATTATTGAGGCTGGAAAAGACCTCTAAGACCATAGAGTCCTACCATCAGCCCAACACCATGTTAAACCATATTTCAAAATCTGCCAGTCAATGTCCAGTGTTGAATAGCAGTTTAATTACCATGGAGATGCTCAGGTACCATAGTCTGGGTTGGAGGGGTGTTGAATTTCAGCGGCCACACAAGACGTCCTTTGACCCTCATCTGTACGCAGTAAAATCACTTAGAGAAGGAGGAGCTGGAGGCAATCAAATGTACAAAGGAGTGGATGTCATGTGAACCTGAAGAGTTACAAAAGAGCAGGCTAGGGAGCTGTCAAAAATGTTGAAGCTAATTTTCAGTACATTTTAAACACTGTAGAAACTGCAAAGTGTTAATGTACCAATACAAAGCTAAGGTAACATGGTATCCTATAGGCTTGTCATGGCGACAGGACTAGGCAGAGAGAGTGATAAAAAACCTATTCAAATCATGATTTTAAGTAATTAAAGGATGGAAGCGTAGTTAATGTCAAACAAAGCAAGTTTAAAGAAAATGAGTCTTTTCAAACTGTTTTCTTTCCTTTGAGCTACAACTTTGAACGGTAAAGGTGATAAAACAATATGCTTGGAATACTTAATGCATTTCCTTGGTGGTATGTGATATCTTGATTTATGAAATAATAGTAAAAACTCAGTGTACCCCTCTTGAACTGAATGTTGATGTGGTCTTCAAATTAATCTATGACGTCATAGGAAAAACATACTTCAGTGGAATCCCATGGAATCATTTCTCAATGATTCTTTTTAATAATAATCAGAAATTACGTTAAAACAATATTGTCTAGTTGTGTGGGTGGTGAGCAATGAGGAGAAGAGAGAGTGTACAATCATAGAACAGTTTGGGTGGAAAGGGACCTCAAAGCCCATCCAGTTCCAACCCCCTGCCATGGGCAGGGCCACCTCCCACTGGATCAGGGGGTTCAAAGCCCCATCCAACCTGGCCTTGAACACCTCCAGGGATGGGGCAGCCACCACTGCTCTGGGCAGCCTGGGCAAGGTATCCCCACCCTCACAGGAAGACATATCTCTCTAAGATCTCATCTCAATCTCCCCTCCTTCAGCTGAAAACCCTTCCCCCTCATCCTATCCCTGCGCTCCCTGCTGAAGAGCCCCTCCCCAGCTTTCCTGGAGCCCCTTTCAGTCCTGGGAGGCTGCTCTAAGGTTTCCCTGGAGCCTTTTCTTCTCCAGGGTGAGCAACCCCAACTCTCTCAGCCTGTCCTTGTATGAGAGGTGCTGCAGCCCTCAGATCATCTCTGTGGCCTCCTCTGGACTCACTCCAACAGATCCATCTCCTTCCTGTGCTGAGGGCTCCAGAACTGAATGCAGGACTGCAGATGATTGTACACTGTTATCTGTGTGCGCAGTAATTGTTTAGTAGTGAGATGTGAGCACACGATGTCCGTACGTGCTTCCTCTGGTTAAATGTAAATCTTTAAATTGGGGGTGAAGAATGCAGGCTACACTTCAGTGTGCTCACAGCCCAAAAACCCAGCGGTGTCCTGGGCTGCATCCAAAGCAGTGGGACCAGCAGGGAGAGGGAGGAGATTCTGCCCCTCTGCTCTGTTCTTGTGAGACCCCACCTGGAGCTCTGCATCTAGCTCTGGGGTGCAGTTTTCTATTCCTTGATGGTTATTAAAGGAGGGTGGTTGAGAGAAGAATGTTGATAACTCAGTCTTTTTTGGGTATTAGAGGGCGGATTAGGGAGTGTTGTGGTCACAGCTGGTCACTGTCTGTGAGATGACATGTGTTTGATGATCTGAGATCTTCAGGAAGGTGAACAAGAATATATCAGTTACTTGGTATTGAAGTTGAGTAAGTTCATTCTAAAATCAGGATGCATTAGATGTATTTCTAACATTGAGGGTAATGAGTCATTAAAACAGGTCACTTCATCTTTGGTGGCTTCTCTGTCTCTGGACATTTTTTGATCAACATTTCAGATGAATAGGCAAATAAATAAATAAGAAGATAAACTGACAAGGAGGCCTAGCTTTTGAATCTGGAACGAGATCTCCCATAATGAAGTCCTATGTTTAGTAATACGTGGGATGTCCTTCTGCCCTTCAGATGTACAAATCTGAACAAACACATTTTTGTCAGTGATAATAGTGAAATAAAAAAGACATAGCATGCATTATGTAATTTTTCTTTTCCTTTTTTTTTTTAGATTTATTGTCTAGAATAGACTTGGATGAACTAATGAAAAAAGATGAGCCACCACTTGAATTTCCTGATACTCTGGAAGGATTTGAGTACATTTTTAATGAAAGTAAGTTGTGTATGCTTTGTAAAGGCTATACTTAGAATAATGTTGAGTGGTTATCAGGACTTTAATTATACCTTATAAGTCCCTACTGGAATTTCACACTTTTCTGTTAGGAATAACATATTAAGCCTTTCTGGTAACAGAACTGTAAATCTAGCTAAGTAATAATTTTTTAATTTTGTAGCGTTGTCTAAAAAAATCCCTGATTTTAGACAGTGCTGTAGGTTTGTGCTGTGCAGACTTCATGGCTTCCTGTGTTCTGTTACAGAAGTGTTAATACCAAAACTGTGAAAGTGATTTCTGTAGCATTAGCATTAAAAAGCTAGATTAAAGAGTAGTCACTCATATAAGAAACATCTTATTTACTGAGTCATTTTTATGGATACAGGAGGAGTTACTGTTTAGGTAATAATTGATACTAGCTATTTCATTAATATGAATAGGAAAACACCGATTTATGTTGACAGGAGGATGAGCAACATGATAGACTGTCTCTTGCTCTTCTGGTGTGGGTCACAGTTTTCAATTACAGCTAAGTGTGTGATGACTACAAGTGCTTCCAGCTGGCTGGATCTGTGTGTTAAATGAGTTACTAGTATTTATAATTTCCAGTACGTACATTTTAAAATCCGTCTGAGAAATAAGCCTCTGAGCTAAAGTAATACCAGACTCCAGGAAATGGCTCTTTCAAGATTGTTTGAAACCTGTAGGACAAATGGGGACGTTTACAATTCAACTTCTTTACAGTGACTGCTCTGTGAACAGAGGAACTTTAGTTTCTAAATCTGCCTGTCTTACAACCTCCACTTTTAAAGAGGAAAAAAAAGGAGCTTTCCTTTAAATGGTAGTCATTTATGCAACACTTAGCTTTTTAATACCCTGATGGCTTTCACAGGAAGGTACTTAGAGACTAAAAGTGTCATGAAAGTGATGCTCTTTCTTTGATGGGAGGGGTTCAGCTCTGTCACTTTTCAGCTTCTTATTTTTAGATCTGCACAGTGTCTACTGTCTTCCTTACTGACTTCAGAGTTAATGGTTCATATGTGGTTGATAAAAAGGGCTGATTTTTGAATTTTGGGGAATGGTGTTTTAGAATGATGTTACTGAGTATTCCATCACTAACCTCACAGCCTGAGTGTTTTCTGTAAAATAGAGCATAACCTGTTACATGTGCTACTGGTCAGCAAAGCAGGAAGTTCTCTGCTTTGCTTTTGTATGTTTAACTCATATTTTCGGTCGTGTGCTCTCACATCATAACTGTGCTTCTTTTTATGCTGGAAAGGTAAGGAGGATTATTAGCAAATTTAAAAACCCTGGAGAGAACACGAGTTCCAGAAAGCCAAATTACAAATATAACAAATACTTGCTCCACTTTATTTGTGGAGAGAGCGACTTTGTGTACTATTGAATGATGTACTTGAAGAGTAACTAGCTGGGAAGGAGTAAATGAAGGTAGATTCATGATGAAAACAGGAGAAAATTTGTACCTGAGACAGGGTTATGAAGTTGGGGAGAAATCTTTTACTGGTGTCTTGTATGTGAGGTAAGATATGGAAGAAAATGTTAAATAAGCAGATAAACATAACTATTAGAGATACCAGATCTTAAATATTTTATTTAAAACATGAGGAATCAAAATATAAATGTCCCAAAAGCGTGTGAACTAAGTTAGCAAATTCTTGCTATTCAAGAGGAAATATTTTGCTGAGAAACCTTACTTACATCTCAGCTTTCAAAGGAGGTACTTGTACACATCCCTGTTTTTAATCTTTCTCTGATTTACTGCAATTTTTTGATGCCATGACACCATAACTTACCTATTGTCTAATAAAATGAAACATTGCTGGTAAAATATAATCGGTTTTCCACAGTTTGCTTCTCATTTGGTTGCCATTTCATTATTTTTATTATTTTAAGTCAGCCCACCTCTTTATCTGTGGTTCAGTATTCTGCTATACCTTTGCTGTAAACAAGGCCAACTGCAGAAAGTTGTATTGGAGTCTAAGAGCAGCATGTGCTTTTGCTCCAATCAAGTGTTCTGCTTTATTCCAGTGGTGTTATCCAAGAGCTCTTACTGGATTGTGCAGTACCTGGGATTTGAGATGTTTACCTTGATTATGAATGTGGGTTTTTTTCAGATTAACTTGGAATGTTGTTAATCTTGAAAGTAAATGTCTCCTTTCCTTCCAGCCTCCAGCCCAATTTGTACACCTATTTCTTCATAAATGCAGTTGGTTTCAAAGTAGGGGATTAGTAGGTACAATTTGATCACCTAATTGACACTGCAGATCAAATATTAACTGCTAATGTTTACATTTCAGTGTTCATCCATTGCAAACTTGCAAAGGAATTTGACATTTCATATCTGCATGTAATTTCACTGTCATGATGTGTTTATCTTTATCTTGCAATATACTTATACCAGTTATATATAATATATATACATGTCTTGTTATTATGCTTCTATTGTTTTCCTTCAAGAATACCATAACCAAAAAAGGAATTCATAGTAGCCCAATTTTTAGATGTAGACTTCTTTTAAAATTTTAAGCAATTAAATATGACTTTTTTAATGAAGTATATTAAAATTTAATGACATTGTTTCTTTTACAGAAGGGCAGTTGAGACACATAAAAACTGGGGAGGCATTTGTTTTCAATTATCGTGAAGATTTGCATAGATGGAACCAAAAGCGCTATGAAGCTCTTGGAGAGGTATATTAATTGTGTGAATGTATGCATGAATGTATCTATTGGTGTGCTGTGGGTTTTTTGTGTTTCTCTGTAGGAATAGTACTTTTAATTTGATAAATATTAAGAAAGATTTGGTGTGGCTGCAGTCATTTAACAAAAGGTACTTTGGGATTTGTTGCATGTTATTGCTCTGACAGTCATTTCCTTTATTTGCTGTGTAGCCTAAGATGCGTTTTACACTACAATTTGACTTTAATGTGTGTTCAAAATAGAATGTCATCTACATAAACGTCATCTACACAAATCAGACACTATTGTATGGTGCACTGTTTTCTTTAACTTCTCCTCAAGGTGAAGCACTGGGTACAGATCTGTAGAATCTGACTTTCTAGCTGAAGATAAGTGTCTTGGCTGCTTTTCTCATGTTACCAGGAGATACCGAGAGCCACTATGTTGATTGAGTAGAGATCAGGTGATTAATTGATTAAATGTTTGTTGCTGTATTAGATATTTGGATCATACTGGTACTTCCCAGGCTTTTTGTAGGGATGTTGTGGATGTAGTAGGTATGGAAGTGATTGACAATGGTTTGTTTTATAAGCAAAAATGACCTTAATTTCAGAGTCATGCTTCTAGTGGTACTTGAGGAGTCAGAGTAGTGACTTGAGAAAAAAGGCATGTGATTGAAGAGGAAAGGCATCTGTGAATGCAGAACATTGTGTGCTGAGGTCTTCCTTCCACCGTCATGACCACCCCAGTGGTCAGTTGGCGTCCCAGCCGTGCCCCCTCCCAGCTTCTTGGGCACCCTAAACCTGCTCACTTGTGTATTAAATAGTGAAACAAAAAACTCAAATGTCTGAAATGACACCAGCCCTACACCGTTGCGAAGTAAATAATGTAAAGCATCTTGATAGAGTTTCTTGGGTGCATAAATAATTATATACTTCAGTTTATCCTCAAATAGTTTCATACAGTTTCTCATGCTGAAAGACTGTATTTGTCAACAGTAACTAAAGAAGTATCTCATTGCCTGACTTGGAGGACGGTCACCAGTGGTGTCCCCCAGGGATCGGTGTTGGGTCCAGTCCTGTTTAATATCTTTATTGATGATCTGGATGAGAGGAGTGAGTCCATCATCAGCAAGTTTGCAGATGATACCAAGCTGGGAGGAAGGGTTGATCTGTTAGAGGGTTGGATGGCCCTACACAGGGACCTGGACAGATTGGAGAGCTGGGCTGATTCTAATGGGATGATGTTTAATAAGTCCAAATGTCGGGTACTTCATTTTGGACACAACAATCCCATGCAGAGCTCCAGACTGGGGACAGAGTGGCTGGAGAGGAGTCAGGCAGAAAGGGACTTGGGAGTGCTGGTGGACAGGAAGCTCAACATGAGCCAGCAGTGTGCCCAGGTGGCCAAGAAGGCCAATGGCATCCTGGCCTGCATCAGGAATAGTGTGGCCAGCAGCACCAGAGGAGTTATCGTCCCCCTGTACTCGGCACTGGTCAGGCCTCACCTTGAATATTGTGTCCAGTTCTGGGCCCCCAGTTTGGAAAAGATGTCAGGATGCTGGAGAGTGTCCAGAGGAGGGCAACGAAGGTGGTGAAGGGGCTGGAGCACAAACCCTACGAGGAGCGACTGAGGGAGTTGGGGCTGTTTAGTCTGAAGAAGAGGAGGCTCAGGGGAGACCTCATTGCTCTCTACAACTCCCTAAAAGGAGGTTGTAGTCGGGCAGGGGTTGGTCTCTTCTCTCAGGTGACCAGTGACAGAACTGGAGGGCATGGACTCAAGCTTCGACAGGGAAAGATTAGACTTGATGTTAGGAAAAAGTTCTTCACTGAAAGGGTGATTGGTCATTGGAATGGGCTGCCCAGGGAGGGAGTGGAGTCACCGACCCTGGAGGTGTTTAAGGGGAGACTGGATGAGGCACTGAGTGCCATGGTTTAGATGATGGGTTGGTGTTAGTGTTGGATTATAGGTTGGACTCGATGATCTCAGAGGTCCTTTCCAACCTTATGATACTGTGATACTTTTTTGAGGTACATCAGGATAGGCTCTTTTGGAACTTCTGTAGGTGCCAAGCTTGCAGGCTCAAGAAAGGAGTGCCCAGCAGAAGTCTCTGCTGATCTTGATGATCAGGAATCACAAACCTTCTGTGCTTAACCTCTGCCGACGCAATCCGCGCTCTGTGCTGGCTCAGCCACTCCGTTTCATTCCAGGGTCAGCCTGGGCTCTGTGCTGAACGTGCTGGAGCTGCCCTGTTGTTGAGCACTGCTTTGTCCTGCCAGGGCTTTGTTCCTGAGGATTGATAGTTTTTTACCTCCTTCTTGTTCCTGCAGAAACTGTGGCAGGGGAAGAGACAGTGGGGTCCTCTGCTGCTGCTTGTCACATCCTTTCACCTCAGCTGTATGTTTTCCAAAACAGGGAATGTGCTATTGCCTGATCTGCTGCATTGTCTTAAGTTACTTGATGCACGTTTCTTCCAACAAGAAACGGACTGGTACCTATTCCATGAACTGCTTGCACAGACCTTTGTGTGTACCAGTATTGTTCAAATATCCTCATTTTCCAAATAAGTGAGTTAGATGAGACACAACGATACAGGTTAGTATGTCTCCATGGGGGCTCCTGTGACACCACTCCTTCTTGAATGCATTTGGCATCATCATATTCCTTAGTTTGGGCATCTGACTAGGGAACGTCACTGCTTTAGCCCAGAGTGGTATGGACAACATTTTGTGATTTTTTTTTTTTTTTAGTTAATGAGGAGATGGGATGTGTTCACAGAGTGGGTGCTTTATGTCTGTGACCTGTCTGGTGCATTTTGCCTTAGTTCTAGTCGTTTTCTGTGTTCAGGTGTCAGCAATCCTTGCAGTGCATTTTGTTTGTATTGGCACATAAAAGGCAAGGAGAGTTTGAGGTCAGATATCTGGCAAGGTGAGTTGTTCCAAGTTGCTTATTTGGTTTGCCTTTTTTAGAGAAAAAAGAAACTAATTTATGTTTCAGTCCATTGTCTGCTGCGTGCTTGGTATGAGACTGCTCTTCCAATGAATCACAGATTTCTAAGTGCTCCCTTACCTGTTTGTTTTTGGCACAGTCAGTGTTCATACAATTTTCTGGGAGCACAGGGTGTGCCGACCAGCAGTTCTTCACATGGATAAAACCTCCTCTTGTGCCAAAGGTTGATGAGTCATTGATGTAGGTGTTGAAGAGTATGGAAGCAGTGTGTTGCCCTCTGATTAGCCAGTTTGGAGTCTGGCGTAAGATGTGTTCAGCAAACTGTGAGAGCTTAAGAAGCAACAGCTCATGGAATTCGTAAGGTGATGGGGTAAAATCCGGCCTCAGGCCTTTGCTTTGAAACATTGCCCTTCAGCTTTACAAGTTCTTCAGTACGTATTTGTGGCTGAACGTTTATGTGGCTGGACATACAGTAAGGTGATAATGTAGCCAGACTTCTATCATAGGAAAAAAAGTGCTTTATGTATTCAGTGTTTCCACTATTACCTTAGTAATTGTGTGCTCATTTTCTGATTTTTAAAGGATTTACTCATCTTGCCCAAGGCAGATTTTTTTTTCACTGTATTTTACTTTTATTTAGTATTTTACTTTTTTTGAACTGATTTTATTGTGTTTTGCGAATTTTAAGAAGTGATTGTACTTACTGGCCTTGTATTGTTGTATCATTCTCTCTTTCTTGGAGCACTAATAAATTTCTATTTTGTAATCCATGATTTTTTTGCTGTTAAGAGTTGTGAATACGCTATCTACCATTACTCTGGCTGTATGGAAATTGATTCTTCACAAATTACAATGCTTCGTCAACGTCTCCACTTCTTACATCTCTTTATTCTTCACTCATTGATCTGTTATTTCAGGCACACAATTTGTTCTGCAGCCTCTTGATATGTGCTCCTAATAGCAATTTAGTGAACTGTTCATAATTTTGCGATTCTGGTTCAGTCATTGCTACTGCGGCATTGAATTTTTGTGGAGAGCCTCTCCATTCGCTTTTTGAAAATTAAAATGGCAACAGAAGTGTGCAGAATGTGGTGCTGCAGCTGCTTCTAACTGCCGACTAATCCATGTGGGAAGTTTGAAGTACGATTGAGAACGGTTTTGTGGCAATAGTTCTGTTGTCGCAGACACACCGTCCCAGTTCAGAGTTGAGGTATGGGTTTGTTTTTTTCTTGGTCAGGACTAATGGAGATTTGGATTTTGGGTTGAACTCCAGATTAGACTCACGTGATGTTCGACTCTTTGCATTTTAAGTAGATGTCTGTGCCAGTTGTACAGCATTTTAAATGAATGTTACATCTACTGAATTTGCCAGTAGTCAGCTTCAGCCCCTGCTTGTTGTGACATTGAAATTAGCAGTAACTGCCAAGAAAATACTACTAAACTCTGGGGGTTTACCTTGAGTTTTACCAGCCATTTAGGTTGTATTGATAATGAAATCTCATATGAGAAAGATTATGTAGACGTTCTCCTTCCATGGTCTTCCAGTAACCAAAATATCCCTGTTATTGGTTTATAGTTATGGACCATTGCTCTGTGTGTTTCTTGCAGCTCTAGGACTGGGTAGTTATAAATCGGTGATTCCTTGGATGCCATTTAATATTTGCAGGTGTTTTTGTGATGCCATCACTAATGAGACTTTTTACCTGTTCTGACAGTTTTCTTGGCTGCCCATGTCTTTAAACAAGTCTATTAGGATTTTTAAATGTGTAGACTATAATGCTATATATAGATTGTGAATATGTAGATTGTAGAATATAGAATAGATGATAGAATATATATATAGAATAATCTATAGAATAGTAGGTTATAGAATATATATACATTACAATGCCCCTGCTGTGGTCCTGTTCAAAGACTGACGTATCCCATCTCTCATAATTGCAGCCTATCTGACGTGCAGAAGCATCTAAGCAGGTAGCACAAGAGTTGTGGTTATTTTTTATTGTTACCACCCCACTGCACAGGAAAACACCTTGTATTTATGTAGAACAGGTACAGAAAGCAAAGGAACAGAACACCTAAATCAGAAATTCCTTGCGTGTTTCATGTATGATAAGATACAGTTATTTCTCTAATGATGTAAAATTCTAGTCCACTAAGTATGTGCACGATGTGAGGTCCATCATACAGTAATTAACCATCAAGGTTAATATTTGAGGGGGGATGTGTGTGTAAATGAGTACGTAGCATAATGACAATGACAACCCGTAATTAAGATGGCTAAGGAGTAAAATGGGAGGGTTTTTTTTCCAAGATCTCCTTTAAGTTAAAAAACAGCTTGGTCTCAACATAATTTAAAAAATAAGCGTTCACCTGCTACTAATTTCCTCCTTGGTTGCAAAGATCATTATTTGTTTGGATGACTGAGAGAAAGAAGCTATTTACATAGCGCAAATGAAAGCGTAGAGCAGCAGAAGAGGACATGTAAGTTAATGAAGAAGGAAGCATTAAGTAGTCTGCATTTGAAAGGGTAGCTTCTTACATGAATAACCCAAAATCTGATGATAGGCTGCACGTGCACCTGATAGTACTTAAGGTCCAATCTTGCAGCCGAAGCTCATGTGAATAAACTCAATAGGTCTGATCTTGTGAATAAGGGCTGCAGGATCAAGTTCCAAATGAAATTTGCAGATGATTAGTAGAAATCCTTACACTCTAGTTTCAGTTTCTTTGAACAGTTTATCATTAAACATTTTGGACTTCCTCTGCCTAGCAAGACTTTAATATAAATTACGTGCTTGCACACGATGGATTAAGCAAATTTATGTTTTTGTACCTTGACTTATTGTTATGTATTTGCTGTTAGTTATTTTGTGGTTGGAAAATTTGTCTTACTGAGAGGACAAATTAAATTGATAGTGGTGTGATCTGTACACAAGTTCATGGACATTTGCCTTCCTGGGATGCTTGGTTGGCTAGGGCTGTTGAAGAGACTGTTCTCTTTGAAGAGATTGGATGCCAAATAGTTAACAGGTGCCTGTGGAGTGTCTGTTAATGTAATTTTTTCAGTGTCTTGTATTACAGTCAAGTAATGATAAACTTCCATGCGGTCAGTAAAAATCCTCACTGAGAACCTAACAGTTTCTTCCTAGTTTTATGTCCTTTTTCAAAGGCAACATGAAAGCACCTGACTGACATATTTATTATGAAAGTAGTTACATCCCATTTTGGGTGGGCTCCTTTGGAAGCAGTCTGATGGTGTTGGTTCTGTGCTTTTCATGCCATATCTGCTAATGAGGGCTGAGAAGGTTTTCACTTTAGCAAAAGTTTACAATGGTAAATGTCACAAAAATATTTAGAGTTGTACTATTTGGACAAAAATAGACAGCTGAGCAGAAGAGAGAGACCAAGCAAGTTCTTTAAAGTAAATTTATGTGATCTCATTTCTTATTAGACATAGAAGAATCCACATGGCCTAGAGACTTTTTGAATGTGAAAGTTGGAGGCAGATTGTAGATGACACCTATTGCTTTTTGGACACCAAGGTCAATTTTAAATACAGATTTTTAGGAATTCATGCCTCACTGGTTACAGGTTTCTTTCATACTGATTTATTTTCAGTTTGTGGTGGGAAAATGTGAAACAGAAACATATAATCATAGAGTAATTTGCGTTTGAAGGGACCTTAAAGACCATCCAGTTTCAGCTCTTGACATGACATACAAGACTTCGGGAAAGCTAAATAAAGCACCTAAAAATGGGACAGGATATTGACTTTTCTCTCTCGTGGTAGTTCCTAAGCCATAAGTCATACATTTCCACATGGTTCGGTCCTGTTACTTCAGTCATTCTTGAACCAATGCCTTTCATAACAGAAAGAAAATGCTACTAGGGGCAGCACAAAAGAAATCTCGATCATGTATGTGTACTGTAGTGTCTTTAGAATTTTAGAAATATTTCAGGTTTTAACAATCTGGTTTCTCTTCTGCATTGCCTTTTGCTGAGTGGAGTAGATGGACAGACAGCTTAGCGAGGATTGAAGACTACTTACCTAAGGAAATTCAAATATGAATCTTTGTTGCATGCAGTATATTCATTTGCATATGCTAAATCCTCTTTCAAAATCTGCTGTTTGTGAAGACTTTTTACTGGAACGATTATGTCAGATGTGCTTCAGTGAACTCTTCTAGTTTGTAGGCAGCAATTGGCAGTAGGTTGGTTCATCACAGTAACATGACAGTACTCGAAAGGTTCGGAGATAGTTTCATAATTATTGTTAGCATGATTCTTGAAAGAAATGATGAGCATCTCACAAACCCAGATGGGAATTTGTTACATTGTTGATAAATGTGTTGATAAATGTGTTTTACATTTTTAAATTGATAAACAGTGAAAAGCAGAGAGGATACAATAAGGCAGATGGTTGTTTATAAAGCACTTGCAAGTTGCTGCAATTCGAAGAATGGGACTAATTGTTAAAAAGAAGACAAAAATTGGAGTAGGGGGAGTGTTTCAATGAGTTAATCATGAGCTTTTTAAAAATAAAACCTTCAGCAGCTTTAGTTCAATTAGAACCATTCTTGCCATCCTGGGTTTATATGCAAAAGTTTAGACTCTGAGTTCTTAATAAACTTTTGTACCAACCATTTTCATGTAGCTGAAATTAAAAATACAACTAATGCACCTTTTATCTAAATGTTTCCATCCCCATCTTCCTCCTTTTTCTTATTACAAGAAAACCCAAAGATTTATTGCACAGGAAAATAAAAATGAATTACAGTGGTCTTATTCCTGCTTAAAAGCAATCAATAGAGCAGTTAGCTGAAGAATCAGCAGAGAGTTTGTAGCGAGATATTAAGATGGCATATAGTTGGCTTATTTTTGGTTAAAGGAGTAGTAAAAAGCTGGATTTTTGGCCAGCTAGAACCAGACTAGAAGATATGACATTTAAGTAGAGCCTTGACAGAATACGGATGCAACCAGTTGATTTACCTTTGTCTTGTAAGTGTTCATTTCTTGTCTTTATCAGTGATCTTAAAAGTTTCTATGAAAGCCTTTCCTACTGTTTCAGCAGGCGTTTTTTGAAAACCCAAGATAAGTAGATTACTGCCTTCATCAAGCAGCTCTTTTGAAATATGTTTATTTTACCTCAGTTGCAGAACTCCGGAAGCGTAAGTTTTCTTTTACTGGATTTTAAGCTTCTCCAAGAGAAAGAATGTAACACTTTTTGTGTCTTCAACAAGGGTCTTGCATCTTTCAGTTTTCTGGGAATATTTTTATTAAAATTCAGCAGAATAGTGATATTTGTTAATAAAGCTGTATCAGCTGCGTCAGTCCTTAATAGGAATAACTTGAAAGGAAAAAAATTCAATTATAAATCAATAGAGCGTTGTATTTCTGTATGTGCAAACAACCTAAAATTACTTTAAGATGCTCCAGCTGCTCAATTCATTAACTCAATCACAACTCAATTTTGGTTTCTGTTATCTTCCGTTGATCGCTGCAGCAGAAATACCCAGTTTGTGTGCCTGAAGCTGCTCCATGCAGTTATGACTATTAAGGAAGATCAGTCCAATTTCTGTGAAAGCACCTACCCTCCAAGTCAACACATGTAAAGGGTGTGAGTGGCCAGTATATCGTTTAAATACGTGGCCAAGATGTTGCAGAACTCATGAATCCTTTTGTGGTGTTGCAGCTGTTTGTTGTTACACTCGATGAGGATGGCAGCATGCAGTGAGGTCAATGAAGCTTTTTGGGCTTTCTGCCGGTTAAGGTGACTCATAATTATCAAATACATTGCTGAAATATAAATACAGTTAATACCACATGTGCTCCCTACCTGAATTGAGTGCAGAAAGACAGAAGCAGGTCTCTCTATCATAGTGTAAAATGTGTGGGCTAGACTGATCATTGGGGTCCGTACATGCTTGTACTTGTCAAACCTCCTGCTGACGTGTGCTGTTGTAGGAATGGCCAAGGACCATATTTTTCTGTTCTAGATATCCACGTGGGTACAATGGTACTGTCTCAGCAAAGAGCTACAGGAATTCACCTTGTGCTGATCCTGTTAATGTGAAAAGGAGCCACATCTTTTTTTTGCTTGTATGTCTTGATGTGTCTCATGAGAGAGATCTTGGTGAGGGATAAAGAAACCTACTTGGTTCATCTTTAGAGAGGAGGCACATTTTCCCCAAGCAGTCAAAAATTCTGCAGTTCATGACAATTGCATTTTGAAGGCTTTTATACTTTTATATCTTTAGGCAAGTGTTCAATCTTCTCCAGTAAGGCAGGGCTCAATCACACATGATGGTGACTTGGGAGAGCCTTGTTGGAAGGTAACTCTGAATGTCTTTCCCTTCCTCCTCCTTCCCTGAGCTTTGATTGCTGAGCATGACGTTTATTTGGTGTGGAATATCCATCCCCTTGGCCAGTTCAGGTCAGCTGTCCAGCTGTGCCTCCTTCCAGCCCATTGTGCACCCCCAGCTTCCTTGCTGTTGGGGTGAGGAGCAGAGAAGGCCTTGAGTCTTGCAAGCTCATCAGACATCCTGTCTTATCAACATTATTTCCAGCACAAATGCAAAACACAGCCCCATACAAGCTGCTAAAACTTTAACTCTGTTCCAGCCAAAACTGGCACAAGGTGGTATTGATATCTCTGCGAAGTTTGCTGGTGGTGCTGGTTAATATTAATTACTTTGGTTGCACATCTGGGAATTCTGCAGTCAACTCTCCTACTCAAAGCATGGGCAGCTTCAAAGTTATGTCAGGCTGATCTGTAAAATTTGCAGACTGCCTTTAAGCAGGAACATCCTAACCATAGATGGTTGCTAAGCTCTACCTGTGTACACTGGTGGTGGAGCTTCCAGGTAGATGGGAGACCATAAATGAAACTTGCTCCTGCATTGTGTGAGGGAAATGACTGTGGTAGCTGGGGCTAAGCTCATACGGTGAAGCTGACTTCTGAGAGAGGAAGTGTACTGCTTTCTGAGTTTTGTGAGGTGATTGGATGCAATGGTTCACTGAAGTTGAAGTGAATACTTCACTTCTGTCATGTACACTATGAAAACTTTGGAAGGAGTACCACAAATCTTACAGACCTGTTCAGAAACAATAGTAAATGCTGGACTGTTACAGTCAGAGCGTGACGCAGACTTGGAGAATAAAGAAGAGTTGCTTCCATATCAACACTGTGGTTCTGTCAAGTGCTGCTGTTAGCATGGATCCAACCACCTTTTCCCAGATTCCTCTATTATTCAAGGTTTCAGTTTCAGAGCGCGTTTTACCTTGCACCAACCAGTTTTTCCAGACACTTGTATGAGGTGCTTGAAAAAGTACTACCTCATAGCATAAACACTCCTGCTTAACTCCATTGGTTTGGCATAAGTTCTCTTCTAAGAGAATGTGTGCCTGTAGATCAATTTATAATGCAAAAGGAAGCAGCTTGTTTGATAACCTAACCTTGTTCTCATCAGCGGTCAAACAGGGTCAGAGCTCTCGTTTGTCCTGGGTTTTGGTCTGCTGTTCAGTTCCCAGTGTCACAACACTTCTCATTTAAGTGTTTTGAATGTCAGAGAGCACTGGATGCTGCTTTTCTAAGTACCACATAAGGATTAATCATGAAGTGAGAGGTCTGATCAGTTCTTGCATATGTCAGCGTAATTCATTGCTCTTGGTCACGGTGATGTCTAGTATGCAAAAATACTTCCAGATGTCTGTGGTTGTAGGTAGATAAAATTCAAATAGTTTTCACAGCAGATACATTGAAATCAGCTTGTGGAAATGATCAAGGTGCAGATTGAACTGCAAGTGTATGGCTTGAAGTTTGATCAGTTCTACCTCAGTAAACTAAAACTGCAAAGTAATAAAATATATTGTTAATATTTCCTTCTGGAACAAATCTTTCTTTTTACAGAGGCAATATGATTGGATAATTCCGAAGTAAATCCATAAGATGGTGTAGCTGATCTTTCTGTAAGACAAGTCTGCTTTCAGTTCACAGTCTGCCCAAGCATTTAAAAATACCTTTTCTTCCCCCGTCTTTTAGAAAGTTGGAGTCTTTGGTGAAATGCTCGCTGTATTCTTGTGTTTATAAGTTTCTTGGGCTTATCTTTCCACCTCCACGGGAAACCAGTTGAGGATATTGTCAAATACATTAGAAAACAGAATTCATTTGGCCCACTAATGATCCACTAATACCTTTTGATGTAAAAATAGCCTGTAACACTAGAGATAATATAGGTAAAGTGAGCAGAAATGAAGTAAACCATAAGGTGAATGCAAGTGGGAAGTGAAGGCTGGTGCACTCTTTTAGTACTATTTCATAAAGGTTTTTTTGACAGGCTGCATTCAGAAACAGAAAGAGTCCTAACTTAGATTGTAGTAACATAAATTTGGGCTGATTTCCAGTGCTCGGGAATGCATATATTCTTGATCCTTCATTACAGCTCTGAATTTTAGGAATATTGTGTTGGGAAAGTAAGTCACATCATTAGCCAGCAGCACAAATAGCAGAAGAAGCCACAATGCTTACTTCCCTTCAGCTCAGCCAAAAAGAGATTGTTTGGCTGACTATCAAAAGGAGCAGCAGTAATTGTTTCCAGTGTCACTAGAGCCATTTTGCTATTTAAAAAACCCAAAGCTTCCATTTCATTAACTCAAGAAAAGGCTTGGTCTCTGCCATCAATTAGGGGACAGAAATGGGATTCTCATGGCAAGCTCTAGGTTGCAGCCTGCCTCTGCCTCGCTGTCGCTCATGAATTGCTGCAGATGCTTCCAGGAGTTCCAAGTGCCTTTCCAGTAGCTGCTTGCTCTCCACAAGCTCTGATTCTCCTGGATGCCAGAGCAGTCTACAAGAGCAACTTCCCAAGCCTGGGACACGAGTGCAGCAGGATCTGCTGAGGTCTGCAATGAAGTGCCCAGGAGCTCAACCTAAAATCATAGAATCACAAAATCATTAAGATTGGAAAGGACGTCTGAGCTCATCAGTTCTGACCATCAACCCAACCTCACCGTGCCTGCTAAACCATGTCCCCCAGTGCCACAGCTACACACTTTTGGAACTCCTCCAGGGATGGAGACTCCACCACTGCCCTGGGAAGCCTCCGCCAGGGCTTCGCCACTCTTTTGGTAAAGGCATTTATCCCAATATCCAATCTAAACCTCCCCTGGCACAATTTGAGACCATTTTCTCCCATGCTGTCACTTGCTACTTGAGAGAAGAAACCAGCACTGACTTCACTACAATTTTCTTTCAAGGAGCTGCAGAGAGCGGTGAGGTCTCTGCCCCCAGCCTCCTCTTCTGCAGACTTAACAGTCCCAGATCCCTCAGCTGCAGTCCCTTCCCCAGCTTCATTCCTTGTCTCCGGATGCGCTCCAACCCCTCAATGTCTTTCTTGGAGTGATGGGCCCAAAACTGAACCCAGGATTCGAGGTGCGGCCTCACCAGCACTGAGTCCAAGAGCATGATCCCTTCCCTACTGCTGCTGGCCACACCTGTGGTGACATCCTGGTCTCCTGCTTCTTCTGTCTGGATTAGGCCTCGGGCAGAACAGAGCAGGAGCACCCATCGGCCTGTGTGCCCATTGCCTTGATTATTGACTGACAGCGCAGTGGTGATGAAGACATTCGATCAGTGTCATCACAGCACAACTTGTACAGAGCAATAAATATGGTTTTGTATTTGCAGGACTTCCTCAGTACACAATCTCTGGTCTGTTCTCATGGCATAGGGGTAATTACACCAATTTCTCTTGTCATAGAATGAGTTGCTTTTAGGCAAAAATGTGCCTAGTTCCTAATCTCACCTTTTTATTTTATTCTTTTAACTGACTGTTATTTGTGTTCATTTTATTGTATCTGACACGTGATAAATTAAAAACATGTTTCATGTGTCTTCTATTTTATAATACTTTTTCACTGAAAACAGAACTCTGCAGGCAAGTGGTTATCATGTAACTCACTATTGTTGATGTCCATTGCCTTGTTATCGTAGGATCATGGAATCATGGAATGCTTTGGGTTGGAAGGGACCTCATAGCCCATCCAGTTCCAACCCCCTGCCATGGGAAGGGACACCTCCCACTGGATCAGGGGGCTCCAAGCCCCATCCAACCTGGCCTTGAACACCTCCAGGGATGGGGCAGCCACCACTGCTCCGGGCAACCTGGGCCAGGGCCTCCCCACCCTCACAGGAGAACATTTCTTTGTAAGATCTCATCTCAGTCCCCTCTTTTGGTTTTAAACCATTCCCCTTGTCCTATCCCTGCACTCCTTGATCAAGAGCCCCTCCCCAGCTTTCCTGGAGCCTCTTTCAGTACTGGGAGGCTGCTCTGAGGACTCGCTGAAGCCTTCTCTTCTCTTCTCCAGGCCGAACAATCCCTACTCTCTCTGCCTGTCCTCGTAGCAGAGGTGCTCCAGGGCTCTGATACAGAAACGAGATGCAAGGAGGAAGTTTCATTTCCAGGCAATATTTTGATATCACTGTTCGGTAGGAATTGTCATTACTTCATATTGCAGGAATTTGTTATTGGTAACTGCTTTGTTGAACTACTGTTGTAATCTAACGTGGATATTCCTCTGCATGCCCCACGCCTCTGAAAGAGCAAAGAATCCATTACTCAGACTTGTATTGGGAAGTTGACAAGCATAAACATGATTGTGAACCGATCCTGGTCATGGGGTTTATAAACAGGGTTTTATATGGCAGGTTCTCACTCAGGCTGTTTCACAGCTTCACAAACTTTCTAGAAATTGCTGCTTAATTAGTTGGACATCCTAAGTGTAGTACTGTTTTAATGCAAATTTTCCTTTTTAAAATATCCCATTTGACAGAAGAAAAGACTTCTTGCAGTATTTGTGTTCAGTATGCAGTCAAAGACACAAGCAAATATTGGAAATTTGCGTAATATCAAGAGTTATTGTGATCCTTCTTAATCACTGTGATGTTATGCAATTTTATGTGTAATTGGACTGTATCTTAGTGGCTGGACTGAGAAAAATGTGATTCCTTCCCAAACAAATTGTATAGGCACCATTCATCAAGCCCCAGTAAATGGTGGCGTACAGAACTTCACTATTAGCTCTTTTTCCTCTTCTTATACTCGTGCCCACGGAATGAGAAGTACTGTGCTGACACACTGTCTTTGGACATGTGCATGCTACAGAGCTGGAAACAGTACTTGTGCAGTCAATTTCACAGGAGGAAAGGATCTGCTGTGCTTTTGGTCATAGTTACCTTAAATATTCATGAGCAACTAACAACATCCTTACAGACTGTCCTTTTATTATAAGTGAAGTAATATGGTCTACGAAATTTTTTTACCTCAGTTACCAAAAATATTTCTTCCTCGTAGGATTGTTTTAAAGATGAAGTAGAAAACCTTAATTAACCTTTCCAAATTTGATTTAACGAAGACTTTTAAAGTAATAGTTTATTTCACTGTTAAATGGTTTCCTATATTTTAAACAAGAGCAAAAGTATCAGAATTTTACTTGTCATGTATGAAACGATCTTTGTTACCTCTTGGTTAAAGTTCTTCTGGCTATTTTGTTGCTTGCTCCCTCTTTGAGCTTGCCAGTGGAATGCAGGGCTGGGTTAGGTGGCCTCCATCGTGTGGAACAGAAAACAGAAATATTTTTTTGAGAAACAGTGAGGAAAAAGAATAGGAAAAGGTTCATCGGTGTCTAAGGTGTTTTCTTCACCTTCAGCTTGAAACCCCCAGAAGGGACAATGCCTTCAGGGCAGATTTTTCTCTCCTTAAGGGGAAGTTTCTTTAATAGTGCTAGGTATTTTAAGTAATAAAGCAGAAAATAGACTGGAAGATAGACTGGAAAAGCAGAGAGCAAGCTAGGCATCTATCTTAGAACTTAAATACTGTTTTTGTCAGTTACTCAAAGCTCCCGTGTTTGCCTCTTAAGTGTGTGATGAGTTAATGATCCCAGTGTGATCGTTTTGTTTTGCCTGACCAAGTGAAAAGAGGTGCGGGTCTTATTTAATAGTTAAACTATAAATATTTTTGTGATTTGAGTTCCTGAGGGTATCAATTACTATTTGTGCCAAGATAAGAAAAAAACAAGCAGTCAGCGCCACGGCCCTTTTCAAGTAAATTTATGTAAATCCAGTTTATTTTGACCCACCACTGTTCTGGAGCATAGTGGCAAAATGGTTAAGACATCTTGCTGTGGAAAGAAGGTGTTAATTTGAGTTCTGTTCTGGATTTACATAAAATTAAGCCTTCAGTCCATCTGTGAATATTTATCTGGTCATTTCTGCTCAGGAATCAAAGGTGGCAAAATGAGATGCTTGACACATCAGTGACTTTTTTGTCTGTGACTACAAAAGCCAGTGTGCTTTAACTATGTTAATCTGATACGTCAGTTGGGTTTGGCATGGATTTTTAACCTTTCAAAACTTATAGCACCACCTCTCCACCTAAACTACATTTTTTTTCAATAATAGTTGGAATACTCAAAACCGCTGCTACTCTTTCTTCCAGATCCCTTTTCATAACTTGTCTCTAATATGAAAATTAGAGATAATAATCCCAAATTTTAGTTCTTTAATTGGAATACTAAAGTGTGTTGATAAGCCTCGTCTATATTTGTACCTGTGTTATTCTTACAGGCTTTTTTAAAGTTTCTTTCTTTGTTTTCATCCTTTTGTTTCTTATCTCAGCTTGGGGATAGAGGTCGTGCTTTCTGCAGATGTTTAATTGCTTTCATGCAAAGTGGTTGATTGAAGCCTCCACTTAGTAGTGCTGTGTATATTACGTATATGTGTGTATATTTTGATAGAATTGAGAATTTTCATAAGATGGGCTGTGTACTAAAGCCCTTTCTGAAACCAAATAGTTGTCAAGTGAGTTCTAAAATTAGAGAAGCTTTTCTTAAAAAGGGGAAAAAATAAAAAAGAAAAACAGAAAATAAACCAACAGGTGTCAGCAAAGACCATGTAACAAAACATTGGGTCAAATCACATCAACAGTGTATGCTGCATTCATGACAAATCCCTGTTGTTTTTCGTTTTAATTCTCTCAGAAGATCTTGAGATCCCGTTTGTGATCAGCCAACTCAGAATCCAGAATATCACACCCATGTGTTAAGATTGAATTGAATTGCTTTCAGTAGGGAAAGCAAGAAATCCCTTAGAGGTAATGTCAATTCCATCTTAATGAATTGTTCTCCCACACTATAATCCAAGTGAGTTCTTTTGTGGATTTTTAAAATGCCATTGATTTTTTTTTCCTTTTTCTTTTCCTTTTTTTTCTTTTTTTTTTCTTATTTCCCTTGCAGTGAACAGAGCCTTTAGAAAGTCCATTCAGCCTTTAGGATTTTTTTTTTTTTGTTCTGGCCTGGTGCTGATGGATTTTTTTTCTTGTTTGTCCCAGTTCTTAGGTAAGTCTGTGTCCAAGAGCAGTATGTCAAAAAGTTCCTTTGCATCTCTCATTGTTAGGTATTGGCAGGTTTGTCACTTGAGGGTCAAAATAAAGCTCATTCAACCAAGGCTGTGGCAGCCACGGTAGCAAGCCTCGGGTCAGTCCCACCACTTGAGATTTGCCGCAGGGCAGTCAGTTGGAATTCACTTTGCATTTGTTTCACTCAACATTACTGCACTTGCACTGCAAAAGGAGGAAGAGTTGTGGGTAGATTACTGTGTGTTTCCTTCTAGTGCTTGTTTTCTCTTTTCACATGAAAGCACTGTTACCAATGAGGAGACAAACCTTATAAAACAAGAAAATCCATTACTCGTAATGATATTTCTTCTAGTGGTTTACACTTGTTTATTTTTAAGATTAGTGATAAAACCTCCAACCTGTGTACACTGCTTTGGAGTTCTTAGAAAATACCCATAGTGCTGAGGGGCCTGATCTCTTTGGCTGAATTTAAATTACTTGAAAATAGTATCCTTTCTGTGCCTGTAAGAGATGCTTTTTTTTTTTTTTTTTTTTGAGAAAGTTACATTTGAGAGGTTCTGACTTGCTATTCCAGGTCTGAATTGGTAGTTGAAAGCATTTGAGAGGTCTGGGGAGCTGACAGTGAATCTCTTGGTCTACTCTGCAAAGTCAAGACGAGTGTACTGCGTTAGGTAAAAAAAGAGCACAAAGACAAATGAGGCTGGTTTTGGTCTATATGGAGGCTTGTCAGGAGAACTGGTGATGTTCAGCTGCACATTTTAAGTGCAGTTCTGTCACAGGGTGAGAATTAAAAGTGAGCCTAAGATTGAATTCTTTCCACATTCTCTAAAGAAAAATTAAAAGCATTGCATTTTTCTTTACTTTGACTCAAAGCATAGCATATTATATCTGAGCGAGTTACTGTAGAAGGCAGAGATGCTCTGACTTCAGTGGTTTCTGAGCAAGTGTTTTTCACTGATATTTTCAATCATAATTTTTTCCTTTCGTTTTTGTCTTTTTTTTCTGTAATATATATTCATGTAGGAGATTAAGGTTGAAGTATAGTTAACTCATAAAGTTAATAGGAATAATAAACTGCTAATGACACTAATAATGTACTAAGCTTTTTTATGATATGCCTTACGAAAAAGTAGGAAGTCAAGGTAGGATGAAAATCACACCTATGTTTTATTAGCTAATGATCACCTGGATTTTAAATATAATATCTATATTATTGTAAAAAATCTGACCACTAATAAAAACCTACAAGCAAAATTATTGCCATTAGATTCTCTTACTGTCTGTGTTTTCACGTACTTTGAGAACTGTCTTTAAAAATTAATGAAAACAAGTGCTCTGATAAGATGTTTAAGAAGTGTTGTTTCACAAGTTAGCATCTTCGGAGGCAGAAACGTCCTATCCCCTGAGTAAATGCATCGTTGCCAACACATCTCACTCTTGATGGTAAGTAGCCTCTGTTAACTTTGAGGGAGTAGTTCTGTCTCCGTTTGTGTTTAGTCCTTGGAGTAGTGAGAAGTGGTAACAGGAGTAGTAATGATGGTGCTGGGGTTCTGTTTGTGTTCTGAATAGCTGTGAATGAGGCCCACAATGTGGGAAATCTCAGGTCCATCCAGCTGGATCCGGTCTAGCAGAAGAATGTATTTAACTGTTAATTTACTCTGTTTTCTTTTTTATCAGAAATCTGCTAGAAGTGTGTAGGAGCAGGTGATGGTGTGGACAGCCTGGGTTAACAACTTGCACTCCCTTATCCTTTCTCCAAGGTCTTGTAATTCATCCTCTGCCAATGAGTGGTTGCGATGTCAACTGCTCACATGTGCTTTATCCTTCGTCATGTCACATGTGCTTTATTCTTGATCATGTGTCAGCCACACACCAAGGGTTTGACAGGCCTGTTGGCGTTTGGTCACGAGGGGTGCACATATGGGAGAAGAGAGGGACATGTGGCGTTCGATTGTCTTCAAAGAGACTTTGTGGTTTGCGTTAACCGAAGGGTTCCTCACATCTGTTGTGAATCCATGAACGTTCTTTAGGTGGTAATGATTTCCAGTGACTACTCATAGGTGCTGGTTTAGGAGCACAAGAACACAAATCACGTGGGTCTATGCCATTTCTTTAATGTGTTTTTAGCATAAAATTCTCTCTTGAGGAAACCATTTCACAAGTTTGAGTGGTTTAGTTTGTTCTTTTCCTTTTTTTTTCCTCTCTACAGCAGGTTTGCTTTTCTCTTAATTTACAAAGTCTAGTGGTGGGCAGTTACCCATGATTGGTTTTGAAAATGGGAGCACGCTCAGGGGGAAAAAAATGAGAGTTCAGAGGGCTTGGGTTGTAAAGCACAGCAGGGGGATGCTCGATGAGCAAGGCTCAGTGCACTTCAGTGCGTCCCAGCATGGTTTGTGATGTGGTATGTACCGAAGCAGCTCCTCTGGATTAGGATGTAGGTGTTATAAAACAAGCCGTTGAGTTGTGATGTTGCCTTATACCTGGCTATCTCTGTTATGAAAAAGTTCACCAGTGGGTCAGCTGCAGTTCTGCTCTTACTCATGTGTGCTGGACTGGTTCTGGACATTTTTGATATGTGTTATAAGGCTTCTTGAAGTTTCTTATAGACTTAAAAGCTGGGGTGTATTATTTTAAACAGAGTTATGTTGGAGTTGTTGCCTTCTTTTGTGGGTGTGCTTTTGGTTATCCTGTTTTCAGACTTTTACTGTTTAAAGCACTCAAGCGATTTGTTTTCATAGAATCACAGAATCATTAAGATTGGAAAAGACCTCTAAGAACATCCAGTCCAACCATCAGCCCAACACCTCTGTGCCTGCTAAACCATGTCCTGAAGTGCCATGGCCACGTGTTTTTTCAACCCCTCCAGGGATGGAGACTCCACCACTGCCCTGGGCAACCTCTGCCAGGGCTTCTTTTAGTAAAGAAATTTTTCCAAATATCCGGTCTGAACCTCCCTGAACCTGACACAACTAGAGGCCATTTACTCGGGTTCCATCATTTCTTACTCGGGAAAAGGGGCCAGCACCCACCTCACCACAACCTCCTTTCAGGGAGCTGCAGAGAGTGAGGAGGTCTCTCCTCAGCCTCCTCTTCTCCTAAGGCCCTCAGCTGCTCCCAAACCTGTGGGCTTCAGACCCTTCCCCAGCTCTGTTCCCTTCTCTGGATGTGCTGCAGCCCTTCAATGTCCTTATTGGAGTGCAGGGCCCAGAACTGAACCCAGGATTCAAGGTTCAGCCTCAACAGCACCAAGTCCAGGGTGGCGATCCTTTCCCTGCTCCTGCTGGAGGCACCATGGCTGATCCAAGCCAGGATGCCACTGGTTTTCTTGCCCATCAGGGCCACTGCTGGTTCATGTTCAGCTGCTGTCAACCAAAACCCTCAGGACCTTCTCTGCCAGGCAGCTTTCCAGCCTCTCTTCCCCAAGCCTGGAGAGCTGCATGAGGTTGTTGTGACCCCAGTGCAGGACCTGGCACTTGGCCTAGTTCATTGAAGAGTCTTTGGTATTTGTCTTCACTTGTGATCTTGTTTAGGCTTCAGTACCTTCAGCACCTTTGTAACTTGAAAGGTGTTGGTCTCAATGGCTCTCGGTCTTCCATTTCTCTTAGTTGTACACAGGTACTGAACTGTGGATCACGTAGCTTCTGGGTGGAGTATTGCAAATATTTTACAAATTACATTGCTAGCAGAATTTTGCAGTGCATTTCGGTAATTGAAAACAGCCCTGAAGAAAGTCCTCTCTATGAACAATAGAATCTTAAAATAACATAAGTTGCATCAAGCCAGGACCTTATTGATTAACATGTTCTAGATTTTTGTATACCAGAACTGTTTCCACCTGGAGTTTCAGTTTTGTTCTGCAGGCTGTGTGCAGCATTATCATCTTGTCCACCATTGTGCAGAATATTTAGTCATGTAAGTGTAAAATCTCATCCTTGCTGTAAGATAATGTGTTTCTCTTTTCGTTCTGTGCTCTTCTCTGTCTCTGCTCTTCTTGCTGTCTGACCAGGTTATCAAATTTAATTTCTCTGTCATTAAAATGGGTTATGTTCTGGATCCATATGAAGGATCACTTTTCATGACATAGATCTATTCCCAAGTTATCCGTGAGGCTGTTGAACTTTGCAAATGTCATATTTGGGGTCACCAGTGCTTTGAAAAGGTACTTCTGGAGGTGTTACTCCCAACTCACACTGTTACTCCCAACATGAGTGAGAAGACTGTTCTGAGCTCCTCTGAAGACCACAGAAGTTTGGTTCCTGTCCTAGTCCTGCTCTCAGCCTTGTCCACAGTAAATGAAGGAAAGCTGTAACAAGGGAATGGTAGTGGAGATTGTGCACTCTTGTTTTTATTATGCCCAGAGTAATCCACTGTTTTTACTGTTCATGATGTGTTCCACTCAGCTTGCCTTCATTCTGGGAGTTCTCTAGTCCAGCAAAAGCAAGAACTCTTGAGTTCATTTAGGGCAGAAGATCCTCAGGCTTGTGGAAAGCAGGACACTGGCTCCTCAGCTCACTGAGGACAGACTGAATTATAAGCCATTTAAATAACTACAAGCCTTCCAAAGTCTAAGCCTTCCCAAAGTACCACTTTATGCTGGGAAGAAAGTTTCTCCTATACCACTGTTTGAATACAACCTTTTGGGAGCTGGAAGTTGCTAGGTATCCTTGGTAATTGGAAAGGATTTCTCCTTTGCCATCAGAACTGGCAATAAAAGGTATGAAATTTTTTGGGGGGTTGTGTTATATTTTTTTTTCTTCCCCCAGGCAGTAAGAACACCTGGATACACCTGGATAGTGCTTAGCACTTAGTTCAGATACTTACCCTATTTGGGATGTTTTGCTTACACACTGCACTTGGAATTGAGTGAAGAGCAGAGATATTGTCAAATGGAGTTGAATTTTCCAGTGTCTCACATAGGAAGAACCAGATTATGCAGAGAAGTGGTGACTGCACCGTCCCTGGAGGTGTTCAGGGCCAGGCTGGAAGAACCTCTGAGCACGCTGATCCAGTGGGAGGTGTCCCTGCCCATGTCAGGGGGTGGAACTTGGATGGGCTTTGAGGTGCCTTCCAACCCAAACCATCCCATGATTCTATGAAATAAAATGGACTCCATTTAATGGTCCCAAAACACTTTTCATACTTCAAACACCATTACACTGTCACTCCACTATCCACTGTCAGGAGAAGGAAGGCCAAAACTCCAACTTTCTGATCACCTGTGACGAAGTTCAGAAACAGCGTGTTTCCATATTCACCCATACTCATTCTGTGATTTTTGTCTGGAGTAGCCAGGCAATTAATTTCACACAATTTGTCCATGCCCCACTGTTGGTTCTGTTCCCTTTCCTGTCTTGGACATGGTGCTACCTGCTCACCAGCAGCCTCATTACCTTGAATTACAATGCAGCATTCTACTTACGGTGCCGGCACACCTTACGAGCTGCAAGAGCCTTAGAAAAAAACCATAAATATCCCAGATTAGTACAAAAACCAGGAGTAGGGCTCTTAACCAAGTGTTATGGTTTTCTTTGAGAATGGCTTGTACTGGACAATTTGTTGGTTGATGGTTCCAGATGAGTTATAAACACTGGGTTGGATTGAACAACCTCTGCAGTCATGATGACCGATAATTAGTTCACAGAGTGTGACTTCACCTTCTCATCCAAAAAGTCACAAGCATTTTTCAACTAAAGATAAAATACCAGCAAACACAAGGTAGTACAGCTTCTTAAAGAAGCTGTGGATATTTAAATCATATAGATTTATAAGAATAAATCTAACTAGTCCTATATAAATAATGCAGCACAGCGTCCTTGTTTTAATGCATTTAGTAAAGATATTTTTAAGATTAGTTTTTCAAAGTTACAGATCAGATGTAAACTCACAAGAAACATAAAATTTCAAAAGTAATATTGGATTTTATACAAGCAAAAAACCCATAGAATCATGGAATGCTTTGGGTTGGAAGAGACCTTTAAGCCCATCCAGTTCCAACCCCCCCTGCCATTGGCAGAGACACCTCCCACCGGATTACGGGGCTCAAAACCCCATTCAACCTGGCCTTGAACACTTCCAGGGATGGGGCAGATGCCATTTCTCTGGGCAACCTGGGCCAAGTCCCCACCACCCTCGTTGTCAAGAATTTGTTCCTAATGTCTAATCCAAATTTTCCCCCTTCCAATTTAAAGCCATTCCCCCTCGTTCTGCCACTCCAGGCCCTTACATAAAGTCCCTCCCCAGCTTTCCTGGAGCCCCTTTCAGTACTGGGAGGCTGCTCTATGGTCTCCTTGGAGCCTTCTCTTCTCCAGGCTGGACAATCCCAGGTCTCTCAGCCTGTCCTCATAGCAGAGGTGCTCCAGCCCTTGGATCATCTTCATAATCCTCCTCTAGACCTCTTCCAACAGTTCAATATCGTTCTTATGCTGAGAATTCCAGAACTGGTCGCAGGGCTCCAGGTGGGGTCTCCCCACAGCGGAGCAGGGGGGCAGAATCCCCTCCCTCCCCTCTGGTCCCACTGCTTTGGATGCAGAGCAGGTCACCGTTGGTTTCTGGGCTGTGAGCACACGCTGTTGGCTCTTGTCCCCCTTCTCATCCTCCACCACCCTAAGCCCTTCTCCTCAGGGCTGCTCTCAACCACATCGTCCCCAGCCTGTGCTGAAACCACAGATTGCCCCAACCCACGTGCAGGACCTTGCACTTGGCCTTGTTGAACCCACAGCTGAAGGGCAAATCTCCATCTTGTCCAGGTCTTTCTGGATGACAACTGGTCCTTCTGGTGTGACAACTGCACCGCTCTTAGGCAGGACAGGATTTTGCTAGGCGTCCCAGGCACAGCCATGCTAAGTGCATCTTTAAGGTCCCTTCCAACCCAAACCATTCTATGATTCTGTGATCATTGATGATGTTTTCAAAGCTGGAAAGTTTGGGGCTTTGATGCTACTTCATGAAATCTTGTATATTGCCTTCCATCCGTTAAATTAGGATGTCCCTAAACTGCTGCTGCCTAAACCCCCCTTGTGGTCTTGTATAAACTGGGGCTGTTTATGGCAGATTTTCCTCACATCTGTCTGGGCTGTGGACACCATCCATGTGCCGAGCTGCCTGAGGATCCTAATCTCACACTTTGCATCCAAGACTCCAATCTATTGTGTCTTTCTTTCTTATTAAAAGCATTCATTAGATTAAATCTTTGCTATACCAGGGTGCTCCACTGATTTAACAGTCCCATTTCTAAGGCTGATATCAATGTTTATTTTATTAGAGTAGTGCATAAAGAGCCTGTTAGGATCAGAGCCCCATTGAGCCATTCTGTGGAATAAATGAGTAGAGGTTTCCTTTTGCCCTGAAGACATCAGAGTCTGAACAGATGAGAAGGAATAGAAAAAATAGATAAAAACACAAAGCTGCAAAACCAAAAGGTATATTTTTGCAAGTGGTACGCAGAACATATTTTCTTCATAGCAGTTTTTTTTGTCTTCCAAGTGCTCTTTTAGTATTTTTGATGGTCAGTAGATGCCTGGATGTAGAGTGAAAAAATATTTCTATGTTTGAGACCACATTATTGTTATACATATTTTAATGTCTGTACAACGTTAGCATCTGAGACTGCAGGAACTTAACTGCTTTACTTGTTGGCATTACACTGAGGTTGATTTCGGTGAACCATAAAAAGTTTGGCCCTAAAGGTAAAATTACACTGTATGCATGTTCCTAACACACTGCTTTGGGGATAAACATGTCTTAAATCAACTCATCGCTCACAGCTAAATTCCTTCTCTAAATGCAGTTTTTTGCTATAGATAGTGATGTTCAGTAAGACTGATTTTCTTTAAAAGCATAAAGTTTTTTGAACATCATTCTATCAATAACCATATTGGAAGCAGGATAGCAAAGAGCTCACATAATCCTAATAAAGGTTTGGGGGTCTTTGTGAAAGGAAGGGAGGTGCGTGCACCAGCATTTTTAATTAGCTTTCATCAGTGCCTCTAATTTGTTCAGATGTGTTCCAAACGTTTGCGTATTGTGTTTGCTCAATGTACATAATGAAAACTTTTGGACTTCATTGAAAGTTTATTTGGTAATTGTGCATTTGGAAAATTAAAATTGAAGTTTATGATACCCTGGCTCCTACTTGCTCAGTTCATAGTGTGTTGTTAAGATGCCATCACTTGAGAACTTTGTTACAGTGATGATTCTGTTGTGGCTTAATGTGTGGTGAGTTCAGATGGTTGTAATTGTGGCCTGCAGGGGTTGGACTAAAGAATAGCAGCTGGGTTTGTACCCAGATATTCTTGGATTAATATTTTGAGACTTAGATCTTGTCCTGTCTGGAATTTAAATGTAATTCCCCAAGCTTTAAAGGGAATGCAGGCACCATTTGAGGCTCTTGACAAGCACTTTTTTTTTCCTTTTTAATTTGCCCTTTTTTTCTTTTTTTTTTAACTTCTGTAGTCAGTGAAATCCAGTTACTTCCAAAACATTCTTATGGCTCCAGATGGACAAAGCACTTCAGTTTGTTCCTCACCTTAATTCCCAAATTAATAATAGTCAGACAGTTCTCACATCTGCATCTCCATTTTTTTAGAGTATATAAGGGTGAAAAAAAATGTCCCTGGGTGTTGGTGAAGGCTCTGAAGTGTGAAGAACTTTCTTACATTTGAGATGGCAGATCTCTCGTTGCGACTAGGTTGATTTTTTTTTTGGTTGCTCTTTGAAATAAACCTTTTGTTTCAGGTCTAAAATTTCAATTTTATTTCTACATGGAGACAAGAGACTTGAACTCCCCCATAGTGGGGAATCAGTCAGGGTTTTTCTTCTGTTTGGAAACCTTTGACCCCATCCCTCCTCAGTTCAGTGAATAGAAATGGCGAGGCAACTTGTGCTGAGGGTGACTAAAGATCTGCTCTCCCTGTAGCTCGTGAAGTGAACCTGCAGGGGAGAGGGTTTCAGGAGTCCTGCTTGTGGAAAAGAAATGCTTTTAAAGTATTTCTTTGCAAAAGAGAGCCTTTCTTGTACCCCTGAGTATATATTAATTGGTTATAATCCTTAGTTTCGAGTCACATAATTATTCACACAGCAGCACGTGATGGATTCACAGGTAGAGTTACAATTTCTTTGTACCAGTGAGCAGCTTTTTCTGAGGGACAGAGAGGACCTTTTTGTGTAAAGCTGCGAGTTCCATAATTAGTGGTATAGTGAGGAATTCAGATAAGTGCCAAAACATATACAAGTTCTTACAAGTTCAACTAACTAGCCTTGAAGTTGTCTGCCTGGGTATGTCATTACTGCACAGTGGTTTAACATCTTGTTTGCATTTTCTTTTGTCTTCCAGATCATTACTAAATATGTTTATGAACTACTGCAAGACGAATGCCACTTGAAGAAAGTAGCTCTCCCAGTAAGTATACTTTTTAATGAAGATGCTGTTTGTTTGGCTCTAAAAAATGGAGAGCCTGCAACCCAGTGGTCAGATAAAGACGAGTTGTGCTGAGGCTCTGTGCAGAGCATTGTTGCAGAGTGCTGCCTTCATCTGTGCATCTGGAAGGATGGTTCCACCTCACTTCTCCTGTTGATTTCTCCAGCTGAGCCTTACCAGATACCAGAGTTTTCAAAACATGGTAGTTTTGATTGAGGAACTATCAGCTTTTTAAAAAGTGTTCATGAATATTTTGAAACCCCTGCAGCTAGATGTAGAAAATGAAAGGTGTCTTTAGAGGCAGAGGGATGAAGTCAAATTGAGATTCAGTAAACTACACCAAGTCTTTTTTAGAACACACTTTTTCAGAAACTTCTAACACGTATGTAATGGGAAGTGCTGCTCTGTATTACATGCTTTGTTGTTTATTGAAAATACTTGATAAACCCTTGGAAGTGATGAATAATTCCCCAAAGAGAGCGTAAATACACATGATACCGTGATGATGTTCAGCTGGTTTTATATTTCATAGTGGAGAAGGATTCTCAGAGTCTTTGAGATGCTTTTGCATTGCTGTTTTTCTTAGCCATTCATTCAAGGAAAACCCATTCAGACCAAGTAGTGAAAATTTCCTTTATTTTAACAGTTCTGTAATGTTTCACAGTTCCTAGTTGATTTTCCTTAGTATTATTTAGGGAATATTTTCATAACCTTCCTAAACCACTGCAGGTTTCCCAGCCAGGCTTTGCCAGTGTCTCCTGGTCGAGACAGGAGCTGCACTAGGAGCTGCACAGGGCAGTGAAAGAGACAGCAGCAGCTCTCCTCCACACTCCCAGTCTGCAAATCCCATAAGCTGTGCTGATGCCCCAGGATCCAAGACTGCCTGAGAAAGTGTTCTGCTTTGGATTTCCCTGTGTGGGCAGAGAATAGGGTTGAGTTCATGCCTGAAGCAGTACTCGTCATGGTCTCTATAAACTCTTTGCACTATGGGTTTTCTGTCTAGAGTAAGTTGTGGTCCAAGGAGGACTTCCATATTCCAGACAGGTAATCATGGTATCATGGAGAGGTTTGGGTTGGAAAGGACCAGTTTCAACCCCCTGCCATGGGCAAAGACACCTCCCACTGGATCAGGGGGCTCAAAGCCCCATCCAACCTGGCCTTGAACAGCTCCAGGGATGGGGCAGCCACCACTGCTCTGGGCAGCCTGGGCCAGGGCCTCCCTACCCTCACAGGAAAACGTTTATTCATAATGTGTCAAAAGACTTCCTCAACCTGTGTCACCTTCTTTCTGTAAAACCGGGAAGCTGTCATTTTTAAATTTTGAAGTGCCTAAATTCTGAGGCTGTACAACTCTTTGAATGTGCTTTGTCCAAAGCAATGTGTGTGTAAGTAGTGCAATGCTAAGACTGTTCTGATAGCTTCAAAAAATGAAGATGAACAATCTTGGATTAAGTATTGTAGCACCTCTGTTACCTCTGTCACAGACATGGTAAGTCTTCTGCGCAGCTGAGAGATTTGGGTGTCTGGCTGGGGAGAAGAATGGCCCCAAGGAACTCCCACTGTTGAATTAACCTGTGTTTGCTCTGACTGATGAATTATGTTGCAAGCACTGATGTACTCCTGTAGTTTGTCAGTAGTACGTTTAAGCTGTTCTCAAATGTGTTACTTCCAGCTTCTGCAGTGTGTCATAATTTAATTGCCTGTTAGAGCAAAGTAAGAATTCACAAAATAAATGCAGCTGTTTAATTGTGAGCAGCGTGGAAAATTTGGCACAAGACATGAGCACCATTCTTTAGTAATGACTGTTTCCTGTAGGAAGCCCTCACTACAGTGAAAAATGGGTTATAAAGGGGACTACAAAAATGAGAAAAATGAAACAATGTATGTAGAAGGTGAAAAATCAAATTTGGCTGAAGACTCTGTTTAAATTGCCACTGACAGACTCCCAAGTAAAAATACAAAGAAACCTAGTTTAAACTAGTAAAGGAGGCTAATAGAAGTAATAAGACAGCTTTCAGTAAGTCCTGTGCAAGTGAGGAAAACAGGAAAGAGTATAAATTCTGGCAAGTTACCTATAAAATCACAGCAAGATCACCCAAAACTGAATTTAAAGATCTTGTTACAACTGTAAAGGCTAATAATAAAAGAGAGCTGATGAGGCTGATAGATGAGCTGCGTGCAAAAGGAATGCTCAGCTCCAATGAGAAAAACTAACGTGATTATTTTCAATGTTGTTTGTCAAGTTGCCACATTTGAATATTATTAAATTTTTTTTTAAACAGGATATAATTCTGAGGAGTTGTCTGAAATTTGATGTGTCAGTAAAGGAGATCTTAGAACAAACTGATGTACCAGACAATAATCAAATTCCAGAATGAGATGTGTTTTAAGCCCAGGGTACTGTAAGTAATCAAATATGAAGCTCCCGAACAACCAACTAGTATGTTACTTACTGCTGAAATCAGCGATTTGCATCAGAGGAATGGAAAAAAGAGTCTTTGAAAGGCCTCCAGGAGTGATTCATAGTGATTCCAGTGCACCAGGAGGAAATAATATATTGGGGCAAAAACCAGTACAGGTTTCTTTTTAAACCACCTACTAGAATTCATTGAAGGAGTCAGAGATCACATGAAAAGGAAAGATCTTGTCGGTAAAAGAGTACATGAATTTCCAACAAGCTTTCAACAAGCTTACCAAGTGCTTTTAAAAAAAGATGCTGTCATGGCTGAGGAGGAAGAAGTCCTCTTATGAGTTAATAAGATCACCTTTTCCTTTTAACCACTTATTTTGCAGATTCAATAAGTTGTTACCAATGCAGTGTTGCTAAGGTCTTAATAAGCCATAAGAATTAATAGAAGCTAACAAACCTTGCTTTTTTTCATAACACTTACTTAATCTAGATCTGATTGTGATGAGTTGGGGAGTTATTTCAGGATGCTGAATGATGGAATGATAAAGTGACATGAGATTCAGTTCTGGTAAATGTGAAATTATGGGGAAAATAATTCACTGTAAACACAATGGTGGCCTCTAAATGAGCCATTACAAGTCAGGAAAGAGCTTGGAGTGATTGTGAGTAGTTCTCTGAGAACATCGGTTAGTGCTCAATGGGAGTGAAAAACCCTCAAAGCAAATAGGATGTTAGGAATTATGAGGTGTTGAGAACAAAACAGAAAAACATAGTCATTCCACTCATTATGTGGGCCCCCATCTTGAACACTGTGTGGAGTCTGGACACAGTATCAAAAAGGACATGAAGAACTCAAAAAAACCCACAGAGGAGGGTTACAAGGATGATCACAGGCATGAAATGCTTTTCAGACAAAGAGAGATTCTTCAGCTTGGGAAATAGATGACTGAGGAAGGAATATGACAAATCTATAAAATCATGAAAGGTATAGAGAAGATGAATAGGGAATGGTTTTTCGCTTTTTTTTCATAATAGAGAAGCTAAGGGGCATCAAGTTTAAATTATCAGGCAGGAGATCTCTACTGAAAGAGAGCTGTACTATTTCATATATGTCCCAATTATACTGCAGAACTCGATGCTGTGGAATACTATTAAGGAGAAAGGTACAAATGCATTCAAAAAACCCATCTGACAGTACTAAGGTGGGATAGGTGCGTTGAACTATTTTACGTGCTTGTCTGGTTACAAACCCTGGCTCAGGAGGTCTCAGAATTACTGGTTGCCAACACCAGCGAAGAATCACTCTAAAACCACTCTGTTCTTGAGCTGTTCCCGTAAGACTTCTGCCATTTGTCAGAAATAGGACTATGGGACCTTAATCTGTCCAGGAGGGCTCTTCTTATGAGTATGACCTTATTATATGAACGTTTTAGAGGTGAATACGAAAACACGTTGTTTCTGAACTTCATCACAGGTGATTAAGAAGTTGTAGTTTTGGCCTTCCTTCTTCTGTCAGCTGGTAATGAAGTGTGATGGTGTTTGAAAGTGTGAAATGTGTTTTGGGACACTTGAGTACATTGTATTTCATAGACTTATAGAATCATAGGGTGGTTTGGATTGGAAGGGACCTTATCCAGTTCCACCCCCTGCCATGGGCAGGGATACCTCCCACTGGATCAGGGGGGTTCCAAGCCCCATCCAACCTGGCCTTGAACACCTCCAGGGATGGAGCAGCCACCACTTCCCTGGGCAACCTGGACCAGGGCCTCCCCACCCCCACAGTGAAGAATTTCTTCCTAATGCCTAATCTAAATCTACCCCTTCCAGTTTAAAGCCATTCCCCTTCATCCCATCACTTCAGGCCATTGTAACAAGTTCCTCCCCAGCTTTCCTGCAGTCCCTTCAGGTGCTGTGAGGCTTCTCTAAGGTCTCCTCAGAGCCTTCTCTTCTCCAGGCTGAACAACCCGGGTCTCTCTGCCTGTCCTCATAGCAGAGGTGTTCCAGCCATTGGGTCGTCTCTGTGGCCTCCTATGGACCCACTTCAACAGTTCCATACCCTTCTTCTGGACTCAGTACTCCAGGTGGGATCTCACCAGAGTGGAGCAGAGGGGGAGAATCACCTCCCTCAGCCTGCTGGCCATGCTTTTTTATAGTGTGCTTTTCGTAGTGCACAGAAGTGCAGTGCTTCAAAGGTTTAGAACTGACAGCGTTTCATGTCCTGTCATCTTTCTTAATTTAGACATTATGTACAACATCCAACTTGCTGTCTTTTTTTGCTTTCTCAGGTAGCAGCGTCAGGTTTGGACACGATTTTAAATTTATTTTTGAATATGAAAATAAAGAGCGTCTTGGAAATCAGGAAAGCTCACCCATTATCTTATTATATCACCATCCCTGATATAATATAACCCTGAACATTTTTTCCTACACAGGGTGGTTGAGATGCGTATTGCATTATTGCTAATGTAAGGTATTGTAGTTCTTTTAATGTTCAACATATACTACTGAACTTGAAATTTTAAATGAAGAGACTCATATTCACAGAGAAGCCATTCAATTATTTCTTTTAAATTTCTCATTTTGTGCTGTATTTAAGATTATATTATAAATACAAAGAATGCAATTTTTTTATCCAGATAAAATTTCTTAATTTCTCTAGTTTTAATGGCATAATCAGTGATTGATCTTTGCTGTACTTTAGCTGCTGAGGACAAATAGAGGGTGCTTCTGAATTAAATGCATCTTTTAATGGCTTCTGGGAAGGCTTGGGATGAAAGTTTAAATAATTACTAACATGTTTTATTGACGATGGCACTGAAAGGTCTCACTTTGCAGAATCTTTTAACTTATCAATGCTTTGCTCTTTCACTTCAATAGGTCAAACTTCATTCAGTAGTTCCCTTAATCTACTAGACGTCCAAGAACTATTTTTCTTTGACTAAACAATAGTCTGTTATCTCTGCTGCACTTTCCTTTTGGCTATTTTGTTACCTAAGTCCAGTCAATACTTGTTTTGTAGAAATTCCACCGATTCTAGGGTTGTTAAGTTAGTTGTGGAAATGACCAAAAGCTAATTAGCTGCTTGTATATTGATCAGCAGTTTTCATTTTTTAGGATTTTGAGTGAAGAATTATAAATCAAGATATTCAATATTGTGAAGACTGGAACGTAAGAGATTTAACAACTTTTATGTAAAACTGCATTACAGAATACTTATATTGCAAAGCAAATGAGCATTTTTCTCTCTCCACCAGCTGCTCGCAATTCTCACAATCTTTTTGAGTCTTCTCAGTTTCAGTTCCATTTATCTGCCATGTTCTCTCCTGCAGTCACGAGTTACACCTCTTCCACTTGTTTTTAGACTCTAGGCTCGTTATTTTTATTGTGTCTCTTAACTGAAATAACAAAAATATTAGTGGATTTTTTTCCCCTTTAAAAAATTTAATGATCAATCTTAAACTTAAAAATTCCCAGTGGGCAAAAAAAAAAAGACCCCTGGAACCTTGTCAGGTCTTGTGCATCTTGGGGTAGAAATGGCTGAGATTTGAAAATAGAGTGAATGTCAGTGTGGTAGTGTGAATGTCTGTAAGATTAGAGTTCAAGTATACTTTGATCTTACCGTATACATTGATAACAGCTGTGAAAAATAATAATTAGTAATGCTGCTGAAATGTTCTATAGACTGGTATTACTGTGCTGGGTGGGAGCTCGTTTGAGACAGAACACATATGGAAAAAGTAATTCACTGTTTGAAAACCTTAAGGACTTCATAATATACACAGAGTGCATAACTTGGAGAATTCACCAGAACAGCACACGTTCATAAGCCTTAAGGATTAGTTTTGTGTCAGACTGGGTGGAGGATGGATTGAGAGCAGCCCTGAGGAGAAGGACTTGGGGTGCTGGTGGATGAGAAGCTCAACATGAGCTGGCAATGTGTTCTTACAGCCCAGAAACCAACAGTGTCCTGGGCTGCATCCAAAGCAGTGGCACCAGAGGGGAGGAAGGGGATTCTTCCCCTCTGCTCTGCTCTGATGAGACCCCACCTGGAGCCCTGTCTCCAGTTCTGGAGTCCCCAGTGTAAGAAACTGATGGAACTGTTGGAACGGGTCCAGAGGAGGCCACGGAGATGATCTAAAGGCTGGAGCACCTCCCGTGTGAGAACAGGCTGAGAGACCTGGGGTTGTTCAGCCTGGAGAAGAGAAGGCTCTGGAGAGGTCTTGTACTGAAAGAGGCTCCAGGAAAGCTGGGGAGGGGCTCCTGATCAGGGAGGAGGATGAGGGGAACCATTTTAAATTGAAAGAGGGGAGACTGATATGAGGAAGAAATGTTTTCTTGTGAAGATGGGGAGGCCCTGGCCTGAGTTGCCCAGAGAAGTGGTGACTGTCCCATTCCTGGAGGTGTTCAAGGCCAGGTTGGATGGGGCTTGGAGCCCCCTGATCCAGTGGGAGGTGTCCCTGCCCATGGCAGGGGTTGGAACTGGATGGACTTTGAGATCCCTTCCAATCTAAACCATTCTGCAATTCTATGATTCTATGAAACTTTAAACTGTACTTTTAAACAGTGAATTGTCAGCAGAATTTAGATTGGTTTGACATTCCTGGCTACGAATTACTGAGAGATTATTATTGCATGTGAATTACAATGTTGGATCAAATTCTTAAATTGAACTAATTGAAGGTCAGCATTTTACTGAATTTGTTCGATTTAGTTTTAAATAAAGGGTCGGAAATAAGTGTTTGTGAATAGGTCCAGAAGAGAGAGTGGCTAATAAATATAAATGATTTTATGTGGACTCACTGTGTCTCTCATCAAATGGTATTCTACGTTGATTTGTCAATAAAGTAAGGTTGTGCAAAGAAATGACCTTGTGTACCTTATTTAGTGAAAGCTTGATCTAAGGAATTGCTACTGTTTGAAGATAAATTAGCCTGTAGAAAATTTCTGAATGTGATTAATTTGAGGAAGAGAATGAAGAGTAGCTTTTTATGATCAAGGTATGTTTTTAACTTTTTTTAAATTAATATATTTGCAGAAGTTGGAAGTAGTTGTATCTTCTAGTGTATGTAGTAACTAAGTGTTAGTATTGCCTAAATACTAAAAAAAAATTAGTATATAAATACTACAACATACAGGTAAATTATGTCTTCATCTGAAATACAAATTCACAATGCTTAGTATTAATTACAATGTCATAAGTATTCAGTTTATGTGCAGAAGTCAATTAGACGTTGCCAAGTAATGTCTGAGATTTAGTGCCAACTTTTTACGTAAGCCGTGTTGAATTTTAAGGCATTGATACTGCTACTTCAGAAGCAGCAGTGTCATCTGACCATAGGTGTTGTACCCATTGTGCTTACATACTCAAAAATTTTTTAATAGAAGGTGTTTTTACCATGTTTTTACCATGTTTTCTATTTTTGCTCAGAGCATGAGAGAAGGTGAGTACATTTCTTGGTGTAGAAAGAGCAAGCTGAGGTATGCAGGTGTTACATGATTTTGGAGCAGGGCAGATACTGAAGAGAAACATAACCATTCTTCCAGCTGGCAATTCCTTTTGTTCAAGTAGGCTTATTGGCTTCATTAAAAAAATAGTAAGACCTGCATTAAAGAAGTTTCATAGAATCATGGAATGGTTTGTCTTGGAAGGTGCTCAAAGCCCATCCAATGCCAACTCCCTGCCATGGGCAGGGACACCTCCCACTGGATCAGGGGGCTCAAAGCCCCATCCAGCCTGGCCTTGGACACCTCCAGGGATGGGGCAGCCACCACTGCTCTGGGCAACCTGAGCCAGTGTCTCACCACCGTCATTGTGAAGAATTTCTTCCTAATGTCTGATTTAAGTCTTCCCCTGTCCAATTTAAAGCTGTTCCACCTCATCCTGTCATCCCTCCCCAGCTTTCCTGTAGCCCCATTCTGTTACTGGAAGGCAGCTCTGTTGTCTCTCTGGAGCCTTTTCTTCTCCAGGCTGAACAACTGTGGAACAAATCCGGAGATTCATGCAGAACTGATTTTTTCTAATGTAAGGGTAATTAAGATTAAATATTTACATATGGGAGGATAAATGATGTAATCTAAATAGCCATTCCTCCCGTCTCCACATGAGGCTTGTGTCCTGAGCTGCCGTTCTCTGCTGTTGCAGAATGTAAGATAGTCCAGGGTTGTTCCTAGCAGCATACAGGTTGCATATGGGATGTGGAGTGTGGTACAAGGGCAGATTTGCCTGTTCTATTCTTCCTTTTCTTTGTATTCGTATGGTAAAAGGAGAAGAATGAGTCGACGGGATGATTTCTTCCGGCCTCGTGGTGTTTGCATCATCACAGTTCTTTTCATAGAATCACAGAATGTCCTGATTTGGAAAGGACCCACAAGGATGACCGAGTCCAACTCCTGTCCCTGCACAAGACAACCCCAACAATCACACCATGTGACTGAGGGTGTTGGCCAAATGCTTCCTGAATGTTGTCAAGCTGTGAGTGCTTCCCAAGTGTAGGCCTCTTTTACAGAACTTTTGTTTTTATTAAACAAAAACTGCTGCTTTACTCTCTACAGTAGGGACAAATCAGGGAATTAGGTTATGGTTTACTGAATTTCAGAACTGGTGTTTTGCCTGTTTCTAGAGCAAAGTAGCCCAGCATTTACCCAGTGCAGGACTCTTAATGATGAAACCATTATTTAGACCCAAATTGGATTTCTATATTTTATTAGGCTTAACGTATTAAATTTATAACAGACAAATTTGCAGTACTGATTCCTTCCTGGCTTATTGGGTATTTTTGGTGCTGTGGCTGAGGTGGAACTCTATGGGATGTTTTTTGTATCATGTAAGAATTTTATTGTTGCTTCAGGCATCTCAGAAGTGACAAATTACTTGATTTCCTCCTTTTGATTGTTCTTTTATAGACTTTGTTTTTCTCAAATAAATTCTATAAATGATGTTTCAAAGCTTTAGCATACTTTTTATCCCTATTTTATTTTAAATCTCCCGTGGATTTCTGTTTTAAACTGTGACACGTTCTTATGTTTTGAAGCTACATGACACAGATATTATTTTTGCTTTGTTTAGTACTGGTGGACATTTGTCCTTCTAATATCCATACAATACTTGTTCAATGGTGACATGTTTTATATCACTTTTGTGGCTAACTTTATAAACATGGATGGTCTTATAAAAGTTTTTTATTGATTCATAGAAGTGTGCGTTGTCTGTAATTGCAGGTTGATGCGACTGAGAGTGAACCAAAAAGCTTTATCTTTATGAGTGAAGACGCGTTAGTAAATCCTGAGAAGCTCTTGGTCCTAATTCATGGTAAAGGCGTGGTCAGAGCAGGTCAGTGGGCTAGGAGAGTCATCATTAATGAAGACCTGGACAGTGGCACGCAGATACCGTATATAAAGAGAGCTATTGAGGTAAGTGAAAGTGCACGTATGTACAGTTGCATATGCATGTCTATGAAGAGTTCTGAATCTGTGATGTCTTAATTTGTTAAATATGTATTTTTTCTATATTTGTGTCATGTATGTTCAATATATATATTAAATATATATATATTTCCCTATGTGATGATTTTATTTATTATGTGAATATTTGCTTTGTTTATTTCAGGAACTCTTTCCTAATGGAAACGAGTTCCTCTCTTTTGGTAAAAAAAAAATGTTAGTTGTATGTCATGTTGTTGTGTCGGCACTGCCATGTAGTTTAACGTGGCAGCTAACGTGACAAGAACCCTTAGCAGGCGATGAGATGCAATAGAAGGCACTACAGAAGTTTGTTATGATTTGAAGTGTTTTCTTTTACATTTCATTAAATTTGTACGTATTCTCACTCAACGTCTGTTGTAATCTCATGATAACATGAGCTTTCATGATAACAGCAGGCTTTTTTGCTAGGCTTGTACTGAATTTATTAGAGGCACAGTCTTTTTCAGTTTTGCGCTGAATAATGATTCATTCTGATTCACCTATCAATACTTGACAGTAAAAAACATTTACATTTTATGGACACTATTTTCTTACATTTACATCTATGTGAGAGACAATGCACAACTTATGTAATGGTGTTAAAGCTGGAACTTTGTAGGTGTAATTCATCTCTTGCATCCTGCTACCTAAATGAAGCTTTCTGTAGTAAACAATAGAAAAGCCTATTCAAGACTCACTGTTTCTATTATATTTACCAAGTTAAGCTAATGTTCTCCTCTAAATATCAGTGTTGTCACTGTGATTGTTACACGTTTTGCTAAATGAAGTTGGATTTTTTGCAATTGGCTTCAAAGTATTTGGTATAGAAAATGGCTCTCTTCAAATACGTTTTCTTTTTCTTAATTTAAAAAAAAAAGGTATTAAAACATCAGGCCTTTAAGTTATTTTTGTTTTGTATAATCCACTAACAAAGCACCAGACCAGGCTTTGTGTGAAAAAGAAAACTAATCTTGTGAGAGTTGATGCCTGCCGCCTTCTAACTTAAAGTTTTTGTTCATTTTAAGTCAAGACTCAGAGGAAGAACAAAAAATACCTTAGGATTATTGAGTAATATAAGTAATATTGGGTATTGAGTTATATAGGTGTATGGTAGGTCCAATGCAGGAGCTTAATTTCTGGAGTGCAACTCCCAAAGATTTCCCAAGAAACCTGAAGAGCTGTAGCTTCTTAAATTTTTTGTGGCAGTTCCTGTGTTTTTGTTCTTTCCTAGGGATGCTGCTGTCTGGGCTAAGATGCAAGGCTGAGTGTTTAAAAATGGGATACTATCGCTAAATTAACCGATTATTTTTAAGATACTGTTTCTCGTAGAGGAGAGTTATGGTTCTTTTTTACTGTTTTGTAATTTTTTCATTCTTTTATGCAGTCATTATGACAGTGTGGCAGAGATCAGAACTCTGTTCCCTCAAATGATCATTATCCTTAAAAACAGATTATTTCTGCATTTTGAATGCTTCCTTAAAAACACACAGGAAAAACCCCAAAGAGTTTGATGAGAAAAGACCCATTAAAAATGTAGTTGTTTGTTCACATTGAGACATCAGACTTTGTGCTCTTATCTTGTGACTTCCTTCTTCCTTAACATGTTTTTTAAATTCACAGTTCTCTTTAGCTCAGTAATTTCAGCTACTGTATAACCCACTCTTCCTTTTTTGTGCATCTTTAAATGCTAGAGAATGTACTACATGTTTAGAACACACACTATTTGCAATTACTTCTTTCATGCAAAATGAAGATTAGAGCATATTCAGTTTTATTATATTAAATGTGTTGCTGGTTTTTGTATCCAGTAATCGCTGTTAGTGGGAATTGGATGTAGACAAGGCAATACTTTATGGAATTCAATCCCCGCTGAAGGTATTTGGGATCATTATGTTATGACTGAAAAGAGAATACAGATAGTTACACACTGATATCATGGGCACTTCATGCACAAATCATACAAATTACTCTTCCAAATGCAGGAAATTATGGTAGAGTGAGCATAAGGACTCTAATTGTAGGTAATAATAATGAAAATTGCATGCTTTTCTGGGTTTTCTGGTGTTTAGTCCTCTGGTTGATTTGGGCACTTCTGCCTCTTATGAAAATAACCAGCCTGGACGATAAATGGGATGGGAATTGTGATAACTCTTCATGCAACGTTGCCAGGTTGAAGGAAGGAATTATTTTGCTTCATCTTCCAAGAGGAGATCTCATCCTTGGATGAAGCCAGCAGACCTTATCAGAGCGTAAGATTAAAGTGCTGATGACAGGAGAATGTTTTTTTCCTGATAAACTATGTGCAGATAATAGTATCTAGGACTTGGAAATTCCACTGATCCATTGTGAGTGTGAAATGTACACAGGTAGCTTGAAACATTTGCTGGATGCTAGGTTTTCATTTAAAAAAAAATAATTAAAAATTGCGGAAGTAGTGCTAAAAGGACAGAAATATCACCTCTTCTTTCCTTAAAACAAAGCTGAACAGGCAAACAAACAAACAAAAAGACTCCAGGTAGGTCAAAGCAGAATCTTTTTCTCTACTGCTTCTCTCCATGGAGAGTAATGAGACTACTGCAAGCAAGTTTTGGTTCATTTCTTGAAAAACTAGAAAGAGGGGGAACAAGCAAGAAGGAATCCCGTCCTGTTGTGTTGGGTCCCGTCCTGTTTAATATCTTTATTGGTGATCTGGATGAGGGGATTGAGTCCATCAGCAGCAAGTTTGCAGATGATACCAAGCTGGGAGGAAGAGTTGATCTGCTAGAGGGTAGGATGGCCCTACAGAGGGACCTGGGCAGAGTGGAGAGCTGGGCCGATTCTAATGGGATGATGTTTAATGAGTCCAAATGTCGGGTACTTCATTTTGGACACAACAATCCCATGCAGAGCTACAGACTGGGGACAGAGTGGCTGGAGAGGAGTCAGGCAGAAAAGGACCTGGGAGTGCTGGTGGACAGGAAGCTCACCATGAGCCAGCAGTGTGCCCAGGTGGCCAAGAAGGCCAATGGCATCCTGGCCTGCATCAGGAATAGTGTGGCCAGCAGGACCAGAGGAGTTATCATCCCCCTGTACTGGGCACTGGTCAGGCCTCATCTTGAATACTGTGTCCAGTTCTGGGCCCCTCAGTTTGGGAAAGATGTCAGGATGCTGGAGAGTGTCCAGAGGAGGGCAACGAAGATGATGAAGGGGCTGGAACACAAACCCTACGAGGAGCGACTGAGGGAGCTGGGGCTGTTTAGTCTGAAGAAGAGGAGGCTCAGGGGAGACCTCATTGCTCTCTACAACTACCTAAAAGGAGGTTGTAGTCGGGCAGGGATTGGTCTCTTCTCTCAGGGGACCAGGGACAGAACTGGAGGGCATGGACTGAAGCTTTGTCAGGGAAAGTTTAGACTTGATGTGAGGAGAAAGTTCTTCACTGAAAGGGTGATTGGTCATTGGAATGGGCTGCCCGGGGAGGGGGTGGAGTCACCGACCCTGGAGGTGTTTAAGGGGAGACTGGATGAGGCACTGAGTGCCATGGTTTAGATGATGGGTTGGTGTTGGTGTTAGTGTAGGGTTATAGGTTGGACTTGATGATCTCAGAGGTCCTTTCCAACCTTATGACACTGTGGTACTGTGATACTGTGAAATATTGGCTCCTGCTCCAGGCAATTCCTTCTGTGGCTGGAGGAGTGAATTTTGTGCTTTGCGGTTTGCGGGGTGTTAGGCAAGGAGAAGCTGAAATTGTCCAGTTATGGAGGAGGTTTGTTCCTTCGGGAAACCTGAGCTTGCCTATGTGTGGACATTGAGAAGTCTGGAGTACTCTTGATACCCCTCCTTGATGCTTTTTGGTACCTTTCCTCTAGGGAATAAAGAGGACATTGGCTTACTGTGTGAGTACAAAGGAACTGTCGGAAGCTGCTTTCTGTCTGTCTCTTTGGAAATTCAGTACATTTGTTACCTCAGATAGCTGTGGTCCCAAAGGCACTAATAAAATTCAACCACAGCAACTGCCAGTTATTCGATTATTCTTTGTAATTTTATTTAAAAAAAACCCAAAACACACCATCCAAGAATTGCTGCCTGGTTTAAAATTCAACACCCTTTAAGATGACTTAACTAACCTTTATGATTACATAAGGGATGATGAGTACTTGATGTAGATGTAATAGCAGTAGAAAAATAGCTTCTTCAAAGACCCTGTATGAGTTTTTCAGAAGAAATGCAGCAGCGCCCAAACATCTGACTTTCCATGAAGAAATGGGGGTAAAAAAAAAAATTTGTTTGAAATGGGCATCAACTGCAGAAATATTTTCAGTTCATCCTGCTCCTCTTCATGCATTTTCTTAACAATTTCTGCAATTAAGAATATTTTTAGTCAGAATATTGGATTTATTCACTGATATTAATATCATACATTTGTATAAAGCTATTGGGTTGGCAATATTGAGAACTGAAGAATTAATTCAGCGTGCAATGAGAGTTGTGTAACTCAGTTGAGTGAAACAACAAAACCATTAAATCTAACAGTAGTGAATTTACCCACCATAGCTTTTATTTGATTTAATAATGTTACTCGTTCGTGACTGGTGTTTTTAACACATCTTGATCTTTTAATTTTGTAAAAATCAGCCCATTTCAAAAGTGGATATTGATACACTGTTGTCAAGAAATTATGCTTTGTTTAATCTACTTAACAAGAATTCTTGCTGAAAAACTTTATTATCTCACTTTTAAGCATAGAATATCTTGCCAGACAACATCCCCTTCATTCTAGTGGTCATATTTTGGGAGCCTAAGATTTAAAATTTTGTCTTATAGTTTATATACATGCTTAGCATAGCTTCAGTGAGATGGGCAAGTGACACCTTCTGGAAAAAAAACAGAGCTGGAGTTTCACTGCAATCGCAATTCCTCTGTAGAATACTAATATATATGTACCTTTTATGTCCCCTAAGTATAGTATTGCAGGAAGATGTTAAAAACTTCAATTTTTTTATTAATAGTCAGTTACAATGCCAGAGCAATCGTGATCTTATCTGGGCATTCTAATATTTTACTGGAAGCAAAATTTCAATAAAATGGACAATAATGTGCTATATTTTTTTTTCAAATATTCTGGGTTTGGTACATGTATTTGCTTTCATTCATTCTGTTAGACCAGAGAAATAATAGTGCCTGTAAAGTACTCCTTAGAAGGGAAAACTTGTATTTACAACACCTTATTTGTGGGGATGATAGTAAGAAGACTTGTTAAACAGCTGGTTGGGTGATCTTTTGAGGTCTTTCTAAAAACATAAACACAAATTACAATGTATTAGTAAATAATTTTTCATGTAGAATTGGCTTAAAATACTGCATATTCTGGCAAGAAAATTTAAAAAGCAATATATTTCATTCCTTATAAAACATTTTAGGAGGAAATGGTAATCTCTCAAATACTGATTTGAAATACTGATCACCAAACAGCTACAAGGAAAATTTGCACCATTAGTTGAAAGCAATATTAATTGATTGCAAAATACCTACTAATACATAATATGCTGTATAAGAGCTAATAATTATTAAGTCAGAATTTCAAGAAGAGGTTAAAAGCCTGGACTAATATTGAACTGACAGGGTGTATAAGCCCACACCAGCCCCCATGCCAGCAAAGGAAAACAATGAGATGACAGCTCTACTGTTTGGAGAGAGGTTGCTAACGACAGCTTATTCCTTTATGATTTCAACTCTTGACAGAAGACAGGTCTGCTTGTTGCATCATGGCAGATGTATCATTACCTTCTGGCCCTGTCATGACTGAACTGGAGAAAAACCCCACTCGCACTTCTGAAAATCCAATTACCCTTTGGAATTTAGCGCATCCTTTCCAAGATACGCGTTGCCGTTGTTGTATTAATTGTGTGCGTTACACCCTTAGAGCTTTTGTGCTACATTAGCTTGGTAATGTCGGGATATTTACAGATTGCTTTGTCTTTCTTTATTCTACTGGCTGTTTTGTTTAGACCCCTGTAGCCCGTTGTGTTAGTTTACTCTTGCTTTGTCACTGATCTAAAAAAAAATGACTGCTCAAGATATTTCGATAAATGTGGTGCTTTTTTTCCCCAAAAAAAAACCTATTTGAGCATTCTTTTTCATTGGCCAAGTATGGGGCTAAGAACCCATACTGAATATTTAAAATAATCACGATTGTTTTAGAAAAAAAGTTGAATGTGAGTATAAATGGCCTTTTTTATAATATGCATATTAGGATTCTTCCTTTTTTTTTCCTTTTCCGCCCTCCCTTCAACTTGTTGGATACCTAACAGTGACTCTGGAGACTTAGAAAAGAGTAAGAGGGGGTGTGGATTTTTGAAAGTATGTCAAAAGCCTTGGGGTTTGGGTATGATCGGAATTTCAATAGAGGTTGAGATGAGTTTAAATGCATAGAAGGCGAACATAAAAATCTTGTTTAATTTCTGTCATGTTGTTCTTTTTTTAGTCACTCTGATGTCTTTTTCAAATCTGCTTTTCTCTCAAGCTTTGTGGTGCTATATCCAAGATCTGGGTTTTTTTCCTCTTTGTATTTCGTTTTAACTGCTGATCCCTTTTCTGTGGTGCTTCTGCCTTTAATATCAGCTGAAGCGGTCTGAATTGCTGAATCAAAGCCGTTTTGGGAGAGAGACAGTGTTTAAGATTGTGCAGGGTGAGATTCTCTGGGTAGAAGGTAACACTTCCTGCAGTTATAATCAATGCACTTGACACTTTCAAAGGCAGGAGAAGCCATGACTTGCTCAGGGGTTAAACTTTTTAAATAACTTCCCTTGGGAAAAACGCCATCAATAAAATGGAATAATTAGTTGAAGATTCTTGAGTAGCCTAGGTTTGAAAAGAAAAGATTAGAGATAGGTCAGGTTTGCACTTCTATTGTATTTTCCCTCCCTTTTGTTTTTTAAACTAGGAGCTTTTGTTTAAATGTGTGCGGTACTAGAAAATCAGTCTGCTTCAAAAATAGTGTCATCTACTTCAGGCAATGCATTCATTTTCTAGTGCATTATTGTCTGTGCAGTCAATGATTGTGAGAGCAGAGATTAAATTCTACATAAAAATATAACTTTATATTTTCTGGCTTTCTCTCTTTCTACGCACACACTTGTTCTGCGGAGAAGTCATTTTTGCTAACAGAAAACATCTGCAACTTTGAACCTTACTAAATAAGCTTAGAACATAACATACATTAACTAATTTTAAAAATTAGATCTAAGTAGCATTAAGTGAACATCCATTGCGTGGGGTCATCGATTTCTATAGAGATGAACAGTTTTAGTATGAAAGTAAATTAATCTCACTTTGCATTCATTATGTCACAAATTTCAGGTTTTATGAGAAATTTATTGTTTTTCTGACTTTTTGGATCATGTTTTTTGTGAAAGCAGCTATTTTGAAAGGCAAAACCTGACCAAAAATGGTGCTTTCAGTACACAATGTGGTATACTCATACTGTAGAAAATATTGATAAATAATGCATGAATGGCTTTAGAATAAAAGATTCTTACCCTTCGTTAATTATTTACTTATTTGCACTTTTCATTTTTCTTAAAGGAAAGTAAAATCACTGACAGAACTCTGAACAGTAACTGAATGAGACTTTAGCAAATATGTAATTAACATTTTTCAGAAGTGCAGCGTTATATTTTCTAATGGTTCATATTGAAATAAAATCTTTACCACCTGAATACATGAGGTTTTTGTGGTAGGGAATGTTCTGTACAGAGAGTTTTAATAGAACTTTTGGCAAGGAATTTTTGACTAGTCTCAATTCAGCAACAGGAGAAGTTTTGAGAATCTGCCTGTGGGAAGCTGGCTGTGGAACTGTGACCTTTTAATTGCTCAGAAATTCTGATGAGGCTCTCTGTTGTGGTACGGACCTTCAATATATTGTTTTATTTTAAATTTGCAATGTGTTTATAGAGTAAGTGGGTAAATACATACCAGTATGATTTACAGTGGAGCAGGCTGCCCAGGGAAGTTGTGAGTGCCTTCTCCCTGGAGGTGTTCAAGGCCAGGTTGGATGGGGCTTTGAGCTCCCTTATCCAGTGGGAGGTGTCCCTGCCCATGGCAGGGGAGTGGAACTGGATGGGCTTTGAGGTCCCTTCCAACCCAAACCATTCTGTGATTCTATTTTATGATCATACTTGCAATTACAGTGGTTAATTGTCGCTTGGATTTTACTCTACAAAGTCACTTTTCTAGAAGAAAATGAATTTGTTTTGTTTCAGAGAACTTGGGTTTGTGGAAGTGTCATGGCTTTGTGGTTTCTTATATCTGGGACCAGCACGTAGGAGCAACTTCATTTCAGCTGATAGGCTGTAGAGCAGTTGTATATCACATTTTGAGGTCAGATGGTCCCCTAGAGGGTTGCATCTCAGTGCATGCAACACACCAGCACCTGTATAGGAAGGATGATACAAATTAAGGGTTGGAACTCTCTAGTTAAAGATCTCTTTGCTATTGCAGAGGGGTTGGACTAGATGACCTGTAAAGGTTCCTTCCAAACCCAAACCATTCTATGAGTATGTGATTCTTGTGTGTGTAACAAAGTACACTTAACTGATCATGGAGCAAAGGTTTCAAAACCATTTTAATATGGGTTTTTGGCAGCTTGTTCTGTTGGGGTGATATTGACAATGATTGTGTTAATACAGACTTTTGGGTGTGGCACCATGCTAAGTGGTATCAATCTGCATACAAACAATTTTTTATTACTCATTCTATCTAATTTTAAAAGGGATATCATTAAAATTGCTTTCATATAGGATGGAGCAAACTGTTAATTGTTCATTAGTTGACATATAAATCTTATTAATATGTTAAGCTGCATTTTGCTTTATGAAAAAAAATCAGTAACCAACAACTTTGTTCCATTCATTGAGGAGCGTATTAGTTACAGAATCAAAATTATTTTTGCATGTTTTTAATCTCTTTTAAATAAATTAACTCACTAGCATTTTAAAATATTTAATGCCTCTTTAAAATTATCTTTCACCTCTTTTATTCGTTGTACAGATGGTTAAACCACCACCTAACCCATGATAATGCTTTGCATGTGAATTAGGTTCCTTATAACATGTACCACAGAAATGGTATTACACATGTGTCAGTATAGGTGTGGTATGTGTATGTATTTAATATTACACTAAATTGCTAATACCCTGTTGATTTTTCAAATGAATCATTACTTAAAAGACTTAGCAATTCAACAGGGAGACGAACACATCCTTATTCATACCATGATATGCATATTTGAATAAAATTATCTTTTGCTTACTGTGCATTGAGCTGGAAAATATTAACTTTAATGCATAGGAATTCAAATAAAAATTTTATCTGCTTCATCCTTTAATAGTTTGTGTTCTAATAATGCACATTGCTGCTTCAGGTGACAGAGAAATAGATACGGCAACGACTGTCGTGCAGATTCACTCAGGATTGTAATCTTTTGAAAACACACAGATCTTTTGAACGCTTTATGTCACTTTTGATCAAAAACTTTAAAAAGTTTAATAATTCTGCTAGAACAAACCAAAACTGTGGGTAATTGTCTTTTTTTTTCCTGAAATTAACAAATTATAACATCAAAAATCTGAGAGTGAGGTATGTAGTAGGTCATTTGCTGCTGCAGGCATTTTCTCTCCCTTCAGGATGTGCTTGTTTAGTTTCTCTCACTTTGTGCCTGTGGCGCTGTATGGTGAAATTCAGACATGCTCTTCCTCTCCGAGGAATCTCCAGGGTGGCAGGTAACTTACACAAAATTAATAAATGGTGTTGCTTTTTTATTATCTGTCACCCATCCCAGTCAATTCGCTTTGTATTCGCTTTGGAGAAAAGCAGAGTTACAAAGGATAGGTTTATTTTTAAAAATATACACTTCTAAGTAGAATTAAACTGCACATAGAGGGCTGGAATGTGTCATTAGAAAAACAGAATTATTCAATTTTCAGTGATTTTTTCAGAGATTAAAAAACCAACCAAATAATGAAGATTCCTTGGTTAACCATTTTTTTTTAAATTTGAAAATATTTTGAATTATATAGTTTAAAATATTTTGATTTAAACAAAGCATAATGTCAAAGCATAAGTGTGTTTTGTATATTTTTTTTTAATTCTGGGGTTATGAATTTAGTTTCCTTTCATCTCAACAACCAAACCTGTTTTGAGGCTATTCAGTTGAGCGATTATTTTTTTGGGAAGTCCAGGTGTGCCATCTTCCTTATTCACAACCATTTGTTACACCATATTGCACTGCTAATCCTCTTAGGAAAGGGAGAATTTGGCTCACGTAGCTTAACCTGTTATATTGTGTGCTACACGGAGCTTCCATCCCCATTGTGCCAAAGGCAGCGAGGCTTCGGATTGCTTTGGAGGGCAGAACAGATAATGAAGCTGGGGTGTAAATAATTGCTGATACATAAAGGAAAACAACTTAATCTTCATTTATTTTGTTTTTCCTTTTTTTTGGGTAGTGATTAGTTTTAGTTCTTTTAGCTGTGAAAAATGGAGTTTTACTGAATAGTGCTGTGGTCTTCCTTCTGAAGAATAAGAATCCTTTTAAAAATGTTATGCTCTTAAAAGTTATCATTTATTTTAATGTTTGTTTCGTACTCAGTGCCATTTTAAGTTTTCCTTAAAAGCATATATATGTATAATATATATAAACATATGTATACCTATATATTATATCATATATATGCATTTTGTTTATATACCTATGTGTATATGTATTATATGTAACAATTGGATTCATAATCCTTATGAGTCCCTTCCAACTCAGGTCATTCTATGATTCTATAATTTATGTTATAGATGTTTGTGTATTATATTATATATATATGATTATTACATATAATATGTTATATACTTCTATGATACGTGTATTATTATGATAATATATATTTAATTATAGTATTTATATGTATTATTATACTATGTATAGGTATATATGGAAGTATATTATATATATATGTGTGTACATGTATATCAATATGTGCATATATACCTAGCTAATAACTAAGTGTTCTTTTTACTCTCAAATCACTTAAAAAATATAGGCATATTAAAAACATTCACGGTGCTTCAGTGCACAGGTGACTGAGTTTGTGCTGACCCTCGCTAACTGAGCCTGTGTTTTGAATCCCAACTCTTCTTCCCGCGCTGGGAGTAACATGATTGAGTCTTCTGGAATGAGTTCCTGAATGCTGATAACAGGAGGCTTTTCCATGAAGTACAGGAGCTACTCATGTGGAATATGCACCTTCCACATCACGCATGGTTGAGATCTGATACAGGATTTTCAAGGCTTGACAACCCTGGTTCATGAACAGTGATATTTATACTGGATTTAGGACTGTCTGAGTGTTTAATATTCAGCTGATACCAGCTGATGGTAAAAATAAGCGATTCTGGGATTTTGTCTTAATGATTCAGTGTTGTTATTGTCAAATAAATACTGAAAATAGTTATAACTAACACCTGATTAAAGTTTCTGGTATTAATTAATGCCTGATTTTGAATCAAACATTTATTGGCTTTGATAACTTAAGCCGTGTCAAAGGAGTGTCGTTAATTTGATCTTTTTTTTTGTTGATGGTAATATTCTTCATATTTTGTTCATTGTCTTTGTGTTAACCATACCAGCACAGTATTTGTCTTTTTACCTTCATTTGGAATGGGTTGTTTTCTTAAAATAACAATGTTCAGCTATCTGTGATTGGGATTAATTCCCTCCTCCTGCACCCCATACCCTGTGCTCACCTCCTCTACCTGTGGAGTCCTGCAAGGTTTTCTGTACATTAACTTATTTTTCTGAATGTAATTTCTTGCAGATATGAGGAGGCTCTGGCACAGATTGTCCCAGTATCCCCCTAACTCCTGGCATGTATAGCATTCCAGACCTCATCTATACCATCCTGTCAGGAAGTGTTTCTTTACCCCTTTTCAAACCAAACACTGCAAATTCGTCACCTTTCTGTTCCACTTTCTCTTTCTGGAGTAACACAACTCTGAAGTTCAGGGACGTGGTATTTAAATCCAGTTCAACAACAGATTTAATGAGAAAATTTTCTTACTCTTAATTTTTGTACTCGGAAGAAAATGCTCCAAGCTGTCTGGGAAAGAATAAAAAGGAGGCTCCAGCAGACTGCAAAAGATTTTAACATGTAGAAAAGATGTTTAGTTAGTGGGGGTAGGGGGGGGTAAGGTTTGGAACATTCTTGCTGCGTTTTTGTTTTTCCCTCTGATGATGTCTTGCAGTAATGATGATCCTGGCTTTATGAATGGGCATGGACATGCCCTTAGGGATCAGTGTGTGGAATCTGCTAAGGTTCTTATGCAAACTTCTAATGCTTCCTTTTATGCGGTCCATACAAGTTGTGGTGTCGTGGTGTTTAAAAATAACTCCATCTGATGTATCTGTTAAGTGCCAAGTAACATTTAACATGAAGTTTTAAAGTAATGCTGAATATAATCAGTTCAGTGAATGTTTAAGTAGCAAAACAAAGCACTAAGGATTAGGAAGAATCATATGTAATCAGATTTTGCATCTGTTTTAGTCTATCCTACCATACTATTTTTTGTGTGTACCTTAACTGACATTATTAAGTAAACAAAGTGCTCTTTCAGCTTCCTAACTAATTTTGTCTTCAAGAAGAGTTAAGAATGTGCTTTGAGTGATAAGTCCTACATTTTTCTGGAGCAGGAAGGTCTTTATCTTTTTGGAGTGAGTAGTGCAGTTTATCCATGTTCTTAGCTGCCAATGAAATAGCAATAATGTTTTTAATCAAATTCTGGATTTTGTTATCCAAACATAAACTTGGGTAATGTTGGGTGACAGTTGAGTTTGGAGTCCTCCTCTAAAATGTTACAGATAAATAGTATTGTACCAATTGCATCATACGTGGACATATGTAGGAAATCAGAATTTCATGGGTATCTTCACAAATACACAAAGAGACTGATATAGTTCAACTTAGTTATTATGACTTAATGATGCTTCAGTGTGCAATACTAATCACTGATTTTGTTAAGTCTCAAAGGAGGAGTTTTTTCTGCCATCATGTTACACTGTAAATTCATATCCATACCATGTGGGTGTTACAGCGTGCCCAGAGGCCCAGTTTCCTGGTGGGAAACAACTAAAGGCAAATGTTGCACTGTTGAAGTACATTGCAAGGAGAAAGAGCTAGTGTTCAAATGAAAATTAATTCAATGCAGTCTCTGCATCATCAGCCTCTGGTGACTGGAAGAAGGACAATATTGTCCCCGTTTTTTAAAAGGGAAGAACAGATGACCCTGGGAACAACTTCATCCTCCTAGAAGTTATGCTAAAGCACATGGAGGACAGGGAGGGGATTCAAGACAGCCAGCACGGCTTCACCAAGGGCAAGTCCTGCCTCACCAACCTCGCGGCTTTCTATGGTGGGGTGACCGCATCAGCGGACACAGGAGGAGCAATAGATGTCATCTCTCTGTATTCTGTAAGATAGAGTTCCCTACAACATCCTTCTCTCTAAATTGGAGGGATGTGGATTTGATGGGCGGCCTCTTTGGTCGATAAGGAATTGTTTGGATGGTCACATTCAGGGAGTGGTGGTCAATGGCTCGATGTCCAGATGGAGACCTGTGCCGAGCGGTGCCCTCAGGGGTCTGTACTGGGGCCAGTGCTGTTTAATAGTGTCACTGATGACATCAACAGTGAGATTGAGGGCACCCTCAGCACGTTTGCAGATGACACCAAGTTAGGAGTGGTACAGTTTTCACAGCAGAAGGATGGAGTGTCGTCCAGAGGGACCTGGACAAGCTGGAGAAGGGACGTGTGTGAACCTCATGAGATTCAGTAAGGCCAAGTGTAAGGTCCTACAGCTGGGCCGGGACAGTCTGCGGTTGCTGAGAGACGATGTGATTGAGAGCAGCCCTGCAGAGAAGGACTTAGGGTGCTGGGGGATGAGAAGCATCCAAAGCAGTGGGACCAGCAGGTTGAGGGAGGTGAGTCTCACTCTCTACTCCACTCTCATGAGACCCCACCTGGAGTCCTCTGTCCAGATCTGGAATCTGCAACATAAGAAGGGTATTTAACTGCTGGAATGGATCCAGAGGAGGCCATGAAGATGATCAATCAGAGGGCTGGAGCACCTCTGCTATGAGGACAGGCTGAGAGAGTTAGGGTTATTCAGCCTGGAGAACAGAATGCTCCAGGAAGACTTCATAGCAGCCTTCTAGTACTGAAAGGGGCCTACAAGAAAGCTGGGAGAGGCTTTTTACAAGGGCCTGTAGTGACAAGATGAAGGGGAACAGCTTTAAACTGCAAAGGGGAATATTTAGATTAGACTTCAGGAAGAAATCCTTTGCAATTTAGGTGGGGAGGCCCTGGCACAGGTTGCCCAGAGAAGTGGTGGCTGCCTCATCCCTGGAAATGTTCAAGGCCAGGTTGGATGGGAGCTTTGAGCATCCTAATCCAGCAGGAGGTGTCCCTGTCCATGGCAGGGGTTTGGAACTGAAAGATCTTTAGGGTCCCTTCCAACCCAAGCCATTCTATGATTTTCATACAGAGTGGATTATAATAAAGCAGTAGCTTTTTGAATACTCCCCAGAGTAGGCATTTTCACATCTCGTTTCTGAAGCACATATACATCTTTGCTGTTTGCAGTTAGAAGATGGTACTTGTCTGGAGAAGCAGTCTCAGTTTTGCTTTTCTTTAAAAATTATATATAGAGTGTGAGTATCTGTAAAATTTTGGATTGCAGATGAAGTTGGAACGTCACTATTCTTGCCATAGAGTGTGATTGTAGGCAGTTTATGGAGGTATAGTCTTTCAGACTTCAATTTCTGGACGGTTTAATATTGGTTTAGAAGTAAATCCCTGTTTCTGTCTTTCATTCCCTGCAGTCTTCAGGCCTTTGTTTTGTGTCCTAATATCCACATCCAAATGATTGCCCACCTTCTCTCCTACTCTCTTTTTCTTCTGCTCTGGAATCTATATTGAATAGCTTTATTTTGCCAGGTTTTTTGTGGTGCACAGTGATTCAGGGACACAATGATTACACAGGAAGATGGTCTCCCTATTTTTCATTTGCGTATCCAGACCTGAACTCAGCAAGGGCAAATCTTCATCTGTGTAGCAAGCACTTGCTTCGTTAGGTCTTTGTAGACTTTGGCTGCTAAAATGTAAAAGCATCTATTGAGTATATGTAAATTGTGAATTTTCCAAAGGTTATGGTTTGTTCAGTTTTAAGTAGAGTATTAAGGGAATGGGAGGAGTCAATTCCAGCCAAATTTCAAGCCCTTGATTCATAAAAAAAAGGTGCACTAAAGTATTTTATAGCAAAGTTTATTAGGTTTTTGGGAAGTCAGCAAACTATCTTGATCTTGATCTTTGTCTTTGTGTCTTGATTTTCGTTTGCATATAGATGAGCTGTTCACTGTGACATTTTCAACACTGTTTAACCTGAGGCAAAACCAGCTATAAAATATAGCTAAAATTTGGTAAAGTTATACGTAAGTGGTAAGAAAGTTATTGAAAATTTGCGAACCTTAAGATTGGCCAAATTAGTTTAGTTTCTAGCCACCCGTCACTACAGTGTGAGTGTTCCTTAATCATCAAATTGGACACCAGCAGCAAGAAATTCTTTTGCCTTTAATCATAAAAGTTCTATGTTGTGGTACCTTTCACTGTCCACATGAGAATCAATCCTGTGAGGAGTGATGGAGGAACCTGGGGCTGTTTAGCCTGGAGAAGAGGAGGCTGAGGGGAGACCTCATTGCTGTCTGCAGCTCCCAGAAAGGAGGTTTTAGCCAGGCACGTGCTGTTCTCTTCTCTCAAGTAACAAGTGATAGGATGAGAGGAAGTGGCCTCAATTTGCACAAGGGGAACTTTACACTGGATATTAGGAAAAATTTCTTTACCAAAAGAGAGGGGAAGCGGTGGAGTCTCTGTCCTTGGAGGGGTTCAAAAAACATGTTGCCATGGCACTTCAGGTCATGGTTTAGTATCCACACTGGGGTTGGGCTGATGGTTGGACAGGATGATCTTCCAACCTTAATGATTCTGTGATTCTGTCATGAATTGAGCCAAAATCTCTCTTCTTATTGTGTGATTTTTGGTCAGAAGGTTATGTCATTTTCTGAGTTACATGATGGACCTACTTTGTAATGGAGAAAAGCTTTGTCATATCTTCTGTTGACCAGGTTCTGGATTCAATTAGTCTGTTCTGGAAATTTGGGTTGTATTCACCTCCAATTTTTTATTTTTCCCCAAATGTGCATACATCTGTATATTTTGTAGACTGACAATTGCTAGAACACCTACTGGTTTGAGGATAGAGACTAGAGTGACGTTAGAAGATGAACACTGCATAGCTGGATTATTGAGCATGAGGTAGGAGTTGCCGTCTTTCAGCTGTGCAGTCCATCATACATTGTGTCTTACCATTTGGCCACATAAACTCATGCAATGCTGCAGCAACTTGATTGCTGTCCCATTCTTGGATTATCTTAGCTGGGATCATGTAAGACAAGGTCTTCAGGTTCAGTTCTGACTGACAACTCCTAGGCTCTTCCAGAATCTTATCCCAAAATAGTTCAGTGCTGACCTGTCTAACTACCATTCCCAAAAGAAGATTACTCTTATTTGAGGGGCAATTAAGCCTAAAGCTGTTACATTTAATGATTATGGTGTGCTAATGGCAAGGCAGTACGTGCCTCTAGACCTCTCAAGTATAATTATGGGATTTACAGTCTCCACCGGCCGTCATAAGCAATGTGCTGAATGGGTATTCACAGAGAGGGATGGTGAGGACATTCTAATAAACATCAGTAGGGAGGCAGATGGCCTTGTGTAATAACTTGTAGCTACCGTGTGATAGGAAGAGACATAAAGAAACAGATATTGAATAATGTTGCTTCTCCAGAGGATGTAAAAATCAGTTAGACTGCTCAAATGAAGGACAGGTTTAAAAAGTTGGAAATGAAGGACAAGTTTAAAAATTTGCAAACAGAGAGTGTATTTCACTCTCATGAAGGAGGATGGCTGCTATCCCTTATATGTGAGAAAAGGATAGGAGCCCAGCTTGTTGTGTGACAGCAATATAAAGCCAGAAGAGAAAGGATGTGGTGGTGAAAAGTGATGGAACAGCAGAGCGTAGGGAAGAGTCACTGGAGGAGGCCAGGAAGTCCTTAGTTAATATAACCTGTCCAGAGTCAAGGGAAAAGTGGTAGGAGACAACAATGCTGTGCCTATCAGTGCAAAGAGAAATAAAGGCTTGAGAGGTGTGGTCCTTGGCTGACTGAGGATGATCAGCATGGAGAGCTGTGCTACCTTCTCTGATGGCTTTGGATGTTGCTGGCTGACAGAGAAAGTATTGCCAGCATTGGTTGTTGGAAGGAAGAGAGAAAAGGGAGTTGAGAGTGCTCTCTCCAATTGTCCACGTGATGTGAGCGAGCCCTTTAGGCTCCCACAGAGCCTGGAAGACATGTTCAGGAGCCTTTGCTGTATTTTAAGCAGTAGTACTTTGCTGTACAGCCATGCTATGTGGTGCAGTCAACGCGCCGGAGGAAAGGGGTGCCATCCAGAGGGACCTTGACAAACTTGAGAGGTGGGCCTGTGCAAGACTCGTGGAGTTAAAAAGGCCATGTGCAGGGTCCTGCACCTGGGTCAGGGCAATCCCAAGCACAATTACAGGCTGGATAGAGAGTGGTGGATGAGAAGTTCAACATCAGCCTGCTGTGTCCTGGGCTGCATCCAAAGCAGTGGGACCACCAGATTAAGGGAGGGAATTCTGTCCCTCTGCTCTGCTCTGGTGAGACCTCACCTGTAGTACCGTGTCCAGTTCTGTAGACCTCAGCACAGGAAGGACTTGGAGCTGCTGGAGCTAGTCCAGAGGGTTCCATGGAGATGAATTGTAGAATCATGATCTGAGGGCTGGAGCACCTTCCATATGAGCATAGGCTGAGAGAGTTTTGATTGTTCAGCCTGGAGAAGAGAAGGCTGCGGTTAGACCTTAGAACAGCCTTCTAGTACTGAAAGGAGCTACGGGAAAGTTGAGGAGGGGCTGTTGATCCGGGAGTGCAGGGATAGGAAAAGGGGAAATGCTTTTAGAGATGAGATCTTGGGAAGAAATATTTTTCTGTGAGGGTGGGGAGGCCCTGGCCCAAGTTGCCCAGAGCAGTGGTGGCTGCCCCATCCCTGGAGGTGTTCAAGGCCAGGTTGTATGGGGCTTGGAGCCCCCTGATCCAGTGGGAGGTGTCCCTCCTATGGCAGGGGTGTGGGACTGGATGGGCTTTGAGGTCCCTTCGAAACCAAACCATTCTGTGATTCTATGATTCTGCTTGGTGCTATCTTCTGTGAATGACATCCAAATGGTACATATTGCAGCACCTGTTTGAACTAGCAGATGCCATTGTCTTTAAGGACAAGTTCAGATATTGTTCAGAAGATGCCACAATGATGAGATAACCTGCTCTTCCCAATGTCAGTATGCCTGAATCTCAAAGTACTTCGACATTTGGCAGGACTGCTTCTATCTTTGAATTTTTGACTGAAGAAAAAGATCTTTAGAAATGCTGAGATGCGAAAGGAGCATTTTGTGGCCAGCGTCTGTCTTTCTGACCAGCTCTGCAAAACAATGATGCTTAGACTCTTGATCAGACAATTGCAAAATGGAATCTCTTTATTTCAAAGTTCATTTTTTAATTATTTTACTTGCCCTGTGTTACACTTGTGAGGAGATTACAGCCAAGGCAGGAGATTTCACTGTGCTTGATGCAGTGGATGCATATAGCCCCACTTCTGAGGAAGACTCTCAAAGGGAAGAAAAGAGGAATTAAGCACATTTTACATGTAGTGGTAACCGAGGCACAGTAACATGTGCAGTGAGATTAAGTCTCTTACACCAGCTATGAAAAAATCTGTGGCGAGCCTGAAAATGACACTCCTTTCTCCTGACACTCTGGCCAGTGTCTCAATGTTGATACTCTTTTCAACTTACCAGTTTAGTTAAACAAAACCTGTGGATGTTGATAGGGAAACATGCTTTTTTGTTGTTTTTTTTTTTTGCATTTTCTCCTCAAGATACTGTAGTTCACCCATCTGTAGTGTTATGCAGTTTGCTCTGCCTTGTGGAAAAGAACACTGAGTGCTAATGATATTTGAAAAGGTCCATAGTTCTTTTTTATTTCTACTACTCTTATTAAAGCAGAAGCTGAAGTTTCTAGCGTCTTCTGACTGCTTTAGGAAATTAAGTTCTTTGTTGTCCAGAATCTGAAAAAATAAGATTTTTCCAGTGAATCCTATGGAAGACAATGTGTCGTGCAACCTTAACCCTATAAAGAAATGGGATGATTTAAATGTAATATTATGCTTTTTTTGAGTTTCTTACGATAAAACCATGAAATTCCATTCCATCTTTTTGTCTAGATAACTCTAAATATCTGAGAGACACTGAAATGGATCCACTGAAAGTAGAGAAATGTGTTTGCAGGTGGATATCTTCTCTTTCTGTGAAAACAGGATGCTCTGAAATGGTTTGAAGATTTGTAATTACCAGTTCCTTGGTAATTTCTGTCTGCAGTGAGGGAAACACTAATACTTTACGAAAGTTCTCAAAGACCAGGGCTGAAGTTCTCTTTTTTTCAATATGCTTATATATGAGAAGTTACTGGATGTAGGTTTGCTTTAGTTTGTAGCCAGTCATTTTTCATGCTTTGATTTCATCCCTTATGAGTGAGCTCTTAAATAAGTTCTTTCCATTGTCTGGTGCTTAACGCAAGAAGATTTCCTTTTTTTTTCCACAAACATAATATCTTATACTTGAGAAATCTGCTTTTGGAGGGAAGTGAATAGGCTGTGGTGATGTTACATATCTGAGCAAACTGGAGGTCAGCAGTATAAAATGAACAGTGCAAAAGAAGAGTCTAGTCCTGCTTTCTTTCATATCCAGCTACGGAATATTCACTTTATGCAACAGGAAGGTACTTATTTATAGTGTGTACTTATGCATTGCTGTTCAGCCTGCATCACTTTCAAGCTATTCCTTGACATTTCCTAGGACTACTTGTGAATGCTAGCTATTGAAAGTAGTATAACAGTTCTGAGTAACATTTGTCACATTCAAAGGCAGTAATTTATTGGTTTTTTCTTAGGCTCTAAGAATTGGTCATTTACAGCAACATTATTGAGCAATACTTTTTCTCGTAAGTGGTTTGGACATAGTCTTTCAGAAAGGTTTTAACTGAAAAACAAAACAATAACAGGTTAGTAAGATAGTATGATGATAGGGCAAGCCAAAACCTGAACAAATACATTAATAGACTTGAGAGCTCTTTTGTTGCTTCATTTTGAAAGACAAGAGCTTAACATTTTGTATTTATCAGTAGTAAGAAAATTCAGCATAATGGCCTAATTTCTTCTGTATGCATTATGCACTGTAGTACAAGTGGATCTTTCCCTCTTTTTGTTTTAACTGTGTCTCTGAATCATGACTACCTGTAGCCCATTGTACTAAATATGTGCATGATAAGCTTTATTTTGATTTCCATCACTTCAGGATTTTATTTTAATTCTTTGTCTTGGCTCCTTCTGTGTCACCCATAACAGATGAAAAAAAATTCCATTCTATTTGTGTTTATACAAATACACAAATATAGATTATATACAAATATAATAATAAAAATAATATATAATAATTATACACATAATAATCTGTATGATACTGTAATAATAATAGAATTCTGTTCTGTTTGTTTATAAAATTTAGCATAATTATATATGCTGGATGCTAATCCAAACTATTACTACTGGATTGCTATTTTTTATTACAAGTCATGACGAAATCTTCTTGACCTGCAAAGTTCATAACTCTGACTTATAGGGGTGTGCAAACTTCTTCTTTCCATACATTTCTTTAAGGACTTGGAAAGTATTCCTTAAAAAAATCCCATCAGACCGTGCAACCAAACAGAAATCTGCACCTTTCAGACCCTATAAAGATACTGCGTTCGCAGCACATCACTTGTGCCATGCACTCAGATGCACTTTAAAGCCTTATTTGCCACTGCAAAGGCAGAAAATGAATACACAGTAAAATCTTACAAAGAGGAACAAATCTGCAGCAACTGAACTGCTCTGGGTTTTTTTTTCTCACATGTTCTTTTCGTCAGAATTTGACATTTTTGTGAGTTTGTGTCAATGTACTTTTTAGAGAGGAAAGAGGTTTTTCTTTCACCTATTTGAATGGTATGCTATTTGTTCTGAATTTTAAGTTAAAAGGTTAAGAAATCCAATTTTAGTTTCTGTTCCCACAAAACGTTCACACTCTAGCATTTAATGTCTCTTATGTGTTTGCTTTATGAGCGTTTTTGCTTAATGCAGCTTCTGAATTAAGAAAAAAACTGGAGTACCATGAGCTTGTGTCCTTTATGCAAAAAAGAGGCTGAAAGGTACAAATCATCACAAATCAGAGACAATATTGAACAAAACCTGTATGTATGGCTATGGAAATAAGCATTATGCACAAATACATACTGCATTCATTTTTTCACGGAGATGTGAATCTCTGGACTCAGATTTTCCAGGTGAAAATGCAGTTCTTTTACATTTTATTTTGTTTGTGCATGAGGACATGCTAATAAATTGGTCAGAAATTTTCCCAAGTGACACTTAGCTCTGTGGTCCTCCCGTCCTTGAAGTGAACAGCTGGAGCTGTGCTTAAGTGTCACGATATTCTTCTTCACACGCAATTCCAGTGTTACCAAGCCCTGACCAACTGTGTTGCCAGACAGCGTTCAGCTTCTCCTGTCTCCTTACAGGTACCTCCTCATTATTTTTAGATCTTGATCTGCTCTCTCTCTAGGTAATTAAACTTTTGAAGGCAGTTTGTACTGTTTTTTCATGCAGATTTATTCTTAGACCATATGCCTGTATTAACCATGTGGTTTGCTACCACTTGCTCCATGTGTGACCCTCCATTCTTTTATGTATTTGTATTTAAGTAAACATTACAAATCCTTTCTTGAAGGTAAAATGTAAGTTAAGCAATTTGTTTAACACTGGAGAAGTATCAGAATGAAAAGTAGATTTCAAATAAATTTAGATTACTTAAAACCCAGCTCCCTGTCTGAATGCTAATATCTTTCTTAAATATTTTAATTTTTTGTAAAACTTTGATTGTTTTTAACATGCCTGCTGTACAGAGGTGAAGAGTGTCAACTACATGATGGACAAGATTTAGCTATGGTTTTGCAAGAACCTTAGTCTCTTGATATTACAGTGCATCTCCTGAGCTTCTTGCTATGGATTTATGGGTTAACAGATACTCTTATCTAATCATATTAATTATTTTGTGCAACCAAATTATGAATCTCTTAATTTATAATGTTCTATAATTGTCCCTATGACTTGTAATTGTCTTCTAGGGTTTTTTAAAAACCCAGGCTGCTCACATTGAAAGGGCATTGCCCACAAGGTCAAACGCAGACGTTCAGTTTGGCTTAGAAATAAGCTTTACTAAACTTTAGTGTTGAACTGAAAAATGATGTCTTTGTGTGGGATTAACCTTCGCTGGCAGAGCTGTCGCTGTCTCTGTAGCCTGGGACTGCCCGATGCCGTGGCGCTCTCCTGATCTTTCCCTTGAGGAGGGTAGGTTGAGTTGTTCTCCTGTTGATCATTTTGTGTTTGGAGGCCTTTCCCACTCCCCTCAATTTTGTTGTGCCGCTGAATGGGGCTATGGTAATGATTGGGCTTTGTGGCTCTCTCATTGTCTTCCTGACTAACGGATAGAAATGTCAGGCATAGAGAACCAGCCCCAAACTGTGACCCCTGTAACATTCCCCTTCGGCTGATTGACGTCTGGGCAGCTGCGGGGAGAAGCCCCCACCATTCAGAGGTTGGTGTACTTGCTGAGCGAGTCCCCCGGTGTCAATCCTGTTAGCCCAATTGCCATGTGTTGGGAATGGCGGCCTTTCAACGCTAGATTAAACATTCTGCACCTGCCGCTGACGCGGTGCTTCCCCCTTCCCGACGCAACCGTGTCACCTTGAGGGCTCGTAGGGTCCAACTACAAAGGCAGCTTTTGTCCTGTTTGGGTTCCCCAAACGCTTTGTACCACTGCTCTGTTTGCTTGTACAAACCCAGCTAAGCCCAAGACTGGGTAATTTTTGCTTCTTTTATTTGCAAGTATTATTTTTGACACCTCATTTAGAAAGTTAAACATCAGCATCAAATTAGTATTAAATTAGATATGGATAATTTCTCTTAGTTCAAAGGTACCAGCAAAAGTACTAGCAGCAAAAAGGGTAAAGAATCATGCTTAAAATAATTTCATTGCAAAATGAGGAATTACTGACTTATTAAAATCATATTACTAATCATTGATCTAATTCCTAGCCTAGCATTTTTGAACTTTGTTTTGAACATTTATCTTCCTTTGCATCTTCAAACTTGTTAAGGTGTAGAATTTACAGAGGTAGCCAGAGATAGCCTATGGATCCTGCCTTTTCTGCAGCGTTCCCCTTCGATCCCATAGCTTGGACAGAGCACTCAGCGCTGGCAAAGAGCATGAGAGGGAACTTTGAAAGCTCTTCTCAGAAGTGGTGGGCTGTCAGGAGCGGTGCTCTTCGTGTGCTCTTGGTCACAGAGGTCTCAGCGTGGCTGACTTGACTGTGGGGATGAGAGTGGTACTTCATCATAAATGTAGGTAATTGCATATCTGGCCCGAGAATTTTCTAATTTTGCATACTGGTGATAATGTTTTCAGTTACTGTAGCTTATAGCACATATCTGCAATTCATTGCACAAAATTAATCATAATATTGTGCTTTTCCATTTTCAATGTGAGCTGTTAAGAGTTATCTCTTTTTTAAAGACCTCATCCGCGGTGAGATGGAAATTTATATGTAATTATTTGCCAAATATTAGCACACCTTTGCAGAACAACTGTTTGTATGTATGTGTATGTTTAAGCCAAACAAATGTATTTCAGCATATTCATCTGGTTAAGAAGTGAAGGAATCAACTTGTGGCTCAGCAGTGTTGAAATAGGAATTACATTAGTAGATATCTTTAGCTGAATAGGTGACTGCCATAGATTTAATTTTAGCTTGCACTGCAAATGTCTTTGGCATCTCTTCAGCAAATGTGGGAAAGACTACCTTTGTTTTTCACTTGAGTTTAATGTATTTAACATAAAAGTCGTTTATTACAGTGTTCTATGCAAGGTAAATTTTATTTCAGTGTCGTATCTAGACTTTTCTTGACAAAATAATGGCAGCCTGGCCTTCACAGCGTGGATGTTAATCCCTCTGAAAGGTCTGGAAAAGTCTTGTTATGAAAGAAGAAAGGACATATATCCATTCTTTTCTACGACTTCTAGTTTTGTGTGTTTTCCTTGGGTATATGAGGTACAGCTTTTGGCACTGCTTTCCTGATTGCCAGGTAGTATTTTGAGAATCAGGAAATATTAGAAATTATGGGGAGCCTTTATTATGTCCCCAGAAAACACAGGTTCTATTCAGGTGAATAGAACTTCTGTTTCATTAACAGGGCTTTCAAGAATGTATCATCTATTTGAAAAAAAGGTCAGATCAAAAATTTACATTTTTAATATAAATTAACTAAAGCCTATACATGGGTAACTTTTCAGGCAGATACTTCAGAATTATGTGATGGTGATACACATGATCAATGAGAAGATTGCTCTGAAAATAATAGATTCTTATTAAGTTCTAACTTATTTTGCCAAAGGAAATGACATTGAGAGACTGCAGCTTGAGGAAATAAGGAATCCAGAGGATTCCTTAATAACATTGTGTCATCAGTGAATCAAGAGTTGTTGATTCAGGTGCAATCAAGTTATAAGTACCTCTCTTTGCTGGCTAATAGTCATGCAAAAAGCAGAGATGCACCTTTTTGCTTACCCTGTGCTGCTCATTGTCACCATTCAAAATGGTTTGTCTGACAAGACCAGACGATCATTTATCCAATTCCATTCTTTAACGATTGATCAACAGTCACCTTGTTATCTTTTTTTATATGGTTGCACTTGGTAACTGAAATGATTTATAGAGAGACATATGGATTCTGTGTGTGTAATGGAGTAGACTTGGGTTGCTTGGTGTAACTTTCAGCAGAGCCAAAACAGGTGAAAAGTTCAGCAAAATCAGTCAGAAATTTTGGAAAGCCAAGTAAGCAAAAGCTGCCAATTGTGTTTGGTTGCAGTTCAGAGGAGAGCCTCACGTTTAACATCCCTTCTTAATGTTTTGTATCTTGTGTTACAGTATGTATTTTGCTCTTTAACTATTTAGTCCCAATTGTCTTATTTTCAGCAAAATTCAAAAAGAGCTTTGTTTCACGTTTTTATTTTGTCATGGCTCTAACCTAGAACATTCATTAAAAATATAGGTGTTGGTCATTTTTTTTCTCCCCCTTATTAAATTTTACATTTCCTTCACATCAAGTTCCTTGCATTTTTTGAGATGAGATTTTTTCCTAGCAGTTATAAAAGACTGTTTTTTGAAAAAAACAATTAGGAGAAATGTAGCTTTGTAGTCCATATAAGAACATTTTTAGAGCCAGGAGCATGTAATAATTTGAACTGTAGATATCAGTTTTACAAATCTACAATCAGACTAAAGGGATTCTTGAAATAGAATGTACTGTATTCCTTTAAGTTCTGCTTAATACAGGACTTTGTCATTCAATTTCTGTATTCTGTATAGATGACAAGCTAGATCAGCAGTTGCTGTCCTTTGCATTTCACTCACTTGGTGCTGTGTGCTTCCATGGCTTAAAAAATTACTTGAAAAAATTGCTGCTCTATTCTGTTCTCGGACACCAATTGCTGATTTTACAGCCAATTTACTGTGCAAAAATTGTTCATTTCTTAGATACAGAAATCCTGAATTGTAGAAGGTGTATGCCCAAAGCCAGAGTTTAGTTATGCTGATCTGCAAAAATCTCCAAACCTCAAGCCAAATGTTGTTAAAGAAGTGCTGTAATCAGCAGCCATTTCCATGGAAAAATTCTGCTCACTGTGAATAAAAAAAGTTAGGTTTTATGTAAAGTCCGTGTAAACAAAGACTAGTAAATAGATTGGATGATTAGGAGCTTTATTCTTAAGGCTTAAGAATTCTGTTTTCTTTTACTGCAGCTATTATAATAAAATCCAAACTGAATTTAAGGAATACTCCAGTGCACCTTTTCCAAGAAAATGAAAAGGCCACGTCTGCCACTATGGTTTTGCAGGAGTTTGGGTGAGGTGTGGAGCAGAAGTGAAGGAATGCCCAAAATCAAGTACTAAAATTCTTCTGTTGTTCCTCTCTTTGTCTGTTATTTACTGGATTGTTAGTTACATAATAAATCTAATACTGATTGTATGTAAAAATATTTGGTGTACAAGAAATACAATAATTTTGAAAATTATTATGGAAGTCTTATGAGAAAACTACCTGCAAAATTTTACACTAAGGAGGTGTCCTAAGCCAATTCCAAGGGACTGCACAGTTAATTAAAAGAAGCATCTTAGCATTGCGTCTCTGCTGTGATGGTCATGAATGTTATGGATATTCTCATTTGTAGAGAGAAGTGGTGGATGTGAGTTAAAGAGAAAAAAGCTCATTCCAGGACCTTAACTTATCAGCACAGTGTGTTCAGAATTGTGTATGCTGGGGCTTCAGATTAAATGTTGAATGTGGATATCATTAAAAACATACATGAACAATGATGTTATAATCGCATATCAAATATCTATCTAGAAGCCTATAAAAGGAGAAAAGAGAACTAGCTTGTTATTAGTAAATTAAAGCCCCCATTAAAGTGAAATGTATTAAATAGCAAAGAAAGAAAAAATAAATCTGTAATAGCAATGCCAAGAAATGTTTTCCTGTGAGGGTGGGGAGGCCCTGGCCTAGGTTGCCCAGAGAAGAGGTGACTGCCCCACTGGAGTGTTTAAGGCCAGGCTGGATGGGGTTTTGAGCCCCTGATCCAGTGGGAGGTGTCCCTGCCCATGGCAGTGGGGTGGAACTGGGTGGGCTTTGAGGTCCCTTCCATCCCAAACCATTCTGTGATCCTATGATTTTTTTTTTTATTGGCCATTTCAAAGACAAGGAAGAGACAGGACAAACCTCTGTAAGGCAATGAATGAAGGAGTAAATTCACATCTGAAATGCAATGAAGAGCAAAGTCTTTACAGTATTTTAGGGAAACCATCTGCATAAGAGGTGTACCTAGTCAACTGAAGTAATCGTGCCTTTTCTCATCTAATTTGATAGGCAATAAATAAATAAGGAGATCAGCTCAGTGATATTTGGAAATTCTGTTATGAAGGATCAGAGAAGAAATAAGGTAATAAGGAATCCAAAGGGAAAAAATAACATCTTGTTATCAGTGAATATTTTAATATTAAATCATAGATCTGGCCATTTTCTTCTTTTAATATTTGGTGGTAATGTGCTGTGCAAGATGAACAGTCTAGGGATGGGATTTTAGGCATGGGTCCAGAGTGTGCCTGGTGTGTATGGCTACATGCAAATGGTACAGAAAGTTTAGCCTGGGAGAGAAAATCTGTACCTGCCAAGGAATTTGAAGACCAGAATGAAATGGTCTGTAGACTGAGAAGTGCAGATGGATGCTTCTCTGCCCATGGTCGGAGCTGCTCATGTACAAATTTGGGGCCTCTGCGCTTGGGCTAACAGAGCTGTGTGGCTTCCAGAGCCTCTGGCCTGGTCATTCTGGGTCGGACTGTTTGGACTATCTGCAGAAATTCCTTTTGAGCTGTTCCGTTTTCCAAGTAACTCATCCAGCCAGTCACTGGATTCAGTGGCCAGGGAATCAAAACTGATGCTACCACATAAGCAATTGCTTGTTTTTTGCACAAGTTGACTCCCAAGTCTGCATATCAGATGATGTTTGGAAGTTAATTGAGCAACTCCACAAGAAGACGTGGGGAGAGGAGAGGGGGGGAAAAAACGATGACTAGTTAACCTTTAAATCAACACTCATGCAGTGTTTTGAGATGACTTTGGATGTCTGCCTCACAACAGATTGTGCAATGGAAGAGTGAGAGCAGTTATTGATGCTTCTGGAAAAAGATCCTTTTCTTTTTTTTTGCAGGTTGAAACATGATTGTTAAAATCAGCGCAGGTTATTTTGTGAGATTGCAGAGTGGCAGTTTGATTACTTGGAAACATCAAGGGATTTTCCTTTTAATTAAATTATGAGATTTAATGGGTAATGAAGAATGTTAAAGAATGCTAATGATTAGAAATTGCATTCTTCTTTTGAAGGGCTCTAAGTTTAAGTAAAATCCAGTGACTGCAAGACTATTTACTGATAATATAATGATGTCATAATTTCTATTGGGTAGCTTTAAACAAATATCAAATAAGAAATACAAAGAGAAATGTGTTTTACATTTGCATATATGGGAATGACATAATTTCCAAATTATGCTTTTTTAAGAGAGCATTTGCATCATTTACAAAAAATAAGGATTGTAATATTCATTTAAGAAATTTGAACCATTTGAGGTAACAAACTTTGAAAGGATTACATTCCCCCGCAAAAAAAAATGTTCCCAGTTTCATCATTAAAGTAACATATTCTTCAGACCACTGTAAAGCTTATTCTATCTGAATGGGTTTTTTCCCAGACTATCATTGTCTGTTAAATTTAGTGTTTCCTCTCACCTGATTCTGTCTTTTCTCGTCTCTAAGCTTGATGTTTTTGCCCTCACCCAGTCTGTGAGAGAGATCTGTGGCTGGATCTCAGGAAGAGGATTGTGCGTGACGAATAGGGGCAGAGGGAAGTACTGTTCTAGGAATGTGGTTCCAAAGGATGTTTCTCTCATAATGCCATCAGAAGTAGCAGTGTTGTGAAAGAAATAAGGATGTTTTATCCTTTCAAGTGTCAGCATTTAGTGTCAGTTTAGGTATTTTATTCTTTTTTTCCAAGAGAACATTGTTATTATTAGATCTCCCAGTCCTGATATCTGTGTTTAGGGATTATTTGTACCAAATCTCTTATCTTTTCACAGTTATTGCTTATAATGGTCATTTCTCAGTTCTGTTGAGACATCATAATTAATTGTATTAATTACCTTCCTTTATCTTTAGATTAAGTGTAGTCTGGGTGTTTTTTAAGGAGCATAGGCTTTAGAGAATGAAGGATAAGTCACTTGGGCTGTGCCCTGTAAGTTTGTAAAATGGTACATTTATTTCAGCGTTTTCATATTCACTGTCAGTAATAGAGAAGGGTTGTATAGAAAGGCAAGTCCTTCTTCACCAACTTTATCTTCTTCTGTGACCTGCTTGGTGGATGAGGGAAGGGCTGTGGAAGTTCTCTACATAGACTTTAGTAAAGCGTTTGATGTTATTTCCCACAGCATTCTCTTGGGAAAAAAAAATGACTGATCAGGGCCTGGACAAGCATATTCTTTGCTGAGTAAAAACTGGCTGAATGGCTGAGCCCAGGAATTGTGGAGAATGGATTTAAATCCAACTTGCAGCTGGTTACAAGTGGTGTCCCCAGGGCTCAGTGCTGGTGTTGGTTCTGCTTAATATCTTTATCCGTAATCTGAATGAAGCGATCTAGTGCTTCCCCAGTCAGTTTGCAAATGACACCAAATTCGATGCAACTGTTGGGAAGGAAGGTTCTGCAGAGGGATCTGGACAGGTTGAATTGATGGATGGAGACCAATAAGATGGGGTTAAACAAGTCCAAGTGCCAGGTCCTGCACTTGGGTTATAACAACCCTGTGCAGCACTTCAGGCTTGGGGAAGAGTGGCTGGAAAGCTCCCTGGTGGAAAAGAACCTGGGAGTGTTGGTTGGCAGTGGCTGAACATGAGCCTCAGGTGTGCCTGGGTGGCCAAGAAGGCCAACAGCATCCTGGCTTGGATCAACCATGGTGTGGCCAGCAGGAGCAGGAAAGGGATCATCACCCCATACTCAGCGCTGGTGAGGCCGCACCTTGAATCGTGAGGAAGGGTCTGGAGCCCAGGCGTTCTGGGAACAACTGAGGGACCATGAGTTGTTTAGCCTGGAGAAGAGGAGGCTGAGGGGAGACCTCATCACTCTCTGCAACCCCCAGAAAGAAGGTTGTGTTGAGGTGGGTGTTGGTTTCTTCTCCCAAGTAAGAAGTTGATAGGACGAAAGGAAATGGCCTCAAGTTGTACCAGGGGCGTTTAAAACTGGGTATTAGGAAAACCTCTTTCACCCAAGAGGTTGGAAGGCATTGGAAGACGCTGCCCATGGAAGTGGAGGGATTATATGTCCTGGAGGGATTGAAAAGACATGTGGATGTGGTGCCTAGGAACATGTTTTAATGTGGAGTTGGCAGTGTTAGGTTTACAGTTGGTCCTTAAAGGTCTTTTCTAACCTAAACAACTCTGATTCTGGAATTCCAAGTTACAGATTTTGCCTTCACAATCACTGAAGATCAACACTGCAGGACACCTGTGTGTCTAAAGAGTCCAGCTGGGACTTCTGTGGGGATGCATTAAAAAATTGTGTATGGCGTTTAACGTTTAAATTAAGGCTGTTAAGGAATACTTTTCTCCAAGGTGGCAATTCCCTTTGCCTTGATATTATCTTTCTAAGAACCACGTCTTCTCCTTTCTTCTCCTCCATCCTCTCACCCTTAAGGTTTCCACCCGTTTAGACCAATGGTCAGTTTTCCTCGTGGAGCAAAGTTATCAGCTGGGTTAAAACTCAAATGAATCCCTCAGCTGAAAATGATGAAAAGACAGAAACTTGTCTTCAAGTAAGTGTCCTGTTCAGAGCTGACATCTGGGACGAATGTCGGGCCTCAAAATTGGATTACATCTCTGAAAGCCTCAACCACAAACAGCCTCTTGAAATTCTATCAGGTAATTAATATTGGTTAAGTTCCATAGTCACAGTTTTGTAGTGGATTTTTAAAATTATAGAACTCGGCTCCAGAAAGTTCCGCATGAAATTCTATGCTGGTCTGATTCAATTTTATATGACAAGCAGCTTAACTTCATGAAGTCACTCGCTTTTGAATTATAAGTAGCAGGGAAGTACTTTCTTTTAAAATCTCAATTTTATCAGGTTCCAACTTCGCTGCTGGTATTTGTATTATGTATAAAAGTTCAGTGACATCTTTGACAATGCATATTTTCAATTGCTTCTGTTCTCTTTTGTGAGAAGAAGTACAGTAATATTTGTCCTACTTTTGGGTACTTCTCAGTATTTCATTTAAGAGTGGAAAACAATTACAGAATGTCTGGTGTGGAAAATTAAATTCCAGAGATGCTTACATGGGGTAAAACCTGTTTTTTTAAATACTTGTGGTATTTATGAAGTGGTTTTTATTAATATTTGATAGCTACTAGTTTTAGGAACTGAATCACCATTGATTTTGTTTGTTGTATTCCTGATGTTATCTGTGCAGATGCATCACTTAATATTTAATGCACACAATAAAGGAATGATCCCAGAAATCTGCACCTCCAGTGGACAAAACAGGGGGTATCCAGACTTTCCTTGGAGGGTTCACCTGAGGTCGCAGACCACATTTCTGCTTCCCCTGTTAGCAGCTTTCGATGGCAGAGGTGAAGAGGCTCCATTTCTCTTCTCCCTCATGCCTGGCAGTACCTTCCTCTCTCTCTGTCGCTTGCTCTGTGTAACATGGCTTTGTATATGCACGTTGCATGCCAAAGTGAGGACAAAGAAGGGGACAGGGGATCATGGTGAGGAATAGGGAAGTAAGGCTGGGAGAGTGGTGGCAGGAAGTTGCATCAGTTTTGGCCTCTGCACAGCCAGTGTCAAGGACACTAATCATAAAATCATAGAGTCATAGAATGGTTTGGGTAGGAAGGGACCATGAAGGTCATCCAGTCCACTCTCCCTCCAGTGAGCAAGGACATCATTTGACTCATCAGTTTGTTCAGAGCCCCATCTAAACTGGGCTTGAATGTTTCCAGGGATGGGGCATTTTGCACCTCTCTGGTCAACCTGTGCTAGTGTTTCAACACCCTCAGTGTCAAAATTTTCTTCCTAATCTCCAGTCTAAACCTCTCCTCTTTTAGTTTAAAATCATTCCCCCTTGTCCTGTCACCACGGGGCCTGCTAAAAAGTTTTTTCCTATCTTTCTTATAAGCCCACTTTAAGTATCAAAAGGCCACAATAAGGTCTCCTCGAAGCCTTCTTTTCTCCAAGCTGAACAAACCCCCATCTCTCAGCCTCTTTTCGCAGAGGAGTTGTGCCAGGCCTTTGATCATTCTGGTGGCCTCCTCTGGAACCCCTCCAACAGACCCATGTCCTTCCTGTGCTGAGGACTTCAGAACTGGATGCAGTATTCCAAGTGTGGTCTCACCAGAGCAAAGGGGCAGAATCCTCTCCCTTGACCTGCTGGCCACGCTTCTTTTGATGCATCCCAGGATATGTTTGGCTGCCTGGGCTGCAAGAGCACATTGCAGGCTCTCGTCCAGCTAATCTTCCCTGTGATAAGAGAGAGGCACTTTCAGAAGCCCTTCAGAGCAACTACCCAATATCTGGTGCTCTGAATCACCTTCCTGAGATTTGCTTCCCCCATCATTGACTGTAAAGGGAACAGTGTGCTTCGCTTACCTGCGTACCACTCTTGGTAACAGTTTTATTACAGAGACAATAGATTGAATGATTGTGAAGATGGAATTGTCTTAATTATGCCTGTGTGTGGTCATTCCAAATCTAAAAAAAGCAGTATAAAGTCTTGCACAGCTCTTTTACAGAATGTAGGTGTTGTCAAGGCAAAAGGTTTTCAGTCTCAGCACACATCTCATTGATGGAAAACTTCCATCTACTAAATATATTTGGAATATATCTCATGCATCTGTATTTTTCTGTGTACATTTCCTCTCTTTCTTTAGTGTTCTTTGTGTAATTATTATAGACATAATTACTAATAAAAACCTAAAAATTACTATTAAAGCTTATAAAAAACGTATAAAACCTAAAAATATTAATAGCAAAAATTCTTGAAGTGTATCTCTGTCCAGAAAATGGATATCTAGTTTCCAAAAGGATTTACTGTCTAAGGTGCCAGGTGCTGTTTGAATAACCTTATACATACCTGTTTCTCTTTGGGAAATCACTTGCACTGTTACAGCTTTGTGTGTTCTGAGACATTTAAGTCAATGCATAAAACAAAGACAGGACAATATATGTGCACATTTGGAGGAAATACTGTAAAGGAACAGTTGAACATACATTGGCTGCATGCATACATCTGATTAATTAATATGTACAGTTTTTGACTGTATAATATCATTACTTGAAGTGACTTTTATACTTACATGGGCATATGCCAGAAATTTGTCATAATCAGGGGTTACGTGAAGAAGGCAGCATGATCTGGCTGTCAGAGAGCAGTGAGGGAAAGGTTTCAAGGTGAGCAGAATGAGGACAGTGTTGTGAGAGGTCAAGGAAGAAAGAAGCAGAAGATGGGAAGCCATTGATGAAGTGAAATCTTAAAGGTGGGAGTGAGTTGGCTGAGGTTGATTTCTATGGCAATATAGAGATATAAAAATGGTATTTGGGATTGATGGGATGGCCAAAACATAGAGGTTTGTATTTAGGCAAAGGAAAGAGTCAGTGTCTTTCAGACAATGGGTAAAAGGAGTAAATGCACTGTGATGATGTTCTGAGGTTGATTCTACAGATTTGGTGACCAAAACTTTGTCTTCATTTGTGCTTGAAGAGTGCATTAACAAATGTAAAACAACTGTTCATGACAATGCTGAAACCAGCCTGCAGATGAAACCAAAAGTAAGGTAAATGTTATTCTGTAAGTTAGGCTTTGTTGCTCACATCTGGAGCAAATTATTGAAGTATGAGTTAGAAATTAGAGGAAGTTTGTTTCACTGGATAACTTTAGAAGTTTGGGTTTAAACTTGTCTCTGGAAAGTACTTTTGATTTTGGGAAGAGCTTAGGTTATTCATTTTAGGTGCTCTAACCTGGACCTTTGGTAGATGCCTGAAGTTTTTAACAGGGTAGTTATGAATGCGTGTATTGTGTAATGCTGGGGTCGTGGAAAACAGAGGTGGGTGTCATCAGCACTGAGGGCTGTAATAATGTGAGAAGGAATGAGATTGGGTAGTGATAGGAGAGGATGATTAAGGTAGACTGCTTCTGGAGTCATCATGACAGGAATGACATGGTTCTGCTAGGGAGAATCCAGAGGAAGCCACAAAGATGATCTTGAGAGCTGGAGCACCTGCCATACAAGGACAGGCTGGGAGAGTTGAGGTTGTTCAGCCTGGAGAAGAGGAGGCTCCAGGGAGACCTTAAGGCAGCCCTCCAGTACTGGAAGGGGCTCCAGAAAAGCAGGGGAAAGGCCCTTGATCAGGGAGTACAGGGGTAGGATGAACGGGGATGGTTTTAAAGTAAAAGAGGAGATTGAGGTGAGATCTTAGAAAGAAATGTTTTGCTGAGAGCATGAGGCGGCCCTGGCCCAGGCTGCCCAGAGCAGTGGTGGCTGCCCCATCCCTGGAGGTGTTCAAAGCCAGGCTGGATGGGGCTTTGAGCCCCTTGATCCAAGGGGAGGTGTCCCTGCCCATGGCAGGGGTTGGAAGTGGAAGGGCCTTTCTGTCAGTCTGTGACCTCTCATGGAACAGTTAGACACTGCCGATGAGAGAATTGCGACTGAAAGAGGGGACATGAAAGGGGCTGCTAGGGAAGTGAAAGAAGAACCATGAGAATGGTATCTGATTTAATTTAACTGTCATGCACAGCATAAGTGCAGACAAGGCCTGAGATTTGGCATGGCAATATGTTGTTTGAGTAACTTGAGTGAGAACAGTTCCAGTGGCAGAATAGAAGCCAGATAGTAAAATGATCAAAAAGAGCACTCAGAGAAAGTGTTTCAAGACTGGAAACAATTCCATATTCAACATGTCTGAGAAGTAACAGCAGGAGTGAGATGAGGCAGTAGGACATTTTAGTTGGAGGGAGATGAGTGGTTATTAAAACATGTTGCAGAGGTAAATGCAGTGGGAACGGTGTTGACAGTTTTCCATAAAAGAAGGCACTGAGTACTTTGGTGGGGTTGTCACCTGCTATTAATGGCCTTTCCTCCATACTGACTTGCGGATCTGTTCTTAGCTTGATCTTTAAACTCTGATTTTGCTGCCAGGTCATGTTCTCATTTGTCTTTTACTCCTTTTTCTTGTGTTTCTTTGTTTGCCTTGGTGATTCTGATTTTGCCTTGTTTAACGGTACTTTCTCTCTGGATATCATAGCACAAATTCAGATGTTTATTTTATAAGGGGGAAGACTTCTTATATGTTACTGCACTGCATAGAGAGCATCATTGACTCTGGTGAGTGAGGAGTCCCATCCCAAGTGTTGCTGAAGTGCACCTATTAAATAGCAATTAAGAAGTGCTATTTTCTGTCCTTATTGTATATGTGTCATGCTATAGAAGAGTACTTGGAACAACACAATGCAGGAAAAGTTTTGGCAGAGCTTGGAAAAGATCTGTATATTTACACACTGTCTTAACTATGAGATGATCCTTGTTTTCATTTACCTTTCATCCATAGTAATTGGATGCCCTTTTCTTGAGGGTATTCTGCTGTGATTGCAGGCAGTGCTGCACTGGATTTGCTTTCTAATGCTCAGCAAACCTACCTAAATGAGGCAGCTTCAACATGAGGTTCAGTACGGCTAAGAGCAATGTCCTGCACCTGGGCCAGAGCAATCTGCAGATTCAATAAAGGATGGGGAGCATCCTTTGAGGACAGGATGAGTAGGGGTTGTTCAGCCTGGAGAAGAGAAGGCTCCAGGGAGACCTTAGAGCAGCCTCCCAGTACCTGAAGGGGCTCCAGGAAAGCTGGGGAGAGACTTGTTACAACGGTGAGTAAGGATGAGAGGGAGTGTCTTTAAATTGGAAGGGGCAAGATTTATATTAGACACCAGAAAGAAATGCTTCACAACGGGGGTGGAGAGGCCCTGGCCCAGGTTACCCAGGGAAGTGGTGGCTGCCCCATCCCTGGAGGTGCTCAAGGCCAGGTTGGAAGGGGCTTTGAGCCCCCTGATCCAGTGGGAGGTGTGGAACTGGATGAGCTTTGAGGTCTCTTCCAACCCAAACCATTCCATGATTCTTGTTCAGCAAATGTGATAGCAGGTATTTTGAGCTTTAGAAATTTCACCAGTTTCTTGATTTTACACCAAGATGGTCCAGTGCATCATAGGTGAAAAGTTTGACTTCTGCTGTGGAGTTTAAAATGAAAAGCTAAACTTAAAAATATCGAATTTTTTTTTTAATTTGTAAGCCATGGTGAAAAAAATATCTGGTGCGGTGTAAGTGAAACTTGTGGGGTTATACCTTCTATTAATTCTTCTTTTAATCTAAGCTTGGTTTTTTCCAAAGTCTGGATTCCAAAAATGTTTTAATGGTAGTAAGTGTGAAAGTCTGCAAAGAAGGTTTGAAACTAGAAGGCACTTTCAAAAGACGAAATCCATTCAGAAACTTCTAATTTAAGGAAGTTTTAATGTGGGATGTACTGAGAAATTCAGCTTTGCACTCAAACATACTCTAAACTTTAGTTTTGAGCAGGAAAATTCTGACAGGGTAAGTATTCCAATTGATAATTTTGCTGCTTAGCACCAAGAAGGAGAGTAAATTAAAATTCTTCTCACTGTGTGCCTTAGAGCCCATTCCACCTGACTCATCAAATGAAAAATTCATCAATTAATCCTCTGACAATAACGATATATACACAAAAATCAATCCAGGATTGATTTTTTGAGCCCAAACATGAAAACCGGCCCCTGGCTTGCACATAATGTGAAATTTCTCTTCATTTCAACCTTATTATTGAGTATAAAAGCTGAAGTGTTTGTAGAATTATTTGTTCTAAGTCAACTACAAAGGTGGGATTGTTTGAGGAAGGGCGTGCATGCCGTGGAGATGTTCTGAAGCGCTACCGGAGCCAGCTAATAAAGTTGTCAGATGCATGTTAAGAGCACAGCTGATAGGAGTCCCTCCAGAAGGCAACCGGTGGAGAGAGACACTGATCGCTGGGATCTGACGGGAGACCACCCAGGGTAGCTCACAGCCGGCCGCGTACCAGGCAGGATCAAAGGGAGGGAAGAGCAATGTAAAATAAACTAAACTCAGAAACAGGAGTGTGGAAATGTCTCGATGGGGGGGGGAACCCCAGTGCTGCAGCCGGATCGGTGAATCGTGAGGCTGAGGCACGTCGCTTTGCAGGGATCGTAACAAATTCTCAGCAGCAGAAAATGAGATAATAATTTGTAGAGTCTCTGACTTGTAATTCATACTGCTTTTTCGTTGAAAAGGAACATTGCGGCAGATCCGCGTGCATTAGGTTAGCACGTTGCTGTCTCTTTCTTTGTTTACGTAATCCACTTCAGAGTATATGATATACGTCAAAATGATGAGTACTTCCCTAAAATGACTATATATTAATCTGCTAAGAAGTTAAAAACATCCATTCATATTTGCGCTAATGTTGCATCATTCGATGCAACAAAAGCTGGGGTGTATTTTTGCACCACATTATATATCAAAACACGTAAGGTACACAGTAGAAATGTCAGATAAGAAGATCTCAAATCTCTCAAGATAAACACAGGTTGCTTTTTATTTGAGGTACAAAAGAAAAGTAGCCTGGTTCCTGTATTATGTGTGTAAGCCCAGGGTTTTAACTCCTCATCAGATTAATGTTTTAAGCAACCTTACCTCCAGTGTAAGAAACACTGATAGCAACTTGTTGAATAAATTCTTTCCTCTGAATGCAGTGAGAAGGAGATAAAAATCTTTCGAGTGAAAGAACTCATTTTTTGTTCTTTGTGTCACCTCTGGCAGCGATTCACTGCTTTCTTCCCGCATATAAAAATAATACTCATGCTGTAAAGAAGAACCCAAATGATGTTAAAGAGCTGAAAACTGACATGCTGCAGCACGCAGACAATAATCAAATAGCAGATATATTAACTTTTGATGGGTCTTTGTGAATGTGTGTATTCACGGTGCAGATCAACATTAACATATTTATCAAGTTCTAGATGCGTGGAAAGGTGGAAACACACTTTAGGAATACTTGATTGATGTGTATTTCCTCAGTCGTAAAACTACAGAGAGATTTGGTAAGAACACAGACTGCGAGATGCTGTGTTGTTATTTTTACTTTCTTAGTTGAATGCGAAGACCACCGTCTTCAAAAATTGTATGTGTGATAGGAACAAGGATGTTGTCATAACTGTTTGTCAGCACATTAAATATTCAGATGTATGTGATGAATTTGGCTCCAAAGAGAATATCAGAACCTATATCTGTTACCATGCAATATTTCTCTCTAAAATATTACTGCAAAGTGTGACTCGTTGCAGAAGAATTTTTGTTTGCTCTTTCAATTTACGGTTCTATTAAGAGTCTTAAAGTGTAGACAGTTTCACAAATTATATTCATAGGTTTTGCTGTTGTCACATAATTAGGGACTGAAGGAAGTTAGGAGGGAAGATGGTAGTTGGTATAACTTTCAGATAGATTAAAGTTGAGTCTCAATTCTAGTCTTTTGTTTCAACTCTGCTTCATACATTTTTTTATATGTATAGATTTACATAATCGATCCCTGTGGGAAATGTGCTGTTACCAGAGACTGAGTAATAAAGAGTAACTTGAAGGTAGAGAGCATGTATATATTTCAGAAACTGCTTCAATAATTTATTTTTATAATGTTTATTTGGATTTACCTTTGTGATTTATAACATATTGGTAATGTATATTTTAAATTTTATTTGTGAATTCTTGTATATGTTATTTCTAAATATGAGGCTAAAATGTACTATTACTATTTTTACAAAGCAGAACAATTTTTTTAATGCAGGTTGACATTAATTTGTTAAAATAATAAAGTAATGCTCTTTATATTTTGAGAGTCCATTCATAAGATATTTTAATTTATAGAGTATTTTAATAATTATAAATTATTTTAATGTTAGGGGATCTTGTTTTTTCTTTCCTTTCATATATAAATTTCCTCAGTAAATTAGGTTTATATCTTACAGTCAGCTACAGATAAACTGGCAATATTGCTCAATAATTGTCGAGCCATTATTCAGGTGAGATGCATTAGAACAGATTGAAATTCTTAATTTTCTTTTTTTTTTAAACATATTATGGAATTTTTCTTCTTTGAACAGGATCCTTAGTGCTGCTTCCCAAAATGGGTGTTTGCAGCATATCTCATCCCTGTGCTAGTTAGTGACTGCTGCAGCCAGGGACCTGGCAGGGAAGGTGGTTGGCAGGGGCTGTCCTGGTCAGCAGTGGAAGGAGAGCTTCATCCCAGCCAGCCCTGGAGAGCCCAGGAAGAGCATCCCTCCAGCATGGATTAATAGCGCTCCTCTTGTCAGGAGGCTGCTGGTGTTTTCAGGGGTTCTGTGTTGTGTGGTGGGGTTGTAGCTGACTTGCAGAGTGCATGAGCTCTTAAAAGGCACAGCTTAGGCACATGGAACATCAAAAGCAATTGACTGATTTTAGTGTTTCTGTTTTTCAAAATTCTACTCATGAGTCATAGAATCATGGAATGCTTTGGGTTAGAAGGGACCTTAAAGCTAATTAGTTATGGATAAATACTGTAAGGTTTTGCCAATCATGCATATATGTGCTTTTTATTGTATGCAACACGTATTATAATTTAAATGGCTGAAGTAGATAAAGAATATGCCTAGACTGGGTTTTGTAGTTTTGTAGGCAAAGGTTTATGCTCTGTCATATCAAGGTATCTAAATGAAAGTACTCTACTGCCTGATTATTATTACACTGTGAAATCTCATAGACTTCAAAAAAAAAAAAACAGCTGATGGCAAAGGCCTCTTTTAGAGGAAAGCCATTTCTGTGTTCATACCTGAAAATATACATAGGCAGCACATACCAGGCAGACGCGTTGGAGAATACCAGGCTCAGTTTATGATTTCAGTCTAGCAGTACGTGTTTCTCAAAGGTAATACAGAAATTCATATATTTTTAACTCAAAGGAAAATGCACTTCCATGCAGGCACTCTCTAAATGAGTAGTTATTGTTGAATTGCACTTTTAAAATCTTATTGCTCAGTTGAGCCCAATCTTGCATCTACCTAAACTAGAGACAGCAGTGTTTGCTTTTAAGTCCACGTTCCATACCAGAGAAAGCATCTCTGTGGAGTCTCACCTGCTCTGGCTGTGAGTCCTCACTTACCTCTGTCAGCACAAACTGATCCTGAACAGCCACAGAGTTCCCCGAGCACCGGCTTTGTCCATTCCGTGGTGTTGGTTACAGAGGGAGAACTGCCTTTGTCCTCATAAATCTATTTTGTGATCTAATGATGAAAACTGCTATTATAGCATCTATTATTACAAGGGTGATGCTTTAACGTGTGCTTTTGAACTAATGGAAAATTAAGATCATGCTTCAGTTTTATCATACGCTTGCAGAAGTGTGGCCTTAATATCCCAGCCACTTTGAATTCAGTTTGGCTGGGACTTGGGCTTTGTTTCAACATGCTTAAATTTCAGCATATGTTCAGCTGAATGAGAGCTTTGGTATACAGATGACAAGTCTAGATGTTACCATTTGCATCATTCCTTCCTCATTTTAAAAAAAATCAAAACATACATTACAGATGCTGAGTTTTGATTGACATTGAGGTGGGAATTGGGGTTTGGGGCCATCCGCTTTCTTGCTTGGTGTGCATGCTTGTTTTGTTCAGGCTCTAAATGAAAGTTAAGGATTTATGCTGTGTCCTTTTGGGATTTATTGTTTTTTTGGTTCTTTTTAAACAAATGGTACTGAGAATATTGGTTCTCTCTCCTATCTTTGTATAATATTAGAAATCTTACCGTGCAAGTTTCATGCAAAAAAAAGCCTTCCTATAAGGATAAAAAGGCTGTAGCAAAATCTCTTAAATTTGTTTTCTGTATCTCTTTTTTTTTCATAGTAATATGCCATAGTTCCATTAGAATAATAAACTGGCATTCACGTAACAAGCAGGATGGAAATTCAGAGGTTGGTATTTTGCAATAGCAGCAGTAGAATGGGGAGACACTGCAATCTGTCCTTTCCACTCTTCACTCTGTTATATGTTGGCTCTGCAGCTGATATGGCCCTGCTCCAGCTTTGGCTTTGCAGCTGATAAGGGTCTCTGAACAATGAATTATTTTAGAACTGTACTTTGCCATGTGAGCTGCATTACCTAGGTAAAAGGCGGTGAGTCGTAGAAAAAGATAATTCCATATTCTGTGGCCAGGTGGAAATAATTTCCTTACATTTGTGGGTCTTAGTCTTGTATCATTTTGATGTGGCTTTTGTATTCTTTCTGAAATAGTTACTCCTGCATTTAAGGTTTATATCTCATAGTCGATAAGCTTTGCTGACATGGGCTTACTTTTAATAACATCTTTGCTTTATTAAAGAGATATGTGTCTTTTTACATGAAAAATATATCTTTTTTTAAGAGATAAAGATGGTGGGATTTCTGACTAGACAAGCAGCAAGTATAACAGTTTTATCTTATGTCACTTCTTAACTGCACATTAAGGTTTATCTCAGACTACAATAATAGTGTAGTTACAGGAATTTTCCTTAAAGTTTATTAGTAGAATTTGAAACATGTCTGTTTTTGTGAAGGTAGAGGACTGTAAAGCTTGAATTCGTAACTGAGAATTTATGTTTTATATAAAAGTAAGAAAGAATACAGTTGGGTGAATATATCCAGCCACATGTTTTTTCTATATAATACAGATGTATCTGTATGTGTATTATTAGAATTTATACTCTGCCATTGAAAATGTGATTCTTCACAAGTGCCAGGATCACTTTTCTACCTCAGCATCAGGTTGAAGGTTAGGTAGAAGAAAAGAGAAGGGAAGGGGAGAAAATATCTCAACTGCAAAAAACATACAGAGCTAGACATACTTTAAAAAATGTTGGGTTCCTTTCTTTTTCTAACTGGATTTCTATGCCAAACTGCCAGATTCTCCCTTTTAATCTGGGACTAAGTGGCACGTTTGCATTGTTTGTTTTTTTTTGGTAGCTTAAAGAGGAAATTCTAGGAAATAAAGAAGAACATTCAGTAGGAAAGATGGTTGTAGAAACATCAAGGAGTGCCATTTTCACCACTTTCCGATGAGTGTTTGCAGGGTGGTTGTGCGTACAACGTAATGGCATCCCCAGGGAAGCCCATGCCATAGTCAGGCCTTGATGACCAGGGATTGCAAAGGCTCATTTTGATTATAAATGAAAGAGTTCCTACAGGCAATTGCTTGAAAAGTAAGAACTCAACTGCCCTCAGCTGAAGCAGAGAATGTTGTTGTCTCTCCCGGTAAACTGCTTCAGAAAAGCTAAAGTACAACAAAAGTCACCAGCTTTCTTCCTCCTCTGCCATGGCTGCCACACATATGCATCATCAAGACATTTAATGGGAAAAAGGCACAGCCTTCAATGGCACCTGGCCCTGTTTATTTGATGTAGTATAACATTCATTATCCATTGTTACACTATGTAAATCCACTTTTTACCCCTAATCCACCTCTCTTCCACGTTCCCCTTGAGGGACACTTCTCATGAGAGCCTTTTACAAGAGAAGTGGCCTTGTGGCTTTGTTTAAACTCCTTAGGAAAGTTGCCATCATAATTCAGGGGCATAAATTTTCTGAAAAAAAAAAAACAGGTCTACATTGTGTCCTAGACCTGAACTCAACAAATATTCCAGCCCACTGAGATCGCTGTGTTTGCCTCCACTGTTCCGTATCCTCAGTGAGTTCTTTGGTTTTGACTTAACTTCTGATTATTTCTAACCACATGAAGTGTCTGAGGAGTTGCAGTAGAATCCTGCTCATGAGGTTACCACCTTTCAGCTGCCACATCATTGGGAATATTCACCAAATTGAGTATACTGATGGTAGCATGTGTGCTAACAAAGAGAATATTTGGTGGTCTGTCTGTCTGTGGACTATCTACTCCACTTCTTTTACTCCCAGATTGAATTCCTTATGAGCAAAGAAATAATCTCTAACAGCATTTCAGATGAGAGTGCTCGTAAGAACTTTGATCAGCTCCTGCCTGCCAAAAGGCAGGCTTTGCTACCTTCAGTTATTGACAAGGGCTTGAACCCAATATCAGTGGTGTGTGTGTGTCTGCAGCTGCTAGGTTAGTGTTATGTATGTACGTGACATCATTTGTCAGACTTCGTGTGTGGCTTGATAGCTGATGTCTCCTGTACTCTTCATCCAAGCATTCCATCAAAACAGTAATAGTTCTCATGAGTTCCTGCAGGTTTTGGGGAATGGTAGCTAAACAGAGAAAACACATGAAAGCATTTTCCTTGCCTGACACTTGGCAGCATAAGTTCATCTCTAAGATGAGCTCAGAGTTTTATCTGAATCAGTTAATTAACTGACTGGTATTCTTTCCAAAGCCATTTTTATTGCTGACCTTGTTTGCAGAGTCTGGCAGTGTTATCTAGGAAGGAGCCAACCCTTTATACCCTCTCCGGCTCTCCAAGAGTGTGGTTTGGTTATTGAAATGCTAAGTTGCCTAGTGAGAGAGAGAGAGTGTTTAAATGAATCATGCAGTGGGTTATGCATTGTGTCTCCATCTGTTATCAGTTAGAAGGTGAACCTTTCCATCCAGACATCAGGGCATAATCCAGTATGCATTGTCTTGGCTTGATTCAGAAACATGCCAGAATTTGAAGTCTGCGAAGCATGAAGAAAAGCAAGCTGCAGACTTTTGTAAAATGTTGTGCCTGTGATAGCAGGCCTGGTTTTGATGCCAAGTTCAGGCTAGCAAGTAATTGTTTGAGCAGTACAGGTGTTGCCCAGAGGCGCTTGCCTGTTACAGTGGAATCTGTACTGATCTGTGCACTAAGTAGTAGGGTGGCGTGCTACAACTGTGGTTCTTCAAGACCTTATGGGGACTGCAGCCCCCAAACTGGCCCTCCCCCTGTACTTCCCAAAGCTGCTATTGAACTACAAAGGGGATAGGAGAGGTGTAATTCCTTTCCTAATATCACAGAGTGGACAAGGAGGCCTAAAGTATCTCTGTAGCAGTGATATGTGTGCAGTGCACTCCAGGAAGGTGTGTTTGTAGCCCTAAAAGCCAGCTGTATCCTGGCCTGCATCCAAAGCAGTGGGACCAAGGGGGGATTCTGCCCCTCTTGCTCGACTCTGGTGAGACCCCACCTGGAGCCCCGTGTCCAGTTCTGGCGCCCTCGGCACAGGGATGTCTTGCAGCGAGTATGGAGGAGGCTACAGAGGTGATCTGAAGGCGGGAGCACCTCCCGTATGAGGACAGGCTGAGAGAGTTGGGCTTGTTCAGCCTGGAGAAGACTGCGGGGAGACCTTAGAGTAGCCTTCTAGTACTGGAAGGGGCTCCAGGAAAGCTGGGGAGGGGCTCATGATCAGAGAGTGCAGGAATAGGACAAGGGGAATGTTTTTTATCTGAAAGAGGGGAGATAGAGATGAGATCTTAGGAAGAAATGTTTTCCTGTGAAGGGTGGAGAGTCACTGGCACAGGTTACCCGGAGAGGCAGTGGCTGTCCCATCCCTGGAGGTGTTCAAGGCCATGAGGCTGGGTGGGGCTTTCAGCCCCCAGATCCGGTGGGAGGTGAAGCTTAGAACCAAATGGGCTTTAAGGTGCCTTCCAAGCCAAACCATTCCATGCTTCCATGGTTCTATTGTCCTATTAGTGCTATGTACTTGATATGTAAGATACACGGTAGATGAGTATCTAGAACTTAATGTATTGCCCAAATATTTTTCATCTGGGAGCATCCTAAACAGTAATATTTTTTTTTATGCTGTCACTTGCTCTCTTTAGAAGAGTAGGATGAGAGAACTGTTACCTGCCCCAAAGGGTTTCCAGCCAAAGCTTCATAAAGTAAAAAGATAAATAGTCTCCTTTCACAGCTGCAGGTATTGAGACTCAACAGGCTTCTGACTTGACTGAAATACAGGTGTTAATTCAGTTACACAACTGATTTACCATTTAAGAGTTTGGTTTTTTTACTGTTCTGAGCATAAGCCGTTTGACCATGCTTATTTTCCTCTGTCTTTTGGTAGGCAATGTTTTTTAACCAGTCTATTTCTAAACTACTCACCAGTAGCTCATGCATCTTAGCACTGTTCCTGAAGTAGCTGATTATAATAACTGCACTAAGAGCATCTGTAATAAAGAAAACCTGCTGTTTTCTGAGCCATTCAGTCTAAAATTTTAGTGCTCTGACTGTGGTTGAAAACATGTGGACTGTAATGTGGATGCAATATTCAAATGTAAATATATCCTGACATTTCATTGTGCTTCAAAGTAGGTATCAAATATTGAGTTTGTTTATATTTTTTTAATTATGAGAGTAATATTTTAGGCTCTAATTTCACCTATTATTCAGCTGTTTAACTGAACCATTTCAAAAAGCTGCCCAAATGGCTGAATTCCTTCTTTGCTGCTTTTAGGCGATAGAATTGTGCTGTTGCTTTTTAACTTCAGTACAAGTCTCCCTGCCAAACTGAAACGATGTGAAAAATTTAGTTATATATCACACTTATTTTTCTTCTAAGTGACATTATTGGCCCCACTAATAGTGTGACTAACCTCATAATATTCAGTCTCTTTCCCCCAGGAAACATGACTCTGTTCTTCCCCATTTAATTTGATGCCAGACCATGTGGTGTTTCTTTTAAGTTCTTCTTTATCTCAGTGATGTAGTGTGGGGGACCTCTCTAGATTATTTCAATCTCTCTTCATATGTAAAGATAATGGTAACATCCACAATGGGAAACAGTCACTGTAAGACAGCACACAGCTTGGTGTTTCCTCTTTTTTTCTTCTCCCAACTTCAACCATGGTCTTTCCTCTGAAAGAACGAAAACCACAGAGCTTATCAAAATAACTTACCTCCCTGACTATTGATTGTCTCCTTTAATAGTCTGTTAGAATTAGATGGAGAAAATACTTTTTAGATCTTTTGGTCTGCCCCTCTGCTAGTTTAGCATTGTTCCCTTCATTATGCCACTGAGTGTTCCTTCTAGTTTGTTGAGAAATTATTCCACAGTTTCACTGTCAGGAAGGTTTTCCTGATATGCAGCATGCGTTTTTCCTTCTTTTAAAAATGTAACTTGGTAAGACATAATAATAACTGATAATATAATAATAACTATTCCTAGTTGTATTTCCCTATAATTCCGATATGTCTCTTTTTTACTACGTACTTAGGCATTTCAAGCACTCCTGCATGGCTGCCTCTCAACTAAGCTAACAATATACTAGTGATTGGGCATTTAATTGCTTTTTTTGTGTGCTTTTATTTTAATCACCTCTTATTTCGTTATTGATTATATACTGGAATTCAGTATGATATTGAAAGGGATAGGGAGGATTGCAGAAATGAGTACAAAACAGGTCTATTACCTGTGATTTCTCAAGGTTTTTTTTTTTCTCACTTCTACCCTTGTTATTCTGCGAACCTGCTCTATTATTCTGCAAATTTAATATAAGTTTAGCAACTGATATAATCTCAAGGTCACTTATGGGCTTGTAAATTTGTTTCTCTCATTACATGTATGGTCTTTGAACTATTTTCCCTATTTTATTCAGTGTCATTTTTATGATCCTAATCTCATTTTTTTATATTTTCCTGTATAGAGATCTGAATCTGAAAGCCCTGTAGGTTCTTTTGTGTCGTTTGTCTGTTCTTTTCCGTATTTACGTCTATGGCCAGTTCAGGATTTTCCATCTTTGATTCTGTTAATTTATGCATTATCCTCTTTCATTTTGTAATGGTGTTAAAACATGACTCAGTCGACAAATTTATTTTCAACAGTGTGGTATTGTAAGATTGAGTTCTGGGTTTGGTATTTATTTATTGATTTATTATTTTTCTTAAATCTACTTCATGTTTTATTTGTAATTTAGTATCACATGTTTTTCTCCCCCAACTTGAAGCTGCAGGGTTGTGTTGAAAATGGTTCACCACAAATATGTGAGCAATGTTGTACCTCAGTCGTGCTGAGATACCTGAACTTAGTCAGCAGTGGAGCTTTTCTAAATGAGTTCTTTCCAGCCAATTTCCTCAAGGCTCAGTCTCAATCCTAGAGCACCAGTTCCCAAACAAGTAGAGTCCATCCTTCATAAAGGGTTTTCTTCCACCCTATACTTGCCAGCAGTTAAAGATCTCCAATATGAACATTTAAAGGACTTTCCTGGCATCTTTTCGCATCACCCGTCCTTGGTTTCTCTATTCTCAGATTGTAAGTTTTCTTGGGTGTAGATTGTTCTTTGATATTTTTATGTATGATTAATCAGAAATTCATAGCATGTTGATAATCTGCATTTTCATGACTAATTATTATTGTCTATCTCTTTCTGCTGCCTAACTCAATTCAAAACAGTGGAAAGGAAACATGCAAATCTTTTAAAATAAGGTATGAAGAGGTTTAAGTACTATTAGAAAAAACCTTTCTTTGCATGCTTTAATTTTGTAATATGATTTAGTTTGTGAAATTAATTCAGACAGGAGTTATTTCAGGTTTTTAAATTTTAACTCCAACTTTGCTTGTCAGTTCTGTAAGTTGGGAGTGATTGTTTTAAGTGCTGATACATTGACAACATGATTGCAATTCTGTGGAGTAACAGAAAAGAGTAAATTGTTTGGGTTTATGCTGTCTGTTGATTACGTGGCAGCAGGGTTGGATTTCTGTAAAGTGTGTAAGTTTACTTAGTTTTTAGAAATGAAAGCCTCGGTGCTGCATTTAGCTGACCATTGTCTTCTGTGAGGTGGAAAACAGACATGCAACAACCTGTCAGTGTTCTGCTGCAGTGCCATTGTGCATAAATAATTATTATTGCTTTTACTGTTGACCTGCTGACTGTAACTCAGTGCCAAAGTATATATCACAGCTGGCATTTGCCAGTTTCAGTACACTTGTTCACACTATTCTTTTATTGTGTAGTAAAATATTGCCTCGTTTTTTAAAGGCTTTGACCTGTGGCACACAGGTGAAGCTAATATTTTATCAAAAAGTCACTGATGTTTTGGGGGGGGTTCTCTGTTTAAAAATGCTGATTTTGGTACATTGGGTCTAGTTTTGAGAAGTGCTGTGTGTTTACTAATCCTTTTAAAATAATTGGAGGGGGGCGGGGAGGTGTCATGGTACTAAAGAGTTTCAAATCCAGACTGTCCCGACCTGGGTGTTTCTTTAAAAACCACAGTAAAAATCAGTTATGGAGGTCAGAAATAAATCTTTTTTTTTTTCATTCCCAGATCTTCAAGAATGTCTAGTGCTGTGTTTCTCTTGTTTATTTGTCACCTTGTTTTAATTCTCCTGGTGTTCACTGTCTGTTATTCCTTGCCTCCATCCTTTCCGTCAATCCATTTTGCACATCATCCAGCTTGGGGTGATTTTTACTCTCCCATTGGTCTCCTTTCTTCTTCACTGTAGAGCGTTGGGCATCCAAGGGCAAAGAGCATCCATGGCCTTGCAGCAAGGTCAAGCGATCATCTTTGTCCTTCTCCTTTCTTCTGATGGTTCTCATCAGTTTGTGAAAATCTGTTTAGTAGGATATCAGCTCTTTGGGACCTGGGATATATCTGGAGAAGCAGAGCTGATAAATGCATCTTACTCTTTTTTTAGCTTGCTTCAATAGTGTAGCCTTTCTCCCAATTTTCTCATTGTGCTTTCAGTAAAAGCAGTCTAAGAGCAGGCAACCTGAATTTCTTGTGTGTGAAACCGAGCCAGAAGATATGTTTCACATGAATTTGTGTACATTTCACCCAAATTTGTGTAGCATGGTGCATTCTGGATCCTCAGCATCGACAGTTTTGCTCTACAAGCCCTGACCATTGGGCTGCGCTCGTTGCTTGATGTCAAGCTGCTAACAAGAATGCTTTTCACACGACCAGTTCTGCAATGGGTCGGTGTTGTCCACGGTTTGTTAGGTTTGTTGACTACATTGAATTGCACCTGGCAAGAAGTGGGCTTAGCTGTGCTAAAATAAATATTCATCTCTGTAAATGCCAGGGCAGGCTTTGGAAGAACATTCTCTTAAAAAGAAGTTAAATTTACAAGTAAAGGAAGTTGGTGACATAAAACTGAAAAAAATAGAGATTCTCCCCTATTCTTGGTGGAATGAAGTATACTGTGAGGTTGACAAGCAGGCAATTATTTAAACAATTGTGCTGCAAATCCAGTGTGGTTGCTGCCCATATTAATTCATATTCAGAAGAACTGCAGTTGCAATGTCCTTAAGAAGTGCACAAGAAATAATACATTTCAAATGTAGTTACTACTGTGTCAGTTATTTCTTAACAAAATGTATATTTCTTGATGTGGTTAAAATTGCAATGTGGATGAATATTGTATTCAACTTCTACATGCACCTAAGAATAATATATGCTGCATTTAATATCTTCTCCCCATCTCATTTTTCCTTTTCAATTCACTTTTTTATTACAAGCAGTAGCATAGAGCCACATCATAAATGCATTATTGAAAGTATTGAAAGTCTTAATTGATGACATGGATGCATGAATGTTTCACATGGCAGAAAATGCAGAAGCTTTCCTGAAGGCCTGTAAGGAAAGTCTTTAAATTTTAAGTAGCAAATATTGGCAGCTCTCAGAGTGGGAGCACAGCATTTAAGTATTTCTCTGTTCTAAGTTTTTGGTCTGTTATCAATTCCTGGGGAAAACTACTCCTCTTTTCAACCTGGTCTGATAAAATTCTGCTTGCTACGCTCATGTCCGTGTTGCCGTGAACTTGCACTTAGCGTTACATAACTCCAAACCAGATTTTAACAATGCACTGGCTCAAAACTGTGACCTTTTACATAAGGAGGAACAGGATGTTCCAGTCTTCTGTGAGCTTGGGAAAACACTGAGGCCAGGAGCAGTCAGCTCTTTACTCAGCGGCAGCTCAGCCTCTTTTGCTGACTGCTGTCTCAAAAGTAAAGTTTCAGGGTAAGCCTGTGTCACCTGCCGAATGCTGGTGTGAGACTGCAGCAGGCTGGCCTCCCTCCTTTTGTAGGTGTGAAAGGAACAGGTACACGAGGTAGGAATCTCACCTGAGATACCTTGCTCTTGGGAATAACGCAGGTGCAAACGCCTGCATGGACAGGGCATGAACAGACTCTGCTTTACGAAGCGTCTCCCTGTGCACGTCTCACACCCAGCTTTCTCTGAGCATGATGTATTTTGACATTTTCTATACTCTTAAACTAATCGCAGCCAGAGCCTGTTGTCTGACCCTGAGGGCAGGTGACATGCTCTGACTCCCATGCATGCAGGTAAACATTTTCCTCTCTCTGCTGTCCTCCAAAACAAAGGGAAGCTGCCTTATCCGTGCCGCCTGCTGGGAATGGCCTGAGATCCTGCTATGAACGCCTGTGCCCTCTTTGGAAGGCACGGGGAAAACGAGGCAGGGGACACAACAACATGCCTGAGCTTGAGCTGGTGTCCTTGCTCAGTTCAATGCACTTGCAGCCTCCCAGGCTATGCCACAGCTGGAATAATTGTTTGCTGTAGGCAGAAAAGAAGTACGTCATGTTTACACTTATTTTTGAGCCAGTACCTAAACTAGCAGAAGTAACGTAGCATGTGAAGCCTTTATATATCTTGCAGCTCTGCCTGGGTAAAAAATAGGTGATTTTAACTCTGCTGCGGGAGGTATAAGAGAGAAATAAGCTTGTGAGGCACCAAAAAAAAAAGGACAAATAATTAAAAACGAATCATGTCTCATAGCTTTGTAATTTATGTTGCTGATGGTAAAAAAAAAACAAAAGGGATGATTTCAGCAAAGGAATTGAGACCGTGAAGTATGCAGGCATTTTTTTCCAGCTAGAACAATATTCCTTTAGGGCATTTTGGAAGATGCAATATCTGATTCTGAAACTAGTTTAACTGCATGGATGTGCGGTGCTGTGTTTCTTAGGTGTAATTTGTGGAAGGGGACAGGTAACTAAGGTAGCTATGAAGTTAATGAAGCTGCAAACTTAAGTGGCTAATGTAATTTTCGCTCTTGTTTTATTTAAAGGAGACTGCCAGCTTGGACTAGAGTCAATTTACAAAAAATGTTTAGATACAGAAAACACAGCTCACTGTGCTCGACAATTTTAGTGGCTCTGTAGTTGTGTTTTCTAATGAATATGGTTGCTCTTTTTTCCCATCTCTTCAGATTCTCTGTAAAGCTATAGAGGGAGTCTGATCTTGCAAACACTCAAGTGCTGTGTGGTTTTTCTGTTTATTGTTCTGTATATAAAGTTATGCATTTGCCTACATACCTGTTACATTGGAACTGGAATATTTACGAAGAGAAAGAAGTTGTACATAACATAGCACAGAATGATGTCAGAAACACAGAGAAAACTTATTAGAAAATGAGGGCAAAATGTTTTTCTCCAGTCTCTTGCAGTTTTAATAACACTTGGTGTTAGTTACAGCATAATGGATAAAAAGGTAGTAATGTGAATTCCTGCTTAACCACTAATTAATCAGTAGTTTTAGTTCTTAGGTGTCATGCTTTGATGGACCCTTTTCTGGCACACATAGCATCGTTTAAAATTTGTTTCATGAATTGTAGTGCAGAAAGCACTCTTGTTTGGGAACTTTTGCAGGAATTTGCAATACATGCTGCTTGAATTTATCATTCTAATATATTGTTCCATGCAGGCCACATTAAGTTTGCTACCACAATTCAAATGCTACCATTTCCTGATTTTCATTTTTGCTTTTGTTTTTAGTATTTGCTCTGCAAAATATATCCTTAATACTATTTTGGGACAGAATTTCCTGTAATTTGTCTGTAAAAAGTAAATTAGTAAAAGGAAAACACATTATCATTACAGTAACACTTGGGTGTCCCTTTCGAGATTGGGCTGCAATGTTCAGAAATCTGTGCAAGCAGAAAAAAGAGACTGTACGTTGTCAGGTCTTGTGGCAAGCATCTTCTTTTAAGGTTGGACTGTTAAATTATCCTGTAATTGACATATTCATCCTGTCTCCAGTGAAAAAATCTTATTCAACAGACAGGAGATGCGTTAGAGGAACTCTTCGCTTCAGCATCTTTGAAATCTACAGGAAGGAACCCTTTTTCTTTGAAATTTTACTTTTTTCTCATTCCCCGTACATTATGTAAAGCAAAGCTTAATCTTGAAAGTGTTGACTGTTAAGCTGGATGGTTCTGAATACATATGCAATATCATTTTCTGTATTTACAAAATTTCAAAATTTTTCCTAGAAACGGTGTAGAATACATCGTGGAGTTTTTTCACTGGGTCAGTCCTCAGCCAAATGGAGACTTTTTTTCCCAGAAACTCTCAATACCCTGTTTCTTCAGTGAGAACTATTCTCAAAATACGTATTTTGTTACAAACTATTATTTACACCTTTCTTTATGTGATTTCTTGTAATCTATCTAAACTGTATTAGCTATTTCTTAGGTTCTCCATCTGGTCTCTTAACTAATACAGAAATTTTGAAAGGCACTAAGGTAAGGACCCTAATGAGAAAGTACATTTTTACAATTGCTCATTTTCAAACTCTGCTTCCAGCAGAACCTGCTGGAGGCACCTGATGCATCCAACTTTGTGCACTATTGTGTCGCAATTTATTTTTGTTCTGTTACATCATCATGGGTCTGTTACTGCAATTGAATCATGTGGATCATCATCCATCTCTGTAATTACTAAGTCCTTCAGATAATCAGTAATTTCTGGTTGCAGGAAATAAATTAATGAAATCTCACAATCTGTAGGAGATTTTTAGCTGAAAACAAGGAAGCATATTCCCAGTTGCAGAAATGGTGTGTTCTTAGGAGTCTTACTATTGATATTGATACATTTAACATCTTCCATTAGAATGCAGCCACAACTGACATCTCTTTTACTGATTGGAATGTCTGATCTGTCATCAGACATTTTGTACTTTGACTTAATTAGTGTTGGCGACACTTGTATTTAATGATGATGCGCACCCTTTACTCTTAATAAGTTATAAAAATCATAAATAAAAATCACACAGCATATAGGGTTTGGATCCTTGTAATATACTCATTTTTAGCTGATTTTCCATATATAAATTAATCTTTTTATTAACAAAAGCTTCTAGTCTAGGCAACTAGAGTTTGCTGGGGCACAGCACATTCTTCCTTCCATAACCCAGTAACTCTCAGCATGCATAACCCTCCTTCCCAAACAAACTGTAGCGCCTGAACTCCCTGGGAAGTGTTTGCAGATATCTGTATGTTGGTAGCGATGATTTAGCTCAATCTTTTCTGGAACTGAAATATTATTTTGAGGTACCGGGAGACTTGCTTCTGTTAACCAAAAACAACAGAGGGTGCTCTTTCATGCTGCATACTAACATGTATATTTCCATAGCACTCACATCCTTACGTTCTCTTATCTCATTATTCCTATGCTGCTTGCCTGAATATCTCAATATCAAAAAAATTTAAGTCAATTGTGGCTGCACTAACTCTTGTGAGTTTTCCTCCTGTCCTTCCCAAGTGGCACAGAATGATCAGTTACCCCTTTCTTTTTCTTTCCATATAGAGCTTCAGAATTTCTACAGGAAGAAAAAAAAATAGTAGAATAGATTATACAAGCCTTTTTCTTCTGCAGTACCGTTGGATCCTTTTTGCACCACAGACATTTTATCCGGTCTGCCTATTGGCGGGTGGCTCTCGGAGTTATTGACAGCGGAATCCAATTAGACCTCCCTACTTGTCTTGTTGTTCGTATTCTCCAAATAGTTACTTAAAGAGTAGGGTTGGGAGATCTGGATTGTGTTCAGACCTCTGTCACACAATTCTTTTAAAAGTTTAGGCAATTCTCTGCGCTTCATTTTTTCCATCTGTAGAATAGGAGGAATGATAATTGTGTGCCAGCTGTCTTGTGGTGGGCAGAACACTCAAAAGTTTCTCTGTTCCCATCATACTCGCAGCTCTACTGAAGCGCTCTGCTTGCAAAGGTCTGTGAAGAATTTTCCACACTGACTGCTCATCATCCCCGGGAGCCAACGCTGAGGACGTGGAAACTGTCTTCAGCGCTATCCGTGCTTCTCGGGATAGTGCCCACTTGGAAAGGAGTGAAAAGCAGCAACTGCTGGGTATGCCATATTGGGCTAGCAGAAAACGCGGTGCTGCACAGGCTGCGATGCAAAGAGAAGCAGATCTGGGGAAGCTGGTGGGACAGGCAGGGTTGCATCTGTACCCACAATGATTCGCCTCATCCCTCCGGAATGCTGGGGTATCCAACTACCTTGAGGTAGTCACAGTCACTAACTTAAAGAGCTGCCTTTCACAGAATGACCTGAGTTGGAAGGGACCCACAATGACCATTGAGTCCAACTCCTGTCCCTGCACAGGACACCCCCAACACAGGACACCCCCAACACTCACACCGTGTGACTGAGTCCATTGTCCAAATACTTCTGGAATATTGTCAGGCTTGGCACCATGACTGCTTCTCTGGGGGAGCTGTTCCAGTGCTCTACCACCTTTTGGGTGAAGAACCTTCTCTTAATGTCCAACCTAACCGTTGCCTGGCACAACCTCCTGCCATTCCCTCGCGTTGTGTCATTGGTCACCAGAGAGAAGAGCTCAGCACCTGCTCCTCCTCCTTCCCTTGTGAGGAAACAGTGAACTGCTATGAGGTCCCCCCTCAGTCTCCTCTTCTCCAGGCTGAACAGACCAAGTGACTTCAGCCTCTCCTCATATGACTTCCCCTCTAGACCCTTGACCAGCCTTGTGGCCTCCTCTGAACACTCTCCAGTAGTTTGATGTCCCTTTTTATACTGTGGTGCCCAAAACTGCACCCAGCGCTCACGGTGGGGCTGCAGTGCAGAGCAGAATAGGAGAATCACCTTCCTTGGCCAGCTGGCAATTTGATACTGCTCTTAATTGAGATGACAAAAAGTGGCATGAAATCATTTTTCTCATCATCTGTTACTTTATTACATAGCTCTAGCCATGGCTTGATGTTTTCCTATGGCACTGAAGGCATTTGCGGATCTCAACCTTTCTTATTTTGAGAGGCTGAAAGAGTTGGGGTTGTTCAGCTTGGAGAAGAGAAGACGCTAAGGAGGCCTTATTGTGACCTTTAAATTCTTTAGAAAGATGGGGAAAAACTTTTTAGCAAGGCCTGTAGCAATGGGACAAGAGGTAATGGTTTTACACTAAAAGAGGAGAAGTTTAGGCTAGATCCTAGGAATAAAATCTTCCATGCTGAGGGTGGTACAAGAATGGCACAGGTTGCCCAGAGAGCTGATAAATGCCCCATCCCTGGAACCATTTGAGGTCATGTTGGATGGGGGTCTGAGCAACCTGATCTGGTTGAAGATGGCCCTGCTCACTGCTGGGGGGGTTGGACTATGTGACCTTCATGGTCTTTTCCAATCCAAACCATTCTATGCTTATTTCTCGTCCCATTGCAGAACATCCCAGGTAGTAATGCAGCTCTTTGCGTATTTTCTAAGTAATATATATAAATGCCCTTTCCCAATCTTTAATGAAGGGCTTTGATACTCACCAGTACTCCAGACTCTTCAAAATACCAGTTTCTCAAAGAACATTCCCTTTCTCATGAACGCCAGTGACATTTCTAAATCTCTGAAGTATCTCTAAAGCAGTGTGAAATCCCAGGAGAGCAGAAGGCAGAACAGGCTTGTGGAGTTGAAAGTGCCTTGTGCTCTGATATGAGGAGTTTGTGTTGTTGTTAATTTAATGTTTTACAAATCTGAAAGTTTTAGAAATCTGAAAGTTTACAAATATGAAAGTTTACTTTGCCTCAGGATGGCATTAACTTTGATGCCTGCTATTTAATAAAGTAAAACAGATTGACACTAGAGCTGTTGCAGGAACCATTGAATATGCTCGTTTTCTTAAATATATTTCTTGAAATAAAATGAGGTTTTACTTGAAAAATTTCGATTTAAAAAATGTTAAGGACATGCACTAAATGTATTTTGTCTTTTTAAATCTTTCTGTTAATATACATACAATTAGCACAGACAATTTATTTTATATGCCCCTTTGTAGTATCTTCTCCTTGTTTAGAACTTCCTTTGCTCTTACTGTGGCTATATTTTGTTTAGTTTCAAAAGAAAATAAAACAAAAATAACAAAAGAAAATAAAACAAAAATCTCGTACAAGCAAGTAGCTTCATGCAAAAATGCATCTTCAAAAGAGCGCAACGTTCTGTTCAGCATCCCATGCACATGTGGGCTGTCTGTGCAGATGTAGTTGCAAGACCAAGTCCAATATACTTAGGTCAAAAATACCCACTGGCTTCTTGGCAGAAAATTCTCCAGTGGCTTTCTGTTGCGCAACTGCTTCAGTTTACCAGTTTCCCACACTCCAAAATATTGTCATTTAGAATATGCATGCTCTTAGATTTTTAGTTTCAGATTTATCTTGAAGCACTATAAAATTCAGGGAGGATGTTCCTAAGTGGAAGGCTCTGTTTTGCAGAAATGTTTGATAGGTTTGATCTGCTATTTCTTAGGTGTTTTTTTCTTTAAATATTGCATGTGAGAGGAATAATGCAATGTAACACAACAGATTTTAGGTATCTGCTATTTCATTATGGTTGATCACTTAAGCACACAGTTTTTGCCTTGTGCATCTGTAAAATGTGTGTAGCAGCACATAAGTGACTAAAATGATAATGTAATTAAGCAGTGCATGTAAAAAGAGATGATATATTAGTGTCTGATGTTGTTATGTTAGAAATATACAGATCTTTTAATCTGTAGCTTGAAAATGCATTGATCTAAATAAATGTCATGTGTTAAAATATTAGGTAAAGATAATGCTCGTGGCAAGTATCATTGGTTTCATGTCTTATTTAAATAGCATGCCAGCTTCATACTTTGGGGATATGTTTAACATCTGACGTACACTAATTCCCAAATTCTGATCAGGCAGATTTGATTTATAATTGATGATTTGTATGGGCTACAATACAGATTCCGTTTTGATAAAGCAACTCTTCAAATAAGTGTTCTTCAAAAATGACTTTACCTTAGAGTAGCTACAGCACAAATTGTGTGTTTTA